>BLKR01000177.1:0-741480 GCA_011170035.1 Teleogryllus occipitalis | reverse complement strand
AGTGCTAGATTTATGGAGTAATAAGGATAAAAAAATTGATGTCAGGAAAGAACAAAAGAAACCTGAAGAATGCAAATTAAGATCTACTGCTGCAGCATTAGTTAACCAAGATTTTGAAATACCAGAAGATTTTCTGGATCCAATCACATGTGAAATCATGGTTTTACCATTCATTTTGCCATCTGGCAAAGTGGTAGACCAAAGAACTCTTGAGAAACATGAAAACCATGAAGCAAATTGGGGTCGAAGACCTAGTGATCCATTTACCGGAAAACTTTATTCTGATACATCAAAACCAGTTCTTGCTGTTGCTTTGAAAGCTAGAATAGATAAATTTCTTATTGACCATGCTGATGTAGATGAATTGAAAAAAGTCCCAAGAACTGTAGGTAGAAAGTTTAAGAGTAGTTCTAGTATCCAAGGAAATAATGAGTCAATTGCAAAAAATAATTCACAAATTGAACAGAATTTAGTGAAAACCTCTGTTAAAAAAGCTTGTGAACAAATTGTTAATATTGGAAATGAACAACAAAGATTCTCAATTCACAAGCGAAAAGAAACCTATGAATTTACAGAGCCATCTAGTAAGAAATTGAAATTTGAATCTGTGTGTTCCTTGAATGAAACGATGCGAAACACATGTAGTAGCAGTTGCAGTGTTAGTGATAGTTCCAATAATGATCCAGTTTCTTCAGAAAGTGGACCAAAGAGAACTCATGAAGAATTGCTAAATGACTCACTTGATGCAGCCTTGAAGAGTGCTTTATCAGGTCTTCCATCGTTTACCAATTTTACTTCTAGAAATCAGGGAATTGAAAATAAGTGTTCATTGTGCGATGAGAAAGAAGTTCTGTATATACTTCCTTGTCAACATCTTTTATGCAGAACATGCCTTATGAAAAAGACTAATAATAAAGACTGTAAGTGTTTTTGTAATTTACCTTTCAATTCAGCTGATCCCAAGCGTTATTTTTCATAAACAATAAATATAGCTTATTAGGTTTATAATTTGATTCTATTTGCTTATTTTTGAAAATGTGTTGGTTGAGCATAGAAAGATGGTTTTGGAAATGTAATATTTCCGCCTTATGCATTCTTCAGAGAAAGAAAAAATACTTTTTGCAGAAGTGCTATTAATTAATTTATTTATTTATAATGGAAATGTGTTTCATGTGCAGTATTAAAAAAATACTCGTTCTTGTTGTAATGAATATGTTTACATTTTTTCAAGTGTTGTAATCTTTTATTTGAGAAAAAAGCTCCTTAGTATAAAAATAATTTATTGTAAATCGGTATTGCAATTACTGTAATACAGATGTATTTGTGGCTGAAGTGGCTCTTATGGTAAATACAATGTGAAAACAAGGTATTATTTTACTTAGAATGTCTGAATAAGTGCAAATGAGCACATTTGAATAATGCTTTGTATTGTGTAATGTAACATTAATGGGTCCAATGTACCAAAGCAAAATTTGTAATTTATTAGCAATAAATTTTTAATATTCAGGAGGAACCATTGGTACAGACATTTTAATTTGATGAAGTATTACCAAAGGGTTGAAATTAAAACATTTAACGTAGGAAATATAGCTTGTTGAACCTTCAATTATTTTCCAAAATTTTGATTTGAAAATGTGTTCTGTTGTTGTTGTTTTTTGGTCACTGAATATAAATCTGTCAAAAAATTGTTTTGAGTTTTGACAACCTTCATTATAAGTATACATTGAATGTTTAGGCACCTAAAAAGGCACTGAAAATGCCAAGAATAAGAAGACAAAAGTCACTGTCATAAGTTACATACACAAAAAAATGAAAAATTGTAGTTTTTGTCTATATTATTTTGTAATCTTAAATGCACAAACCCAGTACGTTCCTTTTAATGTAAAACTAGATTTACATATTGACAACTTTTCGACATTTTATTCTCAATAGTTTGCGTTTACTAGTAATATTTGCATATTACCAATAACTTTTCAAGGGTCAATTTCAAATTTGCGATGATTAGGAAACAAAATCAGTTTGAATGCGGAGAAGGATCACTCAACATCTACTTATGTGACTAGCACTTATTTTAGAAGTCCAACATTAGCAACACTGAAACCTGGGAATTTACATTTATTTTCACTTAAAATTTTGGTGCCCTCGGTGTATTGTCAATAGATCATGTTCTCCGAACATGGCTGGTATTTATAGGGAAAGGGAGAAAAATCTGTTGTGATAGTTTTAGGAATTCTCTTGTATTTTCAAATAAAAAGACATGAGTTTAAGATTTCGTAATGAAGTGTTTGGTTGGACCATGGCCCAATTTTCTGGTATCTTAGCATTGTATATAAAAATAATATATAAAAGGCAAAAAAGTCATGAAAAAGGAATTTATTTAAAAAAAAGGGCATTTATGCTATAAAGAAAAAAGCATTATGAAACTTAATAATTTGTCTTGATTAGTGCACATATATTATTAGCCTTTAAATAAGTTCGCTGGACATTTCCCTAAACATCTGATGTCTAATTAGGAGTAACATTTTTTTTTAATGACTTTAAAATTGATCCAGCATTTTTTCTGTCTTGCCATGGTCATCAAAGATATTTCACATCTGACAGCTCACGTTCTTAGACGAATGTACTAGCAGTGACTGAAACTGTGGATATTTGGAAAGGTGCGAGCAGATTTAACTTTCCTTATCAATGATAATTAGTTAACCTGTTGAAAAACAGGTTATTTATATCATTTTAACTTTTATTATTTGTATTTTCTGTTATTTTGGTGCGATAAATTCTTATTAGTTGTCAAATTTAATAGAAAATGAAATTAGAGAAATATTAAAAAGAGGTTATTTTGACTTTCATCTTTAAATCCTAACTTAATTATAATGATCATGAGGAGTTTTTTCTGCAAATGTAGTTTTTCTATGTAAGTCAATTGTCATGATGTATTTGTAATTGGCTTTGTCCAAGGGTTCGTGTTTGGACGAAAGGCCTTTCTGGCTTGAAATATTCAATAACGTTTTTTCCAGAAGCAAAGAAACTTTCTAATCTAACTGTTGAAATAATTTAAAATAATTTTTGTTTATATCCTCATGGTAGAAAACAGGACTATGAATAGAATCATGTGTGTTCGAACATCCTAGAGTGGCATGTTCGGGACCCTTCCAGCAATTGATGTTGTACATGCTGATAAATAAGTGTTTCGTATTCTAGGGGTTATGAGATATAAACTCTTCGGAACCATAAATTTGTTTTATCTGTGCTTTAAGAAAATAGTCTTAAAAACAGAATTTGACACGTTCTCAATGGTTCCTAACATGTTGATGTAAATGTGTATATTTTATACCTTTGCAAGACTAAGAGTGTTGTTAATTAAATGTGATGTAACTTTTGTATGTATATCTACTGAAAATATTCTCTGCAATTATTACTGGTAAGCTTTTTCATTGTATGTTAGAATAAAATGAATTTCATTCACTTTTCTTTTATTCTTTCCTTTGGGTTGATATCAAAACTGACAAGATTTGAGAAATTTTTATTTTACATATGTAGTATGGGAGGTATGGATTTCAATGGAGTTAAACCTCCACATTGATAACAGACAGGTTGTCAAAGAGGATGGATCATTTGATGAAACCTCCATAATTTTGATAGAAAACTAGCTCCAAATTAACTTCAGAGAGAATCTGAATTACTAAAGAAGGTTCTGCTTTAAAACTATTTTTTCTTTGCATTCAATGTGTTCCTGTACAAATCCTTTAATTTTCATTAATTAGCATTTTCTGTAAACAATTTTGACATATTTTTCATCTATAAAGTATAACTGTTTCAGGAACAGAAAGAGCATGTCATTTTAAGACATTAAATATTTCTTCCTGCAAAAATTTTCAGTGCCTAATTACTATTTATAATAATAATTATATTTATGAAGCCACATGTACAATTTCAAACATCTCCTTGAGTTCCACAATCCCTATCCTCTCTTACTACTCACTATTATGAGTGAAGGTAGAAAATAGAATTTTAATTTGATAAATATTCACTTCTTTGTAATAGAACTGGATGGGCAAATGACCTTCAGGTTTGATTTTGAACATACTGTTAACTGATAACAAAACCTCTACTTCTCTCAAGCCTTGTAAAATAAGACTTGTTGAGAGAAGTTACATTTGCTATCCAGAATCAAAGCAAGGGAATCTCAGCATTTGCTCGAAGAATGAAGGAAAATGATGAAAACTTGATTGAAATGTTAGTGACCTTAAAGGTGAATTACAATACTTGTTAAAGACAAAACTTGTTATGAAATATTGTGTAGTAAAATAATTGTTTTGATAGACAAGTTTACATTTCAAGAGAATATGATTTAACAAGATTACGTTAACAACACCTAATACAGAGTGAAGAAAATACGTCATACGCAGTTTTAACTGTTTTTTGACGTAAAATAAATAAATAAATAAATAAAAGAGCTTCAATTTTCGCATTTACAGTAATGATTAAACACCATGTTCTGAAAACGGTTCTAAATTTTTGAATGAAAATTGCTTTTAAAAAAGAGGTTTTACTCTTCTAATATATTCTCTAAGTAATATTTCGATCTACTTTTAGGAAACCGAAAAGTTGAGAAAATTTGAAAAATATGTACTTTCGTCGGCGATAGGTGTCAGCTGTCAAGAAAATGGGATAACTCCGTAAAGCGAGTACACACCAAGGAAATTTGAAAACATTACTACGAGAATGTCTGTGCCACTCAGTGGCACCTCTTGTTCAACCTTTTTTCTTTCTTATTCTTTCTGACAAATTATACGAGTAAGGTGCGATTCATCAATCATAGAAGTCTCCGCATGTATTGAAAGCAATCGTTGCATTAATATGCGAATAATTAACGTTTGGAGCTATTGAAACTGTCAGAGATACTTTCTTTCGTGTAATAATCTTTTTAAATACCACTCGGGCATTTGATTGATTACTAGTAATTCCAGGCGCGTCAACTTCTAAAGGCATGTCCCGTAAGCGTAGTGTTCGTTTGCTCGAGGGATGGCGATGATCAGCCCCTCTAAATGGCGTGATCTGGCGCCGACCTACCGTCGACTAGCGGGGTTTTCCTCAACAAAGTATTTCCCGCCAGCGAGGCACCGCCCCAGCCGGGACAAGTTCTAAGTCCCGACCGGTCTCCCGGAATATGTGGTAGTGTAGTGCATGTTAGTGTGAGTGTGTGTGTAAGGGGTGAGAATAGGACAAGGAAGAGGAAGGAAAAATCGCGCGCGGTTCATGGCCCGTTTGATAGGGTACTTCTCCGTCATTCGCCTGGTGTTGATCGGAGAAACCACGTAAAACTACCAATCAGAGCAGCCGGCCGCTAGAATTCTCATCCAGAGAGCGGCAGAACTGGCCCTGGCTATCTGACTAGTGTCGAAAATCCTGCCACCGTCGGGACTGGAAGCCCAGGTCCTCCCGGTCTGAGGCACTGCAATTGATGAACTGAGGTCCCTCTCGCGGTTAAGCATTTGAAATCACCAGATGAATTTTCACGAAAATTCTGGTCTTACCTGCGGTAAATTTGCAAATAAATTCGCCAAGTTCTATTGTAAGTAGAGAGGAGTGTAATATGTATTCAATCGATGGTCTTACCATTTTATTTTGAAATTGTCTCCATTTTTACATCGGCTGAACCCCGTAGTCCATTTTGTGATCTGTATAAAAGAACCGAGATTTATCCTACCGATGATATCAATTGATAATTTTCTCGCGAAGTTGAACTGTGACTACGAAATTCAATATCAGTTGTGTATTTAATTTTTAAATAATCTTTTAAGGGGTATAATAAACGGAAACTAATACAAAATATCGTAATTTCTACTAGTAATTCGTATATTATTGTAGTATAAAATTTGCACTTTAAAGTGACCGACATACTTTACCATTTTAAAATAAATTAATGTTCATTATTCATGCACGTTATCTCAAAGATCGATTTATTTCCGTAAGTCTGCTCAATGGATGACAAAATAACAGAGTATATATTTCCAGCTTGTTATTCCAATACGGATTCCGTTTAGAATAGAGCACTGACCAAAAGCATTATAAAAACCTTTAGTACAGTTGATTCTGGGAGATGACGGTTGTTGTAGTTTTATAGCCTTCTGTGTTTATGCACATTTTTACACCCGGAAGAGCGTAGTGCTTAACAGTATTTCCACTGGCTGGCTTGTGGTCTGCAGAGTTTCATGACAGAACTTCGCTGCCATTAAATTAGGGACATTAAAATAGGAAGATGTCTTTTTGCTGACACTGCCGGATTGATATTAGATTTTCAGAAACACGTTGAAATCTTGTTCACAGTGAATAGTGATTCTATTGTTTCAAAATTTGTAAAGCTCTCTCACTTCCTTAGTCTTGAAAAACAAATACTGAATGACATGAATCAACGTTTTTTGGGGTTCTCTATTGTCCGTATAGAGAATAAAGAACCTTTCTAACTTTGTACAGCCTCATCCTAAACGTATCTAACTATCGGTGTGCATGCCTGCTTTTCGGAATTTTCAGATACATCTCACATTTCGAAGCTACTTTTCAACCATATTCACCAGCAAAGGTGGCTCGGGGAATCAACTGATGTCATTGCAGTGCCTCCGACAGAGAGGTTATAGGGTTCGAATCCCGACGGCGACATGATTTTGGACACTAGCTAGACAGCTAGGTCTAATTCAACCGCTGACTGCTAAATTCGAGCGGCCGGCTGGTCTGATTGGTAGTTTTCCGTGGTTTCTCCAATCACCATCAGAAGATTGCAGGAGCAGAACCGTAACGAAAGGGACACGGACCGCGCGCGAGGGCAGCCTGCGTTTCTGTAAATCGACCCTGTCTCTCACTATCCAACGGGGGAAGATGACTGCCACCTGCCGAGATTAACTGCACTACACTTACGGAACTAATGATCTAAGCAGTTGACGCTCCCGGAATCACTAATCAATCAATTCAATCATATTGTTTCTTGTGGCTGTGATGTTTTCTTCACAACCTTATTCAACAGAAGATCTTTGAATCATGTCATGCACTTTTTTAAAATAATATAAGTTATTCTTTAATAACACTAAGAGGAGGAAAAGTTTGGGTATTCCGCGTAGTCCCACTAGTGTCAAATGTAAAGAAATCTGTAGTTCACAAATTTATAAAACCCTACACCCACGGCCACCCGACTCAATGCGCGGGAGGCCGGGCGGCTGTTGTAACTGAAATGAAAACCTTCACCAGGCGATGTACAGCGTAGTTCAACGTACTGACCGATAGTGTCTTTATTAACATAACACGTGTGCATTACTTATCGTGTGCGCCACAGAGTTAACTAGGAAAACCAAGGGCTTCAGAGAATTAACCACCTTTTATGTAATTAATTGCTCACAGAACTGGCTTTTAAATGTAGTAGGTCCCTAATTAACCAGACTGAGCAGAAGGTAGCTATTGTTAGAGTTCTATCACCTTCCCCGCCCTCGCCCCCTCGCCCCTTCGCCACCACGCGGACATTTCTCGTCTCCACACGCTCCTCAATACATATGGTGCATTCAATTTCATCCACTGCTGGAATATGTCCCAATTTCTCCCAGCTAAATTCTTGACGAGGGACAAGAAAAGGTCGAGGGAATGAACCTTGTGGGGTGCCCAACGCGCCATTGGCAGCGGTCGCCGGCTGTCCTGGTGCCCCGCGCCGCCTCGCGGGCACGGTCACGGTCGCCCCGCTCCACCTCCCCTCCCCTCCCCGCTCCGCCTGGCGTCGCGCAGCGTCGCGTCGCGTCGCGTCGCGTGTTTGGCTCGCTTCCCTCCATTCACGGCGCTTCCGCAACGCCTTTTTGCCCCGCGCTCGCTCGCCCCGCCCGCCGACTTTCGCCACCCGCCATGGATACCGGCACTCGCGCTACGCAGCCAGTGAGAAGTTGGAGAGATTTCTATAGAGTGGCGACGTTCCTACACCAGGACGTGCGCGTAATTGCCAATTCAATTGAATTGCATTTATAAGAGATGTAATATTTAAAATATGTTGTGGTTAGTCCAGATTAATTTAAAGAAGCAAGATTAAATTAAGTTGTTCGTAGTACAAATAATATTTCTGTATTTTATTTTGGTATTACTTGATTTTAGACTATTTTAACTTTTGTGTCGTACAGTTCTCGTTATTAATATACATAATTAACACTTTAAAGTAAATTAATATTTCTATGAAAATATTGTGGTTAACAATAATTTCAGACGAAGCCACGATCGCGAAAACTTTGATATAAAAATAAATATTTTAACAACTTGTCATATCTGTTTTCATATATTTTAATGGAATATACAATTCAACCTGAACCAGTGCCAAAACTGTCAGTAATAAAACCTTGAATTAACTTAATGAATTGAAATTCACCAATAGTGGAAAATATGTTTTTAATGCACATTCGATATTTAAAATTGAAGTAAATTATCCCCTACTTAGACAACAATTGTATCGATTTTACACTTTTGTATACTAAGCTTTATACCGATACTTTCTCGCTTCTATCCGTGCAATTATACGCCAAAGAAAAGAGAGCATTTTCAAGTCACAACACCAAAACCCCGAGAAGTGTACTTTTTACCAAGAACAGATAGCCGATGATTGTAAGTTTTGCCAACACAAAATATTGGCAGCCGCTAATGCAAAGTTCTTCAACTGGGAACACTATTTGCACACAATTACTCTCAATAATTCTAGCTCGTTGGCGAGTGCGGAGGTCGACATGATGACCTTTGCCACTCTAGCTTAAAGATCGCCACTCGCGATAAGCAACTTTATTTTTTTATTTTTTTATTTTGTTGCTTTAAACGCTTTGTTGAAACGCTTCGTTACTGCCCAGTAGTTTCTTAAAGTATTCTCATCCATAACGTCCATAAGGTTGTGCTTATCACTATCTAAGTTCTGAGGATAGTTTTCAATATTGGCATAGAAGTATTGCATTTTTTGGAAATGAAATGAAAAACTAAATCGTGTACTGACGGAATTAGGGTGCAAACTACGACAGTCCTGTATCATACACTGACCTGTGATTGCGCCTGTTAGGCCATTAGAGCCTCAGCCCGCCAGCCGGCCGTCAGAATTTCAGTGTACTCGCTGTTCACAAATAACATTAATGACTTCGCGAGTTTATAATAGCATTTCGAGTCTTGGAACTTCGCATACATTTACAGTGATGTACAGCCAGCGATGAAACCAAAAAAATTACCAATACACATACACACAATCCATGCTTTTGAGGCCAAAATATCACAGGAACTATTTATTTGTAATGTTATGAGTAAGAGGCTGCTGTGTTTTCTTCACCAGAAATTACACGGGCTGTACAGAGAATGGGTTGGGGAATATCGCAGCGGTGGCGGTCGGGGAGCAAGGCCGCAGGGCAGAGTGCGTAGAATGTTGGCGACGCGGCGAGGGCGGGGAGCAGTACACAGTGGGCGGGGCGGGGCGGGGCGCGTGCGGTGGCCGCGCAGGGGATTAGCATCCATAAATATACATTGCACGCGATCACGCCACGCCCCCTCCCACGCCGGTGAGGCAATACAGGCACACGCCACTCCCGCCGCCACCGCCGCCCCCACGGGGTCGGGCCGCCTTGCATTCTCGTGGGGTCGGGCCGCCTTGCATTCTCACGGAAGACTGACCTGGGTCGGCGGAAGACATAGCGTCAACATTCTTTTTTTTTTTTAATTGGTCTACGTAAGTCGTCACTAACTTAGCTTCTATACTGCACAATCTCCCTGTCCCGCGGAAGGTAGCATGAGAGGATTTGGATGCCAGGCTGTAGTACGTATTAAACAGAGTTTTGTTTCAACCCTTTTTCAAACTCTTGTGCAATTCAGTACCTTTCTCTGTACTCTACCTGAAAATTTTATATCTTGTCAAAATAACGATGATTTACAACGCGTGGTTTACAATGCATGTCACCCTTCGATCTCAAAGGTTCTAGTCGTTGTGTTTCGCTACTCCCATAATGACGAGGAGATTCAGCTGACAAATCGCCCACAGAGACCTTGCTATGACCATTTCCGGCAACACGATACAAAAAAGGCACGATCTTTCAGGAGGACAAAACCACTGAACCAAACCGGAGTGAATCTTACGATTCAGATGGTATTACTATTTCCCTACAATCTAAATTTTCCACGAGAACTGACATAAAAATAATTCGCCATTTACAATTTGAAGAAATAGAAAGAGCAGAAACCTATGAGATTAAACGAAAAAGAAAAGGTTGTGAACTCAACCGTTTTAGAATTTGTCCAAAAATAAAATAGCCTTCTGGTCTGAACGGACCACACAGCGGTAGAACGCATTACAAGAACAGCACCTGCCAGTTGTGACGCAGCATATATGAATCGCACACCAGAATTTTTCTCGAAAACGAAGATTTTACCTCTCTACACTTGAAATGATGGTTGAATATTTGCGAATACATTAGATCAAAGAAAAACTATCTATATAGTATTTTGTGCCGGCTAGGATGCGGTTTGCTTGTAAGATATTGACATTTCACCGTGTTTGCGTCGGTTACTGGCCAGATAAGAAAATGGGTTCAAGATAAAAGTAAGAAAGAGTTTTGGCAGAAAATTCATTATCGATATCTTCGGTTTTCTTGAAAACTATGTAACCAACATATTTATTAAAATGTCAAAACATTCGAACACGAGATTATTATTTTTTTAATTGACTGTTTAATGTAAGCTGAAAAAGACTCAATGAAAATTGTGAGCTAAACCTCATTCTCATGTGAAAATTATGAGCTTTAGAATCGTTTAACTATCACAGTAACATAACAGAGCTGATAGTGCGCTCTGAAAGTAATAACAACAACACTAATAAACAATCCGTCAAACTACTTAATCCATTGCACGCTATCAGGCAGATATTGCAGCTAAGAGCAATTTTTCAGCTCTCTAAGCATTTTATCAGTTTAATACCGTACATTACCACAGAGCGTAATGAAAAACCTTTCTCATGTGACAGATGGCGCAAAGCCCATCCGATATCAGCACGATAAAGCAACGAGAAATTCTTCCCGGAAAAAATGTAATTCCTATGACACAAAACTGTGCACACATGTACTAATAATATACGTAATCTCCTCTTACGGGTAGAAACATGTATAATATTAACTTTTTATAAATATAAACACCGATTGTTTTGCGTTCAGAAAATGATTTAAACCCTCCCATCAGAAAGGATGTAGGTTTCCAAGGAATACCTATGGCAATGTGGGGGCAATCCCAAGGCCATCGGGGGCGATTCGGGCGCGCGATTCGGGCGCGCTTCGAGGGACGATTCGGGGGTCGATTCCGGCGCGATTCGGGGGTCGATTCGGGGGTCGATTCGGGGGTCGATTCGGGGGTCGATTCGGGGGTCGATTCGGGGGTCGATTCGGGGGTCGATTCGGGGGTCGATTCGGGGGTCGATTCGGGGGTCGATTCGGGGGTCGATTCGGGGGTCGATTCGGACGCGATTCGAGGGGCGATTCGGGGGGCGATTCGGGAGCAATGTGTGGACGATTATGCGGGAGCATTTAATAGCACTGATAAGTCAAAACAATGCGATGTAGAGAGGACGAGGAAAATTATTAATTCGCTGTTTGATGCTTCCACACACGACAACCGCTATCATCTTTAGTCCCGTTAGTATACCAAATCATTTCCTCCGGGAGGTGGCGGTGCTCTTCTCTCGCAGGATGGTGAGATCCGGCGCCGACCTACACGTCGGCTTGCGGGGTATTTCTCCCAGCAGGTACTTCTCCCATCCGAGCACCGCCCAGCTGGGGCAAGCTCTACGCCCCAGACTTTTCTCCTCACATGTGTGGCAGAGAAGTGCATGCAAGTGTGTGTGTGTGTGTGTGTGTGTGTGAGTGTGAGTGTGAGTGTGAGTGAGTGTGAGTGTGAGTGAGTGTGTGGGAGTGTGTGAGAGTGTGAGTGTGAGTGCGAGAGTGTGAGAGTGCGAGTGTGCAAGTACGTGAGTGCGTGAGTGCGTGTGGAGAATATAGGTCAAGAAAGAGGAAGGAAAGATTGCGTACAGACCATGACCTTTTTGTTAAGGAACTACTGCGGCATTCGCCAGGTGTTGATCGGAGAAACCACGGGGTTCGGAGTGATGCGAAGCAACGAGAGACGAGGACAGCGAAGTCGGAAAAGGCGAGACGGAGCGTACCGAGAATTGGGTCATGTTGAGAGCGAGGCAGGAGCAGGATAGGATCGGGACTTGCCTGTCAGTAGTGTTATGTATTTTGTGTTCAACTAACACTGAAAGAGCTAAAGGGCTGAAGGATGTAAAAATCAAGTTCCGAATAAAGATGTCTGAACCATTAACAAAAATTTAAAAAACAAAAAAGACTGAAGGAGATCGGGAGAAGGGTGACGGTGAGTGTTGCGCCGGATCAAGGTACGGATGGCCGAGAGTCGGCGAGGCGGCGGGGCAGGGCGGAGAAGAGCGGAGCGGTCAGGAATGATGAGGTTGGGTTGGAGCGAGAAGGAGGAGGAATGAGGCGGGGGGGAGGAGAGGGGGGCGTCGGATGCGGTGAGGGCACCTCCGTCGCGCGCCGCCACGCGTGCGCCCGTGCGCGACGCCCCGCGGCCTGTGACGGGCGCGCGGGCACGCCCCCTCCGCCCACAGCAGGCACGCGAGCGCAGGGCGCCGCCACCGCGGCCTCCGGGCCACGCAGCTCGCTCTCCACATACACCACCTGGGCAATGCACCTCATGGCGCATTGACGAGGACATAGAACACTACCAGACAAGAGAGGAGGAAGAGGTAGGAGGAATAAAATAAGCGAGTGGAGACAGAAAGAGCGGAAGGAATGGGAAAGGCGTTACAATATTGTTGAGGAAGAAGACTCAGCGGAGAGATAGGCAGAAAACAGGAGAGAAGTTGGTGATCGAGGGATTGGTGGGTTGGTGAAGGAGGCGTATGATGGATTAAATAATCGGAAGAATAGGAACCGATAAAGAAGAATAAAGAAATATGAACAATAACATATTTTGTAAATTATAGTACGTATTGCTTATCTTTTTAGATTCTAATTCAATTTCGAGTATTTAAAAAAAATATGCAGAACACAGACTGTTACTTGGAACCACTGAGGATGGGAAGAGTGTTCCCGAAACACGTGTCTGGCTATATGTAATCATATTAAAATTACATTTAATACTATTGTGATAGATACCTCATTGACCCCAGATACTGGTTTGAGTTGATATTTTATTCCAGAAATGGTTTACTATGTACTTTGTATGCACTACATGTATTTCTGTTTCATGTCTTTACCCCCCCCCGTTTCCCCAAATATCGCGCCGATTAAGTACCTGAGTGCATCTTGGTCAATGTGCGTATTACTACATGTTACGTATCCATGAACTTCGTCCCGCAACTGTGTTAGCTCCTGAGGGCTCCCGCGATTATGAGTATTTCCAATAATTTCAACTGCCGCTGCTTTTCACTTAACCCACGTTGCTGTCAGTTATCCTCACTCTTGTGGATTGTTAAATAAAACACTTAAAAGTTCCAACAAAAAGAGCACATATTGTTCATAAGTTCTGAATGTCTAATAAATCGGAAAATTGTTACCTGCCCCACTTCTGCGATTATTTTGTTCTGTATTTTTGAACCAACGATTAAATAATAACTAATACTTTCCCCAAGGTTTTACCAACCTTCTAATCACTTGAAGACGCCACTAATTGAGTATATTAACAAGAGTTTTACTTTAAATTTCACGACATCATAGTTATGCGGCCATCTCTTTCAAACGTTAGCCAGCCTCTCCACAAAACAAACTTGTCTCCATACCAACCCATTACATTACTCAATTGTTCGTTCTCTTACGAGTTCATACACTCGAACTAAGTTCGAGTTTTCATTTCGTATCACTACACAAGCGTAATGCGTGAGTCTACGTAGACAAACTCCGTGCGTGAGGAGAAGTAACCCAACACTTGGATGGTGCAGACTCGCCAGGCACCTTGTGTAAATCCTCTTTCACAACTTGTCAAGTGGAAGGAAGGAATGATATTATTCAGGGTTCGAGGCTAAATGCGCACATGCTAAAGGCTCCTGCGCCATTCAGGCCTGTCTGATATAAAAGGAATAGGGTTGAAAGGTGATGCATGAAGGTTGGGAAATCCCACCATGCCACCACACACATGGAAATACTTCTGCCAGGCGAAGCCCAACAAGGAATTTCAATTTACTGCAGATTCTGTTTCGTGGTCTGTTACCACGGTTTCTGTATGGTACCCAGGGTGCTTCAAACAAAAATATCTAGACAGCGAGGAATGTTCGATTTAGTTGGACATTGTTTGTCGCTAGTAAAAGAACAAAAAACACACACGAACCCTTGGACAGTTAAGTCTCCTTTTTCGTCCCGCACCTTTGTAAGTAATAAGACATGTGATTTTTTTATAAGAAGAAATTAATATATTCTAGGTGCAAACGTGAAGAAATGTATTCTATGCTATTACTGGAATATTTATGACTGTGTAAAATTTATTTAAAGAAAAACACACACACACACACACACACACACACACACAGGCACTCATATTATCTTACCAGGTGATACAATGAATGCATCTCAATCTCAAGTTGATTTTTTTATTGCTCCTCCGACACCACAATTTCCTTGTTGGCGCTTGCCCTGTTGTTCCACCGAACGTTTAAATTTTCCGTCGCAGTCCCCGACAGCAATCGCTTCGCCGCTGCGCTTTCTCTCGCCGACTCCTTGTCTATGCATACCGGCGTTCTAGCAATGCGAACGCGAATTCCAGCTGCGTCCGACTAGCTCCCGCTCACACACAAATCGTGTGATTTGCCAAGCGCGGCGCAAGGTATTTACCGCAAGGAGATAGCGCGTGCCACGGAGCGGCGAGCGGCGAGCGGCGCGCAGCGGCGCCGTCAAAGGAATTGCTCCCGGACGGTTTCGCTCCCCGTAAAGGAACTGCGCCATCGAATTAGGCGGCGTCTAGTAGAGACGTCGCCGCCTACTGCGTACGCTCTGAGTCGGAGCGTATCATAGACGGGCGGCTATGAGCGTGAAAGTTGACTTTTGCTCCGAGAAAATGTGCTCGGTTCGGGATGGGGCGAAAGTTGACGTCTTGTTCTATGTCGCGATTCAGGGAGAAAATGGAGAGTTGAGTTGGAATTGAAACGTTCATGCTTAGATCTCTTCCGTGTTCATTTCTCCTCGTGGCTTGTGTAAGAATTACTCATAAATGGTCCTGCAAGTGTCGGCGTCAGTGACAAAGCGGTTTGGAGCATTGCACAGTGAATGACGGGTGGTTGATATAATAATAATAATAATAATAATAATAATAATAATAATAATAATAATAATAATAATAATAACAGCAATCTTTCATCCCCATCATGCTCATTTCCATCTTCCATATAGAGGAAGGCAAAGCAGAACTAATATTACGGCCAATTGTCCGTAAAAACGGACGACGGTTACAATATAGTATGTCAGAGATCGGGTACTTCAAAAACCGTCTTTCAAATACATGCAGGACTATAACAAATATATACCGGACTAGAAGAGAAAAAAAATCTATTTTTATTGTGAGGTAAATAGAAGTATTTTGATACATTTTTCATAGATAATTTTTAAATAAAAGGAAATACGTCTATTTATCTCACTCGTAACCTTTCTTGCATGAACTTAGATTATTTCTTATTAGCTATATTAGCTTAATTAGAGAATATAAATGTGGTGGGTAATCATCTTTCATCCACGTTGTGTAATGTTTTTTACCAGGCAGTTTCTACGTACAATGAGAGTTGCCATTCTAAAGAATAAATTGTGATAAGCAATTATTTTTCCCGTCCATTTCAGTCCTTATAAGTTGATGATGCTAGATGTCTATTTATATAATTCAGACGCATTTCACTTTAATTGATTACGAAAGGCATATCATTTTCGTTTATTTGCTAGTGCCTTGCATTATTGTAATCGACCAGGACAATGAGATCATGCTTAAAAGTTTCATACTTCTTAAAAGAGATGACGTACCTGATCCTGCATGAGAGAACATTCAGCATTAGTGCCAGTTACGACAACCGGATTGCCAACAAAGGTAATGAAACCACTACTAATAGAGATACTACATCGTAAGATACTTAAAACGGAGGTTTCAAGAAATTCATCTACAGATTGAAGACAACTTTTTCATTGATGAAATTTCTCATTTCATGTTTGAATTTTCAATTCGACGTGCATTTGAATACATTTTTACCACATCCATAGGAATTCTAGATCTTCACTTCCATTCGACTATTATTAAAGGCATCAAAGAAATGAATACTCAGTATATTAGCTTGTATATTAATATTTAGAACATCTTTGACTAGGCTTCAATCGTAAAAATACCAAAACATATCATACGATACATAATCGATTGTGGGTATTCTCTCCGGTTAAAATAACTGTTGGAAAAGTGAAACCAGCAACCAGTGGGACAATGGCAATGAGTGTGCAATTCAAATGTAAAAGTTTCATGCTTGAAATAATTTTCATACTTTTACAAAGAAAACCACGACATTGTTTTGAACATTTCAACTATTTTGAACTAAAAATACAGCATGAACGAAATAATACTTTGGTTTTAAATTGTGAAAAACAAGAACATGGAAAATGCGCAATCTTTAGTTCACGTGAATCTCAGAGTGCGCAAGGCAGCCCGTAACAGTAATACGTATTTAGCAAACGTCACACACGAACCCAACTCTTCCATCAAATGAACAGCAGTCCTCGTAACACAACAGCTCACACATCACATACAGGATCCAGTTCATATTCATCGGCTCCTCATACTGTTCACTGCATCCAGAGCCTCCTGTAAGGCCGACTGTAAGGCCTCCTCAGAAAGGCAACAATGTATCAAAATGCTCATAATGTAAATATTAATGACGTCAGAGATAAATAATTGCTTTTGTATATTTTTGAGAAATCAAATTACATTTTTGCGAATTTGGAAAATTCAGAGAAGTAAACGAAAATCTCTCTGGCACCGTGTTAATCAGAGAACTTTATTGTATCCTCCAATAATTATGAGTAATTTTTTAGAAAAAGAATTGAAAATATCCTTGAGATATCAGGTAAAAGTGCACCCAAAAATTAAAATATTTTACGCCGCCGCCGCCGCCGCCGCCGCCGCCGCCGCCGCCGCCGCCGCCGCCGCCGCCGCCGCCGCCGCCGCCGCCGCCGCCGCCGCCGCCGCCGCCGCCGACCTGTTGATCGCCCTTCGGTGGAGGGCGCCCCGCCGTCCGTCTGTCAGCCAGCCGTCGCCCTTGCCCTTGCCCTGTCGCTCTCCCGCCGCACCCGGCCCCATCCTCATCCCCACCCACTCCTCTCCATCCCTCCGGGGCCGCACGCTCCCGTGTCGCCGTCTCTACGTACAGCCCCTCCCCGAACAGTCCTCCCGGCCCCGCCCCTCCAACACCCGCCACAACCCGTCGTGTCTCGCCTCTCCCCTACCCGCCCCATTCCAGCTCATGTTCCGATCCTTTCAGTCCTGTCCCCTGATCCATTGCGCAAATGCTGAGATGGTCCCTTGATTTGCTTCTCGACGTAAATGTAGCTTCACTATGCGCACGTTTTGTTGAGCTTTCCTTTTGCTTGTAGTGGTGGTAGAGCTTACGGTGAGTTTCTGTTTGTTAGCAATAGAGAAAAATCAAATCCGTTCGTTTACCGTTACAAATAAGTTTTCTATAATTTGGCAACGAACATATCTAGTTTTTGAAATGTTAATCTCTCGCTTGTTTAAATTTATTATTATTATTATTATTATTATTATTATTATTATTATTATTATTATTATTATTAATATTTCAACTATTAATAGTTAAATTGTTGGGAAGGGATTCTGAAACTCAAGAAAGCGTGCGCAGATGATTTTCTCCCCCATACGTCACATACAGTTTTTGACTGTTTTTGACTAAATAAATAAAATAAACAAACGTCCTTCTTGCCTCTCCCTGACCCATCCCTCCCATCCCGTCCCACTAAGTTCCGCCCTATCCCGTCCTTCCCTCCCCTCCCCCGCCGCGCTCTCCTATTTCGCCCTTTTTAGCTCCGCCGCGCCCCGCACCGTTCCCACCTCATCCTGCCTATGCCGTCGCCCCGTAACGACCCCACTTACATCGCCGTCTTCCCTATCGCCATCTTCCCTATCCTCAACAAAAATCGCGATTTAACACTTTCTTGACCTACAAATCAGCATTCTATATTCATGTAAAATAATGTTCGTTCGGTTTTTTGTTACTTCCAATTTCTTTCTTTTCAAACGTTTTGTAAATATCACTAAGATCTGCTGATCTGTCACCAATTTAAGAACTATTATGTAGTATTATTTTAATATATTTATATAATGTTAAATAAATTTTACGTTACATAAAAAAATTGATTGAAATTAAAATCGAAATATCAATATTCTGCGCAAAATAACGAAGCTTCTGAACGCAACCCGCACGACAACTTTCGCACTATTACATCGCACGTGTGGCCCAAGTACAATATTCAAAATTCATCTGCGGCCCTGGAACGGCATCAGAGAATCAAAACAGATGCTTATTGGCCTTAGATTTATAATGAAATTTTAGGAAGAAGGTTTTGCTTTATCACATGACTTTTTTTTCCTAGGGCTTTTATCCAGCCAACAGCCGGTTATCCTTTACGTCCCGATGGAGCGCTATTCGACCATACACTAGACCAACACACTTGCGGGCTCCTCTGATCTGGGGTCAGCAGAACGCGAGGCCCCCCTCGACAACACATACAAAGTCAAGCGACAAACAACCATGCCCAAGATGGGACTCGAACCCGCGACCCTTCGGACCGAAGCGCTGAGTCGGTACTCGTTCTTAGCGACCTCGGCCATCCAGGTCGGCACATGACTTTATAATTTATATAAATTGAATTAAATTCAGTCAATCCAAAGTTGGAGGCGAGACTCACCGTATCTGCTATGATTTCCATTGAGATATACAAAATTTTCTCCACATTAATATCTTGCAAAGATCTTAGCGTTCGGCTTGCTGGGTCAATGGGTCACGATATATTATAATCCTTATTACCTTTATAATGGATTATAGGATCCGCTGACTATACAGCGCTGCTGGGAATCTGAAATAGAATGATTCTAATTCCTAGTTCATTACTGTTTGGATTGACTAAATGAAAGATCACTTTCTTTTCTAAAGAACAAAATTTAACACAGTTTATTGTTACCTTTTTGCAAACAATTTAGTGAATTTAATAAATGATTTGATGTTAGGCCTTTGATCAAGATATCTTTGAATTTTACAGTTTTATACCGCGGTTAACTTATCTATTCTTCGTTGATGTCCCTCGTAGACTTCTCAGTCGAAATATCTTGCGAGCTTGCCGTAGTCCAAAGTCCCAAGAAATCCTCTTCTGCTCCTATCCAAGCTGGTCTCGAACTATCAAAATTATCAGTCCCGATTACGTCCTATGACATAGTCCCGAAATCTATTACTCGATTACCACTCCCGACAAAGTCCCAATTTATGCATCAATATTACTTCCACATGCAATATTTGCAATATCATTTACTGTCCTTAAAATTTCACGATCTGATAACCCGACTGACTATCTGCACTACACTCGCTCCCTCTCACGAACCTACGATCAGTTCAGACACGCGATGCCGGTCAGAATGAATCTTCCTGCTTGATTCACCCTCGAAGACATATCTTCTTTTTTTTTTCATAACATTTGACCGTCCTTCTCTCACCCAGCCAATCCATACGTTCGTTACATTTTGGTGTAGCTGACCTTTCGATCGTCTAAACTTCTTCGCCCAATCCCAAATTTTCTACTTTCGGCATGCAGCCACCTCCTAATGCATTTACAAAAACAAAAACTACATTGTTTATTCCCGGTCGTTGCTAAGCCTTTGCTCTCGTGATATATTCTAATGCATGTTCCTCCATATAGTCTACAAATAAATGTTTGTTTATTTTCATGTGACATATCGGTATGTCACTATATATATATATATATATATATATATATATATATATATATATATATATATATATATATATAATAGCAGTTCAAATTACAAATTATAAATATAAATTAAGAAATATACATTGTGAGGTTGCAAAAGATACGAAAAAAGGGGGATAGTAATAATAATTAATAGCAAATGATATTACAAAGGTGGGGAAATAATAAGTTGAGCCGCTTTGCTTACCTCACTGATTTCGACAAAAGTCGGTAGACTGAGCCGAAAGGGAACGTGACCCGAGTTTTTTATTGCTTTCTGGAGATCCGGCGAGAGCAAAATAGACCTCCTCCGAACCCCCATAATATCACATGCCATTATTTATTATTACTATTCCTCCTTTTTTCGTATCTTTTGCAATCTCATAATGTATATTTATTTATATTTATAATTTGTAATTTGAACTGCTATCTATTATCTATATTAATCCCCCCGTCGCATTTCAATTTTCACAATTTTATCTGCTATTTGTAATTAAATTTAAATGTATCAACTATTTGTAATATAATTTAGTTCCAGTTACCTAATCAACTATATGTAATTTAATTTGCTATCTTATTTTGTATTTTATTTGTAATTTATTTATATTTTCTTTTCTGTACATTGTAGACGGATGACGGGAAAGCCGTCGAAAGCCGCCTCTCTCAATAAAAATATTATGTTGACGAAGAAGACCTCTTTCATTTCTTCATATAAGAACGTCAACAATAGCGAATCAGAAATTCCACACGTGTAGTGTCCAGTCTCATCATAGTCAGTTGTCAAGAGGACCGCTAGGTAGCATCTCCGCTTCTGCGCCTACTACCACACAGTCCAGCGTCACTACCCAGCGGACAGAATTGGGAACGAAACAGGATAGGGGTAGGGTTTAGGACACTTCACTGGGGTTGGACTAGCCCTGATGAAGCAACCAAACTCGATTTTGTTGGAACAAATTTCACATGAGATCGACGGGGTTCGAACTCAGACCTCAGTGGTGAAAGGCTGGCGGCTTCGCTATGATCCACGAGCGAGCTTCTGTCACATAAGAGATAAGCATCTTTACGATCAAGTATATTTTTCAGCGAAAGGGAAATCAGCCACTTTGGCGAATATAAGCAACGCAAAACTTGTAAAAGAGATCATTATCTTATTTTGTTTTGAAATTAGATAATGAAAATACCATTTCACTGAGTGAATCGCTTTCGATAACTTTGTATATGCAAGAATATTTAAAACTGCTCGTTGTGCTCCTGGCTCATCACATACATACTTGGTGCAAACGTGCCATTCTGTTCATTACAGCTCTTTATTTCTCGTTCGTTCCTTCATTTTCGTTATTTTCTTTCGTACTCGAGGTCGACAACATATAGGGAAAAGTAATAACAGTCCCACACGGTGCATGCATGTAACCACACACGGTTCGAGCGATAAGTGTCTTACGTTTCGTGACACAGGCCAATTGCAACGCAACCTACAGGTCCCTTCGTGATCACTATTACAGACTTTCTATCAACCACTAGTAGGAGAAAGGACGTTAATAACTTGCATTAATTAAACTAAAACATTGCGATAACCATTGCATGCTGTAAAAGTTATGTTCATTTTCCGAACAGTTAATTTTGAGAAAAGTTTTCATTAGCGAATACGATGTTGAAAGATTATGATTCTAAAGCACTTTTGATTGCATTGTTCCTAAGGAAACAAACGGCGTGGAAGTTATTCAGATATATTGATTCAATTGATTGATTGATTTTTTCGTGTTTCCGGGCGCGTCAACTGCTTCTGTCATTAGTCCCGTTAGTATAGTGCATGTTTTTTCTCGGGAGATGGCGGTGATTTTCCCTTGCTGGATGGCGAGATCCGGCACCGACCTACCGTCGGCTAGTGGGGTTTCCCCCTAACCAGGACTCTCCCACCAGCGGGGGTTGATCGGAAAAAACACGGAAAACTAGCGATCAGAGCAGCCGGCCGCTAGAATTCTCCTCCAGACAGCGATTGAATTCGACCTAGCTGAAAAGCTAGTGTCGCAAATCCTGCCGCCGTGGGGAGTGGGAACCTAGGACCTCCCGGTCAGAGGCACTGCAGTGACATCAGTTGATGCACTGAGCTACCACTCCCGGTATATTGATTCAATGTTACACATTAAAGATGGTGTACGCATAAAAAGGTCAGCTCAAGTTATATTATTGGTTTCATCAAATTATACCATTAAGGTGCAACACATGTATTATTGAATTAAGACGTAACACGTTGACAATTAGTATGTTCAAGCGATTTGGACTCGTGAGGCAGGGGCTTGGAGCTAATGCACGTTGACACTAGGGGCTGTGAGTAGGAAACCCACATAAGCCATAAATGTTGTCAGATGTATTTAAGGCATGAGGGCATTCCGAGTCCCTCGAACATTACATATACACTATAATCCATCTATAATCTGTTGGACTGACAAGCAACTGGGTGCAAACTAAGCGTTTAATTGACAGACCGGCTCGCACATGCAAACATCTAGAACAATGGCACAAACACCGTGGTGGTGCTGAGGAATACCGAGGGCGAATACGTGAAGGTAAGGGCAGAGATAGGGCGACGAGATGTGGGATGCGCGAAGGTGCTCTTCTCCACACCCAGAGCGCGAGCCTCTTGGACGCGCAAGCGAATAGGAAACTTATGCAGTCCGAGAAAGTCTGTGCTATTCGGTAGCGCCCCTAGTTTTATTTGGTTTAACATTTTATTAATTTGTGTGAGTATATTTCCGACCATTTCATTCACCTGTCAAGAATTAAAATAACTGACTGTATTACATTAAATTACGGGAAAATATGAAATACGCTTCAAGTAATGAGTTATTTTATAAATAACTGAATGAGATCTGCGAGTCATGATATGAAACAAAATATGTCGGAAACCTCACTTCAATCTTTTACGCAGTCGTAATATTCATTTTAATGCTAAGGCCTAACAGTAAATGGAAACAAGTCACCATGGAAACACTTGCCGAAATCTCTCTTCAACCATTCCTATTGTAACCGTACCATCGAGCCTCACCGATTACTAAAGTAGATCTGTCATTTGCCTACTTCGCGACGTGTGATTACACCGTCACGCATCCCTGGGAATATCTCAATTTACGGATAAACTTCCCTATTGGTAGTGGGTTCGTCTTTGTTAAACTACTGATCAATTAACAAGCCAACACAATTTTTCAGTTTTAAATAACAAATAACATATATTCTATTGAATGAAAATCACTGTACAAATGAAATTCACAGATCCTCCTATGTTCTCATTTTTCGTAAAATCATGGTAGCTAATTCCCTACCTAAAGTGCAGTTTTTCACTAAAGTAATAATAACTCAGATCCCTGTCTACAAGAAAACAAGCAATGGATACATATTTACACTTCACAAAGAATATCACACATGAGACACACAAATCATAGTACAAATATTCATCCTGTAAAAGAAAAATACATACACACAATACTCGAAATTCACTACTACCTTTTAAATCACTAATTACGTTACACTCAATAGTCACATTTGACCTTCGGCTTCTACATAGCCTTTCAACACAAAATTTTGTTTCATAACGTCTCTTAAATGATTTGAATCATTAAGATATGACTCTAAATAAATAATTCTGTACAAAACAACTTCTATCATAAACATAAAGAATTACTTTAATCTGATTCTTGTTACGACTGTCGAAAAGAAATAAAACCACTGGCTAGCAAGACCAATGTTCTAAGAAACTTGCCCGATCAACGTCTGTTTTTGAGGGAAGCTCACATTACAACGTTTTGGCTAGTATAATGATAATCCTATCTCACAAGTTTTTTCCAGACTGAAATCTAATGAGTGTTCTTTCTGTGACTCACAACCGGCGAATTCCTCAAGTTGGTCCCGCGCTGTGTAGCTGGCCCGTCGTGCGACCCTCGCGCCTCAAGGTCGTCGTTCTTCTGCAAGGTCCCTGCGTTGCCTGTGGCACCGAAACTGAAGTATTCCGAACACAGTCTCCCAGTCGTTCGGCGAAAATTCACCACAGCTTTCGCAGAGGCGATGGTCACATCAGAATGCGAGTCCGAAACTCCAAGTTATGACTTCGTAATGGCAAAAGTCAAACTAGTTGTTGGATAATCCGTCTTTCTCATAACTCTCAAAATTCCATCATAGGATTTCCAAAGTGAAATTCCCAAAAATAAGAATAAAGAATATATATAAAGTATGAAATATATGAAAAATATGAAAGCTGTAACAAAGAAGAAACATGTCCTATGTTACAATAGTCCTCTTTTCTAGCAACAAGAATGCAGCAACGTGGTTTTACAGATTCATTTCGATCTATTACCGCCGTCGTTCTTTCATTCATTGCATTCTTGTTTAATATTCATTTACTAATTCCATGTAATCTCACGATATTCACAGTACGTAAATCCATGAAAAGTGCTCAGTCAATTACCTTTTATTAAAGCTTTTGTGTTCCGCAATCTTCGCGTGTCCCTCGTCGACTATGTGGCGTACTCGTAGGCAACCATTCTCCTCGACGTCTCGAACCAGAAAGAGAGCGAGCTCTTTTGACGCAAGTTCACGCCACGTCCGTATTTCCACGAAAATTTCCTGATTGGCTACGGTCTGAGTGCGTTCAGAAATCCTTCTCTGACTTACGCCATCTCTTCGCCACTGTAGAAACTACGTGTAGGGCCTAATGTCGGGTATTATTGCTTCCATTTTCCGTTGGTTATAAATGTGACCGGCGACAAGCGGTTACACTATTAGCAACAGCAAGCTACTAAATCAGACGATGGAAACTAACTAGCGAAGTTGGCCAGTGAAGGGAGGGGCGAGGTGCCCACGCTCCCTCACTCCGACCGGCTTTCGCCCCACAGCTTGTTGGCCACACTTCTCCGCGGGGTCACGTGTTCTCCGACCTCGAAAGTACTCGTGCGGCTCGAGTTTTGACGGGGATAACAAAGACAACACGATTTATTCCATAGAAGTGGTGCATATGTTCTTGCTCGTTGTGCCTACATTCTCCATTATTACAATTCTTTTCCTGGCTGTGAAAAAGTATTCTCTAGGGAGCAGATATGTAATGATTGAATCCCTACTATTATGGTAAGCTCATGTTTATTTTTTTTTAATTCTGCATCTCGACTGTTTTTATTGCCTAAATTACGTACCGCCACATATAGAACTAGTGCTACTAAATGGCTTTTTTAAACAAAATATCTTCTCTAACAACCAAATCTCTTCTCTAGCAAAACAAATCTCTTCTCTAGCAAAATAAATTTCTTCTCTAGCAAAAGAAATCTCCTCTCTAGCAAAAGAAATCCCCTCTCTAGCAAAAGAAATCTCCTCTCTAGCAAAAGAAATCTCCTCTCTAGCAAAAGAAATCTCCTCTCTAGCAAAAGAAATCTCCTCTCTAGCAAAAGAAATCTTCTCTCTAGCAAAAGAAATCTCCTGTCTAGCAAAAAACACCTTCTCCAGCAAAATATACTTTCTTGCAAACTCTCTGGATGTTCACCCATCCATATAATCAGCCCACTTATGATATTTCTTTTATTTTACGCGCGGCGCTTTAGCCGTAGTGTATTATTTTATTTATTCAAACTGAAATCTACCGTCCAAAGGTTCCTGTGGCGGAAATAGAACCAGTTGTCGACTGAACGAAGAATTATTTCCATTTTATTAGAAAGTTATTGAATGTTAATGGAGATTTATAAATTACCTAAATAGACTTGTAAGATTACACAATGATTTAACTTTTCTAAATAAATTTACTTTTCCGAAACTACAAGCCTAAATGAATATTGTGACATGCCAATATGTCATTGAATATTGTACAACATTTATTATAAATGGCGTCAATTAAAGGGGATAAATTATGTGAATATGCTAGCATAGCAACGGTAAGCGAGCCGTCGTCAAGGTCAACATATTCATGCAGTGACAATCGCGGAGACGACTAGTTAATTCTATATAGAATTCTGGGATTGGCCGAAAAAGCAGTGACAGCCATGAAGACGGCTAGTTCGTTTTGCAAGAAATTTAGAGATTGGCTAGGTACGAAAGTACATCAAATGTTATCTGCAAATAAACAATCGAAATAATGAACCGAGCTTTGCAGGGCTGAAAGAATACGAGAGACATTCATTCTGACTGATGCCGTGCTCATGAACGGATCGTGCTCCAATTAATGTTAGGAGTTTTTTTTCTTTGGGGACTTGTAAGCATCTACTAGGGAATGGATATTGAGAGAACATCAAAAATTTGAACACTAAGTGTGACAGTGGAGCTTAAAATATTTCACGTGAACGAGTTGGAGGGACATTGAGGGCTTGGGCGAAGTTGTCAGTGATTGGACTGGAATGTTAGCAGCAAATAGTTTATTGATCTGATGAACGGTGATTGAAGTGAGCTTCCGAGAAAAGAAGAGAGAAGATGGTGGCTGGACCTGAGGACGGCGGCGTCGGAGATGGATAAAGATGGTCAATAAAGCGCGCGAAGACATAAGGTTGGAACGGTCATGACAAACGTTTAATTTTATATTGGGTAAAGTTATACAATATAAACAATTGTTTTAAATTGTTTAATAAATTTCCATGTTTTTGTGAAATGAATATATGATTTTTCATTGTGCCAATTCTAGCAATGAAGTAGCAAGATAGAGAGATATTTGCTTTTCAGGTTCCTCGACCGAGTTTGTTTGAATAAATTGCAGATTATTTCAAATGGCGCACCAACTGGGGCTGAATTTCTTTTAAATCAGTCAGATTATTTCAATATGAATAAAAATTTGGAACTACTAGAACTTAGCTTAATCTCAACAAATGAAGTTTACTTAGTTAATGTATAGATTATTCAATATTATTACTTCGTTATAGCTCTGATACTCTGCTCTGATTCTTTATTTCTAGGTTATTTTATTTAAACAATCTATTATTTCAGCTATTATAATATTGCTTCCGGAATTGACTGAACATTTACTGTAATTCTGATAACGCGCTTTAATTCATTAATGAGTTTCTTTAGAAGTTGAGCTCTTCCAGTTACTTTTCGCCCGGAGATTCAAAAGAGTTTAACTCTCGAGAGTTTAAAAGTCGGGAGAGTGTCATTAAGAGAAAAATCGAGATTAAATTTATCTTTGAGAGAACGTTAAATAACACTCAGTCCGAAGTGTGTTTTTGTAGCTCTACTTAATTAACTGCTTTATTAGCAACGTGTGGGTCTTCCCGTCCTCAGCGTTTGTTGAGAATGTTATACTTCAACGCCTTGCAAATACGAGCTCGCAATTTAACTGTTTGCATTCACTGTTACATACAATGTATTCGACTAACTCCTGTTCTAGGAAATGCTCCATAATTGGTCCTTGTGAGCGAGAAAAGCGCGCGACTTGAGGGTCAAAAAGATGTTGAGCATTCCTGAAGGGTGTTAAAGTTGAAACTTCCTTTTGACAGATGTGAAGTGTTTTCATTCCAGGAACTGGCATTTGCTTTCTGGTTTCTTGCTTTCAAACTTCAAACTTCTTCCCACCTATTACTATATATTATTGTGTTTCCTGCATTATTAAAATACGTATACCCTTCATTCATTCGCGCGGTCGACAGATCAAACCGACTGCCCTGCCTCTGACCCGGAGGTCCTAGGGTTCGAGATCCGACAGTGTCAGGATTTTCGACACTAGCTACATAGCCTCCCTGCCTGGAGGACAATTCTAGAGGACCTTCGATCCTTCTTTTCTACTTCCTGTCCTATCATCACTCCTTACGTACGTACACTTACACATACTAACACACATGTCTGGAACTTACAGCTTGTCCCGGCTTGGGCGGTGCCCCGGTGAGGAGTGATACTGTTTGGGAAAATCCCGCCAGCTGACAGCGCCACACCTCACCATCGCCGCCACCTCCCGTGACAAAAATGTACTACACTTACTGGAATAAAGACCATATCAGTTGACGCGCCCGGCAACACTAATCATCAAAACAAAACCCAAGGAAACAAACAAGCTCGAGCGAGAGCTATAAGCCACCCACTTTTCGTTCAATTTATGAGATTCTACATTTACTCGCATGATTAGTTTTGGGATTGATGGATTTGTTTTAAAAAATTTTTAAAAAGTGGATAAACATTTTAATGTAAAAATCACATAGGAAAATACAGAGTAAATTTTTAAATAAGCTTTTTGAAAAAAGTGTGCAAAGGAATTAACATTTCATAAATAATTTTGTATTATCCTGTCTGTAAGATTTTTAGAGTTGGAGAGTTTTATATATATATATATATATATATATATATATATATATATATATATATATAAGTGTGTGTGTGTGTGTGTGCGCGCGTGTGTGTGCCGCTGTCAAATCTGAGAGACCACATCAGCAATCGGAAACGATTTTTGTTGAAATTCTCTCAAACAATCATCAGTTCCCATTGGCCTGAGTATAATCTGAGATCGAAGAAAATGTAAGAATTATAAAAGACATAATGTCATGAAATTGTATATCGTAATAAAGAAGAAAAGGTAAATTGGAAGGTGAAACAAAACGACTGTGGTACAGTTGAATTTCTGTGCGTTTCACACACAGAATAGTAACTTACAATATTGAAATAAATAGTTATATTTTCCTTGAGGAGGTTAACAAGAGTGTGCACTTGCGAGGTATACTCAGCCATCCGGTCGCATTTTGTCAACGTAATCAGGGAAAGGATACTGAGCTGGACGTTATGAGGAATGTTTGGCGGTTCAGATGGATGCTGTGATATGGTCTTGCATAAGACTTCAAATACAGGTAGAAACTATTCAAAATTTCCGATATTTTATATATTTTTTATGAATGTGTATTTTACATCTATCAATCAATAATTTTTGTATATTTTTTGGGTTTGCTGGTGTTCTTTGGTGTCTAAACATACCCGCAGAAAAAAAAACACAAAGAAACGAACAAAAAGCGAGCACCGTACGCACCATCTGATAAGGAAGTAAATACGTTGTAGGTAGGGCGATGAAAAATAGTTGTATACAGCCTGGACTGGGAGAAAAATCCCAATCCCAGACCTCAGCTGTGCAAAAGAGAAAAAGACTGGTGTATATGTGTGTCAAAGGATAGTGAATAATATTGAGGACGATGGAGATCGGTAAATTCCTAAGGGAAATAAACGACGTGAAGACCAATTATGTTGACCATTTTTTTGGGCTAAACCTAAGAAACCCGTACTTCATTTAACAAGGGGTCAATGAGTTAATAAAGTTAATAATAATAATAATAATAATAATAATAATAATAATAATAATAATAATAATATCTAATACTTGTATAAGGACTTGAACACCTTTTATTACGTAAGTAATCCCATAACCACCTTCATTTTCCCCTTCTTTTGTCGCGCACAAAGGGCCCTCCTACTTGTTGCGTGTGAAAAGGGCGAGCGCAGGGGGTGGGCCGGGCCGCGCCAATTTCAAATCCAATTACGGACTTGCGCTTTGAGCGCGCCTCCGCCGACGCCGCTCCTCCAGATCTTGCGACGGATCAAAGCTACGGTCGCGCCACGCCCCCCCCCCCCGCCCCCGCCTCCGCGCTCCTCAGCCGCCCGTCCCCGCCCGCCGAGGTGGCCGCTTTGGCGGCGGACGCGACGCGCGCCCTCTCGCCCCGCGCCCGCTCCTCCACGACCCACACATCATACTGGGAGTGGTAGCTCAGTGCATCAACTGATGTCACTGCAGCGCTTCTGACCGGGAGGTCCTAGGTTACCCTCCCCACGGCGGCAGAATTTTCGACACTAGCTTTTCAGCTAGGTCGAATTCAGTCGCTGTCTGGAGGAGAATTCTAGCGACCAGCTGCTCTGCTCGGTAGTTTTCCGTGGTTTCTCCGATCAACACCAGGCGAATGCCGGAGCAGTACCCTAACAAACGGGCCACGGACCGCGCGCGATCTGTCCTTCCTCTTCCTTGTCCTATCCTTTCCCCTTAAACACACACTTACGCTAATATGCACTACACTATTACATATTCCGGGAGACCGGTTGGGAGCTTACAGCTTGTCCCAGTTGTGCGGTGCCTCGCTGGTGGGAGAGTCCTGGTTAGGGGGAAACCCCAGTAGCCGACGCGACGGTAGGTCTGCGCCGGATCTCGCCATCCAGCGGGGGAAGATCAACACCATCTCCCGAGAAAAAAAACATGCAGTACACTAACGGGACTAATGACCAAAGCAGTTGACGCGCCCGGAAACACGAAAAATCAATCAATCAATCATTCGGATTCTCTGCTACGGCCTTCGCTTCGGTGAGTGCAGCGAATGCTTCATCCCGGGCGGTGGCGATGCGGTGGTGAGATCCGGCGGCGACCGATAAGTCGCCCTACGAGGGAAGGGTCCTCCCTTCAGCGACACCGCCCACACCCAGCACACACGACATATCTCATGACAACTCTAACCTTTCATCACCCTAATAGTATCCCCCACTCGCTGCTTTGTGCAGAATAGCCCATAGCTATTTGGGGTCTCTGGACAAACTTTGGGGCGTGTGGGTGTGTGTATTTCCATGACCCATTCAAGCGCGCGGACCCCGTCTTTTGTCGGAGTTTTCCCCTCCCTCTTATGGGTGGACCTGGTACGTGGTATTGTGGCCAGAGACCAGCTTTGTTTCTCACTGTTGCTAGAACTGAAAAGGAACGAAGATAAATGCATGGCAGAAATAGAAATTGTTAGTTCACGGTTGAAATAGAGATCGTTTCGAGTTGCAAACGGCATCGGCTGTAACAACATTGCAAATAGATAGAATTTCTTTGTACATTCCTGAACCGGAGGGTTTGGTCGTCGTTTATGGGTGTCCATCTCCGCTCTGCCTTATATCGTCACTGTGGTTCCCGCCCGTTCTCTCGTCCTCGCGTCCTCTGGTACCTACAGTCCTCCCAGCCGCCCATCGATCTTGCCTCCTTTGTGTGCTGTAGCCTCCTGTCAAAGTTGCAGGCTTCTTCCCCGCCGCCTCCAAGCCCTCTGCGCCTCTCGCTGCTCTTTCCGCCGTTCGCGACCGTCAGCCCTCCGCCACGCGCACAGTGGGTTAGACGCCGCGGAAAGCGACACCAATGCTCTAGCGATCGCGCGCGCATTCTGCGTTACATTACCTTCTGCGTTTTGCTTCTACAGTCTGATCATTGCCGGACGCGCGGATTTGGCACCGACGATCGAGGCCAAGCATGCCGTAGAAATCAAGACAGGACGATTGGTGGAATCGCCGAAGAGGGACGGTGGCTTGTCGCTACCCGAAAGTTTAAATTGTAATCACGTTATAATAGATGCTGGAACTGCTTATCGTCGGCTCTGATGTATTCCCATCTCTTGAACAAGTACTGGTTCACTCAATAAAGGATGTCCTGTGTTTTGGCAGAGATCTGTTCCTGTATATTGTGTCTTACTTCTGTGTGACGATTTGTCGTGATTTTTCAGGAATCCCCACAGACCGAAATCGCATGGAATCAGATCAGACGCAGAGCAGTGTGCGGTTGCGGAGTCGTGTTGAAAATGACCGTAATTACGCTATTCATTTGTCAACATTTGGAAGAAAGGCTCCAGGATACAATGCACAAAACGATTTAATATATTTTACGAATACACAAACTTTTTCTGGCCGATCCGGTGGCTGAGATCGCTAAGGCAGTAGTGTTGTAGTGATCTCGGACCAAAGGGTCGCGGGTTGGAGTGCCTCCTCGGGCATGGTTGTATTTGTGTTCGTCCTTTCAACCCTTATCATCACCATACGTTTCATCTCCACACTTAACGTTCACGTTAACTCCAATAGCGATCGCTAATGACCTAGATGTTGATGCGACCTTAAATAACAAAATAAATCTCTTTCTGCTGGCGAGTGAACTACGAGCGAGCCATTGAAAATCAACTACTCAACGACACTGGAGAGCATGCCTCTTGCAGGACGTCCACAGCGATCCCAGGGGAGTTCAGCGCTCCGTTCCCTGGCGAATGAGGGGCCGTCGGCCGAGCAGAATTTTTCAGGATTGCGGGATACTAAAAAAGACGATAGTGGTGTTTTCTTAATGAAATGTTTTCTTCAAAATTGTATTTTTTCAATTATGTAATGTACTTTTTCAAACTAATAAGTTTCGAATAATTTTAAGTCGAATAGTTGATTAGGAAGGAAAGGTTGAAAGGAACATAAAGAATATTTTCTCAAAAAAATTGCAAAGTTTTTATTTTTTGTCAAAATAAGGTGTATTTAATAATATAACATATGTTCTATTTTCATTAGTAACTCTAGAATTTGGAAAATTGCAAAAAATGCATTGGGTCTTCAACCTGCATGAACGATTTCTTTGTAAATGCAGTATGTTCCTTCATGTTAGATTGTTACGTATTTAATATTCATTTAATGCGTAGTCTTTATTAAATATTAAAGTAGAAATTTAATAATAAACAATGGATTCATTTTTTCGAAAATTTTGAAATTGTACCAGGTCTTCGTGTAAAGTACTCCGCAAAATTAAATATCGGTTTCAAACTCAAGACATCAGACCAGATTGATTGGGGAATATCAATTTAGGAGAAAAAGGCAGAACGGTTTAGCCGCTAGCGTTTTTTACAGACGGACAGACGAACAGATGGACAGACGGAGGGACGGACAGATTTTTCGTTCGTCAATAGTTTTGCTGTCAATCGATTTTTCGCTCTCAAGGACCCACAAAACATGGATTCTGACTACACCACGTGTAAGGTGATTTTTGCAAAATTTAGCAACCAGATTTATCCACTTTTTCGTCATCAGGGTTCGGCAATAAGAGTTTTTTCTACCGGAAATTCGCCGTTTTTTCGCACAGCATTACATTACATAACAAAAGTAAAGGAATTGATTTGTCGGGTTTCTTCCAGCCTGATCCACTGCTTGCCGCCCTGCGACGCCGTCGATGGCGTCACAGCTGAGCAATTTTTGAAGCTCCGGCGCAGCGCGGCCCTTCCGAGCCCTCGTGAAAGCCCTTTCGGCGTCGCGCCCTTATGAGCGCCGCTTCTCCGGCTGGCCCGATACGACCTTCCGCCCGCTCCCCCTGCCGCCCTCCTTCGCCCCGCGCCGGGATCATAGCGCCGGCTCGTGCGGACAATTCCTCCCGTTTAATTGAGGAACAACGGAAGAGGGGCTTGCGAAGTAATTATTGTACCGCATTGTCCCGACGAATACCATGATATTGCAGGGGGTTCTCCAAAATATCCAGGACGGCGGCGATTTGGAAGTATCTACAATATTGTGTAGTAACCGGTTTGGTAATTCGTTAGTGCAATCTGAGGAAAAGGAATTTTTAAAAGAATATAATTCTATTTGGTGGGGTACTCAAATTGCAAAAGCAACTGAAGTTAAAATATAAGAGAATAGAAAGAAGAGAAGAGAAACAGAATTGCCAGATAAAGGGCTGAAGCTTAAGAAATAACAGAGTAAGGAATAAGAAAATTGCCAATAAATAAGAGACTACAGTTTTATAGACCTACTTTGGAGGATCGTTTTAGGATGGAAACTATTACAGACGGGCTAGAAGTACATAACGTCATATTAAAAATGAACCATAAAAATATTTTGAGTCGGTAATTAACAAATCCATCATACGTGAAAAAGAAAAGATTATAATAATTTCTTTTTCACCTATGATGGTTTTGTTAATATGCACACATGAATTTAATAACACTGGCCCGCGAAGGTTTCATTGCCGCCATATTGTTGCTTTTTAGGATTATTTTTGCACCATAAATGAGGATACGACGTTATTTTTCCTACATCAATTTATTTATCTATTTAGTCAAAAACTGTATGTGATGTATGGGGGAGAAATCATCTGCGCACGCTTTCTTGAGTTTCAGAATCCCTTCCCAACAATTTAACTATTAATAGTTGAAATATTAATATTAATAATAATAATAACAAATTTAAAAAAGCGGGAGATTAACATTACAAAAACTAGATATTTTCGTTGCCAAATTATAGAAAACTTATTTTTAACGGTAAAGAAACGAACAGACTTGATTTTTCTGTATTGTTAACAAAATAGAAACTCACCCTAAGGTCTACTACCACTACAAGCAAAGGAAAGTTCAACAAAACGTGCACATAGTGAAGTTACATTTACGTCCAGAAGCAAATCAAGGGGCCATCTCAGAATTTGCTCAATGGATCAGGGAAACTGAACAAAAACCTGATCGACATCACGTCACGTTTTCCTAAATGTCTTGTATTAGGTTTTTATCACAGTCTGGCACTGATGCAGTTCATTTTTTGTCACAGTCGGACGCTAATGCAGACAACCCTGAATAATCCCGCCAGTCTAAAGCAATGAAGCAACAAGACACAATGCAACACGTTTTGCAGAGTAGCGGGATTTGTTGTGGTTTGTCCGCTAATCTGAGTTGTGTTTCGCCTGCTGACGAAAACAATTTGTCCTCAAAGTGTTGCATAGTGAATAACATACGGTGTTTAACACGTATTTCAATTTAAAAACAGATTTTATTGAAATTATAGCATCATGCTACTTCGTGGCTGCTAGAACAGTCTAGATACATTCTGCTATGTGTGTGAAAGTTTCGTGCTTATAAGACATCTGCCCAAAATAATAGAGTTCAGCAGAAAGGCCCACTGCGCCTTATGGTATCAAAGTGGGACACCAAGACAAACAATGGCACCACATAGATCTTGTGGAACGTGTATAGTGTAGTTATGACAATGGATTAACGGTGTGAGAACAGCGTTGCCATTCGGAATACCAATGGTGTGGCTACAACCTACAGACGATAGTTCTGACTGCTACTTCTGTTCTGTAAATGTGAAAGGATTTAAGTTTGAGGTGATTTTAAAGTCATAGGTATTCTGTAATTAATTATACCCAGGAAAGTATTGCCATTATTTTGATAAAAGGAATAGGCACAGATTGAACCTGTCATAAATACATATAATTATACCTAATTACCACTACACAAATAACTTGTATTAAATTGCAATGATGCAATTATTGTTTCTCATGAAATATTTGGTTGAATCGAATACTGGAGGTAAATGTAATGAAAAAGTTATTGAAGTTCACCAAACTGGAGGAAATTCACTTGCACCGAAAGAAAAACATAGCGTACAATACACAGTGAAATCCATGATGACAACAGCTAGATGCTGATGTGCCGATCTTCACGCCCGAGGGCGCATGATGTCATGCCTGCATTGGTGAGCAGGCGAGAAGGGGCGTGTGCATGATGTAACTCAGGGCATCCACGTGGAGTTCTCGTGATTAACACAGATCGCATTGAAGTTCAAAGGAAACCACAGCGTTACACTGTCTGAGATAAATATATCAAAGTTTCAGATGAAACTAGCACAAATTATGGGGCACTGCACTAATACGTTGATCCCACGTGTAGTTGCAAACACGAGCAGACTCATCCTGACGCCAACAGACCTGTTTAACAGAGTTCGCATTGCAGTTCAAAAGGAAACACAGCGTTGCACTGTCTATGATAAATATATCAAAGTTACAGATAAAACTAGCAGAGATTCTGGGGCATTGCATTAATGCGTAGATCCCACGTGTAGTTACGAACACGAGCAGACGCATGCTGACGCAGATAGGCTTGGAGGCCGACTGAACAACCCGACCGTTGGCGACAAGGCAGTGGGGGAGAGCGTCCCCGCCGCTGCATCGTCTTGGCCAATGATATTATTTTATTTTTGCATTATTATTTGTTGTTGTATTATTGTTTTTACATTTAATTGAAAGATTAAGAAACATGTTTGAAATATGATTCTATAAATTGCATGTGGGTTTAAAATGAAAATTATGTGAATTTGTTAAACTGACATGTTAATCACATGGTTAGTTTTATGATGTAATCATAAGGTGGCGTATTTGTTTCAATCACCAAGATGGTGGCTGCGCAGGTGCCACCCTGCCGGATGCGGCGGGGCGGCGTTGCCAGAATACCTTAGGGTGGTCAAAGAGAATACATACGTACTAATCTTTCATCATGTCTCAGGATGGGTTGAGATACAATGAATTATGTATTAAATATACATTATAGAATGCTGCAGCGAGTTCTCACAGAGCCCGTGAAAGCAGATACCCATTTCTTAATTTGGCTGAGAGCAGAAAGACAAGACGGAGCCTCCTTCGAGCGCACCTGCCATGTCATCCACCGCACAGGCGAGGCCATCCGCCCACAGAGCATGTTACGCTGCGGGAGGCTGGGTGGTTCTGTGGCCGAATTGCGCACCACACCGGTCGGCCGTGCTACGATGCAAAGAGACGGGTGAAGTATTGCGCATCGAATCCGACTTCAGCCAATGCGCTTCAGGCACCAGTTTGCGTCACAATATTAGCGGGAATTTTAAAAGCAGCCAGATACCAAAATTACCACCTTATTACAAGTCATCAAAACAGATAAATGAAGCATTTTTTAAAAAAAATTGCCTTTCATTTCAATTACACCTTCATTGTATTTTTTGTTGAAAATTTGTCGCTGTAAACTGCTTTCAAAATGTATTTCAATACTTCTGGCTCTCCATGGATCAGGGCGGCCATGTTGTGGTTAGTGGTGCTGTGCAGAACGAGCAAAAATCGGTTCGCCAGACTGGCTCAACCATCTCTTTCCACCATGAGCCGTACACACCCAGCTCATGCCCACCACTCCCACACAACACCGAGCGTAAAAAGCAGTAACACAGTTTAGGAGCTGGTTTTCGATGTTGGTCTCCAAAATTAATGTTTTTTCACTTTTAAAACAATAACAATGATTTACAAAGTGTGTAATGTTTGCACGAGTCCAACTAGTGTTTTATAAATTCACAGGTGAACTTGGCAATGCTTCGCTATTGCAATGAATTACACTTCACACTTCTGATCACGTTATTGTTAATCATGTTTTACGCTACGCTACGCAAAAAGTTAACTGATGAAAGACTTTCTCGCGAATAAGGGTTTGTTCTGTTATGGTTTAGACATGGTTGTCCAGTCTCCTATTGTTAAAACGTTCTCTCTCAAGTTTGAGCATGCATTCACTATGCTATTGTCTTGGAGAAATTTGATTTACTTGTTCGAGATAACGTTCAAGTAATACTTCCGGCCGATATTTCACAATCGCAGGGGCAGAATGTGCAGCGAAGACGTGCTCAATTCTTGAGGTTACAGCGGGTTGCGTAGAGCTTCTTGTTCGGAGGCGCTTGAGCCAGCATAATCGCATAAAATCGACAACGCCCCCATTTTGCGTCTATTTTTCTTTTTCTTTTTCCCCCCTTTCAATTTATGAGTTTTGATGGTAGGTACATAGATTAGTTATTTGATAATTGTACATATAAATTGGTTTCTTATTAACTAAGTAATAATTAACATAGAAATAACTTACAACAATTACAAAGGTAGATGAATCCCTTGTGATCCACTCTAATCAGGTTCCAATTCAGCGAATTTGATGAGAAATGAATAATAGGGATATTTATTTATTCTGGTCTGACGGATAGGATTTTTGCCGAGTCTGAAAGGCACCAGGGAGAGGATTGTGTTTTAACTGCAGTAAAAGTTGGTGGATAGATACGTTATGTGTTGTGATAACGGTTCGAGGTTAAATTCCTCCCAGAGTTGGAGGTTGGAAACAAACCATGGAGCGTTGATTATTGTTCCAAGAAACTGATTCCATGTTACTTGAATTTTGTTAATGACAGATTTAAAGGCGTCAATACATATTAGGCAGACGTACACTAGCAGAGGTCATATGACTGTTTTGTATATGAATATGGTGGAATTGAATGATATGAGGCTATTTCTATGAATTAATGGTTTTAGCTGCAGTAATTTTATTTTGGCATGAGTTAGTTTGTTATCTATATGTTGCTTCTAGTTTAGTTTGGTGTCTAGTTGAAGTCTGAGATATTTAACCGGTTTATTGGGGAGGGGAGTAGCCATTCTATTGTGTTGTTGTTCAGTGTCATAGGAGTGGGTGGAGTGTAAGGTCTTAGTGTGAATATTTTGGTGAAAGTTTTACTTGTATTTAACTGTATCTTGAGTTTGGAAGTCCAGCTAACCAACATATGAAAGTTTAATTGCATTCTGTTTCTAATTAGACTGATGGTTGTGTCTCAAGAGAATCTGACCATACCATCCGCAAATTGAGCTGTTTGATGATTATTTAGTTTAGGAAGATCAGCGGCATAAAAGTTAAATAAGGTCGGAGAAAGTGAGAAATCTTAAGAGAGTCCAGCGTTTATTGATCTCGGATTTGAAAGGTGGTTGTTAACATTTATCGAAAATGTTCTATTGTCAAGAAAACTATTATTGAGAGTATGTAATGTGGAGTACCAATTTTGATTAGTTTATAGTTCAGAGCTTGATGATATTTTCGGTCAAGTGCTTTCGTGATGTCTATCAAAATCGCTATTGTGTGGTGTCTTCTTCGAAGAGCTGTGTATATATGTTCCGTAACACGGAGTAACTGATGTTAGATAGATAGATAGATAGATAGATATTATTCTGCAGGTAGGTATACACAACCTGGTGGCAGAACTCTACAATTTACACATTACTAATATTAACTTTAAATTATTTAACAACGTAACTTCAAAGTATTTAAAGACATAATGATAATAATAATAATAATAATAATAATAATAATAATATGCTAACAATAATAGCCTTAACTACATTTTTTGGTTGACCTGCACAGTTATTTGAAACTATTAAATACAAGATTACACGAATTTTTAATTACTTCACTTCACTTCACAACATTTGAAATTCACTTCTCTTTCTACTTCTATACTGCACTACACTGCACAACACTTCACCACACTTCAATACAATACTACTTCGAATATAATTATATATTTAGAACAGGAACGCATTTAATAGTAATTAACACAATAATAATAGCAATAAAATAGCAATAATAATCAAATAATAACTGATATAATAATCCAACTTACTAAACTAATAAAGCTTACAAATACCATTAGTTAATTTATTTTTAAATCTTTGAACACCTAGAGGAAAGGGTTCCAAGGCTGTCGCAGGTAACTTATTCCAGTTCGTTATTGTTCTATTTGTAAATGAAAATTTTCCAACATCTGTTCTCTGTGGCCTAAACTGAATTTTGTGCTTCTGATCCCCTCTACTAAAGTACGAAGGTCTACCCAATCGGATGTAGATATCTTTCCAAGCTGGATAACCGGCATACGCTTTGTACAGGGCACAGAGTCTTGCCTTGTGTGGATATTTTTATGTGAATTCAAATTACTCCATTGGTATAGCTTTTGTTAAGTGGAGATGTTTGTTTAGTCTTTTTAGGACAATTTTTTCAAACATTTTTTAAAGGTTTGGTAACAAGCTTACAGGGCGGTACATGTTGGTGAAGTTCGCGTTTTTGTTTGGTTTGGGGATGAGAATGATAATTGATCATTTTCAATGATAATGCTCAATGATAATTGATCATTCTCAATTCTCTACGAAGTCAGTTGGAAATAGCCGATTCTGAGTTGAGTTTAAAATGTTATTTAAGCATGCTATTGCTGGGGGGTGGCAAATAATTTAGAGCTGTATTGTTAATGCAATCATGGCCTGGGGATATTTTAGTTGGAAGGTTTTGTATGATTTTAGTGATTTCGGTCGGAGGTGTGTATTGGATTTTGTGGTGAGGTCCGTGAATACGTTCTCTGTCTATTTTTATTTTGGTGTTGTGTTCGGGATGAAATTTTGTGTTATTTAAGGTGAGGCTCGATGCAAAATAGTCTGCAAGTTCTTCGGCTTTATGATATGATGAACAAGCTTTACCTGTCGTGGTTTTTAAGGGTGTAATTGTGTTTTTCTTTTTTAGGATCTTCTTGCTGGATTGCCAGAACAAGTTTTTGGTATTTAGTAAATTTAGTAGATTATGAAATTGTTGATTTTCGTGATTTTTGTGAGTTTTTTTGACGATGTTAGTGGTTAGGTTTAGTTCCCTCTTAAGTTCTCTAGTTTTAAGTTGGATTCATAGTTTTCTGGTCTTATTTTTTGTGATTATTGCATTGTGGATAGATTGAGGTAATTTGCTGTATGTGTTTTTGCTATCGTTTGGTAATATGGTGAATTGAGATTTTTTAATAGGGAAGATAATTAGTTCGTTGATTGATCTATTTCTACTGGAGTTTTCAGGATTTTTATTATACGAATTACATTTCTGATAAATATTCGATACTTTCTCTACCCAGTTATTTTTAAAGTATTTATTTTAGGGACAGAAACGTGTTGAGGGGTTAATTGTTTGGTGGTCATTAATACTGTAATGTGATCAGAGTCTAGTTCAAAAATTGTTGAAATATGAAATTTTATTTTTGTGTTGGTTATGGCTATATCAAGGATATCAGGTTTGCGCAGACGGTCGAATAAATAATATGTTAGTTTGGGAGATGATAAAATTGTTTAATTAGATTGATTAATTATATTGACTAAGATTTGGCCGTCGAGACTGTAGTTTTGAATACCCCAGCTTGTATGTTTGGCATTGACGTCGCCTAGCAATAAGACATTTTCCGTGGGCTGGAAGAAATTTTTTAGGTTTGCGTTTTGTATTTTGGTACTTGGTGACTTATATACTGATATTATTTGCCATAATTGATTATTTATGTTTTTACTAATTGCGATGGCTTTAATGCCGGGAGAGTCGGGGAGATTTGTTTGGTAATGATTATAACACGATTTTACTGTTATTAGTACGGCTCCACCCTTGGTTCCTGATCAATCCGATCTGTAAACATTGTAATTTGGGATGAATAGTTTGCTTTTAGGTACGTTTCAACTATGAATGCAATGTCAACGTCGTAACGCCTTTGGAGTTCCAATTTAAACATGTTAAATTATTGTTGGGTGCCATTGTTATTAGTTAAATACGCTGGTACGGAGTATTGTAACGTGCTGATTATAGATGGTATTAAATAATTGATGAAATTAATAATGCATGAAGTGATGGAATTTATTATTGTGTTGATTATCGGGTTGTTGGCGTGAGGGTCTGCCGACTGAGAATTTGGTGGGGAGGCGTAATGGGAGTTTTGGGCGGTTTTGGATTGATTTTGGGTTTGAAATATGATTGAGGTTCGGGATTCTGTTGGTTTGAGGCAATGATGGGATTTGTTGGTTTAGGTTGATTTGTGAGACTTGACCGGTTAAGGATTGTTTTATATTACTATTTTCATTGGCCGGATTTAGGTTTTTTCTTTCACTTATCTTTTTAAAGTATCCACAGTTCTGGTTCCTAATGTCCTGCCCTGTGGTTTCCTTTACAGAGAGCACACGTCGGAGTTTCATTCTTCTTGGGACACTTTACTGAATAATGATTTCCTGCACAGAACGGGCAGTTGATGTCGTGATTATAGTTGTTTTATGTTTTGTGTTATAGTGTCCGAAATCCAAACATCATTGGCATTACAAGGGGCCTTACAGCCTTTACGTCATTCTACTTTCACCCGGTGATTATATATTTGATCTATTCACAGTATGATGTCGATTGGTTCGGTTCCGTCAAATTCGGCGGCCACTACAGGAATGGTGTCGCCGTCCTTTTGGAGTCTAGTCACTTTCAGAATTGAAGGGTACCGCTGTCTAGTGCTATTGAAGATGCTGTTCGTGATAAATGCAGATTCTTAAAAACCACTGAGAATTTTTTTGATGGGTTTTTGAATGAATGGAAGCTTCTTTGTGTTTTTATTATGTATTTAACCATATTACGGTAGTCTTTCGGTGTTTTGACACTGATTTTGACTTTGTCATATTTAACATCTGATATGAAGTTGTTTGAAACTTTATACTTAAGTTCTTTAGTGAATGTACTAAAGTTTGTTATATTAGACACATATATTGGAGAAATTTGACCTGTTTGAGACAAATTCGTTTGGAAGATTTTTTAGGTAAGCAAATCTCGTATCCTCGATTTCGGTATTGACTTTTTCTAATTCACTAAATCTGTTATAGGTAGGCACATTATATTCAAGTTCACTTGAAAATTCCGGTCAATCACTAGATTTGTTGGGATCTACATTCAATTTTTTGTTTTCGTGAGAGTTTGAGAATTCACCGCCTGACCTTTTTCTGGTGAGAGAGGTTGTCGTTGAAGGATAGGCTTGAGCGTGTGTCGCGTTTACTGTTGAGTCGCCAACCTCAAGATTCCCTTCGGGTATGAGCTGCATCAGGGCTGCGTCTGTGATGTAATCCATGTCTTCACTTGATGGTAACATTTCCGAGTTTTGATGCACTTGGCCTGTGAAGGAAGAGTCGAATCCACCGTTGTTTAGGGCTCAAAGAGCGCTGCTTATTGCATGCCCTGTTGAAGAGTTGATATCAAATGACATTCACTTATCACACGATATCATTTACGTTTTCACTGCAACTACGAAGTTCACTTACTACGGGATTCTAGTTAACTGACGAATTGCGGGAGCTCCGCTTACTAGAGCTCCGAGAACTGCTCGGAGTCGAGCACTAGAATGGCATTTTGCGTCTATTTGTGACAGACATTCGCACATTCCCTTTATACTATGCCTATATTCTTGGCGCAAGTGCAAGACATAAGTTGACAAAGTTTTACCTCAATCTGATGTACGGTACGGCAGCGCATAAAATACGAACGGAAGAACAAACGTTCGTATGTATTTTTATATATTAGATAACATAATTTAAAATAACTGGCTCTGATTGATTTGACATTTTGTAAAGAAAACTATTTTATTCCTCTTCACTGAACGTTCATTAAAAGTATTTAATCAAAGTGTTTTATTCAAATATTTGAAACGTTTTTCAACAGTTCACTGAATTTTGCTGCTACTTGCAATTAACTAGTTTACCACTAGCTCCTCATGTGTAACTTTATTTACACATAATGTTTTACCAATTTACTCGTATTTTACTGCATCCAATATTAATTGCGGCTTCGATAATGAATATGTTAATATTTGAATCCCTATTGCAAATAGTTAAAGGAAAGTTTTGAAGTCCGAAAATCTGTAGTTTACTCATAATCTATAACAGCAAAAACAAATTTAACCAGTTCACTTCAAAAAACTAAACTATCATAAGCCATTTACTGGCAAATATCAACTCTCGCAAATATCAACTTGTCTCGCGTTCTGCCGGATGATGGCATCGCCGAGCGCGTTATTTGCCTCGTAACTGGGAATGTGTCGTCGTGTCATCGCGATGCCGCGAGCTGCCCAGAGCTCTCTGCGGCTCGCCGCGCGCCCTCTGGCGGAGTGACGCGGCATTAATGGGCAGGCGCGCGCCGCGCCGGCGAGGCGCTCGCGACCCCGCAGTGCGGGCGGAGGAAAGAGGAAGCGACGGCGAGCACCAGCAGTCAGCGAAGAGAGACATCATGACGCCACAGCAGAGACGTAACTGCTGGCGTGCGAGATCTCTTTGGCAGATTGAGGCAAACGGGGGGTTTTAATCTGATGAAGGAAAAGAGCGATGGCAATTGAAGTAATGGAGATGAACTACAAAGGCAAGAAGAAAAGGAAGAAGATGAGGACGAAGAAGTAGAGGAAATGGAAGGAAGCAACAAAGTAGATACAAATGCAATTGAAGGACGGGATAGATTTTGACGGGATATGGCTTCCAGGAAATCCACTGTTCATGTCTAACATTCAGCGTCTGAAATGTAAAGGAATATGAGGGGTAGTCCTTGTATAAGATGGTTGCACAAACAGCAACACCATAGAAAGGGTTAAAGAGTCAACAAGAGGGAGTCTAAGTTTATGGTGGAGATTTATGGAAGAGCTGGTAACGTATAATTCAAGACAACGAACTGAAGGCGCATGAAAAGATACTTATTTACAAATAAAATAGAAGGATCGTATCGAGTAAATCTTAAAAGAATTCACAGACGCACTATTTGTGTATTGACAAAAATATAACTTGAAGACAACAGTGTTAAAATAATAGCAATTGACAAGTTAAATAAATGATGTCATATTTTTGAAGATATTGTGTATATGGTATTTTGAGTCGATTGCCCCTCTTTGCCGGCTAGCTAACGGTGTTCCCCATGCCTGGACTTAGTTTAATTCCCATGTTTAATGAGTAAAAGAGATATGATTCACCGTAACTAGCTAACTCCGCTTGCCTGAACTTTTCTTAGTCTCACAGCTACTGAAACTGAGCCGACTTTAAAGGAAAGCTACAATAAAACTTTGGCCTCTAATTTTTTTAAGTTTTAATTTTTAAATCAATTTTATTTCTTCATTTAATATAATAATAATAATAATAATAATAATAATAATAATAATAATAATAATAATAATAATAATAATAATAATGTATTTGGCGTTATTGAATCGGTAGTCCAACTTCGCCGGCCAGCTACCGGTGTCTCCCATGCCTGGACCAAGTTTAATTCCCATGCTTGGGGGTTAAGAACATGAGGCAAACATGACGTTTTCTCTTCACCTAAACTAGCAATATCCGCCTGCTTGAGCTTTTCTTCGTCACACAGCTACAGAAGTTGGGACGATTGTAAAGGAAAGCTACAACTCTATCTTTGCCTCGACCTGAAATCGAACTCGGACCACAGCACGGGAAGCTAGTACGCTGCCCATGAGCCATCCCAAAGGCATAATATATATATATATATATATATATATATATATATATATATATTGAAACATACCCCTAACTGCTACAATTATTGGGTGATTCCTCGTAACCCTTTTCCAAATTTCTAATAACATGGGCGCCAGGAAAAAGTTTACGATAATATTTTACAATTATTACTCTGATAAAAACCAAATATTATCCCGCTAGCTGGGTCGATGGGTCACGTCAGAAATAATTGACATTATCTATTAATAGCCGACTACCCGATCTGCCATCTATACAGAATGGCGAGGAATCTGAAAACAGATTATTTTATCTAGCTACTTTTTAGCTTGAATTGGCCAATGAAAATCATTTATCTTTCTTTCAAAGAGAAACTTAATGTTTATTTCCTATCAAAATGCAGCAAATTAAAATGTAAAAATTTACAATGAACTTTCTTTAGTCATGACCTGGTTCGAACCTTATACGGCGGTTCTGGTCTTCGCGTGCTCTTGATTGATGCTACCTCGAAGAAACACCTTCCCTTCTTTCTTGAGGCTCTGAAGTCCCGAAGTCCAATTACCACGAATCCTTCTCTTCTTTAAAAACGAACACCGCTTCGCGCCACTCAAATATTTGTTCCATCTCCACTATATTATGTCTGATGTCCGCTCTCTCCGTATAAATATCCAGCGACTTTATGGTTACACAGCAAAAAAATTCTCAATTCCATCTTTCGTTTATAGCAAGAAAATATGCAAAGTTCGGTATCGTTCGTGAACCGCATACATTTATAAGTTCAAGAATGATTAGAGTTCACCCATGAAAAATTTCCAAGTCTTATTTTGATGCACAGCAAAATATTCAGAACTCGACACGTTCCACAAATCTTAGAAAGTATCAAAAGTTCACTTCTGGTTCTGCCACGAAAATATTCAGAGTCCGAATATGTCCCTCAAGTCCGATTCTTGCTCTACCACACGAAAATATTTCAAAGTCTGAACACGTACTGTAGTCTCCCGAAATTTTTACAAGTCCTAACATGCACAAATTAATCTATTCGCAAGAGAACTGCTCACCGTCACGACATGCGATCGAATGAATTTTATCGTGCCTTTAAAACCCACAATGCCACGCCTTTCGACAAAATGCCCAAACTTCCGTTTTAATAATCCGTCGACGCTTCTTCAACCAATCCACAAATCTCTTATATTTTCTTCTACTCACGCCGTCACCTCTACGAACAGATGAATGTTTATCCTGACAACAACAACGACGTCGTTACTAAGGCGCCGTATTGCTTATTATTTGCCCTAACCATTTCGCCCATTTACGACAAATATTCTGTAATAAAACATGTCCTCATATTGGTATGTCACAATATATATTAATTTCAACAACTGTCGTGTTGCTGGTAATATGCGATATTGTTTACTCTTCAACTTTTGCGTGCTTACATTGCAATTATTGAGCGAGGCAAGGAAGGCGACGGAGCTGCGCCAGTGGGTGGGGACGGTAACTGTGACGCAAAGCTCGAAGGAGGGCGCGAGAGTCGGGGATTCTGCCCTCCCACTGCTCCTCACTGGACCTCTCCTGGCCGCGCAGGTAGACAGCCGCGATTACTCGCTTTTCGAGCTATTTGCCCGTGACAGGCGGCGAAATCTCTCCGGGCTTGCAGTAATCTGCTCAAATGATACCTGGCCAGAAACAGACGTAGTGCTTCTGATGGCAGATTCACGATGGCAGTCTGTGCTGACACCTTTTATCTAATGGTGGGGTATTAGAATCATCTGATTGCACATATCAACAAAAAAATACCAGAAACAAGAAACGATCCAAAGTTCAAAAACTCGAAGCTTGTTTCCCATCATTGAAAGCTCACTGCTTTACATTTATGTTTCAGAATTGTCTTTCTACATTTTCATCGCATTAATATGCGTAACATTTTTCACAAGGTAATTAACCATTTTCTTTACTTTTAAGAAAATAACTCATCTAATGTACGTTCTTTCATAATTATTTCAATTAAAAAACTTACAGAGATCTCTCAATTATAGTAATAATAATTTTAAAACAATAATAATAATAATAATAATAATAATAATAATAATGTATTTGACGGTATTGTGTCGGTAGTTCAACTTCGCCGGCCAGCTGCCGGTGTCCCCCTTGCCTGGGCTTAGTTAAATTCCCATGCTTGGGGGTAGGAACGACATGAGGTGAACATGACGTCTTGTCTTCACCGTAACTAGCAAGAGCCGCCTGCTTGAGCTTTTCTTCGTCACAAAGCGACAGAAACGGACGATTTTAAAGGAAAGCTACAACTCTATGTTTGCCTCGAACGGGAATCGAACTCGGGACCACAGCATGGGAAGCTAGTACGCTGCCCATGAGCCATCTCAGAGGCATAATATAATAATGATAATAATAATGATGATAATGATGATAATAATAATGTTAATAATAATAATGATAATAACGATATTGATAATAATAATAATAATAATAATAATAATAATAATAATAATAATAATAATAATAATAATAATAAATTTGGTAGGGAGGTGGTGGGCATGTCGCCCACAGTGCCTTGCCGGAGGGCAGGGTCTGTTCAATCAACCTGGTTTCCTGGTCTAGACATCCTCTCTTTCATATTTCACCCTCCTCTTCCAACAGGAGTTAGTGGGTGGATTGCGCAGCTCACTTTCTCCTGTTTTCTAGACACAAGCCATTTCCTCATCTATAAATTTTTTCTACTCAGATAATTTCTTTCTTAATCCCATTTCATCCTCAACGCAGCAACTGACGAGGAGCAGACGCTTGCAAACAGAAAAAGTGAACAGTAAGGTCATCGTGAGGGACAATGAGCCCCAATTGTAAACTTGGTGGATGGACTCTTCTGACATACGTGGCAGATCGGTTTTAAATTGCGACACTCATGCAGTTATGGAGAGACTCAAGGAAAGAAGTAATGCCTCGGACACATCGAGCCACGAGGTTGCCCTCGATGTAAATCATAGTCAGCTCTGAGACGACCGCAGGAGCAACAATGTGTATCTTATCGCACGGACAGAGGAACCAAATGTCCCTCTGTCTGCTGGCTCGCCACCCGTGAGGAAGGCTGCCAGCAGGAGAGAAGAACTTAAGAGATGGACGCGCGAGATGAATATTGAATTAATGAGAGCGTTCTAGTACATCAACCAGTGTCAACATAATCCACTCCCAGCATGGAGGCAACCTCTTCATCCGAATTCATAACGTCAGACAGACCGAAAGATAATATCAGACAGAAGATGAAAGTGAAATCTGCTCGACTTTGTAGATACAATGAAATCACAAAAAGGATGGCACAAAACACAGAATTCTGATTCTGTCAAAAATAATTTCTGAGAAAGTTAAACTCTGACCCAAACAAGCAGCAAGTCAACATAAATGAACAAGATCTTAAATCTTACTGGACAAACAAATGGGCTAAAATCAGTGGATTCGATGAATCCGGGTCATGAATTAAAATTATTACCAAACAACACGAGAAACTGCCCCAAATGAACTTAAATAACTCCTACAGACATTGTGGATTCCATAGGAAAAACTCAAAATTGGAAATCTTCTCAACCAGATAGGATCCAAAATTTCTGGTGGAAATACTTCACTCATGCTCATGAAAGCATTGCTCGCTGTTTCACTGAGGTGCTGAATAACCCTGATAAAATGCCTGACTATGTGAAGGAGACACTTTTCTAATCCTGAAAAAGGGAAACGAACAAAATCCAATGAATTATAGACCAATAACTTAGAATAGACCAATGCTTCACAACCATATACAAGCTGTTCACCTCTGTTATTGGTAAGAAAATCTACCTCCACTGTGCAAAAAACAATATATTTGAAGAAGAACAGAAAGGTTGCATTAAGGGAGATATAGAAGATAAACATCAACACTGATTCTGTTGTCTTAAAGCAAGCTCAAACAAAGAAAAGAAATCTTCACATCTATTATATTGATTACAGCCAAGCTTTTGACTTCGTTTCTCACAAATGGCTAAACAAAGTACTGGAAATTTATAAAATATGTCCAAATGTAAGAAATATTCTTCAACAGCTAATGAATAAATGGCGTACAAATATACGATTCCAAGAAAATATCTTGGGAAAAACTGATGTCCGAAAATGTATATTCCAGGGCGATTCCCTATCAGCACAATGGATTATCCTAGCTCTAAACCCACTATCAACTCTTTTGAACAACACTAAATGTGGCTACAGATTAAATATGGAAAACACAAAAAGACTAACCCATTTACTGTACATGGATGATCTAAAGCTCTACGCCGAAACGCATGATAAATTAGAAAAGCATATAAGTGTAGCAAGAATGTTCAGTGATGACATCGGGATGAAGTTCGGTGTTGGTAAATGTGGTATAATATATATTCATAAAGGAATTATACAAAACACAAACCAAATTTTCTGTGATATTAAACACATACCACCTGAAGAAACATATCACTATTTGGGAAACCCTCAGAACCATCGACTGGACCATAATCGTATCACGCAGGAATTTCGAATAAAATATCAAAAGAGACTGCCAAAGTTAAACACTTACTTATCAGAGGGTAATCTGATTTCAGCTATCAACATCTGGGCTGTGCCGATCATAATCTACTCCTTTGATATTGTTAAGTGGACTGAATCTGACCTGGAGGAACTGGATAGATCAACGTGAAGACTGTTACATAAATTCCGCTGTCTTCATCCAAACTCTTCAGTAAAAAGATTATATCTACCTTCAACGATGGGAGGCAGAGGGATAATTAATATAAAAACTCTTTGCCTGAGACAGGAGGAAAAAATGCGACAGGTCCTCTTAAACTCCACCGACATGTTAATGAAAGTAACTGTTAATGAGGACCGACGCTTCACTTCGTTGAACCTCCATGAACGAAATTATGAATTAAACATCTCTACCCATCAGTCAAACTTAAATGAATAAAAACAACAGGAAATTCACTGAAGATATACAAAACTTCTTTCAAAATAATGTAGAGTCATTCCTCGGTGGAGTGGCTTTTGAAGAAACAAATACATCCTGAGAGTGAGGGTTTTATAATGTTATTTAAACATAGTGTTATCGAGGCAAAATATCGAAAGCATTGTTTAAAAGATGTGATGGATGAATGTGGGAAGTGTGGAGCTGTAGGAGAAACTATAAAACACATCACAGCTGCATACTCTTCCCTCTCAGACAGTGCTTACTTGGGAAGGTATAATCAAGTTGCGAAAATCGTGCACAGAGCAGTCGCAATGGAGAATAATTTATTGGATGACATCGCCATTCTATAAGTACACACCTGCTCCAGTTCTGGGAACAAGTTTCACCCTTTTGTACTGGGACTGACCAGTTCTAACTAACCGTACTGTCGATTTCAATAGGCCAGATGTTCTCCTTATAGATAAAAAGAAGAAATAATGAGTAATAATAAACATCGAAGTACCATTATCCCACATCAAACAGAAAGAAATAGAAATAATTTCGAAATATGAAAACTTATCTTATGAACTAAGACACAATTGGAAATTAAATGCTACCAAAACACCCACACGTGATATCGGCGGAAGGCATCGACAGTAAAAACGTTCTAAAAAATTTAACAGAATTAAACTACCCAAAAACGTTCTGAACACAAAAACGTTCAGTTTTGTGGCAAATAGGCCATATCGTAAGAAAATTTTTATCTTAAGACCAGATATAAGATGAAGTTATTTTTCTATGACCAAACGTGTTTCCAAAACAACTCTTGGGAAGGTAAGCATCTTTACCAGCAAAAATAGCTCAGATAATAATAATAATAATAATAATAATAATAATAATAATAATAATAATAATAATAATAATAATAATAATAATAATAATACAGATATAAAAGGTTCGATGTGTGAGAAAATTTTGAAAATATCCCTGAAGCTTTATGTAAAGTATCTCCGAAAATCAAAATATCCGTTTTAACTTGCAGAGCCTCAAGTTTGCCTTGATCGACCGGCCAATATCACTACTGGAGAAAATAGTCTGGACGGTTTAAACGCTACCGATGACTGTAGACGGAGAGACAGTCGCATAGATAGGGCGATGGGCAGGCGGGCAGACGTGCGCGTACGGCCGAGGCGGACAGACGTTTCGCTGTCCTTCGAGTTTTCGGTATCAAAGACACAAACCACCTAGATTCTGACTACACTACGAGTCACAGGAAGACATTTACTATACATAGACAAAAGATATATCCATTTATTTTCACACCAGGCGAATGCCGGAGCAGTACCCTACCAAACAAGCCAAGGACCGCGCGCGTTCTGTCCTTCCTCTTTCTTGTCCTATCCTCTCCTCTTATACACACACACTTACACTAACATGCACTACACTACCACATATTCCGGGAAATCGGTCGGGAGCTTAGAGCTTGTCCCGGCTGGGGCTGTGCCCCGCTGGTGGGAGAGTCCTGGTTAGGGGAAACCCCAATAGCCGACGGTAGGTCGGCGTCGGATCCCGCCATCCAGCGGGGAAAGATCACCGCCATCTCCCGACAAAAACATGCACTACACTAACGGGACTAATGACCGAAGCAGTTGACGCGCCCGGAAACACGAAAAAATCAATCAATCAAATCCATTTATTTTCCATTACGCTCATTTTTACCATTGTCCCACAAACGAGACTTGCTAACAAAATATCGCCAATTTCTGCCGCAGCATTATAATATTTTCTCTCTACAATGCAAGCACGTAGAAAGGTTATTACCTTTCTCCTATACTTATGTATTAACATACGAAGTTCTTATGTAGAAATTTATGTAATGCTTCGACACAAGTGCCATTTTGGTAGGAAAAAGCTCGTGGTGTAGCTCCCCGATACAATTAAAGAGGATATAGCATGCTTCTCTAATAAATTACTTTCTCTAATAGGTAGTGTGGTCACAGCATTTGTGGTTCCTTTGACGGCGAATGATATTTTATCCAAGCGTCCGTCCGTTCGCCAACCTTCCGACTGTGAACAACACTAGCGCCTGAACGACTGGTAGAATTTTTCTACAACCAATATTCCGTAAGTGATCTGGCCCGACCTAAAGTCCGACTTGAACTTGCAATTTTGGAAAGAATTCATTAACTTTTGGGGATACATTACATGAAATCCTTGGGATATTTTCAATATCTTCTCAATAATGGCTTTAAATGGTTTGTTTATATTTCTTGTAAAATAAAAGAAAGTTTCTTTAAAGTTTTTGTGCGGATAGTGGAAATTACTTTCGGTCTCTCCTCTGATATTTTTTTTATCTAGGGCTTTTATCCAGCCAACAGCCGGTTCCCCTTTACGCCCCGATGGGACGCATATTCGGCCATACACTAGACACCAACACACTTGCGGGCTCCTCTGATCTGGGGTCAGCAGAACGCGAGGCCCTCCCCGACAACACATACATACAAAGTCAAGGGACAAATAGCCATGCCCAAGGCGGGACTCGAACCCGCGACCCTTCGGACCGAAGCGCTGAGTCGGTACTCGCTCTTAACCACCTCGGCCATCTAGGTCGGCTCCTCTGATATTTTTACTATTGCCAAATCTAGATCCTATTTCAACAAGCATCTAATACTATGACAGGGATTACGTCCCCAGCTATTGCTAATATTGTTATTTCTAGCGTCACCCTGCTATGCTCACAAATTCTCTCAATGTTAACACTAATTTATTAACTGTACCTCCAATTTAATCATGGGTTCGACATACAACAAATTTCTCCTTACCAATTGCATGTGGACGTGTAATTCTGTACGGAATCACGATTCCTGGAAGTTCTATTGATTGAAACCAATTATTGGATTGATGACAACTAATATAAATTAACAGCCTTTTTCAGCAAAAAAATTTAACATTTATTCTTATATGTATTACAAATTCTATTGATCTCATGAGAATTATTTTCAATAAAAAACACCGTACGGGTTTGAATATAGTTCGTAAGCTTACTATAATATTTTGATAAATAGCTTCTCGGCTAACTAGCAGAATGTTGTCCATGGAATTCTTGGTATATCCATTCTCACATCCTTGCCTAAATTAAAAATGTTCCTGAATGTCCTCAACGATTTGTTATTAATAGAACTTAGTATTTCCCACAAAATTAATACGCAATCGAGACTATCCCTTTGTCTTTGAAACATCTACTCGCGATTGTCTATATTCAAGTACTTATGGAAAAATCCTTCCATCTACGAAGCTACCCTAATATGCATCCCCTCGAAACACGGAGTCTCTTTTAATTCAAAATTTCGACTACTACATTAATAAAAATTCCGATTACAATTTAATACTACAATTTAAACAATACGGAGTTCTCCAGACTCAATCTAATCATAAATTCCCGCCCCACTATCATTTAAATAATACTCAGCCTATGCTGAAAATCCGTCCGCACCTCACTAACCGCTGTGTGTTCGCTTCAATGTTTTTCAAGAGAATGATTCCTTGCTTCCTGAGAGATCACGGCTATCAATGCCCTCTCCAAATCTTTTTCATGTAACGTGTTCGTGGCCGTGTTCATCTGCACAGCGCTATGACATCAAGCATGGAATATCGCACTTTCTTGATCGGTTGACCTAACAACGCGTATTGTTTGACTTCCGAGTTTGCAAACAATGCTATTATTACTAACGCTGGATGCCTATTATATAATTAAGACTAAACCCGGGGATCTTGGCTTATCACAGTATGTGATTTTAACTATCCTAAAATAATCCTTTACATCCCCCGCGCTCCAGTTATATCACACTGGGGAATATGTTCTCAGAATTAAAATCAACAATACTTGTTTTATAAAATGAAGTAAATAGAATGAAAATAAACATTTTTTCGAAGAAAAATGGAACACCAGAAAGAGGAACTTTCCATATAAAAATACCTCCGCGTTTTTAACCTTCACGAAGGACGTCATGTTTCTAGTGGGCTCAATTCCTTCCTTTCGTATTTTTACTTCATTTTTAAAGTAAATAAATATTCCTCTGGTATTTCTTTTGACCAATTCAGTGCCAACATTCGAAATCGGTGTGCTGAAGGAAATATTTTGTGACCATCCTTGGAACCAAGAACGTATATTCTATTCGTCTGCGAACTATCCTAAATATACGAGGGTCTTCAGTAGCACCCGTACGCTATGGTATGTAGTAGATTCGGAATTGGAAGTAGTTGTTGGAACACGAATCAAAGTTTGTTTTCTCATTGATTAAGTTATTAATATGTTGAATATACAAATAATACCAATAGTTCCATTTAAAATTTATTAAATTCAATAATTAATTGAATTTATTTTAATATTTGGTTCCACGTTGTGTACATGTAACTTATTTTCCTCCGTTTCCCCTGAATTTTGTATCACAATCATTTATAAACAATCTATCTACTAGTTATATCTACTAAGATTATAACTTCGCCACTCCCACCTGGCAACAATGCAGCCGCATCGGATTGCATCGATTCCAGTAATACCCGTTTCAGGACGTTACCATGTTTGGGGTAACATCACAAACTACCCCCTTCTTTTCGTTTCAGGCTGCTCAAAGGTGTTTCCACAAAATTTGACATAAATTATTTCAGTTGTTTGTGTGGAATACACACATTTCCGTTTTTATACATTAAGATGTAAAAAATTGCTTAACATCTGAAAATAATGCATTGAGTGAGAGAGGTCACGTATTTCAGGAGCATTCTCTACACCTTTCTTTCCAAGACATCGCTGCATTATTCATTTTCCGGCTTTTATACCAAATAAAAACAGTCGCTGGAATAAAAGCGCTGCGTTTGTGCGGAGGCTCCTGCGAATGCGGAGCAGCGTGGGAGGCAGCGCGCGCGCGCAGTCGGCCGAAGCGCCGCCTCGACGCCAGGGCTCGCAGGGCGCCGATACGAAACCGCCGGCTGCAGCACGCGGCGGTGGGAAGGCCCGAGTCGACCGCCGCGAACGCAGAGGTTAATTGGCCGCTTTGTAGCCGGGGGCGGAGGCGCCTCGCGGGGAGGGGTGGGCATGAAGGCAGAGTTGGAAGCGGGAGGGGTCCCCGTTTGGGGGGGGGGCAGTGATTACGGTCGGTGTAGACGGGGCAGTAGCGGTGACGAGGGGCGGTGGGGGCGGGACGGAGTTGAAGCGGATGTAGCAGCGAGTGCCGGCAGGGAGAGGGAGGTGGGCGTGGTGGTGATGGGCCTCAGGGGGGTGGAGGAGGATGGTGGGTGAACATGAAGTCAGAATTGGAGGCAGGAGGTGAGGTGCAGCTGGCGGAGGCACGTGGAGTGGCCGAGGGAAAGAAGGGATGGGAACGGTGTGAGCAGAGGCGGGGGGGGGAGGGGTGGGATGGGGGGGGGGGGAGGGGAGGGGAGGGCGGAAGAGTGGGCATGAAGGCAGAGTTGGAAGAGGGTGAAGTCCACCTGTGGGGGACAGTGATTACAGCCGGTGTAGACGGGGCAGCAGCGGTGACGAGGGGCGGTGGGAGCGAGGTGGGCGTGGAGGCGGACTCGGAGTTGAAGCGGATGTAGCAGTGAGCGCCTGCTGAGGTGGAGAGTGGGAGGAGGACGTGGCGGTGATGGGCCCCGGGGGGTGGAGGGGGATGGAGGGTGAACACGAAGTCAGAATTGGAGGCAGGAGGTGAGGTGTAGCTGGGAGGTGGTGGCCGAGGAGAAAAGAAGGGATGGAAACGGTGTGAGCAGAGGGGCAGGCGGGGCGGGGCAGGGGTAGGGGGGGGGGGGGGGGGAGTGGCGGTCGGAAGGGTGGGCATGAAGGCAGAGTTGGAAGCGGGAGGGGTCCCCCTTTGGGGGGGGGCAGTGATTACGGCCAGTGTAGACGGGGCAGTAGCGGTGACGAGGGGCGGTGGGAGCGGGACGGAGTTGAAGCGGATGTAGCAGCGAGTACCGGCTGAAGCAGAGAGTGGGGGGTGGGCGTGGATGTGATGGGCCCCGGGGGGTGGAGGGGGATGGAGGGTGAAAATGATGTCAGAACTGGAGGCAGGAGGTGAGGTGTAGCTGGGAGGCGGTGGCCGAGGAGGAAAGAAGGGATGAGAACGGTGTGAGCAGAGGCGGGGCGAGCATGAAGCGGGGTTGGCGAGAAGGGGACGGAGCGGCGACGAGGGCGCGTGGAGCTGCGAGGGGCGGCGTTTGGGAGGGTGCAGGAGGTTGAGCAGGGGTGGCTGACGCGGCGATGGCAACGGCGGGGCGGGGCGGGGCAGAAGTTGGGGGCGGAGGCAGCTCCACCAGACTCATTACACAGACGCGGGCGCGCCGCCGCCCCCGCACACGCAATTGCGTCACGCACTTCGAATTACTGAGAATGAGTGACCCTACGCACGGCGGTATTGCGTCCACGAAAACTTCTTACTTCTCTGAAATGGCGTTTGTCGCGCTAATATTTGCGTTCACTCACATCTAGATGGAAGTTTAGCGACATTCACTCCGAAATTACGTGAGTGAAATGAGGTTGTTTTCACTACGTAACGTACAAACCAAGGTTTCACGAGGAAGTAAAAATGACATTATTGTGAAAAGAAACACTCCCGTCCCTTTTATAAGTCAAGGTTGGTCGTAATTTTCTCTTTCTAATACAATTTATAAAATCGTTTGTTATCTTTTTCAGAGATTCTTGTTTAAAATGAACGTAATTATAATGGCCCGTCAACATCCGTTCCACACCTGAATTGATAAACAGAGAATTATAAGCATTCGTCAACCAAATAGGGAGGACTTTTAATCTATGTGCATGCTATCTTCTTTGACGAAATCTTAGTCTTTGAACTCTTGCTAGGTCAAGTTAAGTAAATAAGTTGAGAACTATTAGTTCATACGATGTAACATTTTCTTTCAATTCTGGAAATAATAATTAATCGCGCAAACATACTTAAAATCGTAACAATGAACATACAAAATTCATCTGCGTATTCATCTTCATTTCGTAATATTTTTTGTTCTTTAGAAAACGTCAATTTGATTGGTAATTTTAATCTTAATGATTTATTTAAATTTAGTGACGGTAAATATTATGTTTTCCGATGGTTTTATTTTACCAAATCCTTTTAGTCAAATAATTTATATTATAGGAGTTTTCTTCTATTTGTTACTAGAGTTGTGAAACAATTATGAACAAATATGTACTGTTAAATATTGTACTGGCGAAAATATAAACCACCATGCTATATTTGCGAATGAAATTGGCAACCAGTGATACTAATACGATTAAGCAAATTCTGTTAGAGATCTGTAGAGTAAAAGAATAATTCTTCCGGCAAATAAGAAAGGATGCGTAGTTTAATCGTCAATCACTCGAACTAAGGAACATGTTCTCGCTGTTTGTTGCATCAAGCACAGCACCTTTCGGCACGGTTTTCAAATGCCAGCCTCCAAGGTGTAACTTGCTCTGGTTTGGCGTCTGTCCAATTTTTTTAGCTTACATCACTGTCTGAGATGGCCCCCGACACTATTTCCACTTCTCGCACTTGGTCCATGTCTTTTATCTCACAGAGTTGTTATTTCCTTTTCTTTTCAACGAAGTCTTCACAAGATGTTCATCCAATAGCCCAGAAACACTCACAATGGGGTGATGGGTCTTGTCACTCACCGAAGTAACTGGTGTATTTCATTCGCCATTGCGGCACTTTCATAACAAATGGATCTCCCAGCGAAACGCACATACTATTTACATTAATATTTAATATAAATAATAGTACTGATATTTTAAATGCAACATTCGTTTGACACAAATTTGCATGTAATTACCTTTAATAACTGACCAAAACACGGAAGCAAATCACTAACATTTCAAATAATGTTCAACAATTCACAAAACGCGCAATATTGCCGGTAGGTAAACACCAACAATGTATGTATATACATATTTGATTCAAATAAAATGTATACATTAATCATTCAACAACATATGTTGAATCGTTTTTTAAAATAAAGCTGAGAATTAAAGTGGTATTAAATTAATTGTATGGGGAAAGAAGTCAAAATACAAATTATTTTTATGTTACATTCTGTCCGATTTTTAATTAATACTTTCTGTAAATTTCAAATTAATAAAATTTAAAAAAACGAATTATTCTCTAAGTATTGTGTTGTAATGCAATATTCTATTATACTTCAAATCCATTTTTTGTGTTCCATATTTAGCATATTATTTTTTTCCAATTTTACGAAACAAAATAAGCATTCTGTTTAAATTTTCCCTATATTTCACATTGCGAGAATAAAAGCTTTTCGAGTGACATTTTATATACTATAGCAAAAATTGATTATATTACCACCGTGTGGTAATTTAAAAATGTTGGAAGAGAATTTCGTCATATTTCCCAACGGAGGCAGCTCTTTGAGGAAAAAGAGCGCGGGGCGGACCCAGCAGCTTTTCACACCCCGCTCCCCGCCCCTCGCCCACCACCGCCCTGCGGAACATCCCGCCTCTACCACCAACGGCCCCCACGCCCACCTCCCTCCATTCACCCCGCCGGGAGGGTGTCACAGGGCATCCACTGCAGAGCCTCTGACCGGGAAGTCCTAGGGTGGCAGGATTTTCGACACAAGCTACATAGCTATGTTGAACTCAGCTGCTGACTGGAAGAGAATAGCGGCCGGCTGCTCTGATCAGTAGATTTCCGTGGTTTCTTCAATCAATACCAGGCGAATGCCGGAGAATTACCCTAACAAACTGACCATGGACCGTGCGCTATCTTTCCTTCCTCTTCCTTGTCCTATCCTCACCTCTTACACACTTACACTTACGTGATCTACACTACCACACATGGCGGGAGACCGGTCAGTAGCTTAGAGCTTGCCCCGGCTGGGGCGGTTCCCACTGGTGGATATACTTGGTTGGAGATAAACCCCACTAGCCCTCGGTAGGTCGGCTCCGGATCTCGCCATCCAGCCCGGGGAAGATCACCGCCACTTCCCGCACTGAAAACACACACTACACTTACGGAACTAATGACCTTAATCGTTGACGCGCCCAGGATCACTAATCACAAAAAAAAACCACTCATCCATCCGTTGCAGCCATTCCCTCCCCACCTGTCACTGCGTCCTGCCCCACCACCATCACTACCAACCTCCCTCCCGGCCGCTCGCGCAGTCAGAAACATTCCTGCAGTGCCCGTCGCATTACTGCCACACCCCGGCCACCACCTCCCAACACATTCTCGTCATCGCACTCCCATCGCCGCCGGCTCCCCACCTCCACTGCCCCTGCCCCCCCACACGCCTGCAGCCGTCCCTGCCCATTGCGCGCACAGCCAGAGACCTTGCTGCAGTCCACACTGGTCGCCCTCGTCATCGTCAACACCACTTCCGTCGCCCTCTCCATCGTCACCACAACCGTCACTGGCACCACCGCCATCACTACTACCATTACATTGGCTCTGCCATCGGCGCCACCGCTACAGCTGCCCTCGCTGCCTTTATTGTCACCGCACACGTTCACGCCTATGCCGAAGAGTAGTTGTGTCCACCGTCACCTCCACCGCCCTCCCTCTCACTCGCAGTTAACTCAGAATAAATCTCGCCATTGCCTTTGTATCCTCGCCTTTTTTTCAATTTATTGTTTTCCTTGATGATATATACATAGCTCAGTTACATTAACTCTACATATGTTTGTTGACTTACTAACTAAACTAAAATTAATCTTACAACTAGCATTGTGGTCGAGGAAACCTAATGGTCACCTCTAATCAGGGTCCATTTGCGGAAAATTGTTGTAGGAATATATGGAAAGGGTACTTATTTTTTATTCTTGTGGAATAGATGGGGTTTCTGGCTAGGTTGAATCCGGTTAAATTTGGTATCTGCATTAGGTTGGAGTAGAATTGGGAGGATAGGTATAGAATGTGCTGGGTTATGGGTTGGAGATTGAATTCTTTATGGAGCTGTGCATTAGATATGAACCATGGTGCGTTGGTAATTGTCTCTTAGGAACTGATTTTGGATAATTTGGATTTTGTTAAGATTGGTTCTAGCTGCATTTAGCCATATTGGGCCATGCATATACAGTAGGAGGGGTCTGACTAATGTTTTATATATTGCGAGTGCGGTGTTATATGGTAGATAGCTGTTTCTATTGATTAATGGTTTTAATTGTAATAGTTTGTTTTTTGCCTGTATTACTTTATTGTCAATGTGATGTTTCCAGTTTAGTTTTATATCAATGTTTAGACCTAAGTATTTTATTGGCTTGTTTGATGGGTACCAGATTATCGTTTCATTATTTAATGTTAACGGGGAAGGAGAGGTATATGGTCTTAGTGTGAATATCTTAGCTGCAGTTTTAATTGGATTGAGTTTTATTTTTGACTTTGCTGCCCAGCTTTCAATTAGATTTATATATATTTGCATTCTATTTTTGATTGCTGTGAGTGAGGTTCCGGATGAGTAAATTGCTGTGTCGTCAGCAAACTGTACCCTCGCCTTGCTCTCAAACCTTCACTAAAGCAGTTACCATCACCATTCTCCCCCCGCCTCTGACCGGGAGGTCCTAGGTTCGAGTCCTGGCGGCGGCAGGATTTTCGACACTAGCTTTTCAGCTAGGTCGAATTCAGTCGCTGTCTGGAGGAGAATTCTAGCGACCGGCTGCTCTGATCGGTAGTTTTCCGTGGTTTCTCCGATCAACACCAGGCGAATGCCGGATAGTACCCTACCAAACGGGCCACGGACCGCCCGCGATCTGTCCTTCCTCTTCCTTGTCCTATCCTCACCCCACACACACACACACTTACACTAACATGCACTACACTACCACATATTCCGGGAGACCGGTCGGGAGCTTAGAGCTTGTCCCGGCTGGGGCGGTGCCCCGCTGGTGGGAGAGTCCTGGTTAGGGGGAAACCCCACTAGCCGACGGTAGGTTGGCGCCGGCTCTCGCCACCCAGCGGGCGCCAATCACAGCCATTTCCCGAGAAAAAACATGACCTACACTAACGGGACTAATGACCAAAGCAGTTGACGTGCCCGGAAACACGAAAAAATCAATCAAATCAATCAATCAACCATTCTCCCCCCACCGTGGCAGCCACCAGAACTTTCGTCGCTGCCCCGCCCACAACACAGCCGCGCCCGCCGGCGTCGCTGCCACGCGATGCGGCGGCCGCGTGGAAACGCACTGGAGGCAGAACGGCCCAGGTCCTGGCGGACACGTGTCCCTGGGGCTTTGCCGGCTTCCTCGCGGTCTGTCCGTCTGGCCCTGCGGCCCCCCGATCAATACTTCGAAAATTCACCAAACAGTAAGCGCAGAACGCGCTTTTCGCACTTTTATAAAGAATGTTGAAGCGCGGAAATTACAGGTCTGGCAGTAATAATATGCATTTTACATAATTACGAATGACTTGCATCCCAGCTTCTATTTCAAAAGGAACATTCACTGATTTAAACAAAGAATGACAACGCAAATGAAAACACGCGAATCTAGGTATTTGGTTATTGTTAGTCAAGCACATTTGTTCGTAAGCAAACAGAATTATGCAGCACACCGGATGTAATCTAATCATTAGGGACAAAACGCTTTCCCAGGAACGAAACTTTACTACACCTGAAAATTTACGAGTAGTGGCGTTCCAAAAACGAAACTATTTTATGAATAATGTTTCTCTCCAGAAATTCCATTCAGCATTCGGTTTGATATTTCCAATTCATGACTTTTCACTAAAAGATTGAGTTTCGCTTCAAGTGACAGACGGAGTAAATTGAGGATTTTATTTGGACGTGTTTAAGGGACGTTTTGCTTCAGAACTTTGCATGATCTCGGCGCCTGCCGCTGAGAGCAAACTGTTATATCGGCAGTGCTAGTACGTTGCCCCGTCTCTCAACTGGTGGCAAATTTACGGCGACAGCTGTAGCGGAACGGCCGCAGCAAGTTTGTCACTGCGTCAAGCGCTAAGGTCACGAAAGGTTCAAATGTACATTGTTGCAAAATCACTGTTTACAATCATAGTTAACGTGCTTCAAAATTTACTTACGAGTGTTGCAAGATTTTGCAAAAGCTAGTAAAATTGTCTTTTCAATCCGAGTATCCAGCTCGATCGATGACTCTTGTTAGAAAATAAGCCTCCATTTCAAATCAAATTCTTTTGCTACAATAGATCATTGAAACAACCGTGATCACATGCGTTACGTTTCAGAAACAAAACGAAACTGACTCCAACTTTAATGTTCATCGATAATGAAACTAAATTCATACGGACTTTAGTTTTGTTGCAGAGAAACAAATTTCTGTAAGAAATAATTTTATTCGAGACCGTTTAGAAAGTGAATGAATGAATGCCTTATTTTACGTGGCGAGACTCAGTCCATGAGGCCTACTCTTCCGTCTGATCACGCAAATTTTGTTACGCTCCTTTTACCGACCAGGGGAGAAAGAAGTTATTACTTGGACGACGAAATAGGCAATTTGAATTTAGCTCAGAGGCATCATTTGGGCTTGAGAATCTTTTACATGCAGTAAATCTACTAACATGGGATAGCCAGCTTTACCTCCACTCCGAAGGATGGCGTACGAAGGATTTTTTCGTCCTTAAAAGCACACGGCTTTGATCGGATTTGAACCCGCGAACTTGGGTATAACAGCTCGCTAACCGTTACACCATCGCCACCGAAGATGACAGAATTTGGACATGAAAATTAATATTTTTTCAAAACCAGCTTGAAACCTTACCAAAAGTACTTTCGGTACGAGTAATGAAAGAACAACAATTAGAAAACAAATCATGTAACAACTTCCCAACTTAAAAATTTCTAGTACGTTCGTGATCGTCAATTAAATTTATATATGACCAAATATTGTCATAAAAATTAGATCTAGTTTAAAACATGAACAACACAGCAAGTGACTTTCCATGACACGATGGAGGTCATAGAATCGATTTATCGGCCTCGTCTCAGATCTCTCGCGTCTAGTCATGGAAACATTCCTTTTCTGTGTTACATTTTTGCAACAACAAATTTACATTACAACATAATGTAGTGTAAACTACTACTGTTCCTGCGATGCAGAAACGAAATTGAGAAATGATTAAATTCGCATTTGTTCTCATTCACGATTTCAGCATTCCGCATTGGTTCAAACTTTTACTATGAAATTATGAAAACACCAGAAACAAATTGAGAAATTGGAGCTGTGATGTCCTACATGAAAAGTAGAGAAGTACTTTTTAACTTTTTTATGGCATTTAATAAAATGTCGAGAGCTTTGGGAGTGTAACCAACGGGTCACAGGCCAACGCGCTCGCGTGAATGAGCCGCGTACACAGAATTGAGGGGATTCCGGCGTAATGCGCTCTTTTGTGATCCTATTAAAATATTACAAATGGAAATCAGTTTATCTTTTCGAGATTAGCATTCTCAAAACAACAAAATGCATATGCTGTATTTTTCTTCTTACAATATTTCAAAAAAGGGGCGATGGGGTTATAAAATGGCCTCTGCTTTAATTTTCAATGCCCTCTGCACCGAAAACCAAAGGAAACATTTCTTTTTACCTTCTTGTAAAGTTTCCTAGTTGTTATCTAAGCATACACAGGTAATGGAAGAAATGCTACAAACGTCTAGGCTACGCAGAAGGGAAGAAAGTGATAACTTTTTGTCCATGAACATGGAGTGCAACATTCCATATAACGGAGGTACAAGCACGTATGCCATTTGCCCCTGATTGATAGGCATCCCCGACTGCACAGATGTTTGACAGGTCACGTTCTGAAGCAGTCAAGGGAATTTCATATGAATGTTGAATAGATGTTCGTAACATCTGAGTATGAGGCTTTGCCTAAAAATCAGGAGCAAAAGACATAAATGCCTATAAATCCGTGATATGCAACTTTCCTTAATATAATCTTTGACAAGAAGGTCTACTTTTATTTATCTGATGGCCCTCGAAGTCTGTAATATTTATTCTGAGAGATACTGAATGTAAACGTAAGTCATGCCGCAACAAGAACATTTTTTGACGTAAAAATCACTAGTGTAGGTCCCTGATACAAAAAAGTGGATAATTCTTGGTCTTACATATTTTCAATTACTTTGAAGACGTTCTGTAGTCATAAATATCGTTTAAAATTTTTATCTGTCTGTATTTCTTCAATCTATTTTAATATTTTTGGTCTTTGATTTTTAAAGATAGAACATATTTCATATTAATATTTATTACATAATATATTGTGCAACGTTTCGGAAATTATTTGTTTACATCATCAGATATAAAATAAATAAATAAATAAATATATTAGTTAAACAATGGTAGTAATAAACAATATTTACAAACTGAAAAATATGTTGTTCATGTAAACAAGTCACACTAAACCGCATCTTAATAAATACTGTATGAAAGGAAGTAGTCAGAAAGAGTTTGTGTGTATTGTAAAATTACAATAATTTAGAGATAAAGAGATAGTAAAGAGAAGAAATAGTAAGAGAAATATCCTAATTTTAAGAAAAATTACTTAATAATCCGTCATATGGACTAGTAAATTTATTACATTATACCTGTGTATTCAAACAATAAGACATGATATATGTTTCCAATATTAATCTGGATTATCAGAATTTTCGTGGGCTAAAATTTGTATGTTCTGGAAATTAACGATATGGAAGCTGTAACTCTATGCCGTGTTAGAGAATTTTGTCTACATGCTAGATCTTTTATGTTTATTTTGTGTTCAATTATTCTTTTGCTCTACTTATGTTTAGTTTGACGAATGTTTGATCTATTGCAAGCTGTACAATTGATTTGATAGCGAACTTCTCTGCTGCTTTAGAAAGCTTTTGAAGTCATTTTTGTCATCCATTCTGTTTAGGTGGCCACTCCATTTGTTATCATTTCGTCGATATCATGGACGTTAAATTTCATTTCTGTTCCTTATTTATTTTTCCCTTCAGCAATCCTTCATCTATATCAACGCACATCTTTGACACCAACTGTCCATTTCCTTCGATGTTATATTATTCTTTATTTGTAATCATCAATTGTACCCTGTATGTTTATCCATTTACATCAATTACACATTTATCTTTATTTTGATAAACTATTTATTTAAAAAACATTAAGTTTACTTATATCCTGTAACATTTTCATGTGGAATGATTTACGTTTCTTTAAGTGAACTTCGTTTTACGATACGATTATCATCTGCAACATGTGGAAATGTCTTGGAACAAAAGGTAAAAGGTAGCATAAGTAGTCACACCAACGTTCAGGGCTGGGCGAATTGAGTATGAACTTGACGATTTCTATGCCTTTCCTTTAAGGAATTTGACAATAATCAAAATTATTATTTAATCTTGAAACAAAATTCCGACTGTTATGGAAGTCCTTCATCTACCGCTGTGCGATAAGTGCATTCATGCGTATGTGTTGTAGATTAGAACATAAATAATAAGACTCACATGTTCCACCACATATAACATGTTCATAACCATATAACATATGTTCAAAATTCAATACGATGTTACTTCCTCACACCCAAATTATGAACACAAGAGTAGTGGTGTGAACACCCACAAAGCACACTGCATATAAAAGAACCGTTTGAAAAACAAAAACATACACTCCGAACATTTAAATAACTGTTTTTTCACTGCTTTGCCTAAATAGAACAATTTGTATTTAAACACACACACACACACACACACACACACACACACACACACGAGGCCAGATTATGAAAAGTTTATAAAATTGTTGTTTTCACAAATTATACGACTGATTTATTCATTAAAGGCTTTCTAAATAAAAATAATTACTTTTTTATTTAACTGTTGCAAAAAGTTACAAAAACTATTTTAGGAGATGAATTATATTTTCGTTGTGTTTTTTGTTAAAAAATATTATAGAAAAGGCAAATTTGTTCGGCATTCACCCCTGTAATTAAAATGACTATTAAAGTTTTAATAGTTAATTGAGTTCTGCTCTATTAATTCAGTTCCGCTGGTGCAGTGCTAGACTGACAAAACAATAATCTTACCAACTTTAACATAAGAGAGCTTGGAACAGAATTTCCACTGTAGGTGGGCAGATTACGCATCTATTTCTTTCCATTTGGTTAACTTTGTTCTCTCACACATTTATTTGTAAATAATTTTCTGATAAATCCAAACATCGAGACAAACTGCCGTTCCGAACGACCCTCTAAAACTTTGAAAGAGGAGATGAAAAATTAGGATTGTCCCAAAAATATCGTCTGGTTATCTTAAGCCAGACACGATGGATATTAATCCTCTATCAATGTACTTAAAAATAACACTAAGTCTTTTATCAAATGAAACAATGCCAAAGTAAATTTTCTCATAAAAGATAAGAACCAAAAAATAAATAACATTCAAGATTCTAAACTAGAACGAAAGAGTGCTGAAAGGACGAGAAAATGAATTCAAATTCTTTCTCACAAACTAGGTAATAGATATGGACTGCATTAGCGAAATGACCTTCACAGTAATATTCACAGTAAGTTCATCGCTCCAAATCACAAAATCTACAGGAGACACAATTCAGCAGAAAAGACGGGTGTAGTAATAATAGCAAAAAAACCTTCAACATCACTTATTAAACACTATTTCAATTTCTTCTAATCTGAATCGATTGGCATAGAAATAATTTCTGTTAATAGTGATGTATCTGCCTTTAAGCTTCCAAATAAACACTAAAAAAGCATTTTGAATAAAAACGTACCAACTCTCAGAATGAGGCATTTATACTGCAAAAATATTGATTTGGCAATGCAATATAACAAATAAATCAGGAATAGCAGAAGGATTCAGATCTCTAAACAGTAATAATAACTTTCAACTCAAAGAAATTTGCATTCACCACCAAAACTCATAAACAGAAGTGCAGAAATGGGAAAAGTTTCGATCCACAATAAATATTATACCTTGATCAACTGAACAAACTTAGAACAAAATCAGCCATTCCAAAGTATATTCTCTCACCGCCTTTTATTACTAACATACTCCACCTGACTCAACATATTATTCACTTACTAATTCCTATTATCCTTTGACATCTTCGACGCTACATCCATTCTCCTAGTTCTCACTTCCCTGCCTATAAATTAAAAGAAGCTTAGCTTTATTAAACAATACCGTTTTCTCAAGGAACAATTCAAAGTCGCATTAAGTCACCTACACTAACCTAGACCTAACTTAATTTCTTTATTTCATAAACACTTTATAACCTATATTACCTCTTCACTCCATTCACGAAAACCGAAAGCTGTAAAGAGGGAGTTATCTCGCACTGAATAATGCTAATGTTATTGTTAGGTAGTGGTACTAAAAACATTCTTAATTGGCTGTAATCCGCTGCGTACGAAAATTGTGTAATAAAAGATCATGCATGTTACGAACTGCCTAAGCGGAGGACCGAACGTGAAACAGAAACGCGCTCTGACGTCAGAGCCCATAATTTCATAACACAGGGCCAGCCAATATAAACGCCCACCTTGAATATTTTCTACGCAACACAAGTTTTTGGAATGAAATTTTCACTAATGCAGGATTGAATGTTTAACACACTATTCAGGACATGGGAACTGAATGGCAGCTTCTTCAGTAACAGAGTTATTGACACTGAATATTTTTTTAATATAACTATCCAATTTTCTCTTGTACATACTCGTGAATTTGCCTTAAACCATACATAAAATGAAATAACTTTATCCGATAATACGCTGTTGGTAACAAATGGATTGCAAATTTCTAAACGTTTCTACACGATCTGTCCGCAGGGTCACAAATCCTTTCTCTGCACTCTCTAAGTTACTCTACATGTGACACTTATCTTTCGCGATTTATTGTCTGCCTAATTTATAATTATGTACCACGGTTTGCACTCATGAACGACAGCGGTGACGCGAACTTCCGATCATGCTATAACGCCTTATTTTAAAACTCATTAGTTTATAGTTAATAATTAAATGTCAATATATGAAGTGAAGTATTGCTGAATTTGTCTTCTCATGTCTTCTCTATTTATGTAAAAATACGTATTATGTTTCATTAAAGAAATGAAGTTTGTCTAATATATTTAAAAATAAAGCTGTTGGTGCTACAGAATGGCACAGACTTCCTCCTACTAGTTAGTTTCCTAATTTCTTGGGCCAGGTGTAGCTTTTCGGTCGTCTCCAACACTTTTGCTAGCTACAATATATTGTCGCCCAAACATTTTTTTTCATATTTCTCAACTTTTCGGTTTTCTAATGACAGAAACGAAAAATTATTTTAATAATATAATAGAGTTCGATATGAAAATCTTTGTTGAAAAATTTGAAGCCGTTTTTATGAAAATTGGGTTTAAGTGTTACTGTAAATACAAAATTTAAGACTTTTGTTCAGAAAACTAATTTTAGGAAAAATTTATTGAAAATTATTTGAAACCCTTCTACTCAAAATGCAATAATGTACACAAATTGCTTAAAATATGAGTATTAAAGTCATGAGAGCTATTTCAAAAAATTACATTTGTTTCATTTTTGAAAACAACAAAATAATAGAGCAAAATTAATTTAAAGTTCTGTTCCCTATTTTATATTTTGTTGTTTTGTGGTGAGGGTTGGTGAAACTGATGATTTATGAAGCTGAAAATAGTGAAGAAAACAAAATTAAACGCCCTAAATTCATTCAGCAAACAACCGACCGTTGGAAGGAATTCAACTCAATACGGCATTCCTGCTTGTACCAAAAAATTTAAGCTGAACCGAAGTTATCGATTGGATGGCAGCACCCCCTCTCCGTCCAGCTCGTGATCGCACTTGAAGTGCCGCTGTTTAAATCGGAATATCCTTTCAATGGAACTACCGGTGAGGCTAAGAGCTGCCCACTCGCGAAGCCTCGTTGCGCTGAGCCCAGGCCGACGGAACTGGTGTCGCGTCCTTTTTTTTCTTCATTGATTAGTGATTCCGGGCGCGTCGATGGCTAAGGTCATTGGTCCCGTAAGTCTACTGCATGTTTTATCGCGAGAGAGGGTGGTGATCTTCCCCAACTGGACGGCGAGATCCGAAGCCGACCTACACGTCTGCTGGCGTGGATTTCCCCAAACAGCATCTCCCACCAGCCAGTGTCCTAGCCGGGACAAGCTCTCAGACCCCTGCTGGTTTCTCGACATGTGTGGTAATGTTGAGCATGTAAGGTAAGAGGTGAGGAGAAAAAAGTCGAAGGAAAGATCGTACGCGGTCCGTTTGTTAGGGTACTGTCCGGCATTCGCCTGGTGTTGACAGGACAAACCACAAAATTTCCGGACAAGCCAGCCGGCGGCTAGAATTCTCCTCTAGACAGCGGTTGAATTCACCCTAGCAAACTAGCTTCTGCCGAAAATCCTGCCACAGTCGGGTCTTGAACTCCAGATCTCCCAGCCAGAGTCCGTGAGACTCAGCTGAGAACCGCAGCTAGTGGAGTGAGGAACTCTTCTGTAGAATGCATTGATACCAATGGATCGTTCTATAAAACCATCGCTTCTACAAAGTTGTTACTATCATCTGACAAGAGATAAGGAATGTGAGGAAAAGCATTATTGGAGCTCCCGATTGGATGATAATGTTCCCGTGTCTTCTCAGGTCGTGACCTTGATGCGCCACCGTGATTAAATCGGAGTATAGTTCTGTTTTTTTAAAATTTCGTCAAGTTGTATTGACAGCACTAGGCTGTTTTCAAAGATTTTCACTACAATAAGAAACATAATTTATCGACTGATATGTTTTTTTTGTTGCTTTTCAAAAGAAATGTAAATAAGAACACTATTATTATAAAATGAAAGCTTTTCTATTAATATTATTTATACCCTTTTCAATTCTAATTTTTACATCATTTATATATTACAAAGTCATTTACATAATTCATGCATGGGTTTATTAGATATAAAAAATAGATCATTTATTATTTAAAACTCATTGTAGACTTGTTTGTCTTTAAACATACTGTAAATTAATAACTTCCGGGGATTAGAAATATGCTTGCACCACTTTTAACGTTCCCCAAACAGCAGCCAATCTTAAAGGAAATTGAAAAAAGTTATCTTACTGCGGTTAAGTGGGGCGTTTCCATTCCGGGAGCAACTTCATCCCCGAAGCGACGCGCCTGCTCTCCACGCGTCTGGCGTCAGCGCGCAGTTGTCGTGCGGGGATCGGTGGGGGTGTGGGGTGGGGAGCGGAAGCGGGCGGTCGCGTTACTCGCGGCCGGACGCGGCAGATATCCCCGCCCCGCCCCGCCCCGCCCCTCCCCGCCCCGCCCCGCCACGCCCCGCCCCTCCCCGCCACGCACCGCGCGCCCTCCGCCACGCCACCGCACGCACCGCACGCCCACCCGCCCGCGCACGGCTCGGAACGCCCCGCCCGCCGCCCGCCGCGCGCCCCCCCGCCCCGCCCCGCCCTCCCCGCCCCGCCCCGCCCCCGGCCACGCGCTTCCGCCTGGAAACGAACCGAGCGCTTTCGCTAACTACACAGATCGGGTTAGGTTTTATTCCGTAACGAATTTCCTAGGCGCCCCGCCGACGGCCTGGTGGGAGATGCGGCTCCTCGTCATTAGCGGAGAAGTGGAAGGAAGTGACGCGTAAGAAACAGCTGGCGGCAGCCGCCTTGTTCTCTGAAACATTGTGGTCTGCACATTTCTGGGAAAATGTGCAAAAATGAAAGCGGAGCGCTTTCAAAAGGAGGGGAATATTGCTTAATGTAAAGAACACCCCCTTAGCGGCGATATAAAGACAGAAGAGCGGTGGCACGCAAAAATTTAGAAACAAAAACAATGCAAAATCAGACTTTCGGGAATCACAAAATGGCAGTTCGTGAGAACCCACATTGAAATGTTTTGTAATTCTCACGTTTTTTCATGCATTTTCATGTGCAAAAAGTATATTCAAATCATCTTTCAGTATTTACAATACAAATTTTCAATCCTGAAAAAAAAGAGATACCCTTGAGCGAATGAAATATTTTAAATGAACAAGACTGGAAATATTCGTTAGTATTTTAAATAATCCGCGTTTCTTTTTCGTTTCGTTTTCCGCGTATCTTTTTCAGGGTTCGTCGATTCGAATATTCTATTCCTTATTTTACAAGCGCCACGGACTCGCCGCATACGTCCGAGAGATCGATCCCTCTCTATAAACGCTGCATCGGCAAAAGACTGGAGTTCTCTACCAGTGCTTGTCACTGCAGCTCGGCGCTTCGAGATCCTTTCAACTCTCCACGAAGTTTCACTTTCAGCGCAATCAGCGTCTCCGTTACAGTGCCTGCTGGCAGGACATTGCTTTATGTAGGCCTTCCATTCACTTTTTCCTAATGGTATCTTTTTGATTTACATTTATCGCTAAGTGATTGATTGGTCAGCCTGTTGGCCTTTCTGTGCCTCCCCTGACCAATTATGAAATTATGATGACGTTCCCAGGAAGACGAAAGTAGATAGCGCGGAGTAGAGAGTGAGGTTCGTCATAAGGTACACTATTACGCAGCAAAGTATTATTAGAAAGTAACTAGTCGTGATACAGAATTGCACTGACTTCCTCGTAGTAAAGTTTTCTAATTTCCTTGGTGTGGTCTGTCTTAAGGGTCTTGCCCCATTCTTTTGCCAGCTGCCATCTATCGCCGTTCAAAGTACATTTTTTACTTAAATACGTAGTATAGAGAAAGTTATGTAATGTTGCGGGAAAAAAACGGCGGATTTTCGGCAGAAAAAAATTCACTGTCGGGCACTGATAACGAAAAAGTGGATAAATCCTGTTGCTAAATTAAGAAAAAAATCTTCTAACGCGTAGTGTCGACAGAATCCATGGTTTGTATGTCCTTGATACCGAAAAGTTAATTGACGTCACAACGTCCGTCCGTCCGCCTGTCCGTCTGGTGAAAGTGAACAAACCTAGCGCAAAACTCTGCATAGGATTTTTTCCAAATTGAAGAAACAGCTGTCGTTTCTGCGTATTTTCAAATATTTTTCAAAAATGACTCCAAATATGTTCTTTAAATTTCTTGTAAGAGAAGAGTTAAATACACTTATAAATGCGGTCTAGATCCGATTTTCGCGGTTACTCTGAATGTTTGGAAATTTCAAACGTATGTTGTTTTTTTCAGAAAGTTCTTACATCTACAATATTGAAGATAGAGATTTTTCATTCAAACGAAATTTGTTATTACTTCTTCAATTAAGAAGATGCACATTTTTTCAACCTTTTAGTAGTTTCTGCGAAATTTTGCGTGAAATATGGGCAATTTAAAAAAATAATAAAAGCAACATTTTCTCAAAACAATTTTTTTCTTTAAATATTCGGGAGGGATAGTGCTTAATGTAATCTATAAGATGCCATAAATGCCATACACCTCTATTCTTTTGTTTTTTCAAAAATTACAAAAATATATTTTTTCACTTGTCTATCACATCATTAATATTTACATTAGGGGCAATTTGTTTACATTCTTGTATTGTGCTTCAAATAACGTCAATATAACGTTTCTCAAAAACTCAACAGTTTTTTTGTGAAAATGAGCTCAAAATTCCGAATTTTCAGAAACGCTTAAACGCCATTTTCTAAAAATTGCTCCAAAGTTTTTCTTTAAACTCTTCCATCGGATAGTGCTAATTGCAGTGTTCAATATGACGTAAAGTTCATTTTGGTGTATTCTTTTGTTTCGTCAAAAATTACAACAATGTATTTTTCTTAAAATATCTCTCACTCTGTTAATATAAATATTAACCGCCAAGACATCAGCCAGATTGACTGGAGAATTTCAGTTTCAGAGAAAATCGGCTGAATCGTTTAGCCGCTAGCATTGTTGACAGACGGAGGAACAGACAGACGTTTGGCCGTCATTCAATTTTCGATATCAAGGACCCACAAAACATGGATTCTGTTTACACCACGTGGTAGAGGATTTTTTCTAAATTTAGCAACTGGATTCATCCAATTTTTCGTTACCAGAGCCCTGAAATAAGCGTTTTTCTGCCAAAAATTTCCCCAGTTTTTTGCACAGCATTACATATCTTTCTCTTTATTCCGTAGCGAGAAATTAAAATGGACGTCGCCAACTATGTCCCTTCATAAAAGACTGCATGAACAGAAAATTTAAAAAAAAGATAATATACCCTTACCAAATCTCAAAAAATCTTCAAACACATATGGATAAAATTATAGTAGTTTATTACTAAATACATGTATTATTAGTTCTTAAATATAAAATGAATTTTATCAATTATTTTGCAATTTATTCTGGAATCCGATCATGATCGTCATTGGTGTTCTCCTGGTCATGAACGAAATAGCATTGGTATGCAGGTTAATAAAGTATGTTATGGCGTAGCTATGTTATTTTAGATAAGTAGTTTGCACTACTCAACCAATAAATATATGCAGCAAGGAACAAACAGCATCAAACGGTACGATTTGAATTTGACAATCCGTAAATGTGCTTCGAGCATCATAAAATATTTTGGTATTCACTTCTTATTGGTTAGAAAGTAAGTAAAAAATATGAGTAATTTTAGTATAAAAATGTGACGTAGTTTGGAGAATTTTAGTATTCTCTCAAACATGTAATAACTATTTGAGAATGATATACGCCTATCGATGGTTCTTAAAAAATGAGACTTTCCATCAATTTTAAGGTTGAGAAGAACAGATTTCTGTAATAGGAGTATTCTATAGATATGGAACCAGTTCTTAAAGAAATTGAAGTTGCAGTACCGTATGGGAACGAAACAAGCAAGATGAAATAATTGAAAGATTATTCGGATTTTTAAAAGATTTCGAAAGATTAAGTAAGATAATTTAGCACTTTCGATAACTATAGTAATAAGTTCAAAAGACATATTTCCAGTAATATTGTGCTACAACTAAGTAATGTTGAAGTTCAATAAACAAGATTGAATGTTGCAATCAAAGAAATCGAAAGGCAAATCGCGAACGTTTTAATTTTTGCATGTAGCATCTCTTTCAGGTTCCGCGAATTTAAATGCCCCATCTGCAAAATATTCCATTCCTCGTCCATGTAGAAATTCTCTCTCTCTCTAAAAGGCATTAAACCCCAAGAAATAACGGAGGATCGTGCAACGCGCACCGTTCCTGACATATTTAAAATGCTCTTGATAATTTAGTGAAGTCTGTTTTTCATTAGTCGCCCGGCCTGCCTCAAAATGGAGGGCGCTCATTATTTTGTTTGTGTTTTCGCAGCGGCGGGGCGGGGGTGGGGGCGGGGGCGGGCGCCTCCGGGGGCGGGGCGCCGCCATGGAGGAGCTGCCGTGGGACGCGGAGGCGATGGAGGCGGCGACGGCGGGGGAGCAGGGGCAGTTGTCCTTCCAAGCGGTGCTCAACAACGCCCTGTCCCGCAACGTCTCGTCCGGGGCCGCCCCCGACCAGAAAGTGTGGGAGGAGATAATGGGGCTGCTAACGAACTTTTCGTCCAACATCACCATCGTGAAGGAGTGCTACCCGCGCGAGGAGCCCCGCCCCCACGAGTGCGAGCCCGCGCGCTACTGCAGCGACGGCCTGCTCGACCGCATCACCACGGGCTACCTCGCCGTGCACGGCTACGTCAGCCTCGCCATCTGCGTCTTCGGCGTCGTCTCCAACCTGCTCAACGTCGCCGTAAGTATTGGCCGTCAACCTGTCCCGGTCAGGTTTTGCGTACAGTTTCCCTGACCTATGAAGATTGATTGATTAATTGATTGATTTTTTCGTGTTTCCGGGCGCGTCAACTGTTTCGGTCATTAGTCCAGTTAGTGTAGTGCATGTTTTTTTCGCGGGAAATGGCGGTGATCTTCCCCCGCTGGATGGCAAGATCCGACGCCGATCTACCGTTGGCTAATGGGGTTTCCCCCTAACCAGGACTCGCCCACCAGCGGGGCACCGCCCCAGCCGGGACAAGCTCTAAGCTCCCGACCGGTCTCCCGGAATGTGATAGGGTAGTGCATGTTAGTGTAAGTGCCATCGTCAGGACTCGAACCTAGGACCTCCCGATCAGAGGCGCTGCAGTGACATCAGTTGATGCTCTGAGCTACCGCTCCCGGTCGGTCCCGGTCAGGTTTTGCGTCCAGTTTCCCTGACCTATTAAGAAAATTTTGACATGGTCCCTTGTTTTGATTCTGGACGTAAAGGTACATAAGCACAAGGTTTGTTGAGCTCCTCTTTTGCTAGTTCTGAAGAAGAGGGGGTTTGAGTTGCTATTTTATGAGCAAAAGTATACAAATATGCAATTCGTTTTCCAATGCAAATGAGTTTTATTATAATTGGTTGTTAAAAGTTCTAGTTTTCAAATGTTACTAAGCTCGCTATATTGGTACTTCCATTCATCATTGAAATATGTATGGTTATAGGGCGGGAAAGAGATTCTGAAGCTCGAGAAAATGTGCGCAGATTGTACTAATATATCCCTGTAACTCACAGTTTTATTGTTCTTTGACGACTATATATCATTAAAAGTAGAATAAAATATAGGTATTTAGTATACTGTTAACCTGTACAAAAGTTACAAATCAGCCACTGAAACATTGTACTCTACCAAGCTTTAGGTTCAAGTCCTGATGGAGACGAATTTTTGACACCTGGTAGATTTGTGGGCCGAACGACGTCATTGTCTGGATCATAATCCTAGTACGACTTCCAAATCAGAAGCTCAAGAAGCACTGTCTAGAGCAGCCGAGGCACGGAGGTTGCTACCGAGCACACGCATAAAATCAGAACGGTTCTGGAAATATTATCGTTGTAGAGGGTGGTGCTACCACTGTTCGATCAACATGTTGCGCTCAAACTGTTCTTTTTGCAAAGATTGCTTCTGTTTTGTTTTTTCATATTACTAATTACCGGATAATATATACCATGATGATTGTTGTCTCTAACCTCCACCTCCCAAAAAACATTCTTATGTTGGTTTTGTTCGCAGACTTTTCAATATGTACAATATCTATGAGTTTTCTCCAGATAAAACATGCCGAATCTTCTCAAATCGCAACAAAATTCTCGATTTCAAGGCAGCGAGGCAGGCCGTTTGTAGAGAGAAATAATAGCGTTAGGAAACGGCACATACTTACTCATACGAAACAGTTTGTTTTCATTTGAGGCGGTACTGCCTTTTCAGTTTTGCAGCGCCCTGGACCCAACTACTATGCACCCAACTATCGGCGCCTGATGTAACTACCAGCACTTCCCGCAGGTCGGCTAGGAAGAATTTCCAGTGAATTCTCAGCTATCAAAGGGGCCAAGCACCGCACGCGATCTTTCCTTCCTCTTCCTCGTCCTGTTCGTACCCTTTACACACACTTACATGCACCATACTATCACACGTGTCGGGAGACCATTCGCGAGTTTAGAACTTGTCCTGGCTGGGGCGGTGTCCCCCGCTGGGGGAGATACCTGGTTGAGGAAAAACCCCGTAGCCCACGTTACGGCGGCGCTGGAACTCACCATCTAATGGGGAATGATTACCCCACCTCCCACGATTTAGCATACACTACACTTACGGGACTAATGACCTTAGTAGTTGCCGCGCGCGGAAACTAATCAACCAACCGATCAAAAATCAAGCGTTTCTTCCCATTGCACCACGCTTCATTTCTGTACTCAGGGCTGGTTATGGGTGCTATCCCAAATGGACCACATAATTTCCAAATATTCCCGGGGGGACCCCCAGAATTCGACGTGTAGGTCCGCGCCGGATATCGCGTGAACTGTGTCACGAGATAGAGCACCGGTACTCCCCAGGAAATATCATGCACCACACACACGACCGTGCTGATCTAATGAGTTGACGCAACCTGTATCAAAAAATACTAACTGAAAAGACACCGGTAGAATTGAATACTAAAACTTTAAAAGCACTTTAATAGCATTCGTATGGGTCCTCAAATCAAACTTACGCACAAAATCGTACATAAAAGCTTTTAGTGCTGCCGGGTTTTACGCGTAGCTTCAACGTAACCGCGTTCTGCTTGTGGCTGAGCTCGGCTGGGCTCCTGCGAATGCATCCGACGACCGCTGCACCTGGGGGCGCAGCACCGGCGCCAGAACTTGGCAAATTATAATGCGCTCGAAACGGAATTGTTTATTGCATAAATACCGCCCTAATACAGTTAAAAAATATTATAGTTAAAACAATTCCTCCATTTCAATTATCACGTAAGTGAAAGAAGGAAGGGAAAATCCATCCCTTTAATATTGCAACTTAATTCAATTTTTTTCATCTGTGTCCTTTGATTGCATAAGTTTTAGCATGAACTGCAGAAAAAACGACTCGGATGGTATTTGAAATGAAGTTGTAGGGTTTAAATTGGTGATATCATTCAATGTTTTTCTTCCTTTGCACTCGTTTTTTGCTCACAAATATTTAATATACAACTATGTTTGCGAACGTTTCACAAAATGAAACCAACAGGATGTGAGTTACCAAAAACCATTATATTGTACTGATTATATACTCCAGTGGCAATCAGCGGGTAAGATTTGTAGCAAGAAAAACAATGAAGCCCGTTACACATTAAACTTTACATTGTAGAAGGGGTTTTCAAATAATATAAAAAATACCAATGATTTAAAAGTAATAGCTTCTCTTTACATTTCTTCGATAGAAGTTTTTATTTTCAAACGAATTAATAAAAGACGCACTCTTCAGAAGCTGAAATGAAGCAAACGTAAGAGCAGGGATATGTTTCAAAAACCCCAGATTTAAGTGTTTTGCATAATTTCAACGGTCGATTGCCCTGATTTGCATAGACTTGGCGAAGTAAAAAGGGTTATCTTTTTCATTTAACTCTGCCCGAGTGTATCCGACCAAATACCCTACGCTACAGGAAGCGAAAACAAGACGGATGCTTGTAGTAAGTTGCAGTATTAACCCTTACCAATAATTCGAGAATTTATGGGCTATTGTACCACCAACAGATATTTATTGAATTGATGACAGTAAATGAAATTATTATTTTCCTGCATTTCATTCACCTTTGATCAATTTCGCTTATCTCTTTAATCAATCATAATATCATGAATCTGCTCCATTTTAATACTCTTCATTACTCCGAGCATACGCTAGCGATTCAAAAAGATATTGAAAAAATTCTCCGTATTATCAAAATTCAACAAAACAATTAATTTTCCCTTTTTAGCAAGAAGAGGACGTTATAAACATTCTCTCTTTTTAATGATACATGACACCAAAAGTTCAAAGTTGTCGTTAAAAATAACTGATGGATGTATCCAAACGTCGAGCTAAATGCCGCAATCCTTTGTGGTTACAAACAAATGAACTTACGGAAAATATTCTATCATGTTATGTCATGTGTATTAATTACTCCTGTAATGGTAATCGCGAATCGCCTGAGTAGTGCATGCATTCCACAATTGAAGCATCGTCGATCGGGGAGGTCATAGGTTCATGCCTTCACTGTGCGCGATGTTAAACAGCAGGGCCGGTGCCACGCAATGAATGAACATTTCTGGAGGTCGAGTCTGATCGGTTGTTTCGATAGTTTTCTCGGATCAATCTGATAACAAGCAAATTCTGCAGCACTACTTTAAACAACGGACCACGCGCCATTTTTCTTGGTCTATCTCCCATTCCCGTTACTCGGATTGACTGATGGACTGATCCCACATCCTTAGGGTGTATCCCCACTGTTATGGACAAGTTACTCAAAGAAGGGACTAGTTTGACAGGACGTGAAAAAAAGAACATGTCGAACGATGACTTCGTAAAAGGTAGTGTCGAAGCCATTTACAAATAGCCAACTGCTAACGAACAAATCAATTGATTGATTGATTTTGTCGTGTTTCCGGGCGCGTCAACTGCTTTGGTCATTAGTGTATTGCAGGTTTTTTCTCGGGAGATGGCGGTGATCTTCCCTCACTGGATGGCGAGATCCGGCGCCGACCTACCTTCGGCTAGTGGGGTTTCCCCCTAACCAGGACTCTCTCACCAGCGGGGCACCGCCCCAGCCGGGACAAGCTCTAAGCTCCGGACCGGTCTCCCGGAATGTGATAGTGTAGTGCATGTTAGTCGTGTGCACGGAGACCGGTCGGGAACGTAGAGCTTGTCCCGGCTGGGGCGGTGCCTCGCTAGTGGGAAATACCTGGTTTAGGGAAACCCAGCTAGCCGACGGTACGTCGGCGCCGGATCTTGCCATCCAGCGGTGGAAGATCACCGCCACCTCCCGAGGTGAAAACGTGCACTACACTTACGGGACTAATGTACTCGATTTTTGACGCACCCGGGATCACTAACAACCAACCAACCAGCTAATAAATTTCGAAGTGAGATACCAATTTACCAGTCGCTTTTTGTACAACCAACTAATTGAATAATGACAATGTTCAATATTTTTAATAAACCTGTTTCTTCGCAAATATATTAATATTTACATTTTTCGGGGTTCGTTACCTTTTATTTTTACCACTGACACTTTATTGACAACAACTGAAGTAATTGCAGAGAGCTACGCAAACACGACACCGACTCAATTTCAACAGTCGAATGAACTATGACAAAAATTGAAAGGTAAATATTTCTTTATTATTACAGTTCGTTGGCGTCTGTTATGAATAGCGTTGCCTTTTCTGTTGGTCATCAATATTATGTAGCGATATCTGCGTTCTGCTACCAAAAAGTCATAAAGTCAATAGAACAGCAACTCGCACGACCGGGAAATGCTTATTTCGGAAAATCATTTCAAAATTCCAAACTCAGCATCGAATTCGCTCTCGTTAGGAAATTCTACCTTGAATTGAAGTAATCTATTTTACCGTTTGTTAAAAAATGTCTTGACATTTGTGAAATTCCAACACCCAGAAAGAATGGCCAAAATGAATTCAATTTTGGAGGCACTGACAATTTTTTTCAGATTGCTGATATAGTATACGAGTACATGTCTTCCAATCCGCGCGCTCTTTGTGTGACTGAAAAGGTCAGTGTTGTGCCACCCTGAGGCATTGATTAGCCCTCAACCCAAGTGGAAACTCCTACGCGAGTGCCAATGTGCGTCGTCGACGTCAAAGGCCACAATATCAACATGAAAATATCGTGATTGTCGGTCGATTGCGGCTGATTGGTCTTCGAGAAATCTAATTGTCGTATTGCAACATTTTGGCTTATGTAGGATGTGATTATGATGCTTCCGAGGGGTGTGAACGAACCAATCAGTGAATAGAAGAGGTTGTACTCAGGAACGATTTAGAATTTATTTCACAGTGCCTCAAATTCTGAGATCAATAGTTCCATAAGTAAGTAAATAAAGATCCTAATTAAAAGTTAATGTTACATCCCAGAAGTTGGCGACATTCCAATTCAGCTAAAATGTGATTTGTTGAACTTTGGAATATTGTTACTAACTACTTAAGGATTAATTTTAATTGAGAAGCGATTTAAAGTTGGATGAAACAGAAATTACTGCAAAGAATATTAAAAAATAATTAAGAATAACCTATCTAACCGTTTTTGCCTTCATTAATTTTTTTGCATGTCGCACACACTGATTTTTGTCGCACTCGTGCTTTGTTGAAGATATTTGGTAGCATCTGGTGACACCTTTTGTTTTAGAATTGATGTTACATTGCTACGTTATACTGATATAGGCGAGGCTCTATGAACTGTTATAATAGTGCGCTTCCCACAACCAAACACACAAGAACAAAGAACGATCGAAGTACAACTTGGAACATTTTATTAATATTTACGAGAAAATAGTTTTCTTTAGTTGTAGTTTGTAATTTAACTCTTATATACCTGTAAAGCTCCAGATGCATCAGTAACAGGTTCTCGCGACATATTAATGCCGTATTAAAGTTTTGTTATTTCAAATCTGCATTTGTTCTATTTGCGTAAATGGTCTCGATTTCATGTTCTTTCTTTCACATTTTCACATTTAATTGAGTTACTACCAAGGGCAGATATCTTTCATTCATCTACGTTAGAACATAAAAATCAATAAGAAGCAATTGGCTTCATTGGAAATTATCTCCGCTTAGCATGCTCTGCCTGCCCTTAAAGAGCCTCTTTTGCTAGTGGCTCTCTAAAAATATTTTTTAGGGATATATTATTCCTTGATATGATATGTTATTCCTGCGATACAGAGCTATATATTCGCAGTGTAACTTACTACCTGCATCGCGAGGATTCTTGTTAGGATGGAAATACGAAAACGGATTGTGCTACAAGTTCTCTTTTGGGGACCATTATGAGAGATAATTATGAAAGGGAACTATGGGAGGGAAATATGAAAAGGCAAACTGAATCAAGTTAACATCTAGTTAGTTAGTAAATACGTAAATTTGAATCGTCAGAATTGAGTAAAACTAAAATCTTTTATGTACCATAGGAGTAAACTGATTGCAATGACCTCGGGCGACAAGAAGCTCTCCGGCCAAAGGCCCTCTGGCTTTTTGTCGGCTCTCGATCACTAGAATCCTTATAACGCCCTTGGTACATGCTGGCCTTGGTAACTGTTACTGATTTCTAGAGCGTTTGTTAGCAAACTGAATAAAATGCTTTCTAATTAAAAGGATATTTGGAAAATGTCGGTAAAGATTATATGCGAGGTCTACAATTCACCCTGTAATAATATTATGCTGATAATTATTTAATTACGGAACAGTTATAATTCACGTGGAATTCATCATGGGCGTAATAATACCAATAATAATAATAATAATAATAATAATAATAATAATAATAATAATAATAATAATAATAATAATAATAGAACGGCAACATCAATGTTTGAAACAGTTCAAGTGCTACGAACACTCACTAAAACTTGCAACTTCAGGACTATGAAAAATAAACAAATTACACAAATCCACATTCATTTTAACCTCAGAAAACCAATCTCGTATTATCATTCTCAATTTGGAAAACAAATTGGTTCATTTGTAGCTGTTGCCCTACCTTGCGATCAGAACGTCGTCGTATGTAAGGAGCCACAGAAACGTCGTAAGCCCCAACACTGAAAATCGAGGTCAACCAACTACGGAGTGTAAAAATAATCAGCTGGATGAGAGTCGTACCGAGCGTTATCGTAGCCCTCGTCTTCGATTTGCATAATTCATCTAAACCACGTTCAAATACCCAGGTAATTTCCAAGAGAGGGACGTGTAAGTCATTGCGTAATTGGAAACAGCCCAAATGAGCACTAGAGGTCCCCGTGGCCCCTGCATATGCTTCCTGTGAGTGTGTGCATGTGTGATGGCAGGTGCTGACGCGCAAGGACATGGCGGCGGCGCCCATCAACCGCGTGCTGACGGGGCTGGCGGTGGCCGACCTGCTCGTCACGCTCGAGTACGTCCCGTTCGCCTGCCACATGTACGTGGCGCTGCCCGCGCGCCACAACTACCCCTGGGCCGTCTACATGCTGTTCCACGCCTGCTTCACGCAGGTGCTGCACACCATCTCCATTTGCATCACGCTCACGCTCGCCGTCTGGAGGTACCTCGCCATCAGGTGGGTGGCGTTCCACGCGGCTTCGTCTGCAACCGCCCTCCTCCTCCTCCTCCTCCTCCTCCTCCTCCTCCTCATCATCATCATCATCACTTACATGGGGGTGCAGTTTCATCACTTACACTTACATGGGGGTGCAGTTTCCAGACTCTCTCTCTAGCGAATGAATGCACTAAAAAATACACAAACACAAACGTGGCTGAATGCACATACACAAACGTGGCTGGGACGTGCACAATGGTTTTTCGTATGTTCGCTGGCGCCAACATTGATTCCTGACTATAGCAATGTAAAAACGTTCTTCCTCTTTAGTCGAAACGCACGTTGCGAGAGTTCTTTTGCAAACGCTTATACGCTGACATAACTGTAAACAGGCTACCTACGAGAGTGATGGCAAATATTTTGAGCTCGGTCTGTTAAAATTAATAAAGAGCTAGCTTAACTTTAGCGCCGTAACACGGAAAATATCCATGATGTTATAATACCTGTAGTTCTACCAAAAGATTGTTATTTCTTTGTGATTCGAGTGATAAAAGTGGTGTTATTTTAGAGTACGAAACGTTGGTGCAAAATGTCCACAGGTCCATTGGGACAATCCTACGAGCAAAATAAAATAATGTTTACCACATGTATCACACACTATTTTTAGACAGACTTACTGAAATATATTTTAATTAAAAAATAAATATTCTTTGAGCGAAGTTCGTCCGTTAGCCTTGCGCGACACCCCATATATCTTGACTTATCTCCTTTTGACAAGCGTGGCATTAGTTTGCTGTCAGTAGCTTGGGACCCAAACTGGGGTAGTTCTAGGAGATGGAATAGATTTTTTATTTTTACCTGTTCAATATTTTACAAATTTTTAGATAAATAAAGATAAAGATATTGTGATAATCCAAGAGATCCCCGAATTTTATTAATAAGCTGTATAATAATTTTTAATAGGTTAATATATTTTAGGTGAAGTATACGGAGGAAATAAAACCGGAATGGACAGGTTGCCATGGTAGCAAGTGTAAGTAAATAAGCTCGGGCACAATGAATGATCGCGGTGAATCACAGTCTCAAAATGAATGAACGCGGGGGAGAAGGTCAAATGTAATGCTCCTTGTAATGAAAAGAATATACGTGTAGGAGGCGTGATAATGTATAGAGGATCGGCCTCTTTCGACTGCTGACCATCGTGCTGTCTAGTGCGTTGCGAATTTCCATTAGATGGGACAAGTGGTGGAGAATGTCATGACAGATCAGTGAAAACAAAACGCTGGACGCAGGAGGGGAGTGAATTAGCATAATGTTAACAATCAATTAGCAAGGGAATAGTTCGAGAATTTATGCAAAATTTAACAGCACATAATTCGTGGACTGAACAGGAACGAACAGGTTTAGGAGAACGCAATTAGATGAGGAAATAAGTTGTGTCTTGGTCATTTAGCAAACGTTTGTTTGTGAATAGTGGGAGTGACGCGGCAAGTCCGGGAAGTGTCGTGCACGCGAATCGTTTTATGACACCTATCCGACCAACTGATAATTCAGCAAATGCGTGGATTGCTATTTTTCGTTTAGATGAGTTTCACTGCAATGCTGGTGTTACACATCTCGTGTAAATCGCGGAGGCCACAGGTAACAGTATGTTTTAACTACCCTCTGCTTCAAAATATGTGAGCGATGGCAGTTAATTTGCCGAATAATACGTGAATATAATAGAGTTTTATAAGCATTTAAAATAATGTTTTATAAAGAGCGATTTTTTACACGGGTATCAGTTAATTACTTATACGTTATAATTGAATTATTTTTAATTGTACTGGTAACACGCATGGAAATTTATAGTGCTTTCTACCAGTTGAAATTGAATAACATTGTATTTGTGGTTGTATACTCCTTTGTCCTATCGAACGTAATAAGGGATTCTACATAGACTGAAAAACATTTCTTTATAAGCGCACGAAATCTACGCATGCATGACATTTAATCACATATTATGGAGAGTTCACAACGAATTTTCTAATAAACGTCTTATTTTGTCCAATAAATCAATTTCCAATACTATATTCATGTTAGTGCACATTAACTGAGTGAAAGTAGGAGTATCAAATTTCACATCCCTCCGCTTGGGAGCAGGCAATGCAATTCTCCAACCACAGGGTCCGATGCGGCTCAATCGGGAAGGACAGGAACAGCGCCCTTGCATTTGTGCACGTTCTCACAAATGCAAGAGAGCTGTTGCTGTCGGAGCTAATTCAAGCCACACAGGAGTCAATTCACGGAAGTAAAGGGTTTCAACGATATTCTCAACATTTAAATTTTCGAAGTTCAGATGTCGAAATCCGGTAGTTCTTAAGCTTTCTCCTAATCGTTATAGAAATGTACTCTGTATGGGCCATGACTTTAAAATGAACATTGAATGTGAACAAAGCTGAACATAACATCGTGTCAACGACGGAATGAAGCGAGAATCGCGTAACTTGAACCGATATCGTGGGTCACCTAAGGTGATGTAAATTATCAGTCTGATACGCAATACCACAGCACTCATTCAACGGTCTTGAAAACTAAAAACTATGTGTATTGACGGAAGAATAGACGGATATTCCTGGGACGTGTTCAGAGTTAGAAAAGAATGTAACAAACAATGTAATGTTTATGACTGGGAAACGTCATGCTTTTGCACAATGGATCGAGGTTTTTTCATAAAACTCTTATACATTCATTTTTTGTTTCCAATACATTTTACTGATTTATATTTCAATGAATGTGTCAAAATTTACGTTTATTACTATATGTTAAGTAACTTAAATGGACAGTCAACTAACAAGTAATACAATAAAATTGCTTAATCAAATTTAAGTTTCTTATAGAATTTAGTGGTTAAAACGTTTTGAAATTTCAATTATTATATTTATCAAAAACAAATGTAGAAATTTATATTCATTTTTTTCTTCAAAAATCCGTATTTTCTAAAGCAAAATGTTCTTCCGATACACAGTTATGTTCAATTTTTATAGAAATTGTGAGGGTGAGCATACAGGAGAAAATTATAAAACTTTCCACAAAACACATTTTATATTAGTATTCCAAAGAATTACGCATACAGGTAGTTCGTGGTGGTGCCGGCAGATAATGCAATATTCATTACAATAAATTCTTGGCTGTCCGGGATTAACCGCGCCATGGTCGATGGAGCTGACGTTTTGGCGGTCTTGTTGTGGCCTTCTTCAGAGCTATACCGCTGGTCTGGTATTTTTAAATGTACGCTTCCCGTAGAGGTTCGTAATATAAAGTCGTAGCCATCTTGTTGTGGCCTTCAGAGCAATACAGCAGTATAGCTCTGAAGACTTGTTGTGGCCTTCTTCAGAGCTATACAGCAGTATATCTCTGAAGAAGGCCACAACAAGATGGCCGAAACGTCAGCTCCATCGACCATGACGCGGCTAATCCCGGACAGCCAAGAATTCAATGACTCCGGCCGCGGAAGCCTACGACTCTATATTCGTTACAATACATTAAATTTGAGTGTTTTTTTTTCTATGCTGAAACTTGTTTTCAATTGCTCCTCCTGTCCTCGAAGGTATCCAGACCGGACACACGCCCTCTGCACGCAGCAGCGCAGTCACGTGGCCATCGGCGCCAGCTACGCGCTCGCTCTGGTGGTGTGCGCGCCCAACTACGTGGCGTCTGAGATCCAGGAGACGTGCGCCATGGAGGTGCAGCCGCCGGTCATGGGCTTCGTGCTCGCGTACAAAGTGAGGCCCAGGAACGAGGTTCTCAACCGCGTCAATTTCTGGGTGTACAGTGTCGTCATCAAGTTACTTCCGTGTGTTATCCTCACCGTCATTACCTGTTGGTTGATCAAAGCCCTCTACACAGTGAATCAGGTAAGACAGTTTTTGTTAAGTCTGTAAATCTATAATGTTGTTAAATCTGTAAGATATGTTACAGATATTTATTTATTACTACATTCAATTACTAAACTCCTAAATGCGATATTGAAATTGGTACAATATTAGAATGAGTACTTAATATTTATGATGTTTCAGAAACTTAGATTTTGTCACCCTTTTTAAATATTCGCAAAAAAACATAAGGAATGCACAGTACATTTTGCTTTAGAGATTAGGGAAGACGGATAGGATAGTTTTTATGAAATCTCATGTAAATAGTAACTTTTCTCTTGTTTTGAAGATGATGTCTTCAACGTTTCATTACGGTCACAATAAAACCGTGGATTTGTATTTAAAAAATCTTCTTTGTATTGAAACAATCCTACATCATCTATGGATATTTATTTCATTATGTTCCACGGTGGGCAAGCCATTTGTAATGATTCTTAATACACCTTGAATCTGTAATTTAATGCAACCGGTTAGCATGCTCAACATGATTGATATCGATCATGGTATTTGTATTTTGGTTCTGATGTAAGAGAAAATATATTATTTTTCCTATTGCTTTTGCCTTGCTTTACTCACGAATCTATTTAATATCATAATATTACTTTATACTAATATTATCGTATTGCCGGCTAACAATAATAATATTTATTATTAATATCTATTTCGACACCTGGGTTACATCGACTGGTTAATACGTAGATTGTCGTATGTGAACATGGCCGTCCATACGGATCAGCAATTTCTGGAAATTTAAGTAACTGCAAGTATTATTGATTTATTGCAAATTTCTGTTAATTAATCACTTTTTCAACAAATAAAAATAATACTTATTGAATAATTTGAATGGCAACAGGTCAAAATTACGAGCTCGTTTAAGTGAATATTAACTTCGATAATGGCTAGTCTTTGTTCAAATGCACTTAAATTGTCTCTCATATCTTACATATTAATTTGATAAGCACTTTTAAGTCTTCTCGAGTGAACCTGGCCGTAGAAAAGAGTCCCTTTATGTCTTCTCTCCTCTACCATTGCGCCCTATCACCCTCTTCGTTGATATTATTTTACACGTCCGATCGGAGAATAAAAATAATTTTGGACATTAATTAATTCTCAATTAGGTCCACCTAATAACTCACGTATCTGAATGATATACGCATGTAACTATACTTCCCCAATATTCCATCACTTGCTGGTTACTCATTGCGTGACTTACAATCAGTTTGAATAAAATATTCATCGCTTAAAACGAGTACGATCTCATTTAGTAAATCATCAACGTCTATTATTTGAATGTTGAATTTTCCAAATGTTACTCTTCTAATATTTACTATTATTCTTATATATTTTCAAAAACTGCAGTAAACAGTACTTATTTCCCTCCTAAATTTGATATTATATCAATACTAATTCACCATGCCATAGCTAACAGCGCGTCCCTATCTGGCGCGAATACTAGGGAATACTCGCACACGATGCGTTCGGCACGTGGAAAGATAAAACAAATGACGGTGAAAGGTAAAACAAATGACACTTACGTCGCCAAGCGCACGGTTTAGTGGGTGGAATTCTGAATCAGCGTGTCTCTCAAGCACAACGTTACCCGTTCACTTCACTGTTTTCACAGTATGATTACTTTGGTAGGGCGTTTCCCCTCGTCGCGCCGAGCTGAGGGGCTGAGGCTGTGAGTATTGGAAGTTGATGCAATGGGTCGCGTCACTACATTGCAAGAACTGGATATCACAATCTACAATCCCCCATCAGAGATCCGAAAACAATTTTGAATTAACAGTATATAACGTGTTAAAAATTTATACATAGGAGAGGGATGAGAGGTCTGGAATAAGACCGATAAAACCACAAAAACCTCAGTGAAACGGGCAGTCTTGAGATGTACAGCAATGACGCCAGCAGTGTTCAATAGTTTCCAGAATTACTGTCCCTTTTCATAATAGAAAATATTATGTTGAAATAAAACAAACGAAAATTAAAATCTAGGAACGTTTAAATAATGTTTTAAAATATTATTAGGAATGTTTCAGAAACACAATATACTATCATTTGATGCAGATATTAATTTTGTGCAGTAATAATTAACGTTATTAATTTTAAAATTTAATACTTTAAATATTACCAACGTGTATATATTCACTTTTTAGCATAAAACATAATAGCTACAAATAGAAAAGTTATAAGGATATCGTTAGGTTTTTCAAAATATTTATAAATAAAAACCGCAAATTAATTTGCAAGTAATATATTGTCACAAAACCAATTTTAGAAAAATATGTTTTTTTATATTAAAACTGATATTATCTACATATTTTCAGAAACCGCCTTTGAATTGAAACGAATGAAGAAAGAATTAAGACAAGCGAAGGTTTTTCAGGGAGAGGAAACAGGAAAGAAGAGAACACGTTGCAGAATTGCATTAGTGGAAAAGGAGCACTTCTCGAGTTTCTTCCAAAAGCAAAATTCTGGCTTCACCTGGTACATTAAAAAGGTGGCCCTCCATTACGTAAGAGATCATGGAGTATCCCTGGCAGTATATCTTTGTTTATAAGTCAGATGATGTGTTCAATTTGTGACAGAACCATAGAAATTTCAAAACTGCAGAGTTTTGCAATTAATTCGATATTAAATGAAGACGGCGAGAAAATATGAAGTAACACGAAAGTTTCACTTTAAAATCTAATATCAGTCACTTTATCCTCCGACTGGCTTCACCGACGCTTTATAACACTGTTTCTCTTTTTTCTTTATTCAAAGGGTAAATACTACTTTGTTCTTTATTCAAAGGAAAAGGGTGATTCAAAGGATCGTGGTCCAGTAATTCAATGGCTGAAACGGCATTGTTTTACATTATGATGTGTAATCGTCAATGTGACTACAAGAATTTTTTAAAATCTAAATAACAGTGAATTAATGTCTGATGTAAAAGCAAAAAAAATATAGATTAATGAGATTATTATTTCACTGAATATTTCAATATTACAACTCAACCTTACATAACTCAAGATATTTAACGAGTTCAAAAGTGCATATATCATAAAACTGCATGATACGTATGAATGTTGTCAAATAATTAATATTTACTGTGAGTGCATAGATGTAATATCCAGACTAACTTTCAACTGAAGCGCTATCGCAGAAAAATATTTTTATTGCTATATGGAGACTAGATTCAAATAGCACTGAATATGTTGGAATAAAATAACAGTCTTCAACTCATTTAATTATGAAGGCAATTGAAATTCGTTTGCTTGACCTTTCCAACCCAATTAAAATTCATCAATCTGCCTGAAAATTACTGAAAGGACAAACCAATTGACTATTCAATGAGTTAGGAATAGCAAATATGTTTTTGACGTGTTTAACTGAAACTAATAGTATAGTATAGCAATTTGTTATTTTTTTTAGATTTCCAGAAATTTGATCGAGATAGCTTCTACAAATTGATTTCGTTGAACGCTTGACTATTACTACAAGGTAAAAACTGTCTGTGAAAGATCTTTCACTCCGGTTTGAAATGTATTCGTAAAATATTGATTTTGCATTTCACAGTTAACACTTCAGCTGTAAAAGCAGGCTTTGACCGGTTTTTTCGTCGTCTACCCTCTAATTAATTCAAAAACTTCATTACTTCCATCTCTTAAATTCAATTATCTCGGATTTAAATGGCCCTAAATTCAGCGAGGATTCAGTTACTCCATCTTCTGGGCAGTATTACCTTGCTAAAAAATATATTAAAAGAATTGATTAAAAGAATACCAACTGCCTCGTTAATAGATAATAAATCTAAATAAATTTAAAGATAATTATTAATTTAATTCTAAATTAAAATTTTATTTAGTTGTACACTATATGTAATTAATTATTAATGTCGAAATTAAAAAATAAGTTTAATTAGCAGATAGCATACGTTACAATTTGAATTAAAACCATCAACCGCCAATATCTTTCCAAATTGCTTTACTGGAATTGCTCATCCAGATGTTCCAATTATGGTTACAAATTAACAATATTAAAATTAATATATTGGTTGTTGTGTAAATATACATTTTTCCACGTGTGTTTTCGAACTTCAATGTCAAATATTTCAACATACATAGGTTTTGATTTAAATTTTATACATAATTAAATATTTGCTGCAGAATTCTGAAGGATTCTCGTAAAATGACTGACTGGGATATTATTTCGAACGTTCCATATTCTTCATTTCAATAAATTATTTGCTTTTAACAAAATAATTTATAATTTACGAATCGGAACATCATATGAATCGCACTATTTTAGTTTTAATGAATAAAACTGTAACAATTGTAATAGAGGAATCACAGCACAAATAAATGAGTACTTATTTTCAATGATGCATTACACTCAATATACATATAATTCATTCTTTCTTTAGAATATTTTATTCGGATACTTACCTTCTACAAATTTCGTAATTTAACATAATAGCAAACACCACTTTTACACTACACCACTAAACGACTCCACTCCATGATGTAAACATGGAAAGAGATTTGTTAAAGTTAAACGCATATGCTCATGAAATAAAATATCACCTAGCAATATAAAGACGTAGAATTTCGAGAGTTAAAAAATCTTCAAGAGAAAAACAATTAAAATTATTATTCTAAATACCAGCAATCTACTAAAAACCAATACCACGAAACATCAATCAAAACACTATGCTTTTGACATAGAAGTATATATTTCATACTATTTGGCGAACATTTCTGTTCGATTGGATACAAAGAATTATCTAATGCATAGAGCAAATTTATAAAACAAGATATGAAATAAAACATATTTGCGAGTGGTTCTGATAGAGTTTTAAAAATGAACCACCTGAGTTTACGCATTTCTTTGCGCCTGAAAAAAGTGGTTTAAGATTTTGAAGATTGAAAACGACTTAATAAAATACAAAATTCCATCAAAGATTTTTATCGATATAAAAAATGATAAAATTAGACATAAAATCATATTGATCAGTATAATTTCTTTATTTGAAAAAATATGCGGCCCCTCAAAAAGTGCGTTATTGGCAATAGCCTATAGAGCCTACACTTAAATGTATGCCTCCTCTCATAGTGCCCTCATCATATGGTAAATATACAAAAATACATTTCCAGTGTTATTTACATTTTCTATGAGATAAAGGAGATCAATTAGATTACCATTTTAAGAAGATGAAATAAAACAAGTATTCGCAAGTTCGACGAGTCTATGGGTGGATGAATATAGGATAAATGGCCAAGTAATTGAATTTTGTTCAGTAATCCCGATTATTCATGCAGTTTGTTGTTTTTCTTCAGATATTTCACCCAGTAAATTAAAGTTATGTTTCCCTACTTTTATATTGGTAATCACAGAAAGTAATATTTTCTCAGGAGTATAGACCATCACGAGTTAATATCAGTATACAAAAATTAATTCTATCAGTATTCAAAACAAATTATCAGATCTCCACCAGGAGACCGAGGCATCGAAGAACTCCTCATGTGACTCGGTTGGTGACGGAACTGCACATCCGCACATCCGAACATTGGAGTTGCTGAAATACTGTTTATGGATTGCTAACAAAGGGAAACGCAAATTAAAGAGACATCTGTAATATTCAACAAATGAAGTTTTCGAAGAAACAATTTATAATAGCACTCTACATATTCTATAAATTCTATATCTCGGGGTAGTCTATACATTCTTATTGACTAAATAGCAAACGTCATTCCGAGATGGCTGACTTTGTGGCTAAATGTTAGTCAATTATTACGTATCAAATACTATGAAACAAAATAAACAAAACTAAAGGAGTATGCAAACTCGCTATCTACGATTACCCGGACGCTGAGTCTCGCGGTGCCGCTCACGTCGTTAGCTTGAAGGTGCAGGCACTGAGAAGGCGATGCTAAGCTCCTGGTGGCCGGGTAACCGACCACCCATCAGCTGGGCCTATGGCGCGTCGGCCTTGGAGCAGGATTGGGCGGAAGGATGCTTTTCGGAGTACTCCGGATCCCACTTTAAAATCCGGCGGGAAACTGGTTACCACCCTTCAGGTTGCTTCGGTACCGGCGTTACCCACGTCCGGAGCTGGCCGTAAGCAATGGGGAGAAGTTGTATCGCGCGCCAATTCGGCAGCGCGGGACGCCGGTTACGGAAGGCAGCAGGGCCACGAACCGGCGCGAGGACCGCCCAATGAGGAGTGAGCGGCCGGCGAGCGGATCTACAGGCCCGAGGCGAATCTGCGACGCGGAGCGCTTCTTAACGGGCCGCACCGGCCGGAGGGGCGAGTAGTGAAGTGCGATCCTGAAGCGAAGTAGTGACTGTGACCCTAGTGCGAACTCTGCGACGTAATTGGTATTCTCTCTCCGGCGATTTTTGGACGACAGTGCGCGACTTTTGGGACATCTACTGGATTTTGGAACACCACTGCTTTGTACTACGGACTACGCTTTTGGATATTTGTAAACTAGATCACGCCTGTAAACGTTGAACAAATAAATTGTTATTGTTGACTTGGTGTTTTCACGTACATAACAGGTTTCGTGCAAAATTCTAAAAACAATTCGGATCCAGAATAACAATGAAAAAATTAGGCGAATGAAGAGGATAACGAAACTGACATTTAAGAACAGAAAACGCAGTAGAGAGCATATGAATATTTTTCGAAACCGTTCAAAACAATTGCAGCGAGAAAAGAAAATTGCTCAGGAGGCAGATTTAAAGAATATCCTAGATGGGAAGGGAAATAACTGGACAGGATTTTAAAAATATGTTCATAGAAGGAAGGGAAATAAAGAGAATATTCCAGTTCGTGAAAATGGAAACACGTTCATTACTGACGATTGGGCAAAAGCTAATGCGTTTAATAAGTATTTCATTTCGGTTTTTAATGCAATACGAACCATCCACTAACTCAAAGGTCTTCGGTTACAAATCCATTTAATATTGAAGTAAACGTCCTACGGAATAAAGTAAAATCAACGAAAAGTGGTAAGTCAAGGGGTCCAGACGACATTTCTACGAATATAATTAAATTAGGAGGAGGGGCCATACTACCATACCTAATTAGAATATTAACACAAAAGAAACATAAAAGATCTAGCATGGAGACAAAATTCTCTAACACAACATAGAGTTACAGCTTCCCATAACGTTAATTTCCAGGATATACAAATTTTAGCCCACGAAAAGTCTTATATCCTAGATTAATTTTGGAAACGTTAAATATATCAAAACATCATCTTGCTTGAATACACAGGTAGAATCTAATAAATTTACTACTTTATATGATGGTTTATTAAGTAATTTTTCGCCAAATTAGGGTATTTCTCTTACTATTAACTTACTGTAATTTTGTTATGTCCCTCTCAACCACTTTCTGACTACTTCCTGTCAGAGTATTTATCAAGATGCGGTTTAGTGTGATTTGTGTACATTAACAACTTATTTTTTGTTAACAACTGACCATTGTTAAAATAATATATTTATTTCAATTAAGCCTGATGATGGAAACAACAAATTTGCGCCGAAATGTTGCGCTACGTATTATGTAATAAATATTAATATGAAAAATGTTCTTTAAAAATCAAAGACCAAACATATTATAGTACCTTATTTCTGTGTAGCTGCCACCGGATTATACGCAACTGTGGTTTAAATATATTTTTCTTTATCTTTTGTCTTTATTTAAAAGGGGATCTGCATACGTCTGTCGCACATAGACGTACAAACTACCCAATTGAATTCATTGGAATATTCACACTTCCGTCTTTTTAGAATTGGGAGTGTTTAAACAGTGGTTTCAATTAAATCGGATGTGTAGGGGCGTTGTGAATGATTTATACGTTTGTGACTCAAGCTCCCCTGAACAAAAGCTCTAGGCAACCCGCCGCATCGTCAAGTATTACGGGCATCTGTAGCTGCATATTCTGCGTCTCTGATTGTAAAAAATTGACCAGAATTATTACTTTTATTATTTCGGACAAGTAAATCAAATTTAATATAATAGCGGAGTCCAAACTTGAGGGAGAACGTTTTAACAATAGCATTCTTGAAAACCATCTTCAAACCAGGACAGAACAAACCTGTATTCAGAAGAAAGTCTTTCATTTTAAGAAGTTTTGCAGAGCGCAGACAATAACCATCATGTGACCAGTAGCATGTGAATGTGTAATATACTGCAATAATGAACCATAGATTTCCGTAGAAAATGTTTTTCGATTTTTTATAATTTCGACTCAGTTCGCGATTCACCGAATCATTGAGCATTTCCCAGACTGCAAGAACTGACGTAGACCTGGGAGACCATTAACATCATTTGCAAACAGCAATAACACTGCAATTCTAACGGCCGGCTGTAAGGCTAATTTTCCGACCTGAGTCAATAAGTGGCGCTATATCGGGCGTCTAAAACGCAGAGGAACGCTCGATACAGAGTGCCGTAATAAGAACAGCAATTCCGTGAATTGATAAATTTGCTTTTTGCTTCATTTGTATCCGAAAAGTATACTTTGTCTTCAGCAACGCTTCAAAGTATTCTCAGAGCTTTGGCTCACTGCAACCTTTTGCACGATGCAGAAGACGAAAAATTATCAAGAAAATACTGTGTATAAAGGTAAAGTGTCTCGCCAAATGACATTAGAAATATTTTATCATTTCTTTCATGTGAAATTAATCATCGTGAACAGTGTTAGGCACCTAACCTTTGCTACCAATTGTGAAGTTCTCAATCCACATACAAAGGTGACTGACAGTTCATTTAAAAACTGGTACAGCAGGTCAAACTTTACAATGAGTGCCCACCTTCTACAATTTGTCTGCTGTCTGCGACGGGAACCTTATTTTATACTACTTGTTGTTTTTTATACTAATTTTTTTCACACAATGTGTTCCTCGCCGGACTCTCCTGGTTCTGCATGACTTTTTCCCTGCCTATTCCTGTATGACTTTCCCCTTACTTATTCCTGTATGACTTTCCCCTTACTTATTCCTGTATGACTTTCCCCTTACCTAGTCCTGAATAATGTTCTTTAGCGCGCCAGAAAATCCTCTCCGTAGAGGCACCTTGCTGGTGTGAGTGCTAGGAATAGGTAATTTCCAACAGAAATTATGTTGGAAGCACGAGCTGCAGCTTGAAAACGTACATACCGCACTCACAACAATCATAACAGATGCTGGATATGTTGTTCCCTTCACTTATATCCCAGTGATCTGTTTGCTACCAACATAAATGCAATTTTTAATAGGAGACTTTGCTGGTGCGTTGAGTGTGGCCTTGCTATCGAATGCGTGGTCCTCCAGAGACATCGAGCGTTGAAGGGGTACGGCAAGTGCAACGGCGACGCGTCGGTGGCGGTGGCCCTCACGAAGACGGCGGCGGCGACGGCGGCGTCCGGCGCGGGCGGCGGCGGCGGGGGCGGCGGCGCGGGCGGCGGCGGCGGGAGCAGCGCGCGCAGTGAACGACGCACGGACCGCACCACGCGCATGCTGGTGGCCGTCCTCATTCTCTTCCTCGTCACGGAGTTCCCGCAGGTACGTGCCCAATAAATCAGGCTACACCTTCCACATGGTAGCGCAAGACGCAGAAACAGAAGTGAGATCATCGATTCCGGGCGCGACATTCAGGTCGTTACTCTCGAAAGGGTGGTGCATTTTAGATGGCGGGAGGTAATGGTGTTACTTGCTGGAACGTATAACTCTGCGGTCACCTACGCACTTGATTTTGTAAGATTTTTTTCTCTAACGGGGACCTTTCCATTTGATACGACCGCCTGGCCCCCGATGTGTATGTTGGTGCAGTCCGTTAATGTGTAAGTGGAGGGAAGGGGATATGGACGAAAAGGGGATATTTGCGCGCGGTCTGGAGACAATTTATTAATGTGCAACTCCGAAATTTGTCTGGTTTTAACCGAAAACTTGCAATCAGAGCAGCTGGAGCCTAGACGTTTCCTCCAAATGGTTCGACCGAGATATACATCTAGTGTCGAAAATCCACCAGCGTCGGGTTTCGACCCCCCGTCATCCTGGCAAAGAATTAAGCAGGTCGCAGCCGGTCACATAAACTTATGACGAATGCAGCCGCTCTCTTCTTCGCAGTCTTCTAATAACTAGTTCCAAGTAAAGGCGCGAGGTGAGGCAAGGTCCTCGGCGACAGTGCGCTGTTCTGGCCCTGGTGCACGATGAAGAGATGTGGTTAACAATACTCGGCGAGTATGATTGCGAAAGTTCGTGCAATAATGATACATTAAATAAAAATGCGCATTAAATGGTCATTTGAACTGGGAATAATTATTCATTACATGTATTTACTTCTTTACCAGAGCATCAATTGAATCACTGCCGTTCTTCTGACCGTGGCGTCCTAGGATTCCGAGTCCCGGTCAGTGGCAGGATTTTCAACCTGTCTAAACCGCTGTCTAGAGGAGAATTCTACCGGCCAGCTGCTCTGATTGGTAGTTTTCCATGGTTTCCGATCAACACCAGGCGAATAACGGAGCCGAATCCTAAAAAACGGGTTACAGATCGTGCGCAATCTTTCCTTTCCTCGCCTTATCGTCACCCTATACATACACTCACATGCACTACACTACCATGTATGTCGGGAGACCAACCGGGATCTTAGAGTTTCTCGCGGCTGGGGCGGTGCCCTAACAGTCTTTCCTGAATCAGGTATCTCCCACCAGCGGGAGCTGGTGGGAGATACCTGATTGAGGAAAGACCCACAAACTGACGGTTAGGGCGGCACTGGATCTCGCCATGGAGCTGGGGAAGATCACCGCCACCTCCCGCGATAAAAAAGCGTCCACTGCACATACGGGACTAATGTCGTTAGCAATTGACGCATCACTCCTGAATGCATTAAGGAAGCCGCGCGTGCGCAGGGCATCCTGGGGCTGCTGAGCGGCCTCTTCGGCGACTGCTTCTTCTTCAAGTGCTACCAGATCTTCGGGGAGCTGATGGACGCCCTGGCGCTGCTCAACGGCGCCATCAACTTCATCCTCTACTGCTCCATGTCGCGCCAGTTCCGCACCACCTTCGGCCAGCTCTTCAAGCCGCGCCTGCTCGCCAAGTGGGCCACGCCCTCGCACACCACGGAGGTGCAGAGCACCTACGTGTAACGCCTCCCCGCCCCCCGGCGCCCCCAGCCCTTCTCCCCCCCTCCCCGCCCCCTCCCCCTCCCCGCCTCGCCCCGTCCCTCTTCACCCCGGGCAGCCAGCAAACCGAGTCACGTGGGAGAGGCACCAGAACCAACAGTTATTTTCCCCAACTGTTGCACAATGTGAATCTTTGGCGTACGAATGAAGCCGAATCCGGCCTTATGAAATACGTATGCCAAAGACACTTAAGTACGAGCTGCGAACGTTCGCCTTCAGTACAAATACATGAGATTCCCTCTTGAGATCCTTCTCAATATGCAAGACTGCAACCTTATTAATCATGTCGCCCCAGTGTTTTGTTTATCTTGCAGTACCCAGTCAGTTGTTTTACGTAGCCATGACTTCTTTGCGGTACGGGTGCGGCAAAGTCTACTTTGCAGTACGCGTAAGGTAAAGTAACTTTCTCCAATCAACAAACAGTGCACGTAAGCACTCGTTTCCACGCATGAGTGCTGAACAAGCTATTTGGAATGATAGCGTGTATCGTGTGGAGGTGCCTTTGTTGACAGTCATTTTATGAATGCGCTAAAATGTGCTCTTTTAAATCAGATACCAATATGATTTTTGTACTCTATTGATTATTTTTAAGCAAAAATACTCGAGCCATATGGACCATGTGACTTTGTAAACTGTTTACCATATTTACGAAAACGTGCAGCATTATTGATTCGATGTTATGTTCCGTACTTCAAGCGGTGGAGAGCGAGAATTTCATTCCGAATCTAATTAATTAATATGATCGCTCCGTATCGGTGTTTTGGAGTAGCCACCATGACGACATACGGACGCAAAAACTTTTTTTGCATCTTAAGCCACCAGTACGACCATTCATTCTGATGAATGTTTAATTAAAACGTAAAAAACTCTTTGCATCTCTTCGGAGCCTTTTCATCAGTACGACAGAATGTTCGGTACTCGATATTAGAGTGGCACATACGGCCCACGTTATATTACTGAAAAATAAACGAAATATTAACACAAAAAATCGCTTTGGTATCCATTCCCCAAAAGCCGTTGTCAATATGCGCAAAAATTTCCTTCGCGTAATGGCGACCGCCCTCAACACGTCGCCCGCCACATGCGCGGAGTTGCTGGCTGCCGCCGCAGGAGGCCGCCCCCGCGCCAGAGCCCTCGCGAGCGCTGCCTCCAGCCCCCCCCATCCCCCCCCTCTCCCACCCCACCCCCACCCTCACCCCGTGCGTAGCTCTCACAGCCCTGTGAATAAATTGTTGACGTTATATATAAGCGGAAACGCGTGTATTTTTTCGTAATGCTAATCGACGTAACGCAACCAATCAGAGAAACGAAAAGTCACTTTTAACGGTCGGCGTCCGTTAAGAATTTTACAGTCCGTCGTCCGTTAAGAACAATCAAAACATTTGATTGGTAGCGAAATATGATGTATGAGTGCTCCTACTACAAGAATAGGCATTTCTTGTTTATATTTTTTTCTTATAAGAAGACACTATTTCGTAAGTATTGAACGACACATGGCCGATAACACAACACATTTCGTTGGTTATTTGTTGTTTTCGACCTTGTGACGTTAATAACAATAAATATGCCCGAAGAATTTTTCCGGGCACCTCCGTTTGTTGGTGACTGCATATTCGCAGCAGATTTCCTAAGAATTCTCCCGACGCCCCTGCCTCTATATCTGTTACATCATTCGTTCTATTGCCGTCATCTTCTTCTATTCATATGTTCAGATTCCTTGTATATAGGTCTACAGGTACAGGGAATAATAAAAAATAAATAATACATAATTGTTTTCAATTATTTTCCCTATCGTCATTTCCCTTCTCTGTTTACATTAAATTACGAGTATAACTTCTTTCCTTTAAGTGTCCCAGTGAAAAGCGTCTGAAATCTCAAGTGAAACTTGTTCCAAGAAAACGAGTTTGGCTGCTTCACAAGGGCTAGTCAAACCCCTGTGAAGTGTCCTAAACCCTACCCCTTTCCTCATTCCTTCCCATTTTTGGCTGCTGGGTGGTGACGCAGGAGCGCGTAGTAGGAGGCGCGTGCGCGGAGATTCTACCTGGCGGTCCTCGTGTCAACCGACAAACGAGACGAGACGAGACGAGACTTACATACGAGAGATATTAATGGAGTATTACTCCGCGCTCAACGCTCGATAAGGGGCGAAGAGACGCGTTGCGACAATAAAGATTAAGGACGCAACAGTTTTTTTTTTAAAGCGTCTGATAGTGCCTTTTCCGAGGGAGCCAGGAAGCAACGCTTCCTCCACGTACCCTTAACAACCTCTCTGCACTGTGGAAAGTCGTTTCGAGAAAAGCGCAGTTCATCACCATGTGCTTGGATATCATAGGCACGTACTACACACATTTAGCTATGCGCAGAGACAGGACAACGCAATGCGCGAAGTTAATCTTATATGACCCCCTTCAACTGACAATAAAAATCTTTTCATTTAATAAAGCGTCATCATTTTCACTCAAGCTAGAAAATCTATCTAAAAGGTAAGTAGTAAAGCATTAAGTGTGTTAATGCAAGTATAAAGGTAGATTATAAAGGAAGATGATAAGAGCTCTTCTGATCACCGTATATTCCGCAGTTCGTACATTCATACATAAAATTAAGAAGCGCGTGATACAGTCTAGTAGAACTTCCTGTTTAATTTCGTGATAATGGGTATTTTGAAATTTGCGAGTTTGTGAGGTTTGTTTTTGTGAAGAGTAATTTAAGATTTATTCAAGTACATACACAATCTTCAATCAATCAACCATTTCTTCTGTACACAATCATATTCCCAAAGGGAAAAAAACTAAGAAAACTGCGATGAATATTGGTTTGAGAATGATTATTTTGCGAAGATATTTGACCTTTAAGAGAAATAAAGGATTGTTTTCATGCTATTTTAGAACCAATTGTTCAATAGAGGCGATCGTGAGAAATTCGTTGTAAGTCAAGTTCTGCATTAAATTCTGTGATTTTACCATCTATTGTTTCCTTTTGACATGAAATGTGTTGGTAAATCCGCGTTGCGTAGAGTCAAATAATTTTAAGTTAATCGCTGAGCCTAAACGCTGAACTTTCCTCTCGTCACCAACATGAACTAACGTCAACTTCCACACTCGTCACCCATTTGAAGGTCGCTTGTTACCAACTTAGAAGCGCTTAGTGGAGCATCACCTGCACCCAAGAAAAAATGACAAGTTACTTGAGGTATAACCGCGTATTAACTGGGCGGATTCTCCTTTTTACTTCATGGAACTAGTTTTGTTTGCCCTAGAGAACATTGGGAAAGTGTACATAATTTAGATAATACATCAAAAACTAGGAATTCCCTGAAAAACTTAAAAGCATGTGAATTTTAGTCATACTGTACGCGATCTCTTTTTTAAATTTATTTACCATCTACTCAACTGTGGAAGTTTTTCAGGGCTTTAAAAAAATTACTATTAAGTAGCATATCAGAGTTTGTAACTTGCACTCTGCTTAATTAGGGTAAAACTAATTACTATAAATATAAAATGAATTCGTTATTTTCAGAGAATGTATTTATATTTAATATTGTGAAAATTTGTGGAAATAATAGGAAATAGCGTGAGAGATGTTTGTGTTGTAGTGTGAAGGAAGGAAAATTTATGGAGGTCTTAATCGTTTTTTCGGGAACCGTGAATGAGGAAAACTAAGATTTGAGAAGATTAAATATACGTAGTTTTATGCCATATATGTTGATGTCATTTGAAATTGATTTCAGAGAATGAGATAATAAACTCACGCCGCACCACGCCTCACTAATTTCACCGCCAAGCGCAAGGTGTCGGCCACGGCGCTGCCCATCCCACGCGTAAGAGGACACCACAGCGTTCCCTTTTGGGCAAAACGGAAGTTTCAAGTGTGGCATGTAGATGGATTGATTGATTTTTTCGTGCTACCGGGAGCGTCAACTGCTTTGGTCATTAGTCCCGTTAGTGTAGTGCATGTTTTTTCTCGGGTGATGGCGGTGATTTTCTCTTCCCTGGATGGCGAGATCTGGCACAGACCTACCGTCGGCTCGTGGGGTTACCCCCTAACCAGGACTCTCCCACCAGCGGGGCACCGCCTCAGCCAAGACAAGCTCTAAACTCCCGACCGGTCTCCCGGAATATGTGGTAGTGTAGTGCATGTTAGTGTACGTGTGTGTGTGTAAGGAGAGAGGATAGGACAAGGAAGGGGAAGGACAGATCGCGCGATCCGTGGCCCGTTTAGTAGGGTACTGCTCCGGCATTCGCCGGATGTTGATCGGAAAAACCACGGAAAACTACCGATCAGAGCAGCCGGCCGCTAGAATTCTCCTCCAGACAGCGACTGAATTCGGCCTAGCTGAAAAGCTAGTGTCGAAAATCCTGCCGCCGTGGGGAGTAGGAATCTAGGACCTCCCGGTCAGAGGCGCTGCAGTGGCATCAGTTGATGCACTGAGCTACCGCTCCCGGTGCGGGAAGTCGCAGCGGTCGACGCATCACATGTAGAGAAGGTCACCGAACACCGATCCGTCTTTATTTTCTCGCACCTACTTAATGAGTAGAGAATGTAAGTAATGAAGTAAAAAACAATTAAAAAACTCCCACAAGAAACCCTTTCCACGATTAAATCGCCAATAAGATTCTAAAAACCCTCCCAATCCCAACTATAGCCTACATAAACAACATACATAACTCAATAAGTAGAATTGGATATTATCCTTTAGTACGGAAAAATTCAGTTATAATACCTATTCCCAATCCATAAAATCATAGCAATGCAGAAAACTAGAGAACGATAAGCTTACTAACCACTCTCAAAAAATCTTGAGGAACTATTCCTAAAAGTCTTAGCTATTTTCAGATAACCTAAATCATTCCATGTTTCCAAATCTCACCAGTTTGGCTTTATAGAACCCTCATCAACAGCATACCAACTACTCAGATTCTCAGAAACTATTCACACAGCTTTTCCAAACAAACATCACACAACCTTTTCATTTCTTGACATTTCACAGGCATTTGACCCAATATGGCACGAAGGACTTTTATACAAACTCAAAACAATGGGAACACGAACCTACTTAGTAAAGATCTTCAAAAATTTTCTAACCGACATATCTTTCATTGTTTCAGTAGAAAATTACATCTCCAATCCCCGCAAAATACTAGCAGGTCTTCCTCAAGGATCACCACTCTCACCCATTCCGTAACATATACGCAGCTGATATACCCACTACAATTCACACCCAACTAGCACAATTCGCCGACGATACCGCAATCTACAAGTCCAGCCCTTCACTTAAGACCATTACCGACAGTATACAATATCATCTAAACAGAATAGACAACTGGTCAACATTGTGGAAAATCAAACTCAACCCAACTAAATCAACCACTAAAATATTATCTCCGAGACCATTTGCCAACTCACCTCCATTACATACTATAAATAAGCACACAATTCCATGGACAGCACAAAACCAAGCAGTAAAATACCTCGAGCTGAACATAGACACAAGACTCAATTGAAAAACACACATAACACTAAAGAAGCAAAAATAGAAATAGCTCAACTGAAACCCCCTATCAACTTCAAAATCTGTCTATCCTTAAGAAATGCCGTTACACTTTACAAAGTAATAGTCAGAGCCTTCATGCTGTATGCATGCCCCATCTGAACCTACACAACTACCTGCAACATCAATAAACTTCAAATTGTACAAAATAGATTTCTCAGATTAGCAACACATGCCCCGTGGTTCATCTCAAACACCACATAAAGAACTAAACATATCACCGATGATCAAACATATCGCCCACATCTCCTATAATTTTTACTCCAAACTAAATTCAATAAACCGAGCGGTCCACTACAACCCGGCCACATTAAATGACCTCCTAACAAGATTAAAAACAAATTCCCTTTGGAAGCCTTCTTACAATTTTTTCATTAATTGTGCAAAGTCGCTTTGTAGTTTTCTAGTTTTCTGAACTACGAGTAATGTAGTTAAGTATTAACTACATAAGTTACAATGTAAGCCATCACAACACGTGATAAAGTACTATGTTACTGAACTGTGTAATTATCTACCATTCAATAAATAAATTTACAAAAAAACACAAAAAACATCAATATTATATTCGCCATTTAAATACAAATTATTACAGATTTTCTAAAACTTCTTGAAAATAATTCAGGACTTTGCTTTAAAACTGTACAGAACCTGTTCACATTAAGTATAAAAGTTGTCAATTTCAATTATTTTAAAGATTTTTTTCTACAATTGTAAGGCATGTACCTAGGAACTTTATTGTAACCAATGAAAGTAGTTACACTTTCAAATGTGCTTCTCTCATTATGCTGTATTTGGAGGGAAATGGTCAATAAGTAGTGACAAATAATGTGAAGTTGCAAAAAGACCATACATTTTTGCAGTTTGTCATATCATGTCACATTTACTTTGTAATGAGTTATTTATATCTTTGTCAGCTTGATTTATCATGCTTAAGTAATCAATGAAAAATATAATGGATCTCCTGGTCCCGACCTAGGACCTTGTGGTCAGAGGCACTGCAGTGGCATCAGTTTCAGCACCGAGCCACCTACCCCGATATGGTGGTGGTGGTGGTGATAAGACGCTATTTAGTTTGCGGGTTAGAGATGTTCGCCATATTCTCACGATAGAGAGTTGTCTCGTGGGGCCCAACAAGGAGAAAGACCCCCCCCCCATTATTTCTCAATATAGGCACTCTCTTTGCCGAAACATTCGTCTCATCGACTGGCTAAAATATCGATGCCGGAAGAAATCGGGTCCTAGTCAGGTAAACACGTTAGGGCGACATGTAGTATTGCAGTTCTGAGTTGCTTCTACCCAAGCATTTTTTAGAAGATCTATTCAATGTTCCTTACATTGCTAACCTTTATGATTTACAAGAAAATCGATATCAAATGATAAAACAGGATTTCCCTTCTTTAAGTACACATGCTGCAATATTGAGGATCATATGGCAGATAGAAAGACTATTTTATATATAAAACTTACATATTTGTTGTGAAATTTGAAGAACGTTAAAAATTGTAAGTATTAAAATAATATATATTGTTAGTATAATATACGAATATTTATATATATTGCTATTTATATGTTTTAAAAGTATAAGAATATTAGTAACTTTAATTTCATTCATTTTTATGTCTTTTTGGAATAAAAGTAAAACCACAGGAGTTAAACTGTATAGAAGTAAACATTGCAAACGTCTCTCTTTTACATGAAAAGCACTCCAAAAGTTCTTATTTAAATTAGACAAATCAATATAATCGTTCTCCTAATATCACGTTTCAGCTCTTGGCATTAACCTAAAAATATTTTGCTGAGGCTAATAAAATTTGAATTCGATGTACAAAGAATAACATAACCACACATCTTGATGTCAAATAATGTATGAGTAAAATAAATTGTCTTACCTTATCTGATAATTGCGATAACAAGAGTACAAAAACTCGCAGCAAAATTGCCAAGGCATCGAAATTATAAACTTTGTACTGCTATGCACTCACAAACACAACTCAGAACCAAATGCCTCGATGCGTTCCTTGTAAACTTGCAGACGATTTGCAACTGCCTCTCAAGAACGTTAACAGATAGCGCCAGTAATACTCAAAAACCTGGGGTTGTCCGTCTTCCAAACATGTCCCATATTGTCACGTAATTCTTTATTATAAACCTCGAAATCCGGGAGTCAGCTACCTGGCCGCTTTTCGGGCAAGTGGTGTGTTTGGCGCAACATCGAAAGAAACTGAATTTCGTCTGCCGACGACCGCATTTTCTTGCGCGCTCAGTGCGAACTGAAATGATCCTCTACCTGGATTTTCGTAACATGGCGGATGACATTAGGTCATTTTTACACCTTCTGCCTTATAAAAATGAATATTTTTAACAGTGATAAGCACATGTTTGAGGGCATGAGCCCCGTTTAGAAGGACATTGTAAACATGCAGACGATTTTCAACTGCCTCTCAAGAACGTTAACAGATAGCGCCAGTAATACTCAAAAACCTGGGGTTATCCGTCTTCCAAACATGTCCCATATTGACACGTAATTCTTTATTATAAACCTCGAAATCCGGGAGTCAGCTACCTGGCCGCTTTTCGGGCAAGTCGCGTGTTTGGCGCAACATCGAAAGAAACTGAATTTCGTCTGCCGACGACCGCATTTTCTTGCGCGCTCAGTGCGAACTGAAATGATCCTATACTTGGGTTTTCGTAACGTGGCGGATGGCATTAGGTCATTTTTACACCTCCTGCCTTATAAAATGAATCTTTTTAACAGTAATAAGTAGATGTTTGAGGCCATGAGCCCCGTTTAGAAGGACGTTCGCGAATTAATTAAAAATATTCATTTTATAAGGCGGGAGGTGTAATAATGACCGAATGTCATCCGCCATGTTACAAAAACTCAAGTTTAACGGCCGAAGGGCATCGTGGCTGCAGGACGAAAGGCGCAACACACGCCACCTAGCGCCGTGCACCGAGCCCAGCCGGGCCGGTAATAGGGAGTTTTAGCACCAGGCATAAGGAGACAGTCGTAAACTCTATTGATCACATGGCTATCGAATTTATAAGGTCGTAATGAACAACGTTCAGAAGAGCTGTAGCAATTGCGACATTGCGTTATGCATTATAACAAAAGAAGCATTCCAAGCGTTGAACAAAGAAGTTCCATAATATAATAAAGAGTGTAGACTAAGTGGTGAGACATTTAAACCACGATACGAGACAAGAGTATAACAAATCTACATTGTGCAAGGAGTTTTAAATTTTATGGCCCACCGCCATGAACACGCAATCTGGAATTTTGAATCGGTTTTTCTTGAGAATGTAAGGAATATATTAAAACAGCGTTCGTTTATGAGCATAAGACATAACCTAACCCGAAGGTATGATTTCAACTTCTTTTTCGCAAACTTCTTACCCGTCACCTCTCCAACATTTTCCATGAATTCTTGCCAGCGTTGTGTTGGTAAGGAATAACTTTAACTGCCTTACATACGGGAATCGGTTTATTAGAGTTGATAAAATACCTTTCCTGTTTTTAGGTGACCATTTTTCCGTTTGTAAGGTGACCGTAGACCCCTACAGACGTGCACTATTTATGAAGGTATAAGGTGGTACGTTAGGCGTAAGGTAAGACGTTATGACTTCAAGGTCCGTCACGTGACTGTTAGTGCATAACGTCGCTACCTTACGCGTTGCGCTAAAACTCCCTAATCTCACTGCTCTCTGCCGTAAAGACCACGACCACCAGCTTCCAGGGAACTTGCAATGGCGGAGGGCAGTTACCTGTAAGCCGCACAGACTCATCGCAACCGAGAAGTATTAATTCATTGTTGTAAGATGGCTTTGTGAAATGTTTGTTGGTTACGTAATAGATGGAATGTGCATGGTTTCCACTGTTTATTTCATGATAAGTAGTATCGGTTGTTATATAATTCATTTGTACCAGGTACAGTTTTAGGGGTATACACTTTAAAGATATTTTGACACGGAGCCCGTCTCCAGAACAAATCAGTTTCTGATGGATTTTGATCGAGTCAGTTTTATCCACGTGTTTGTAGCATCAGCTTTTTCCCCAGAGCACATAACTCATGAATGTGTAACTACTATGATTGCATACGTGAGTACAAAATAAGTTTAATATTGTTTTTCCATTTCAAATACATTTACACTACATTCCGACGAATATATTAATGCTATATTAGTATGTTTATCGAATTCCCATTTTTTGTATATTTTTTCGTGACCCAGGTTGGAGCCGTTACAATGAGATACTACTTAAGCTAGTGGTGCTAAATAGCATATACTTTCTCGTATTACTTCTAACTGCTATGCTATATTATACTAGCACGTAAACCTGCAAGAGTGTTTTCAACCAACAATTTGTTTTCCTCACAGACACTTAAACTCAGGTCCTCCGAGTTAATTTATCGCCAGCCATACCACTATGCTACAGAAGCGCCGTTGGGATCAAACTCGAGTCACGCATAAACGCATAAAAATGTAATTCTCTTAACTCAATATTTCCAACTCGCAATTTTTGCAGTTTTCGAAAATAGGGCGAGTTCGCCAAAAATGAGACAAGCACCATATTTTTTATCGCCCGATGTTTCATACGAAGAGTATATTTAATGAAAAATTAGAGGTGCTACAGAATGGCACAGAATTAGAATTGTTTTCTAATTTCCTTGGTGTGGACTGGCTTGAAGGTCTTGCTCCATTCTTTGCCCAGCTGCCATCTATCGTCGCCCAAAGTACATTATTTTTTTTTTAGTATTTTCTCAACATTTCGGTTTCCTAATAGTAGAACCGAAATATTACTTCAAGAATATTAAAGAAAGGTAAAACCTCGTCCAAAATAGAATTTTTCATTGAAAATTTTGAAGCCGTTTTTAAGAACATGGCGATGAAGCAGTTCTGTAAATGGAAAATTTGAAGCTCTTTTTCACACTAATCTACTGAATTTTCGAAAACCTTCATTTGAAGTCATTTGATGCACTTCCACTCACAAATGTAATAATGTATACAAATTGATGGAAATGTGTATATTAAAGGCGTGAGAGATATTTGAAAACAATTAAATTTGTGTAATGTTTGAAAAAACAAAAGGATACAGCGACATGAACTTTACGTCATATTAAATAGTGCAATTAGCACTATCCATTGAAAAAAATTGAAGAAAAAATTTGGACACTGTACCAGCAAAGTTGCGTGACTCACCATTCAATAAACTAAGCCACAATTTCACACAGCGATCGCCATTATAACAGCTAATATTCAAATGTTACTAACCACGCTTTGTTGTAAGCCACAATTTCACACAGCGATCGCCATTAAAATAGCTAAAATTCAAATGTTACTAACCACGCTTTGTTGTAAGTTTTATTCATTAATCAACTATTTGTAATGAAATGGTGGGGTAGAGATTGGGGCTCATTTAAGTCTGGAGTGAAAATTTGAAAATTCCGAGTAGTCAGGTCACTGATACATTGACACATACGCCTTAGTTAAATCGTGCCATGGCTAATCACGAGTAGCCACCGTCGCTCACAGCGCCCTTACCCAGTGGTTTTAATTTTATTTTTATTTTTAGGTCCTTTTTAACTTCTTGCTTATATGGAAACCACTGTGATTTTTAACGTTGGTGTAAAAAGATGTAAGGAAAACACATAAGGACAACATGAATGCACAGAAACAGCTATGCGCGGGGCGGGATTCAAAATCGCAACTCTTCGAGCTCAGGCAGCCACGGCCTTTCACCCTTAGCGACCTCGTTATCCAGGCTGGCTGCCTTGTGGTTGCTTAGATACTCAGCTCTGTGGAGATGAGAAGGCAGCGAAACCCACCTATGGGAGTTGTCTCATCCATAAACTTCCAGAATGTGTCATAATAAGCCGTATGTCGATCAGGTTTTTCGCCGTTTCCCTTGATCTGGTAAGCAAATACTGCGATGGATGCGTGTTTTGCTTCTGGACTTTGCAGGTTCTCTTGAGCTCTTCTTTTGTTTGTTTTGATAGATGTAAATTCGGAGATGTGGGTGGCTATTTTTAGCAATATTAGAAAATCAAATCTGTAGTTGGTTTACCAACAAAAATGAGTTTTCTGTTACTCAGGAATTAAAATGTCTAGTTTTCAAATGTTGTTAATCACGCTTTGTTGGAACTTTGATTCATCATTCAACTATTTGTAGTAAAGGGGTACGGAAAAGGTGCTGGATCTCAAAAATACATATGCAGATTATACTTCTCCCATACTTCACTTGCAGTTCTCCCTGTTCTTTGAATAAATAAATAAATAACAATTTATTAATTAAATTGAAGCTAGACCAAGGCATCAGAGCTTGACTAAAGCGAGGCTTGAGCCATAAGCAATGACAGTTGCAAGATTCCGATCAAGTATAGGCGACCAGTAGCGTTTCCGGAAAGAGCCTTAGAATTGTACTGAAACATTGTTAGATGATATTAAACGATTAAAATCGATAGAGAAGTTTAAGTGTCAAATAAAATATTTTCTGCTGCGTAACTGTTTCTATACAATTAGTCTATAACAAGCATAAAAAAGGAAAGTAGTACCTTTTAACAATGTTATTTAATGTATTACTTACAATTTTAACTGTATAATTTTTAAACACTAAATGTGCATGTAACAAGTATCGTACCTCGGCTTCTGCGTTAATTTCCTCCATCTCCGTCAGGTTTTTAATCGTTTCTTTGATTTCCTTGCTGATATCGTCCCTTGTTTTGCTCCTGAAGGAAAAGTAAATTCACTATCTGTACATGTTTTCTAGTGTTCAGTGGGGAATATACTTATGTAAATTTTCGTTCTCCATATTCTCGCCGCAATAAGTGGATTGCTTCACAAAGGGCATGATGAGGGATAATAGACACTAGCTGATTTGCATTCCAAAGTCATTTTTATTGCACGCGAGGGAATATTTTCTTTTCAATTCTGGTCAAAAGCACTTTCGTTTTGTGATATATCATTTCCATCTGTATTCATAATTCAACTTGTATTTAGGTTAGAGTACGAATTACAGTATTTAAGAAATGATACACAGAATATTTTTCTCTCCACTCAGTTTCTAAAGGTTCCTCAAATAAAATTTAAAAAATGAAATTAGCAGTATTCTTGTTTCGTTTCGACTCTATTTTAACTACTATAAACCATGAAACTATATTTTAGATTCAGAGTCTAAACGGGTAAACCATTAAAATCCGATAATAAACATTGTGCAGTGAGTCGATATCCACAAGACTCCACTTGAGGAGGCACCCCCTCCCGTAGAGGTAAGAGGAGCGGGATTTGACAGCTAGTGCCCTCCGTCTCCTCTCTGCGGTGGCCAGAAGGGACCTCTTTGAGTTGCAGTGGAAGCAAGCTCCTCGCTTCACAAAGGTGACTGTGTAAAGAGCGTCAGGAATTCGAAGTGGCCTCTTCCTTTGCTGCTTCGAAAGGTGACTGCTGTCGCAGCTTCGTAGACCGAGAGGTTGTGAATCTGACCGCCACACCTGTGGCTACCGTTCTCCTTGTAAAGACCGCGAGAAAAGACATCTGTAGGGTTACTTATCGCGGTCAAAACTTATCTCAATCACCACCAAATTAATCTATCTATCGCTATCCAAATATATGTAAATAGTCAACCATGGAAAATAATAACAGCTTATAAGCCCACAGCTAAAATTATAAATGCAAACTGTTCTAATTTATTTCAACCTACCGAGAAAACTTTGCTGTTGGGTGACCTGAATTCAAAACACATAAGCTAGGGGTGTCAAAATAATAATCACAACGGGAAAGTTCTAGCTCAACTAATAAACAATTCAGACCTAAAAATACTCACCCTATTGGAAACAACATACCACCCTCAGAATCATCCCATGGATCGCGTAGCACCAATAATTAATGTAAAAGATCCAAAAAATTGGCACCCCACACTACATAAAATCAATTATCAATAGCTTTCTCAACAATAGAACTTTTTTAGTTAACGTAAATAAGGCTCACCACTTTTACCCATACTATTCAACTTATACATTGAGGATCTTCATAAATTAACGAACATTCACATAGCCCAGTTTGCGGAGGATACAGCAATATTCTCTTCTGGCAACTCTTATCATTTTTGACAAAATGGCAAAAAGTTTACATGACCCAATTGATAGAACTATTTATAAACAACAAATTTCATTTGAAGGAAAAATCCATGTCTTCAATTTTGTAGCTGTTGGAAGATGCCGGACAAAATTCAAACTTTCGCAATTTTCGATAATTTAGACATGAGATCTACCACATTCTTAAGCTTTCTTTATGTCATGAAAGATGGAACTAGTTTTATGCACTTTTGTGCCACTAGAGCCCGGCAATGATTTTTTCCGCCAAAAATTCGCCGTCTTTTCGCGCAGCATTACATAACTTTCTCTATACTACTTATATTACTCCGTATATACGTAGTACGTATACGAGAAAGTAAAAAATTAAAAAAAGCACCCCTAAAATTTGACGCCAAAAGATTGGAATTTGATGGCTCAAGATAAAACCAATATAAGGGTAAGTAGAAGACTTAAGACTGTGTGTGCTGCCATCCCCATTATGTTATTTGACTTTAATTAATTTAATAATGTCACAAAAAAGATTAGAGCACAATGAAGACGTGAAGAAAATTTCCGCCGGAAAATGTTCCCATCATTTATGTTACGTTCAGAAGAAACTCAGGTTGTGCGGACCTCAAATAGAAAATCACTGTGTTAGGGAGCAATTGTTGAATCAAGGATATACAGGCAATTGGACTTGAAATGACACTTCCCTCGACTGCAAGTGTTATGTAGACTGAGAGAAGTGTGGCAAAATAAAAAGGTTATTTTCTGATAAGTTTAACAAAATATAACGGCAGTATATCCTAGCAGCTGAGCTTGAAAAAACAGATTGCCAGCGTAGTACGGAGCTGTTTGTTTTGAGGGAAAATGAACACGTGTTGTGGAAAGAATGGTGGGCGTATTTCAAATGTTAGCATGCTACTTATTAATTTTATATTTGCGCCCACACGTATCGCTTTTATCGTATTCAGTTGAGTGGTCACCTACGGTTATTAAATTTTAGCAGTAAAAATAAATTTTATTAATCACATTAAATAATTTCAGTAATTAAAATAACGGTGTTGCATTTCACCACTCATTTCGTTATGCTCATCAGATTAACAGGAAACAATGTTTGGTACATCGTTGCGATTGCTACATAATTCTGTTATATAATTATATCTATATTCTATCGACCTGCTAAATAATTGCTATATAATGGCGGCGATGGTGTAACGGTTAGCGTATCGGACTGTTATACCCAACTTTGCGGGTTCGAAGCCGCGGATTTTTAAGGGTGAAAAAATTCTTCGTACGCCTTCCTTCGGAGGGGAAGTAAAGCCGGCTGTCCCGTGTTAGTAGATTTACTGCATGTAAAATATCCTCTAGCCTAAATGATGCCTCTGAGCTAAATTCAAGTCACCTGTTTCGTCGCCCAAGTAATACCTTCTTTCTCCCATGGTTGGTGAAAGAAGCGTAGCGAAATTTGCGTGGTCAGACGGAAGAGCAGGCCTCATGGCCTGAGTCTCGCCACGTAAAATAAGGCACATTCAATTCAATAATTTCGTTTTACTGTGCAGGCCGCTACATTGAATTAATTTTTCGTCTAATTCTACCAGTAGGAATCAGGTAAACAGCGTATATTGTGCGGTTACACCTCTGTTGATTTAGCACTCGATATTTTTTTCGAATCCTTCAAGAACATTTCAAAACAAATTATCCAAAAAAATGTTTTGTGATATAATAACCACAAGCAACGCCTTTTGAGATGTTTTAGTGCATTCACAGAGGTAATGTAGTTCATTCGATACCTATCAACAAGACGAATTGAATGGCTATTTTTAGCTGGATTCTTCTACAATATTCTGGAAGAATTCAACATACAAATTGGAGGTTTCAAGATTTCTACAATAGTAAATGCTGTGAAAAATCTACTGCCTTTGTAGCATAACATGAATTGCTACTTGATGATTAGATTGACAATAATTAATTCTGATTTTGTAATAAAACATAATCTTTTAAATACACTACAATCAGCATGAAATCTGAAGATGGAATCACTCGTACATTCTAGGTAAGCAGGCTTTATCTGGAAGAACAATTGTTCCCTAGGATTTGCGTTTCAGTGGGATCAAATATTGCACTTTGTTCTAGTACATTTTTCTGTAAAATAGTTTAAAGAATTTTCATGGATACTTTTCCATGGTAACCAAAAAGAGACAAGTTAAGATACGTGTTATGGTTATTTTTTAAATTATGGACTGGCAAAGAACAAATAACATGTTAACATGAAAATACGCATCTGAAGCACCAAGCTAACTTAGTGTAATAATATCTGCAGAAAAGTGAAAATTCTCAGAACAATTTGAACGGGACTAATGCCAAATATTCTTATACAAGTTTAATCTTTTGCGTAGGGGTTTCACGTGCCACCGAGGTATTGTCTTTCAGGGGCAGATCCAGCTAATCATTTGGAGGGGCATCACAGATGACAGAATAATAAACATATTTTTTATTATATTGTATATTATTTTTTTGTAGTGTATACATGATATTATACAATTTTATAAATAATTACATCATTCTAACATAAATCATCATGTAAATCAATTTTTGCAAACACAGGAAGGTGACAAACGAAACCTCGAGACCTTCGGGAAGGAGGTGGCGTAGCCACGCTGCCCCCTCCCCTGGATCCTCCGTTGTTGGCTTCGCGTGGTTCCACTCCAACGAAGATTAGCGCATTCATTCAAGATGGCTGCACCATACAAACTGTTGGGAAAGAATATTTACACATATTGCATTTCCTTGGTAGATTGACAGTAAATTGCCAACCGTCCTTTGATTTTTTGATTTACGCCCAACGCCAGTAAAATCTGTATGTGACGTATGGGGGAGAAATATAATCAGTGCACGTTTTCGTGAGCGCCAAGCTCTCTCCCCTACTTGAAATGATTGAAGGCGTTGTCATTGCCAACAATACTATTTATTTCAATAATAGCAGCTTTCGATGGCTTAGCCATCATCATCAGTTTTCTGCTGTCTGCAAGTCAAAAAACGACTACCGTTTAACGTACTACGTAGTCATTTCCAGACCGCAGAAAACTGATGATGATAGCTAAGCCATTGAAAGCTGCTATTATTGAAATAAATAGTATTGTTGACAATGACAACGCCTTCAATCATTTCAATTTGTCAACTATAACTCACCGCTAAACCATATCTCTTCCCTACCTTTTTTCTCTACAGGGTTGAATGAGTAATAAAGGTGTCGACAAAGTAAGGTTAGCAACATTTAAAAGACTAGACATTTTTGCTACCGAGCTGTAGAAAACTTCGATTTGGTAAACAAACTACATGTTTCAATTTTTTTAATATTTCTAACTAAATAGCATCACACATCCCCGTCAGTTCTAATACAACTAGCAAAAGGATACCTCAACAAAACGTGAGCGCAGGGAAGCTACATTAATGTCCAGACGCGAAACAAGGGGCCATCTCAGCATTTGCTCATTGGATCACGGAAACTGGACGAAAATCTGATCGATATGAGATTCATTGAGCCAATTCCTAAAGAACATTACTTGTTACAGGCACATTTAGTCTTTTTAAATTTATAATGTACAAATGTTAAATATTCATTAGTATACATCATTGTTAAAATAAACATTATTTTTCTTTTTGGCGATCAGTATAGTCTCTATTTGCACGGAGACAGTTATGCAGCAAGAAAGATTTTGGCTGGCATTGAAACTTGCGTATCGATTTTAATTGCTACATGTCATCTGCTATGTGCTGTAAAGTTACGTACGCGTGTTGTATGTGGATTCCTTGTAATGAGCTGTTGATTCTGACACTTGATGAATATGAGTCCTAGGACATGTGTTGTAATTATATCAGTGTTGATTGAAAACGTGTTCCCAACCTTAAGTACATCAGTTTTGAAAACTACTGATTCGTATATAAATAGGTAAGACAATGGTAAGATTCCAAGCTCAATGAATAGAGATTTACAGAACTCACGTGAATAGTATTTGCTTATTATTCGTACATTTTTCCGCAAACTAAAATTCTGGGTAAGAATGTGTTTTCCAAAAACAATTTATCATATCTCAGCCAGGAATATTCATTCGCAAGGTAGTCCAAATGAGCTGCACGAAAGTTGACTGAATTTGAAAGAATTATGAATGTGTAACATAATGAATTTAAGTTCATGTTCAATCCATTTAAGATTTGACTGATTTTTTATTACCATAACATCAGCCAGCATCATTTTCTTAACATTACCGAATTGAATACTATTCATTGTCAATGACGATTGTGTATTTTAATTTCCCTTTGTCTTCTCTAATTTCTTGAAGTTTACCGGATCCTACTTTTTTATTCAAGGTTGCTTTGTATTCGCTCTGGTTGTACAGCGATCACTGTAATTTTTTAACATTGGTTTACATCTTCCATGGTAACGGTAAGGGCACCACATAATAACAGTATGAATTACACAAACATCCACACCCTAGGTGAGATTCGAATCCACGACCCTTGGAGCCAAGACAGCCATGGTCCTACATATGTGTCCAAGGCCTCACAGCATAAATTCATGAATTAAACATTTCAGGGCCAGATTAAATCACTCTTTCCAACTATTTTGCTTATTTTAGCTGACAGCCGTTACCACCGTCTTTCCTCTATTCTCAGTGGGAGGTTACCTTCCAACTACTTAGTCTCATCTATTTTTTAATCTAACGAGAGGTTTACAGACGTGACTGCGGATTTGAACATCCAAACGAAGACACTGACCAATCAAGACATAGACATTATCATATGAGGGCAGAGAGACATTAATTTGGGCAGTCACTTTACACCTGAACAACATGTGAACAAATTACATTGTGCCGCCCAAAACACTAACATAGTAGTCTCGACTCTGCCCTTCTGGTACAACAGACCAACACTGCAGAGAGATTAAGAACGCAAATGAACAATTTAAACTTATGACAGTTGTAAATACCCAACTTTTCGAAACTAATTTCCTCTCAGCAAAACACTTCACCCGGCATGATCTCCACATGAACCATGCTGGAAAGCATGCACTCGGTAACAATCTTGCTCAACACTTTATGAACGCGACGCTTACGCAGTCTCCTTCCAAAAACCTATCGCTTTTGCCTTCCTTACGTTCTCCACACCCACCCTTATTTAGAACCCTCTTACCTCCTTCTCTTAACCTACTCCCGTTTCTCCCATTCCCACTACCAATTCATCTACACATGATGCCGGTATTTCCTTACAACTTGTCACTGCTGGGACACATTACAACCTTTGACCACATCACTCGAAGTAAAAATGGAATAAATATATAGCAACTACAGCAGTCAAATGCAGCAGAAAAACATCCGATGTCTATAACTGTAACACTCGACGTACCTAGTAATCATATTCATCAGATGACAATATCAATAGCTCACTATAAGAAATTCACTTACAATATAAGTACATTATTTTACAACCCATTGTCAGATGGTATTAAATGATTAAATTCGATAGAAATATTTAAGCCCCAAGTAAAATATTTTCTGCTGTTTCTATTCAATTAGAGGTTATATCTAACATCAAAAAGGAAAGTAATATTAACGTTAATAATGATATTTAATGTATTATGTACCATGTGGACTATATAATTCTAAACAATCTGTAACAAGTATTGTACCTCAGCTTCTGGGTCAATGACCCCATCTCGAGCAGCTTTTTCGTCCAGTTTCCCCGATCCTTTGAGTATCCTTTCAGATGGCCCCTTGCTTCTTTTTTGTACATACTAGATGTAACTTCACTATCTGTGCACGTATTCTAGAATTCAGTGGGAAATGCAGTTATTCAAACTATCGTTCTCTATGTTGTCGAGGCAAGAAGTATTATTCCTTCGCGAAGGACATGATGAGGATTAAGAGCCCAAATCTCTAGATGATTTACTTTTGAAAATAGATTTTATTGCATTGAAGCGAATATTAGATTAACAATTCTTGCCAAAATGCTCATTTCTTTCTGTATTCAGAATTCAAGTAGTTTGTGTCATAGGGTAGGAATCCCAGAATTAAGAAAACGTACAGAATTAACTTCTCCCCGTAGTGCGTTACACACATTTTTAATAGTTTTTGTCATAAATAAGTAAATAAATAAACTAGCGGAGTTCCAGACCTTGACATGTTTTTATTCATTATCCAGACCTGTGGGCAAATATGTGATGTGGCGAGCATCACATATTCCCTTCACCGCGCGTAGCTTATTTGGTCTGCCTGAGCTTTCTTTCGTCACACAGCTATCAAAACAGAGGCGATATCTATTGGAAAGCTACAGATTCATTTTACCTTCGGCCGGAATTCGATAGCGGGACCACCTCAGAGATAGCTAAAACGCTGTCCATGAATACCCGGTGGGTCGTATATATACCGTGTGGCCCACCTAAGATGTTCCCTTCAATTTTCTCCTGAACCGTTGCAGATACTGAGATGCGGTTTTCACTCAAACTACTATACGCAAGGGGCACATATGGTCATGCATAATATTATTCTATTGTTTTTTTTATTGCAGAGATATTGACCCAACTTCTATTTTTTAAATGGAACCCTATATATTTTTTTAGCTCATCATAACAAGCGTGAAGAGACGAGTTCATAAATATGCATATCGCCATATGTTACATAGTAAAGTTTTCGAGAAATTAAGAGTTTTAAAGACGCACGCCGACTGCTGGTTTCCGTAATCTGAACGAGAAATACTGGGTGATATGCGGCGAGGCCATTCCCTTCCGTTGCGTCGGGGCAGAAGGTATGAGGGTTGTGGCAGAAGTCATGGGAACTCTTTTGTTTTTGTAAAAGAAATGTTATCGGATAATACAATTTTATTTGTCATGAAGAAATGTATTAACAATAACAGTTAACTCTGTGAGTGTCTCTTTTAGCACAGAGAGCAATGTGAAATCAACTGTCTACCTCCGTGCGAGATGAATTTCGAGCAGCGTTTGCACACCAAGATCCCCGTTCTCTTGAGGAGAAATGCCCGAGAAGGTCACCGAGATTTGATGGGAATAATGGGAATTCTTGGAAATAATGCCCTTCCAAACCAGACAGTCGCGACCAGACAGACCAAACCAGACAGGGCTGGAGAGTTCCTGCAAGGACACTTACCAACCAGTGATCAGCAACGCACGTGACGACTTGTAGGTATGCGGTACAATGTGACACGGGTGGTAATCGAGCATGCGCCTAATTAGGTCTTTAGAACAAGTTTGTTTTGCTTTTGTAATGTTGTGAACACGTATACGATGAACTGTTTTGGAACATGAAACCAGTACTGTCATTTCAAATTCCTTAATAAATCTGTGAAACACAATTTTCGGTGTGCCGTCAAATGTCCAAGCACCTAGTTCATACATAGTCTCTAATCGTACATTCTCAAGCTGCACAATTTATATAATTGTACATTCCACTATTCGAGAAAAAATTATAAAAGAATTTGAGCAATTTTCAAGAAAATGTTCACATGTTGTTGGGGCTTTCTGAAAAGTACCTACCTCCATAAATTAATACATTCGTTTGAAATTCGACGGTTCACGACATCGGACAAATCGGGGAATATCAATTTCGGCGAAAATCCTGTGAACTGTAGAGAGACTAGTGTTATTCACAGACGGGCGGACAAACAGAAGTCATTGCCGAAAAAAAAATTTAAATGTCAGGATCCTTTTAACAGGAATGAATCCTTTTAAAATGTCAGGATCCATAAAACGTTTATTTTAACTAAATTAGGTTTTTAAGAAATTAATTTCCTTTATGCCCACGGAAGAAACATCCATAGTATCAAGGACTCAAAACGAGTTTTTGTCGAAATATAGGTACTTTTTCTATATTACGAATTATTACTATATGGAAAGAATTATCATCGTCAACGCTGTTTGCGCACGTTCTATCATAACTGTTTTACAATAGCTGTGTGATTATTCATTTCGAGCATTGCATCTAACACATTAATTGTGAACGAAATTTTCGATTTAAAATTTGAATAATGAACTTATTACCATTGCTAATTTAAATTACATCTGAATAAATTGTTGAAATGACTGACCTTGAAAACCATTTTGGTGAAAATTGTGGCCTACAATTTGTTCGCCCTCCTATGTATATTCCGGTTGTTCTCAACACATTTACTTTAGCAACATTAACCTTCAAAATTACTGCATACCATCGTAGTCTTCAACTGCGTACCATCGTATCTACTAGGGATTACAGACAATTAATGTCAGTTGAAATTAGTCTCCGTATTGTTTCTTTTTCTAAAATTATCATTATAAGGAATCAACTGTTGGTCCTTTAGGGCCATGATGCTTGTTCAGTGAACCACTGTATAAATATAGAACGACAATGTTAAGAGGTCGACGATTATGTATTTCTCATCAAATTTAACAGTTTGAAAATTCCTTGTCGTAGAGAATAAATATGTAAAAGATGTAATTCTTTTGATCATTGTATTAAAAAATAATAAAATTAATGTAATTATATTAAAAATTAATAATGTGAAAATACATGTGAGATATTCTAGTGTACAAACAAAGCAGGAAATTATACACTTGAACGTGCAAATATATTAACAGAAAAACAAAGTTTACAATTTTATAACTTCTGGTGCAATGAAACTGGAATATAAGTTGTGGAAGGAAATAACAACATAGAATTAGTGATGCAAGATATATAAATATCTCCAAAGCATCAGTGCATGTTAATATACGAGTACATAGAAGTAAGATATAAATGTTATATATGAGGAAAGAGATACAATTAAGGGCATAAATAAGTATGAGGAATCCAAATAGAGCGAGTACATACATACACAAACATTTCTGTGTTATTCTAACATTTTATTTTCCATAACAATAAGTTGCTTCGCGTCCTGAAGCTTCACAACTTTTATTCCCAATCGACCATGCACGCGCTGCCAGAGATCTCGACCCGCGAGGCTTCCAAGAGTGGCCACCGCTGTGGAAACTCACAGGAGGTCCCGGAGGAGAGCGAACCTGGCAGACGGCTGTTAGAATAAGTAGGGCACTAACTCTGTTGGGCCAACTCAAAAGAGGAAGCCGGGCAGTCCGAGCCCGCCTCTGGACGCGAACAAGTGCGAGGGGAAGCCCGGCAGCCGGATGGTGTCCAACGGCGCGCCGTTCTTGATGCGGATCACTGCAACAAAACAACGCCATCATATTCAATTCAATTCGATTCAGTAACGCTTTACATTACGTGTACTTTTGGATCTCCAGGATCATTTACACGCAGTAAATTTACAAAATGTTAGCTCATGTTTCTCTTAAAGGCTTGAGGATCTTTTACACGCAGTAAATCTACAACATGGGACAGCCGAATTTACGTCCTAAGAAGACGAAGCTCTTAGAAATCCACGGGTTTCATAGGATTTGAAACCACACACTTAGGCTAACCGTTCAATACGCTACCGTTCATCATTCAAGCCGCGAATGGTCGATACGAAACGATGCATCTACAATGAAGGTTGCCACGCTACGAGTTCGTTGAATTATCGATCTTCTTCAGATCATTTGATTCACTTGTTTCGACTGTTATAGTCATTAGCCCCTTTCAGGTAGTGAATGTTATATCCTAGGTGGTGTCTCCCTCTGGCAAGTGAGATTCGGCGGCGACCGAGACGTGGGATTGCGGGGTTTCCCCACCCGGGTATCTCCCCCAGCGGGCGCCGCTCCGAGGGACCGAATAAGTGCGTTTCGGAAACATGTCGAAGGTTTCCAATTCGGCCCTCGAGCTCTCGAAAGTTGGAAAGCCTTGTATAGGTCATTTAATGAATGTTTGGAAATTAAATATTTTTCGATGAATATTTCAGGCAGGTGTTACTTGGTCATGCGAAATCCATATTCGGAAACCTGCATTCAAAATTGTGAGATATTTAATTTCCTTGCAATTTTCATTTGATACAAAAACGTGAACAAATGTTAGTGAACAGGATCAAAGGGTAATGAAAAATCTAAGGGTTTACTTGAAAGGGGAAGTGAAACTCATGATTCTAATCATAGCAGCAATCAAATCAATATTTCTAAGAAATAAGCAAAGATCATATTTCTGCGACATTATATACAGAATGCTATCTTATAAGAATATTTTATTCATTTTCATTGCACTTTTTTAATATAATTCTTTTACTCGAATAACTAAAATGTCTCTCAATACTTTACTGCTTCAAATTTCGAGTTTGGTGTACATACATACTATCTTCACGTACTCATATGAATGCAAGTGTGAATACAATGAGCGATAAGTGAGAACCAACTATGATAACCAGATATACTTAATGTGTGCATTGGAGACTGAATCAAACTTCTTCGTACATGTACTCTGATATCCATAACAAAGGATTAGATTTACCGGCTTACTTAAAAAGCAAAAGATTTATTAAAAGCAGAATAATATACAAAAACTATTATATTAACTCCTGATTATAAAAACAAAATAATTTTAAAACGAAATAAATATTTTACGAAAGAAATAATGTCAATATAAATGGCATAAACATATAAATAAACATATAAATTTTTTTTCTACACCAAATTATGCGAGATTGACTTTTGCAAATATATTTTGTAATGGCATATTAGAAATACCCCTTTTTTAAATGAAATAATTGAAAATTACAATTTATTTGTGGAAGAAATTCATAAAATTCTTCATACATTGTGAATTAAAAGATTTTTTCGTACGCGCATTCTTTACACTTATGAGACTTAAAACTAATGTTTTCTGTTTTGGCTTAACATGAATGATGTTCACCTTGAATACCTTGATGCAAATTTCTCATTGTACTGTAATATACCTTCATGGTAAGCTCATGAGTCTTCATATCATTTCTCTAACAAATTGAGGAAACTTTAGAGAAATTATATGCCAGCATTCAGTGACTTGCTGAGATGGTTAATAGTCTAAAATGATCAACAAAATCTTACAAACGAAAAAGTGTAGATGTCACTTTTGGTTTACGTTTCCTCAAATCTTCATCACTCTTAATGTACTGAAGTTGGATATCTACCTTATCTGATCACAAATATAACTTTCTCTTCGACACTAGGTGGCTTAAGTTGGATCACAGGTATTGAACTTCTATACAAGGGTTTCCAACTTTTAAGGACTCGAGGACCGTACAGGAAACCATCCGCATGCTGCATTGCGAGCTCGTTTTATTTGTATTTATGTATTTCATTTTCCTAACGTGAATGGGTTTTATTTATTTATTTATTTATTTATTTAGTCAAAAAACAGTCCAAAAACTGTATGTGACGTATGGGGGAGAAAATTATCTGCGCACGCTTTCTTGAGTTTCAGAATCCCTTCCCAACAATTTAACTATTAATAGTTGAAAGATGAAATAATAATAATAATAATAATAATAATAATAATAATAATAATAATAATAATAATAATAAATCTAAATAAGCGAGAGATTAACATTTCAAAAACTAGATATTTTCGTTGCCGAATTGTAGAAAATTTATTTTTAACGGTAAACGAACGAACATAATTAATTTTTCTGTATTGTTAACAAAATAGAAACTCACCATTAGCTCTACTACCACTACAAGCAAAAGGAAAGCTCAACAAAACGTGCGCATAGTGAAGCTACATTTACGTCCAGAAGCAAATCAAGGGGCCATCTCAGCATTTGCTCAATGGAACAGGGAAACTGGACAAAAACCCGATCGAGTTGGGGGTCATTGACCCGGAAGCTGAAGTACATTACTTGTTACAGGCAAATTGTGAGGTCAAATGTCAGTAACTAAAAGAACGGAGAACTGATGTAGCAAAGTATAGATAGTTGATCACGGAATAGGCTCGAAATTGTGGCTGGTGCAGCAAGCAACGGCAAACGATTTGACATTTACTGGAAGAGATCGTACCCAGAGTACTACGTCAAAAGGGAGTTATTTAGCATTAGCTGTAAAATTGAAATTTCCCAGTAAAATTGAATAGTATTTAACAGAATAGTATTTTTAACTTAAATTATCGTCGCAAACAGTAAAAATTATATATAATGTTTGTGGAGAGGGAGATAGTTTATTGAGCTTTGGAATCCCCCTCTCTCTTTCTCCAAACAAAGTTGAAACACGAATAAAGGAAGCAATGAGCGTTTAAAAAATATTTGAATACCAAACAATGCTCACTTTCGTGAAAAAAACATTGTCATCAGAAAATAAACAACATATTTGATTTAAAAATATTGATTTCGATTACATATTGCGCCAAGAAGAAATAATATGATTGAATAAATTCATTGTATGCTCATAGACATGAGATATCGTCGCTATAAAATTATTATTTGCACCCTCACTTTTCGATGTGAATATCCGATTACCTAGTGAAATGAACATTGAGGATATATATTTTCTGTGATTAAAACCAAAGTTCAATAAATTTTAATGTATTTGATATTCGATACCATGGCGGAAAACGATAATACGATTCTTTGGAAATTATGAATATGACGATTAAAACGTCACAATTTGACTGACACTATAAATCATTTATTATTCTTGCTTATTGCATTTTCAGTGCATAAGGCCAAAATTAATTTATACTTACAATGTAACCTCGATTAAACAAGTTTCGACGGTTACGTAAAAAATCTTTAAGAGGAGGTTCTCGCTTTAAGATGGGTAGAATCTTGAAGAGAGATGGAGTCTTTCAGAAGGATTGTGCGTGCAAAGATGGTATGAAATGTGAGAATGTTTTGGGAAAAAAACAAAAATATAACCAAAAATGAAATCGATTCTTACTGAGAACATTAAAAATTTATCGTTAGTAGAATTGGGTTGTAAATTCATCTTTACTTTCAGGGTAACAATTCCACAACAATTCTGCAATTCTACCTTTTCTGTTGTATGTTTTACGAAAAATTGTTACATCACAATTAAATTAATTACGGAAATTAAACTTTATTTGGAATTTTTTGTATCTATGTTTTTGACTTGAGAATGATATTAGCTGTCGTTGGAGGAAGGTCCCCATCTGATCTGATTTATTTCCCGACGTTTCAACTGATCATTCTGAGAAATATCAAAATCTCGGGACCAGTTAGACATCAGTTCTTTTTTCATTGCACTGATTCTAACTCTTTATTTCATTGATGATAACATCAGTTACTGAAGGAAATCAGTATGCCGCGAGAAACTAAAATAGGCAGCTTCCCTTCAACTGTTATAAAATAAATGTTGATACAGAAAGTTGAATATTTTATTTTCGAAAAAATTCCACGACAATGAAAGACTGCCACTGACAGCAACATGTTGCCGACGTTTCTTCACTTAAAGTACACACATACTTTGACCACTTCATATATTACAACTGCGAACTTTGGTGATGGTTTAGAATGGGTATTTGGTAGTAATTCACTAGCCGTATGAACAATAAATTCTGTAATAAAACTTTGATAATACGAGAATTTGATAAGAGAGCACACTGTTTAGAGCTATAATATATTTCTACACCATATATTATGTTGATAGTAGAATGATACGTGTATCGAAAAAAATCTTTCAAACAGTTCAGTTTGTCCTATACAAATTCCACATGAATTGGGCATATTTCGTTGATTATTTCGTTCGTCCGGGTCATTAGTGCAATAAGTGTAGTGCATGTTTTATCACAGGAGATGGGGGTATTCTTTCCCCGCTGGGTGGTGAGATCTGGCACACGTCGGCCGGTGGGGTTTTCCTCATCCAGGTTCTTCCTATTTGCGGGACGCCGTCATAATCTGTACGAGCTTTTACAAGTTCAAGTTCCCAACTGGTCTCCTGACACGTATAGTGATGTAGTGAATGCAGGTGTAATTGTCAAAAATTAGGGAGTTTAGGGCAAGAAAGAAATGATCGCGCGCGGTCCTTGACCCATTTAGAGGATATTGCTTCAGCATTCGCCTGGCATTGACAGGAGAAACTACGGAAAACTAACGATCAGAGCAACCGGCCCCCAGACTTTTCCTCCTTACAGCGGCTGAATTCGGCCTAGTAGCTAGTGACGCAAATCCTGCCGCCGTCGGAACTCGAACCCAAAGACCTCCCAGTCAGAGCCACTGCAGTGACATCAGTTGATGACCTGAGCCACCGCTAACAGCGATTACGTCTTTGAAGTTGATTGTACTCGTTGTTTAATCTCTGTATTACTTTTAATGTTTCCTTGCTGAAATTACTTTAAAAACAAATCGAATAAGCCAAGACGAATTGTTGTTCGACTGTGTAAGCTACCTGCAGTACCTAAAGAATTTGAAAACAATTTTCTCATCTTCATGTTAAACAGTCTATTTGCGACTCCAGCTATGCAAAGTACATTAGTATTGAAAGAAATCGAAAACAGCAACTTTGAGTAGTTTTTTGAGTTTCTGGCCCATACATTTTCACAAAATTTTGAAAGGCATTTTATTTAGGTTATCATATTTAAATTTGCTGAAAAAATATAATTCTGCGGCCTTCCTCAGGGTAAAGTGCCAAGTCCGGGGAAGGCCAGGGAAGGACGCAGATTGGAGGGCGTTGGCACCTGTTCCTAGGTCGCGGTGTATCCCGGACAATCAAGAATTTACAGAGTCCGTCAGTAACTACGCTGTTAGCCACATCACTTCCTCAATCGCTTCCTAACCTTTGAAGGGTTACTGGATCGCAGATCTGCACGTCGACTTAAGGGCTTTCGCCTATCCAGGTATCTCCTACCAGCGGGGCACCGCGCAAGCTCTAAGCTCGCGACTGGCCTCCTGGCATGCGTGGTGGTATAGTGCATCAATGTGTATAAGGGGAAAGGAGAGAGAGTGCATTAGGAAGGAAAGGTCGTGCGCGGTCCGTGCTCCATTTGTTAAAGTACTGCTCCGGCTGCCGCTTGGAGTATATCGGAGAAACCCTGCCAAAATGTGAATCTAGCGATCCCTTCTTCCGGTTAGTTACTGCAGTGGAAATTGTTACCTCTACCTATCTCAGTCGTTATTATGTTTGTTATTTATTCTGCTTGACCGATGACAGTTGAACGCATTTGTTAGAGGAATTAAAATGTCAGTTATTCACCAGCAGTTAATTATAAAACATCTGTATTACTTTGGAAAATGCCTAACTTTAAATAAGTCACTTTTTTCTAGTTTCTGGAATTAAAAAAATAATGAGTGATTCGTCGATTCGATGAAACCTCGAGTTTGCTTTTTCCTAGTACATTGCATCCATCTGCTTAAATAACAGTTCTGAGGCGAAGTGGGCATCTGAATTAACAGCAAAAGTGGCCATCTTTGAATTATTGGAATGCTAAATTGAAATCAGGCAATAATATATAGAATTACAAAAAAGCTTTACAATAAAGTAAATAAAGTATAGCTTCAAGTATAATATCAAATTCCATGTACTGTTTCTTATATCGTGTTATCAGAACAGCTTGTGAGAATACATAGCTATAAGTAACATTTATGGAAGTTGAGGTAGCAAATATAAAACGGAATACAAATTAAAATTAATAAAGGAAACATTTTTTAAGTAAATCAAGACTAACTTTGTGTGAGCTAACAGCTGAAAATGTTCAAGAGACTTTTTATTGTGAAGTTATATCATTTTATTTTTTTATACAAGTCTGTATTATTTTTTTCCCTTCCAAGCGCTTTACTCTAATTTTCTTTTGATTATGTGTTGAGCCTTTCTACAATTCAACTTGGCTTTTGAATATTAAATACTTTTTTATTAGCTTCTTCTTTTCTTTCCAACTCGTCGCACCTGATTATTATTGCGGATCAAACGGAAACTACACATACACCTGGAAACTGTTTCGAATAAGAAAAAATGTACATTATGATTTTAAAAATAGAGGTGCATTGACTACACAATAGAAATTAGTCAGTACAAAACTGCAGATTGATTGTATAACTATTGTGTACTGCAAACATAAACATTGTGCATGCAAGCTCTTTCAAAGAGTTTAAGAAGGGAGAAGTAAAATCGACCAAGGGAAAATATTTAAAACAAAGAACAGAAAGAGAGCATATTGTATACTATGCTGAACATAACAACCGTGTGTTCAATAACGTTGTATACTTGTCTTGCGAGTCTGAACAAGTTTCAACGTCTCTGATACATATTTGCGGCTGAACTATCCATACGGGTGCATTTGCCTTATTGTCTAATAGAAACCGACAAATCCGATCCAACTTATTATGTTATAAAATAGTGATGAAAATGATACATTACAGAAAGTAAATACAATACCAGATATCTATGGGAACGATAACGTATGTAGAAGAATTCGTTTGTTCATTTTATTTTTGTAATTGATGCATAAATTTTACATTATTAAACAGAATAAAAGGCTTAAATAAGTTGTCAGCTCCTTGCCGTCGTTGTGTTGCATCATAACCGAATATGATGTCTGATGGCTCTTGATTAGTTCATTAATCTGCCGACTTTGACTCTGAAATAGGAAGTGAAAAAATCTTCTAAAAGGGTCAACAATCTTTGAAATAGTACAATACATACGTAGTACTATAAAATTTACATAATTTCTCTTTTCTTTCTCTTTTCATCTCAATGTATTTCGTTTTCCACTTTTGTCATAAAAATAGTTTGTCGAATTAGAATTGTATTATTAGCCTACACACCCGAATTAAATCTCGTCACTCCAAAGACATTTAAATCCCTTGAAATATTTAACGACTTGTTTCGAATCTAATGAATGTCACATGTTTATTTCTCAAATAAACGTCATCCTACAAAACAATACTTTTGATTGGAATTAGTCATAAAAATACTTAGAGAAAGTTTAACCACAGTATACGTATTATAAGTTACGTATATTGTGGTTTTATTTTAATTTTACTTCTGCGCATAGATTTTAGGTTCAATAAAAGATTAGATTAAGTTATACATTCATTTCTGTCACTCTTGTTAATTTTAAAATGTAAACATGTTATTTCATTTCAATTAATAAAAAAATTTCGACTCTCGGCAAATTATTTTTATTATGATATGTTTCTACCTATCACTGATAATTTTAATTTTTAATCCATCCTGGTCACAACAAAAAAAGCAATCAAATATATCATTTATCATTGAAAATTTCACCTTGTTGAGAAAAAATGTAAGACGTAGATTATAACAGACCACTAAAATATTCGAAAATGCTCCACAAATAGTTTTACAAACAACACTTGTCCACAAATATTCGCATTTTAACACTTTCGTATATTTAATATTTTACTTACATAGACAAAATTTAAGTTGTTCAGTAATAGTATATAGGATCATAACAGTTTTCTTACCGTTTTAAATTGTTTCGAGATTTCCGGATTTTTTCAAAACAGAGATCTCATTTCTTAGCTTTAACATAGTTTCAATGGATAAATAACACTTAATCATCTGATTTTATCTCCGTTTTAATTACGTTTGATTTTTAAAATATTAAAATGTTTAAATGTTTTCGAAGTTTCCAACTAGTCTTGCATAATATTAAAATTCGACTGTAACCAATGATTTAATGAATCCACAGATATAGACTCTAGAAGTGATCTTTAATGAATACAATAAATGTCAATATAGTGACCGTTTAAGTAGTTTCTCAATATTTTAATTACTAACTTAATGTTAAGCATTAACATTGTAACATGTGACAACAATAAACGAGAAAAAATCTTCATTGATTTTTATCATATGCCCACAAAACGCTCGTTTAACGTTCTATTTGTTTCATCACGATCGTTTCGCTTGACGATTATCAAAATATTTATTACATTTTGACCGACAGGTACACCTTGCCATCGACGACTCGTTTTTTTATTTATTTAAAGTCGCTTTCTAACTACAAAGGTCATTAAACTATTGTTTTGAGGTTATAGTGCATCAAACGTGTACAATGTATTTCGTTAACTTTGTTATTTTATTCTTTTGCTGTTAAAGTGGCGCATGTGTGATATACACGCACGTTTCCTTGAGTCCTGGAATACTTACCCTCACTTCTTTTCTAATATTAGTTGAATTATGAATAAGTGATAGCAACGAACATTGTTAACAAAATCTAATAACCATAAATTTTCGCTCCCGATCGCTCAAGATTTGATATTAGAGTTCTGTCGATATATTTATAAAGGCTATTAATATTATTAATAGCGCGGACATTAATAAAGGCTTCAAATATTGTTTACAATTATTTTTTTTTCATGTTGTATTAAATTAAAATTTAGGTGCATATAAATAAGAAAAGTGGATTAACGATGTTAATAAAGAGAGAAAACTACATAATGAGCCCGCTGGACGAAGTAGGCCTACCCGTGCTACGAATGGCCGCGCGAGAGACGAAATGTTAACGAGGGAGATAATTTTGATGCTTAACCTTTTGAGTACTGGTTTTAAAAAATATGATTTCAGAGCAAGCAGTTTCTCAAAAATATATAATCATTATTTTTTGACTACTGGACGATGCTCAGTTTGTAAGAAGATGCAAAATGTCGAAGGCGGTGCTTCTGAAGATTTTAGAACTAGAACCGCGTCTGGAACACCCTTCAAATAGCAATAAGCCTCTAACGCCCACGCAGCAGCACTTGCATAGCACTTGATAGCTTTAAGCTTTTGTGCTATAGGACATTTTCATCTTGTGGTCGGCGATTGCAATAGAATTTTGACATCCGCAGGATACTCCACCTATGTTGCACCTATACACTCGGCAGGGTTTGAAGTTGTGTGATGCGCGAGTCAAGGACTACGCAATCCTCAATCATACATGTAGCACGTCTCATACATATTTCGATTTTCAATTGTCATTATCATATACTGAGTTGTATCCATCATTTCACTGAATACAATGCCGTATGTGAATTAGTACTGTAACGAATATTGCGTCATCTGCCGGCACCTCCATGAACTACATCTATGCGAGGATTGCGACATCTGCCGGCGGCCCTCGAACTAGATGGTCCCAGAGTGTTCGCGGCGCTTAGCGCAAAGTCCAGAAAATTCTCGACGGCGCCCGCCGAGTATAAATACGCGGCGGCCGGCGACCGCGAGTCAATCTGAAGTGGAAGCTGAGCTGTGAAGTGTGTGCATCGCGGTGAATAGCAGTGCAGTGATTGTGCTCAGTGACGTGAACCGTGACCAGCGCCGTGAACTGTGGTCAGTGCAGTGGACTGTGGCCAGTGCATGGTCAGTGCTTAGGATTGTGCGACAGTGTAAGGGAAGTGAAAAGTGAAAATAAATACTCAAGAGAAGTGTAGTGTAAATAAATAATCAAGAGAAGTGTAGTATAAATAAATAATCAAGAGAATTGTGCCGTATAAGGAATAATCAAGTGAAGACTATCTGTACATAAATCAAGTGCTTTCAGTGATTGTGTTAAGAAACAAAATAAATGTTTTAGTTAAAATAATATCTGTGTTTTAATGCACCACATAGAAACATAACATAAAAAATCTCGGTTTTCAAATCAAATTCCCGTGTTTCCTCGGTTCTTCCGTTTTTTTTTTTTGTTTTTTTTTTTTTCAAATTCCCGGTTTTTAAGGATTCCAGGTTTGCTGGTCACTCTGAATAAGCTGCAGGCTTCCTATTTTATTGGAGAAATCTCTTACGACATACTCAAATATCGATGAGAAAAAAAGAAAATAAATGTTACTAATGCACTACTTGCTTATTATTTCGAGGAAACGTAATTTGGTACCACGCATCACGCACCACGCATGGGACGAACCATTTAGTATTAACAGTACTAATATCTTTCTTGTAAGGAAAAATACTTACACTGTAACAGGTGAAAATGACCACATCATCAGAATTGCATTGTTTTTATTATGAAGAAGAGAAAGAAAGTAGAGTAACTGAGGAAGAATTTGCGGAAGTGGTCGTCAACCTTTAGCAAGGAGAGGGCACATTAATAAGTCAGAGAAATTAAGATGCACTACAGAATATTCACTGTCATAATTACTATCAGCTAGTAGTATTTCAATTCTTCTTTCTATGAAGTTATGCGACTTGTTCATATTGACTCGCTACTAACATACGCGGGAATTCAAATTGCATTGTCTATATGTCTTATTAAGTACCTTTAAATGAGTTTAGATTCTTCCTGGCTTAAAATGAAAGGTTATTACCTTATTACGCATTTAGTGCTTATCCTGACATTGATGCTTGTGCATAAATCTTATTAATAATACTGAATTTTAATTGTTGAATTAATACTCTTTCTGTAGGGTAGTTTTATTTTGGTGTTATGGTGCAAATGTTACAGATCTATATTTCAACTAGGACAGGGACGGTGGAATCTTCCAATCCAAAAAACAATATTGAAAAGTTGTAATCATTCCTCATTTTCGTAATTCCGATCTATTAAATCCCATGTATTTGACATGTCTTTATTTTGTCTGCTCAATGTTTGTTGAATATATAAATTGATAACTTTCATAATATTACCAATCTACTATTTTAACCTTAGTTACTCGTGCTGGAGTACTTCGTACGTCACTGAAACTATTATCGCCATAGGTGGCAGATAAAATTAGCGCGCTTTCTGATATCTGACCTAACCTTGCAGAAGGCATTCAGTTGCATCCTCCTCGATACTCAGTTGCGTAAGATTTACTACAGTGGATAGACGATTCTGTTTCCGGTGGAAAGTGTTCGTTGGCGTACTTTCTTTGCCGCGCAGGTACCAACATAAGTTTTCATTTTCTTTTAATTATCACAGGACTTTTTTTTATTTATTGACGTAATCAAATTAATTTATTTTTTCATTAGGAACAATACAGAGATTAATAATTTTTGGGAAAAGCGGATATGTGAATTAATACATAATAAATCGTCAGAAGACGAAATTTGTGATCCTGCAAGTGATGCTGAGGAAGAAGTTATAGTGAACGAGAGTGAACAGGACACGTGTTCTGACTTTCGTTAAGCTAGGATTATTCAAGCAGCGATTTCGTGTGTAGAGACGTTTTCATTGGTAAAGACAAGGTTACAAAGTGAACTAAAATACCGCTTGTCATCAAATTTCGAAACACTGGAGGTCGTGATGATAGATAATAATCGCTAACAACATTAAGAAATATGTCACATTTGCGGAAGAGCAAAAACTGCACCACTACAATTATTACTATGCTTACTACTAACTTGTGCAACATATTATTAAAGTCATCAAATACAAAAATTCTTATGAAGAGTAATATGCTTAATTTATTATTATTATTATTATTATTATTATTATTATTATTATTATTATTATTATTAAAATAATTAATTAAAATTTTAAAATGTATACGTTTCAAATAAAAATAAATAAAAATTATATCCGAAAATTATTCAGGCCTTATAGAGAACATTTTTATAACAAGAGAGGCTTAGCGAACAAAGTACGCCGCGAGGGTACTTTTGTGACAAAACATAGCAGGAGTAACTAAGAGTTACGAGTCATTTTTTCAGGCTTGTTTTTACATGACTAAGTTTTATAAATAAATGCAAAAGATTTTCGGGATGACTTGCGCGGATAGCTCGTCTTAGGATGCCTCACAGTAAGAAACAAATATCTCAGAATCTCGTCACTTCGCGGCTTCCGATGAAAACGAAGAGTATGCTCCCGATGATGGCGATGTTCACGACACGGATCACAGGTGTTAACCACATGTTTTAATGACGTTTGGTTTCTAATAAAGCCTTGTTCGTGGCACATCATCTCGATTCTACGTGAAAAAGTCTTCTGTGTTTTAGTAACTCACGGGAGAATCCGACCGTTTAAGTATAAAACAAAAACAAAAAATATTGTTCTAATTTGTTAACAATTCTAATTGCACACACAATTTATTAACTGTTCTAATCACAAGTCCGGTAATTATCAATAATATTAATCAACCAGTAATGTCAATCAGTCAAATATATCATGTCAAATATGTATATTCAAGTCAATACACCTAAGACAATTTATCGCACTCATTCTATTGCTTTTATAATATCTCATTGCCAACTAATTTTTAAGCTAAGAGATAGTAACTGGTATATTATCACCACTTTGTGCGAGTTTTTGAGAAACTGAAAAGCTCATTGGAGTAGAGCTCCAGTCGTGTTGCAGAACAAATGAAAGCAGCTGCAACTTCTTAATCGCAAAGATTGCTTTGTGTTCGCACATATACTTAAGCCAGTCGTTTCTTGCGGCTGGACAACTGCGCGAGTAGATATCGCAAATAGAACCTCTTGTAAAGGGTTCGAATTTCTTCAAAAATTCGAAGAACGTTGTGAATAAAATAAAATTAAAATCTGTCGTTCTTAAAATCTGTGAATCTTAAAAAATTCAAATCTGTCGTTCGTTTACTGATGCAAATAAGTTTTCTACAACTCGGGAGGGAAAATGCCAATTTTGAAATGTTTTTATTTATTTTATTTTAATATATTTATTTATTTATTTTACGTCAAAAAACATTTCAAACTGCGTATGACGTGCTATGGGGAAAAATGAATTGTGTGCACATTTTCAAAATTCTGTGATCCCTACACTAAGTCATCTACTACTTAAAAAAATAATTTAAAAAAATTTAAAAAATATTTTTAAAAAACTACAACAACAACCCTCCCATGTAATAAAATCTATTTTCAAGGATAAATAAGCAATAAATTTTGACTCTTATTCATGTTGTCCATGTTACTAACCTCACTTCGTTAATACTTTTATTCATGAATTATTTATAGTTAAAATGTTGGGAAGAGATTCCAGAGCTCAAGAAAACGTGTGCAGGTGGTACTTTTTGCCCACACGCCGCATACAGCTTTTACTGTTCTACAGTAAATGAAATCAAACCGAATGGTCGATTGGAAGCTCAGTCGTAACAGTTTGGTGTCGTGTTCCGCAGCGCCGGGGCAGTGTGTGGGGGTGGCGGGTGGCGGCGCAGGCCTAGCCATTGTGCTCACGCTCGTCCATCTGGCGGAGGCCGGGCAGCGCGGCGGCGAACGCGTTCAGCCCCAGCGGGTCCCACGGCGCCGCCGACCGCCGGAACCGGAACAGGTGCGACACTGCGGACACACGCCAACTCCATCAGCGCCCCCTTCACACTCAACTTCCATCCCAACACTTCACTCGTCGTGTTTCGACACCCAAAATCGCGATCGAAAAATCGGAGTTACGCTTGCCATGAAAGATGTCCGATATTGTCCAATGTTTAACTGACTCGTCATATTAAACTTGGCGTGTTTAATATATGTAGTCATTTAATATTGATTTAATATATCGTTTCGGTAGTGTTAGTTTAAATGTTGGTAATATCGGACAGCTTCCATGGCAAGAGTAACTCCGATTTTTCGATCCTTATTTTCGGCGGCCTAGATATTTGTATTAACAAAATGAAATAGTCAACAGTAAAGGTAAACGACCTCTTACAGTCGACGACATACGTTTATGCGGTCACTGTATGGTGTGTGTGGTAGTAAATTGAGACAAAAACGTTATATCCAAAGTAGGGTTTGAAACACTGCTCAAAGTGATTTTCACGGTAGGTGTATGCGCAATGCCATAGTAGATTCTTTATACGCACTTAATTTATTTGTTCAGTATCTATTTATCTATAGATTTATGTATTTATTTATTGTTTGCCTTAAACTTGTCGGGAAGCACCACAAAGTTTACAAATGTTGGGCAGCCAAAACACGTCAACTGATCAAGGTTCTGTGCATTGAGAGATGTATGAAGCTTAAGCTGATGATATTGTGGAGACGAACGATAAGAATAAGAAAAAGGAGGAGGAGGAGGTGAAATGTGGAATAATCCGTGAGAACGTTTCATAAAATATTTTTGTATATCATACATTCCACGTGTATCGAGGTTTCAAGTCTGTATATTTCTTTGAAATAAACAATTTCAAAAAATGAAAGTAATTCACCGATTACAAAAAACGTCTACGCAAAAACACTGTATAATCAATTTGGTGGGATAGAAAAATTAGTAACTACGAAGCTGTGACACAGCAGAATACAAAACTTTAACATTTGACGAGAATCAGTAATGATCATTTCAAAAATTGCGTAGAATTATTGAAACCAACTGAATTATAAATTCTTTGGGAGAAATAGATTGCTGCAAATTAAAAGAAAAGTATGGCGTGTTAAAAAATGTTCAAGAATTTTTTTTACTATGCCGTACGCGAAACGCGATTTCTGCTTCTTGTGTTACGTGCGTCAAGCAGCAAATTTTTTTACAATGCGCGAAACATCGCAAAGCGTGTGCGAAACATCACGAAGCGTGTGCTAAACATCGCGATGCGTATGAAAAACATCTGTAACGATTCCTAGTTGTCTTGACAACGATTTTATTTATTATGTACAAACAGTAGTGTTACCACACAGACTGGAATCCATTTACTTTTGTACAAGAAAGGTATTACTAGTTATTTGATATTTAATTTATATTCCCCCTTTCTCACTCCCTTCACACCACTGCCCTGCGCATAAAATTCTAATAAATGAGGTTCCCAGAGGGGATTCGCTCTCACAGATAAAATTGACTTGACGCATTGCGTTTCGTTCACGGCATGTCTTTGATTGATTGATTTTTTCGTGTTTCCGGGCGCGTCAACTGCTCTGGTCATTAGTCCCGTTAGTGTAGTGCATGTTTTTCTCGGAATATGGCGGTGATCTTTCCCCGCTGGATGGCGAGATCCGGCACCGACCTACCGTCGGCTAGTGGGTTTTCCCCCTAACCAGGACTCTCCCACCAGCGGGGCACCGCCCCAGCCGGGACAAGCTCTAAGCTCCCGACCGGTCTCCCGGTATATGAGGTAGTGTAGTGCATGTTAGTGTAAGGGTGTGTGTGTAAGGGGAGAGAATAGGACAAGGAAGAGGAAGGACAGATCGCGCGCCGTCCGTGGCCCGTTTGGTAGGGTACTGCTCCGGCATTCGCCTGGTGTTGATCGGAGAAACCACGGAAAACTACCGATCAGAGCAGCCGGCCACTAGAATTCTCCAGACGGCGACTGAATTCGACCTAGCTGAAAAGCTAGTGTCGAAAATCCTGCCGCCATCAGGACTCGAACCTAGGATCTAGGACCTCCCGGTCAGAGGCGCTGCAGTGACATCAGTTGATGCACTGAGCTACTGCTCCCGGTACGGCATGTTAAAATGGTATGCGGCTAGCGAGGTAATAGTATGAGCGAGAGGTGGTTCCCACACTCGTCTTCTTGTCCTCGCGACGCTCGGACGACAAACTCGACTCGTGCGAGAATCACCTGCTTCGCGCACTTGTTACGTAAACTAGTATTATCATATACCAAACATTTTCTAATGTAATTTATAAGCTTGGGAAGTATTGGTGCTTTTATTTTGTGGGAGTGCACAAGAAATCGTTTTAAATTTATTGCACCCGAGCAGGGGATAAACCACTTTACAGGTCTGAAATTAGGTACAAACACTAAGCAAATAATATAATATTAACTGAAAAGCACCGAAGTACTTTCAAAATTAAACTAACTTAACCCAATTTTATCTGTGAGAGGGAATCCCCTCTGGGAATCTCATTTATTAGGATTTTATGCATAGGGCAGTGGTGTGAAGGGAGTGGGAAAGGGGGAGGGGGGTGAGCTTAGTGTACGTGTTTGTGATGGTTACAGAGGTCTGAATTGATCTTTGGGAAGACGTGATTTGATTCTGATTGGACCATTACTGGATTTTCTCTGGTGGTAAGAGTCTGGCACCGGGAACTAGGTTTAGGTTGATGAAGAATTTTTTTGATAATATTGAAATGTGTTGAGTAATGGTATCGATGTTCAATTCTCTGAGGAGTTGTTTGTTGGATACATACCATGGGACGTTAACCGACGTTCGGAGGATTTTCTTTTGAAAAACTTGAATTCCTTTTAGGTTTGTGCAGCACCGCCCCACACAGGACAGGCATATGTTAGTGATGGTCTTAATGCAGTTTTATAAATATTTAGGGTTATGTCAATTTGGAGCGCCGATTTACGGTTTCTAAGAGGATATAGGTTGAAAAGTGCAGCATACGTTTTGTTTAGCCGATGGGTAATGTGCGGTTTCCATGTGAGACCAGTGTCTAGGATGGCTCCTAGGTATTGTACGGGCTTGTTGGGTGGGAGCCATGGAACTGGAGTGCACAAGAAATTATCAAAGGTACGGTATAAGCAGTGCTGAAACTATTTGTACTAGATTCTTCCTCACAAAATTGCAGAACAGAGAAAAGAAACAAAATACTTATTAAAAGTACATTTTCGAGAATAGTTGACATATAATTATTATTTTGTGCTCTGCTCTCTCATCAGAGACCTTAACTGCATTTCGGTAAACAAAGAGCGAAATGGTAGTAACACCACTAGTACTGTTTACAAAACAAGTAATTATTTCCTAGAAATCGGTAACTCAATATTAAGCAAACATCCAACTAAATTCAACATTGTAACTCATGTATACTCAAGCTCGTGTTAAAGGCAATAAATTAAAACAGACTTCATTTTTTTCATATTTACCGACAAACGTAATCAATCGTATACGTACTCAATGCTGCTTACGATATTTAAAATTTTTATTTTCATTTCAAAGAAAATTAAATAAACAATTATTTCATACGACGAAAAGGAAGGAGGTCTGTTATTTATAATTAATAATCCTAGATATGAAAAGCTACTTGCTTGTAACAGACTATTAAGGAAGAAAAAGGTACTTTATATTTATACTAGCTGACTTGGCGAACTCTGTTCCGCCTTAACAGCCGGTCCCATCTGTTTCTCGCGTCGCACTCACTGTGAGAAACTGTACTATCCTTGTTGCACACGTGATAATAAACCAATTGTAGATTTGTGTTTTTCTCTCAAACAAAGAAGAATTTAAAATAAAACGCTCTGATATTCAATAGATAATTAAAAAATCTATTACGTAGCAGAGCGTTTTTTAATTGGTTTTTGTTTAATAGAGAAATACGAAGCTGTAATCATAGGGACCGGCTGTTAAAGGCAATAAATAAGCAGATTTTGGAATTTATTAAGTTAAATTGTTTATTAGAAAATACAAATAAAAAAATTCAGTAGATTAATCATTTATTATTGTTCCGGTTTTTTGGTGCATAGGTTGCACTCTTCAGTTAAGTACCTTCACGCGAAAACATGCGAAATCACGCGAAAACGTGCGAAAACGTGCGTTCTCACACAGGAACGCTGTCGAACGGGATAAAGAGTATCCTATGTCCGTCTCCTGGCTCTAAGCTTCCTGCTCACCAATTTTCAGCCAAATCGGTACAGCCGTTCTTGAGTTATAAATAGTGTAACTAACACGACTTTCTTTTATATATATATATATATATATATATATATATATATAATATATATATATATAATATATATATATATATATTAAAGTGTATTCCATGCTTTTTTTGTGTTGCGTATTAAATAATTGTTTACCAATATGAACTATTTCCGCAGACTGTATATTTGAATGAGAATAAGTGACACATAAGATCTGATGAAATTAAATAAAATATAATGATGACACATGACATCAAATGTAAGGAATATGAAGTACTTGTTGCTCTTTCAAAGTCTTTAAATCTCCCAACCGTGATTAACAAAGCTATTTTGTTGTAAATTATAATGTCTATAAAATGTCTATGAACTATGTTGTAACTATTAACTACATTGTGTTCTTATAATTACTTAATAACGTATTGTGAATAAGCTTTCTGTATATACATGGTATATAATTTTTCAAACGAAACTCAAGAAGTCAAGAACTTTCTTTGGATAATTTAAGTTTTTTTTGTAAGTGTGTATCATTATTCAGGTTTCAAAGTAAATTCACCTAACCTCAGTCATGTCAATCACATACGAAATACGAGTTTTTGGAAGGTTTGTTGTCTATAGTTTACGCGGTATTTATAAAAAAACTATTCATAAAATTACTAGAGGTACTACCGAATGGCACAGACTTTCTCGTAATAAAGTTTTCTAATTTTCTTAGTGTGGATAGGTACTGTACGCTTCCTCCCTCTCTAGAATGCTGCCGGCTTGTCCCTCCCTCTAGCCTGCTGCCATCTATCGCCGCCCAAAATACTTATTTTAGTTGAAATTTTCTAAACATTTTGGTTTCCAAATAGTACAACCAAAATATTATTTTAAGAATATTGAAAAAGGCTAAAATCAGGTCCTAAAGAGCAATTTTAATTAAAAAATTTGCAATCGTTGTCAATTGCAAATTTGCAATCGTCCTGCAATCAAATGCAAAATTTGCAATCGAAAAAGGCGTTAAGCCTTTTAGTGTAAATGTAATGTAATTTAGTGTAAATTTAAACTTTGTAGCTCACAAATGCAATAATGTATACAAATCAATGGGAAGTGAATATTAATGGCGTGAGAGGTATTGAAAACAAATTATATATGTGTAATTTTTGAAAAAACAAAAGAACACACCAAAATTAACTTTACGTCATATTAAATAGCGCAAATAGCACTATCCATTGAAAACGTTTGAAGAAAAAATTGGAGCCGTTTTTGAGAAAATCGCATTTCAGCGTTTTTGAAAAGGTAGAATTTGGAACTCATTATCACAGAAAGCAGTTGAGTTTTCGAGAAACTTTATTTGAATTATTTAAATTACATGTACTCATAAATACAATAAAGTGAAGAGTATTCTACTCTGTTCTTACAAGAAATTTAAAGAAAAAATTTGGAGCCGATTTTGAGAAAATTTTGAAAATGTCCGGGGGGCTTCATGTAATGTATCACCAAATTTTAAAGAATGTTTTTCAAAATTTCAAAGCTTCAACTAGAGCCATATGGACAAGGGTTTATTCAATTTGGAAAAGATGGGTGTGCAAACGCGTGGTTTAGGTGCTAGGTTTGTTCCCATACGATAGACGGACGGACTGACGGCGGACAGACGGACAAACAGACGGACGGGCGTTTTGAAAAAACACTTTTTCGGTATCAGTGGACCCCAAAACGTGTATTTTCGTTGGAATCTCGAAATTGATTTTCCGCAGCATTACATAACTCTCTCCATACTACGTATATTACTCCCGTATATACGTATGTCTACGAGAAAGTAAAAATTAAGAAACAATACTACCGTCAACAACTGGGCTTTTACACATAAGTTTAATCTCAGGTTCAAGAGCTTCTTCTGCTGAGTATTATTAACTTTATCAATGTTATTCCATGTGAATGTTTGAATGAACTAGAGCGATTGCAGAATCTTTGAAGGTTGAGTTTAAATAAAATTCGGGATTTGTTCTACCTCCTCTTGCATTGAAGTTTCTGCGTACAGCTCAGACCGAGCAAGAGATCATTTCGTATCAGTCCGTTTTATGAATATTTACAAACCACTTTAACCGGCAAGTTCGATTTTTGTGAGACCTGTTGATAGGCAGTCGTAATGCCCTGGCAGGAGTGCTGGCTTGCTCACAGAAAGCAGCATTAGGTTTGTTGTGTATTGGAGAAGCAACAAAGTAATTAGCGGGTTTCGCAGACCACTCCAGTCGATGTGATATTTTATTACGAAATTCACGACAGAAAGCTGAACCGGAAAGAGGAGGTAGTATATTCACGGCCTTTTTTATATTTAGATAAAACTGGAGGTGACAGGGGAAAATTAAGGTTGCGAATAATTCTTAAAAGACCATTCCCGATTTGGCAGAAGGCTAACGTATAAATTTATAATACGAAAATTCATTAAAATTTGTGAATTAATAAAATACGACGTTAGATAATTTATTACATAGGTGTACCTAAAGAGTCACCATATGTAATTTTCATAAAGAGAAGCTTTGAAGTTGGTACACAGCGTTGAAGTTCATACACAGCGTACCTAAATTAACTGAACAGTTAGAGTGTATTAAGTATTCCTTTCAGCTAGTTAATATTGCAATAAGAGCGTCTATGTCCTTTAAAGAACTTTTTATTTGGAAAACATGAGCTCCATTATTGATGGTTTAATAATATTTATCATTCGTAGACATCAATCAATAAGGTGTTGTATATATTCAGTATAATGTGACACGCGAATACACGAATGCTTTATTTTGACGAATATGAACATTTACCTTTAGGCGATATTAAATGCTAAAATTGAAGGAAGGAAAAGCTTGTCGATCTCAATTTGAGATTGAGCTCTTATTCTTTGGGAACCTGTTGTATGCAATTCCTTTTGCCTATTTCATAGACGTCTAGGGCAGCAACTTTCAATTATTGCCGTGAATGAACGCAAAAAAAGTTTTAAAAAATATCAGTTCATAAGCTGATAATGAAGACACGATTTTACTGTTCCTTGAAGTGGATTCTGTATTTCAATAAACAGATTTTTTGAAAATATGTTAAATTGGGGTGATTTAGATAAGACAAGAATATCCTTAGGGATGGGTCACAATTATCTGTCTCTTCAACAGATGTCAATCTTTATCTTCATCAAAAGACATTACCATATGCATCGTCTGATGGCGAACAAGAATATATAAAATGTTTGTGGAAAACCTCAAACATAAAGAAAGAAACCTTATTTTCTTCCTTACAACAATGTACTTATTCTTAGCCGAGCATTGTAGAGTGTCAGGTCGCAACTAGGAACTATTGTTTTGAGCAGTAAGATTCAATTTCTGTGCTATGTAGGTGCACGGCCTCAGCCATTTCTATTGATGTTGCTGCTCATTTGTCATTGCAAAGCATTAGGCAGTCGCTTCGGCCGGGCTCCGATTTTGCAAACTTGAGAAGGCAGAGGATTATTGCTACAACGAACGCGTTTCAGTGCCAGCGACCGGTAGTACAGACGGCAGCAAAAGAAAAGACAAAATTTCCGCGCTACGCAGGCCGCAACAAATATACTTCTAATTTTTGAACGCTTTTAAGAGATCAGGCTGAATAAGGCGTACTAGCGTAGCTGTGCGAGAACTCACGTATGTTAAACAACACTACCCTAATTTTTCCTAAGGGTATCGTGAAACTGAAACACGGGAACATATGGTCCGTTTCCATCGTAATTCCCTCCACAATAAGGTACACAGTACTTATTGGCCACGGGAAAACGTTACGTGAATAGTTGCACTACACGCATTAGAAATAACCTTAATCGGTATCAAGCAACTATTAATAGTACTTCCTGTAGTTGCTGCGAGAGCAAATTTTCTTGAATTAATAATTATGCAAATAAACCTCGCCAGTCTGTGCAAATCATGGTGTACATAGAAATAGTAAATAGTATAAGATGGAGGAATCTAAGCCTTCTAAGCGTGACGTCGCAATGATGGCCACCAGCACCAACGACTCATGGAGGAATATATTCTGTATTCCTCCACGAATGGTGTATTGGTAGTATTGAATGTGGTATTGGTAGTATCGATAAGCGCTGAACCGGCAAAAATTTTAACAGAATATATATCTTGATATGATATCCAAGAATATCTCATCCTAAAGATTATGGCGTGAAAAGCGTTTCTTGAAGGCCTATGGCCTCAAAATTTTAATTTTTAAACCCCTAGAACGCTTCATTTAGGATTTATTTAACAATATATATGACCGAGTGTTGCGGGTTGCATTAAACATGAATATTTAGACGCTTTAAAAAAATCCTTCATTTTTTTAATCGAAGTGCAACTCTTCACGTCTTCTTAGAAATTGTCTTTCTTTAGCGACCTCATTTACAAAGACTGGTTGCGTGTGACAGCCGAAAAAGGTATGTATGCTACTAAAATAATATAGGAGGCGATTAGACGGCTGATATATGTCTTTTGAGAAAAGTATGCACTCGAGTTAGCCTGAAAGCTCTTATACACGAGTAGTTGTAAATATTGTGTAACTCTTAATCTAGCTAGTGAAATTTTAACATATTTCGTGTCGTTGTTTGTGATCATTGTAGCTCATGGTTTTAATTACGCGGGAGTAAGTCTAGACACCTGAATACATTTAAAAATCAGATAGAAAGTAGTTCACATAAGGGACTTATTTGGAGTTTATTACCGTAATGAAATGAAAAGTGATAATGTGGTGCAAAGTGGGAAATTACCTTAAAGAAAACGATCGCTCGGTTAAATTTAGTTTCCTTGAAAAAGATAAAAAGTTTAGAACAAAATCTCACGAATCGTTTGTTGATGGTCTTGCATCAAATTGGACACCTTATTCACCGACATAAAAGCAATGCATACAGCACTTCATATGCACACATTACGTCAATAAATAATAAATAAATAAATAAATAAATAAATAAATAAATAAATAAATAAATAAATAAATAAATAAATAAATAAATAAATAAATAAATAAATAAACGTTTAAAAAAAGCGCATTGCCAGCCAGCTTCGCGGTGACTCACAGCCCTTGGTGGCCTCGGCCACCTGCTTCGCAATGGCCTCCTGGGCCTCCTTGACGCGCGCCTCCATCTCCAGCTGCTGCTCGTGGATGAAGGCCTCCATGGCCGCCACCTTGGCCGCCTCCTCTGCCTCCCGGCGCGCCTTCTCCGCCGCCTCGTCGTCGTCCTCGTCCGCCGCGTCGTCCGCCGCCTCGTCCGACGCGTCGTCCGCCCTGCGGGCTGGCCAGCCGGGGAGCGGGCCGCTCAGCAGTTGCTGGGCCCATTCTTCAGCTGAGCACACGCCACGCGCGTCGTTTTACACACAAGATATAATATACATCTATACATTTAGGTTTGGTTTGGTTTGGTTTTGTCGTGTTTCCGGGCGCGTCAACTGCTTTGGTCATTAGTCCCGTAAGTGTAGTGCATGCTTGTTCTCAGGAGATGGCGGTGATCTTCTCCCGCTGGATGGGGAGATCCGGCGCCGACCTACCGTGGGCTAGTGGGGTTTCCCCCTAACCAGGACTCTCCCACCAGCGGGGCGCCGCCCCAGCCGGGACAAGCTCTAAGCTCCCGACCAGTCTCCCGGAATATGTGGTAGTGTAATGCATGTTAGTGTAAGTGTGTGTGTAAGGGGAGAGGAGAGGACAACGAAGAGGAAGGAAAGATCGCGCGCGGTCCGTGGCCTGTTTGGTAGGGTACTGCTCCGGCATTCGCCTGGTGTTGATCGGAGAAACCACGGAAAACTACCGATCAGAGCAGCCGGCCGCTAGAATTCTCCTCCAGACGGCGACTGAATTCGACCTAGCTGAAAAGCTAGTGTCGAAAATCCTGCCGCTGTCGGGACTCGAACCTAGGACCTCCCGGTCAGAGGCGCTGCAGTCTATACATATAGAAATTATTATTATTATTATTATTATTATTATTAATATTATTATTATTATTATTATTATTATTATTATTATTATTATTATTATGCCTTTCTTGATATGACGAGGCTCGAGCCATCAGGCCCGCTCTTCCGCCTAACCACATGTCATATGTATGCAGAGTTCAAACATGTAATATCATATACAAATGTAAAAGTATACTTAATTTGTAAGTAGTTAGTGGAAATTCTAGTAGTATTTAAAAGCAACTTATAAAAAGATAATATAACAGGTAAAAATGACACTGAAATGTTGCAAATCGTATTTGAAAGAATTCTAAATTCATAGACGGAAATTAAAAACAATTCGAACTGAATAGTAGTATGTGCTCCAAATGTTTGCGCGCTACGCGGCAGCCTGGTATTCACCCCGAGCGACTGTAATCTTTTAAATACAGAAACACACCACCTCACTCGCCGCTCGACCCTGGCGGAAAACCCGCTAGTCCGGGAAAACCCATTAGGCAGGCCGCGTCCTAATACAATAGTAAACTAAGCTAAAATGAAGTAACAGGTTTTCGGGATGTTTTCTCAGCTGCTGACCATGTTGCACGGGATCGTCTTCTTGCTTAAAATCCGCTTGCTCTGCTCCTACAGATGAAAATACAGTTTCGGCAGTATCAAACGAGTCGCATGAAAATACACTTTCAACAAAAGTACATTGCGGAGGTAGGGAAGGAAGAGGTAAAACTGGCAATTGATTTGACAACCGGGTATCTACAGTGATATAAATTGTATAATGATGTATTCTGTTTTGTAAGAAAGCCATTCAGGTGTTTCTTAAAAGATGTTAATGAGGAGCAGTTTTTAATGTTGGAAGGCAATTTATTCCGCTCTCGAGCTACAGTAATTGCGAATGATTTATTGTAGAAGTTGGTTTTACTTTTTGGAATACAAAGAAACTCAGATTTCTGAAACCTAGAAGAATTAAGATGACCGAAATAATTGGTTGAATATGACGGGGAACCCATTTTTAGCAACTTAAATAAAAGACAAAGGCTGTGATACAAACACCTATCCTTTAGTGTTAATATTTTGTTCTCTTTATAAACTCCAGAGATATGATCCTATTTTTTTATATTATAAATGAAACGAATATAGGCATTTTGCGCCCTTTGCAGAGTTTGAGCGAGTGAGTCTTTCAATTTTTTATACACAATATCACCGTAGTCGAAATGAGGAAACAACAGGACATTTACCAACACTTTCTGCGTATTTTTTTATAGGGAGATATTTATCGATACATCTAAGGTATTGCAAAGATGCACAAACCTTGCGACAGACATTTCGGATCTGGTACACCAGCTTAGATGATCATAAAAAATTGAGCCCAAGATTTTCACTTGTGAATAACTTGTAGGAGTAGGAGTTGTATCATAGAGGAAAGATCTGTATAGGCATGTTTCAAGTTACTTTCTTTGAATAGTTCCCCGTCGCCACTAGAATGCGCCCACGACGCGAAGCGTGTAGGGAAGAATATGACTGGCTGTTGGTGGGGGCGATTTGTACTAAATATCGCGCGGCAGAGGTACATGAAGAGGGGGTATTGTTTCCATGGCGACGGCAGTCGCTGGGCTAGGGCCGCCGACCCAATTCAGCTGGCCTCGCTGCCTGCCTGCTTGGCCCCGCAGACCCCGAACACTACGATCATCCCGCTGACTGCGGTGCCCAGAGAACCTCACGACAACGGAAACCTCACTACAACGGAAACATCACTACAACGGAAACCTCACTACAACGGAAACCTCACTATTTGCCTCTAGTCCAGTCAAATAGTAGAAAATAAAAGAAAGTTTTGGTGTAGTTTTGATATTTAGTTTATTGTTTCTTGGGTCGCTGAACCCGAATATCAGGTTTGCTCATAAAAATGTTGCCTGGAAATACGTTTTTTAAGAAAAACATGCGTAAAAATCACGCCTTTTTTCAGTTTTGTTTTCAAAATAACTTAAAAGCCATCAATTTTTCGGAATTAATGGCTCTATACGAAATGAAAGAAGGTAAAATTACCTACGTTTAATGTCATTAAGATTTTTTCTCCAATTAATAGTTTAGCCGTGCGAGCACCGCGAAATTTGGTGATATAAGCGAAAGAAATGAAAAAATGGGAATTATCCTACTTTATCTCATAATAACTTTAAAAAACTATCAATATTTCGTCAATATTTCAGCCTGATATGAAATGAAGGAGGATAAAATTGTCTTCATTTTGTGTGTACAAGGTTTCCTTCTACGATCAACGGTATTGTCGTTAGTGTGCAAAATATGCCTGGATGTTACTGTGATAAAGGCACTCCACTTAACCTCCCTGACTAACTCCTACGTGTAATTTACATCTAATGAAGTTGTATGCAAATAAATACAGCGCCGTTCTCATTTTAATTGGAAAAAGGAAAGTAGGTAATTAATAACATGAAAGAGAAAATTAATATTTTGGAAGTCGATCGTGCCTTCAGCGATTTTTAAATTAAACGAAATTTTGAGCACAAAGTGTTAGACGACACAATACGACGTAGAAAGAAAATTTTCTTGCTAACACGAATAATAAAAGACGATCAATAGCAACGTTAATTAAAAGGATTTTATCAGCAGAAATGGCATGCAAACAAGCGATGGAAGACGCGGACACTCCGATAATGAACACAGTTTTGCCCTTAGATCCAAATATTAAGTGATTGAAGTTGGTGAGAAAGTAGTAGATCTCTCGGTAATATGGCGAGATCTCTGCAAGCATGGAAAATGGGTTCTTTTTGAAACAGAAAAAAGGCAAAGTTTCTTCACCTACATTTTTCCGTTTGCTGCTCTCAGTGAAACAATTACCCATAACTTTTTTTCTTACAAACAATAAGTGATTAAGAAATCTCGGCATTAGCCAAGCACGAAATAATGAATTTTTGACAGACTAAGAACACTATAGAATTATTCAAACTCTCCAACGAAATGGTCGCTAATGTTTGTCGACTTTTTCGCGTTTCATTATTCGGCTCTAGTGCAAAGAATGTGCCTTTACTCAGCCAGTTGAGATGTCAATTAAAGTTGCCTTCTCTTGCAAGGAAAACATTCCTGCGCTAACAACATCTGCAGTTGCAGCACAGCAATGATTTTAAGGGTTTATTCTCAAGTTCAGCAACGGCTACATTTAGAAAAATACAGGATGTACAAAAAATGGCCTTGCACCTTCGATCACAACTTGTTAGTACCACCTCTCTACCACATTGATTGAAATTTGAGTCCTACAAGAGCTTCAAAAACTGTCAAAAAACTTGACTGCAAGAATGCAGGAATTAATTATCTAACTTGGGTCTCAACTGCAAAAAGTGTTGCGACAATATGACAGTCGTTTCTGAAAATGGCCTGAAAAACGAGTTACGAGCTGAAACAAGGACAAGAAGATGAAGCCATTGAACCTGACGAACCAATCGAAGAGGACTTGTATATTCTTCAAGAGATTAAATAATGCCAATTATTAGAAACAATATAAAATACTAGAGTTATAATAATAAAAGACCCACTAATTCCATTATTTTGTACGTAGCACATGTCTTTGAAAACCAAGGCCTTTGAAACCTAAGCGTCGGGGAAGATTCAGTCCATAGTCTTCCAAGATATTTTCTTTTTCACATTATGAATTACCTACTTTTCTTTTTCCAAATAAACTGATTCACAAGGCGCCGTTTTATTTGTGTATAGCTTCAATGGATGTAAATTACACATAGGAGTTAGTGAGAGAGGGAGGTAAAGGAGAATGCCGTTTTGATAGTAACATCCAGACATAATTTACGCACAAACGACGATATCATTGACCCCAAAATAAAACCTTGTACACATAAAACATATGCAGTATTATTTTTCATTTCATATCAGGTTAATATTGACGAAAAATTGGTAGTTTTTAAATTATATTGAGATAAAGTGGGATAATTCCTGTTTTTTATGTGTTTTCGCGTATATCACCAAATTTCTAATTTTATCTTCTTTTATTTCGTATAGGGCCATTAATTACGAAAAATGAATGGCTATTGAGTTATTTTGAAAAACTGAAAAAAGCCGTGCTTTTTTGCTTAAAAAACGTATATCCGGGCAAATTTTTGTGGGCAAACCAACGCATGTGACCCAAAAAAATATAAGAAACAAATATCAAAATTACACCAGAGCTTTGCCCTCTTTGACCTTTTTGACCATTAGTCTGGACTATTCTACGAAGCTACGCATGGCTTTCCAGTGTGATCTCCGCTCAGGACCAGGCTCTGGCAAAGTCTCTGCGCTGCTTTTTAAAGACAAAGAGGTTTTTCTAAGATGTAAGGAAGGACTGTACCAGAAGTGGTTAAATAACCAAAGTTTTTTTTTTCAAGCCAGTATCGCACCGGGAGAGTGGCCCGTCATAAAGCTTACCACCTTCAGAATATGTAATCGGCTAGAGATGCCATTCATCATAAAAACACTTTTTACTCATTTTCTGTAGAAACGAAAGTCATTCATTATGACAAATGAAAATTGACAAATAAGGATAAATTAACAAATAAAAATAATTTTAAAATTCAGCTTAAAGGAACAGTTTTTGTAAGAAAACACCACTTCGGTTGCACAATGTACCTACACACACATAGAAAAATGCTGTTTGTGCCACTTCTTGATGTCGGTGCAAAAATGTATTACACTATTGAAAACCCAATCAATTAACTACATTTATTTATTTATTTATTTAACGTTAAAAACTGTGAGTGTCGTGCTTTGGGGAGACGTTTGCACGTACTTTGAAATTGTGTTCACGTGTTTTGAAATTCTGTAATCCCTACCCTACAAGTTGATTTCTGCTTACTGATGAATCGTGCATTTTTGGCAAGAATTAATCAGAAAATTCCTTCCATTGTGATAAAAAAATATTTGCAAAGGCAAATCAGCTCTACATTTTCACAGTTATTCCTCTTCCTGGTGTAATCGTGGAAGACTTCCTGCAGTAAGAACATGGAGAACGATACTTTGGATATTTCCAGTAATTAGGAACGCTGTTCACAATATCAATAATCATGAAAATATTGAAAATCTCTCATATTTTGCTAATTCTAAAAAACGGGTGTGTAATTATAATTCACTTTATTTCATTACCGTGTTTTGAGAAAATCTTTTGTTGGATACCTGAGAAGTTATTTATTAGCGGCAAATGTTCAGCGTTATCATTTCTAAGTTGGCACTGAAATAACAGTAATTTCCTTTTAAATATTTGATGAAATTACCAGCATCGATAATTAAATTATCTTGCCCTTATAAGTTCTTATTTAGTAAAGTATTAGTTATCATTTATTAAGTTTTAAGTATTAGTTATTAAGTTAAATTTAGTTAGTATTAAGTTCTCATTATATCCACTAAAAACACATTTAACAATCAATCGCCACCCAATTACTGTGACCGCATCACATTCGAATTCGTCCTTTGCAGATGGAAGTATAATAAGAATTTTCTGCAAAAATAAAATAGCACATAACATTACCTCCTTATTTCGATAATTCCAATGCTATTATCTGGCGATTTTATTTTGTCTTCTTGTTTAATGTTTCGACTTTCCTTGACGGTACTCCCCGGTGTCCTCCCTATATAAAATTAACAAAGCGTTTAGTTCACGGGATTTTGTACTAATGAAGAGTATGCGTAATGATTTATAACTGGTACCTACCAATAAAACATTTTATTATCTTATAAATAATGCAAATGTTCAGTACAATATGCTGTGAAGATTGAGGATATATAAACACGTTATTCTGGGTGATTGTATCTCGTCGCGGTACCTTGCAATAGAAAAGTTAAAAAAGCTTTCGTTTACCGATATTTTATATTACCAAGACTCCATTTCCTGTGGCAGTTATATGCGCGATATATAGGAGAGATCGGTCCTTTAAACAAAGAATCAAAGAACACGTACAAGCTCATACATACAAAACAACACAATCACACTTTGCCAGCCATCTCTTGGAACAAAAACACTCATATTGTGCAGACAGTGACGTCAACATTTTGGAGATTGAAAATAGATACACTCACAGACTTAAATTATGTGTCATACACATCAATAATTTATTAAACAATCCCCAGTACACTACTTTGAATGAATAATTCGTTCTCACACCACTCCTGAAGCTGGCTGCTTTCCACACAATTTAACACCTCTACGCACGTCTTTCCGCCAGCCGGCCGGGCCTTTCCCCAATGACATTTTCTGAGAAAAACCTCTCGTTCTCTCCTCTCCATTGAGAGCTTTCTTTTAAATAGGGGGCAATGCCCTTGACCCTCGTGTTGTGCGAACCGAGACCCACAGCCGCCTCAGTTTGCTCATTTTCCCTTCAAATGAAATTTATTGTACATAAATAGTTTTTTCATTAAAGTCACGTAATTTTTTTGAAAATTTTAGTAGTGTTCATGCAATAGTGCGTGCAATTTTTGAAGTTAAAAACAAATAAACAAGGTTTTCTCCAAAACGGCCCCAAATGTTTTCTTTAAATTTTTGGTAGGGATAGTGCCAAACAAACCCTATAGGATGACATAAAATACTCTACTGTATAACTACTGTGTACTACATAAAACTACTGTTTTGTTTTTTCAAACATCAAAAATTGTAATTTTTTTGACATATCTCTCGCGTCGGTAATATTCACATTAACACTATTTCTTCACATTATCGTATTTGAATTTGCTTTTAATAATGTCAAATAAAGTTTCTCGAAAACTCACCAGTTTTTTGTTAAAATGAGATCAAACTTCCGCATATTCAGAAAAGCTGAAACGCAATTTTCTCAGAAACGACTCAACATTTTTCCTTCAAACTTTTCCAACGGATAGAGGTAATAGCACTGTTAATTATGACGTAAAGTTCATTGTCCTATATTCATGTTTTTCAAATATTACACAAATGTAATTTTTTAAATATCTCCCATCCATTAATATGAACATTTCCATTGATTTGTATACATTATTGCATGTGTGATTGAAAGTGCCTCAAACGACTTCAAATGAAGTTTTTCGAAAATTCAATAGGTGCTGTGAAAAAGAGCTTCAAATTTCCCATTTGCTGCAATGCTTAATCTTAATCTTAACCCATTTTCTTAAAAACGGCTAGAAAGTTTTCAAATGAAAATTTCTATTCAGGACGAGGTTTTACTCTTCTTTAATATTCTTGAAATAGTATTTCCGTTGTACTATTAGGAAAGCCAAAAGTTGAGAAAATGTCCAAAAAAATACTTTTGGCGACGATAGAAGGCAGCTGGCCAGGCAATGGAGCAAGACTTTAAAGCCCGACCACACCTTGGAAATAAGAAAACTTTACAATGAGAAAGTATGTACCATTCTCTAGCACCTCTAGTTTAAATTATTTATTTTCCGTATTTGTGTTGTATTGATCTTTGCCAAAATCTAATCCAGAGAGATCTAGGTATTGATAATCTCGGCTGTATTGGGAGTTATCCTATAGAAACCTTCGGCTGCTGCCGAATATTGGCGTGGAAGGTAAGTTGCCGCGACTTCCTGCAGAGACTCTTGGTGCCCCTAACAAACGGGCCACGGTCCACGCGCGATCTTTCCTATCTCTTCATTGTCCTATCCTCACTCACTTACACTAACAAGCACTACACTACCGCACAAGCCGGGAGACCGGTTGGGATCTTAGAGCTTCTTTTTTTACCAATCTGTGTGCTTTATAAGTTTCTAAAATTTGTATCTGATACACCCCTTTTATTAAACACGGATTGGGACAATAAACATGGAGAAAGTCTGTGCCATTCTGTAGCACCACTAGTTTTAATTTGTTGCCTATGTATGACGCAACGCGTCTCCATTCCTTAAGAGAGCGTTGAGCGCTTGCTTTTTTTAAAGGAGTAATCCTCCGTTAATATAAAATTAGTCTAACGTCCAGTCTCGTCGTCGTCAGTTGTCAAGAAAGCGTTCCTAAAGAAACAGAATGATGCACTAATATTGAGAAAAATTGGCTTGTCAGTAAGTAAAAACACGATGATTAAAATAATGGTTTTTAGACTTTTCATACAAATAATTCTTGGGTAATTACTAAATCTCTAAAATAGGTTACAAAATACTTAAATTAGCTACATATTTTTAATGAAAGGGAAGAACGTAGATTCACGTAATGAGCATGAACAGTACTGGAAGCATTTCACAATATTCTTTATCGTAATTATCTGCATGGTGTACTTAAAACAAATATTTCAGACTCGCTGGTATGTTCCTGTTTCATTCATTATTTAAATATTTTCCAAACATACTTTTAAAACGTTTATATAGTTTTACTTTCATTCTCTCTTTCTTTTACTTTCTCGTTTAAAATTCTGATAAAAAAGATTTAAAAAATAACTTAAACACGATAAAAATTAGGACTTTTTGTCCTAATCCTAATCCTCATTTTTTGTCCATCCACGCTTATAATACAGTGTGGTTAGAGTATGGTAATTTTCATATTTTGAAATAGAAACTTCACCCTCGATAAATTTCCAAAATATGAACGAGTCGTGCTAAAGAATGGCACAGACTTTCTCTTTCTAGTTAGTTTTGTAAATTCTTTCTCTGGAATGTTACACATTTCCATTCTTTTCACCTTCTCTTTTACTTGCATTTTTTCTTTAATTATTTGTTATTTTTTTCCTTTCTGATCATCGTCACCGTCGACTCATCTTTCATCAAACGCTGTTCATTCTTTAATATACCTTTTGTTTTTGATTTTTTCATATTTTCGCCTCTGTATTTTTCCTCTCCTATTCGAAAATCTTGATTTTCAAGATTTGTGAAGTAGATTTAATTGGAAAAATGTTGTAGTAATATTTGTTAGAAAATTAACGTTTTGTGAGTTATCTTCAAGAATGACTAAAAGAAAATGAAAAACCTGAGTTCCTAAAATATATTATGTCTATTTTTCAAATTCGAAGAATTTCATTGGGCTTCGACGTGATATATGCCAAACTAGACTGTTAAGTTTTAATCTTATATATTTTATAGTAAGGACCAAGTGAATTTTCAAATTTGTCTAAAAATAGCTCCAAACGTATTAAAACATGCCGACAAACTGCTCACAATTATGGGGCGTAACCCGTTTCCGAATTTATGTTAACATGGGCGCCAGGAAAAAGGTTACGATAATATTTTTAGCTATTATTGCTTCAAAAAAACTAAATATTGTCCCATTAGCTTGGTCGATGGGTTGCGTCTGAAATAATCGCTATTACCTATTGATAGCCGATTACCCGATCTGCCATCCATACAGAGTGGCGAGGCATCTGAAAACAAATATTTTATCTACCTACTTATTAGCTCGAATTGGCCAATGATTTTTTTTTCCTTTCAAAAAGAAACTTAGGATTTATTGCTTATTGCAATGTAAAAAATTTAAATGGAAATTTACAACAGAAAGACTGTCCTTTGGTCACGACCTTGTTCGAACCTTTATACTGCACTATACTTCGCACGCTCTTGATCGACGTCGCCACGAAGAACCATCTTCTTTTCTCCCCGGTGATGCGATTCCAGAGTCGAAGTACCGCGTTCTTCTCTCTATTCTTCCACGCGAACGTTGCCGAGCCACTGATCCGCACCACTTCAAATATTCGTAGTTCTAGTTCGATTGACTTGCAAATATAATACCCAGTTCTTTACGATTACACAGCGGAAATGTTTTAAAGTTCCACAAATTAATTACTTGTCCAGAATATTTCCGAGTCCTATCATATACAAATTCTCACAAGTTCTAATTTCCGCGAGTTGTAAAAATAATTAAAGTCCAAACTGTTCCGGAACGTTCAAAATTCTATTAGTTCAAGAATTAGTAGAGCTCCCTCGCGAAAAATAATAAGTTATACTTTTAACACACTGTAAATTATTCGGAGTCCAACGTTTCTCAATCTCATGAAAAATTACTAGTTTCAATTACACAAATTATCTATCCGCGAGCGACCCGCACAGCATCACGACATATGACAGAATGTGTATTTTTTTTATTACTGCTCAGTCCTCCAGACCTCGGCTTCCCTTTTCTACTGTTTTGTCTCAAAAAAATCAGACATACTTCCGCAGTAGTAGACTATCGTTCCTCTCTCCAACCAATCCCCAAATCGTTTTCAAATCTGACTAGCCCCGCCATCACTTTCAATACCAGATGAATATTTATTTATCTTGACAACAACTTGGGCGCTGTTGCTAAGGTGCCATATTCCTATTTAATTACCCTAGCATTTTCACCCATTTACGACAAATAACATGTAATAAAAAATGACCCACATAATGGTATGTCACAGTATGCTTTAAGATTGAAAATAAATTGTTCAAGTCGCTAGAACAATGATATTACGACAATTTCAAATCTTGCATTCCATAAAAGCATACAATGGCATACAAGGTACGAAGATCTCTGCAAGGTTCTCCTGAAAGCAAACGGTGGAGCGTGTATACTCTGCTTGTGCAGTAGAAGGAGAGAGATAGACAGAGAGAGAGAGAAAGAGAGAGAGGAGTGGTGGACATGTGAGGAAAGGGAGGAGGCTGGGAGGGAGTGGCCACTCTAAGCGCGCGCAAACTCCTTACTTAGCTCTCACGGCCCCACCCGTCGGCAAGGCTGCCGCTTCTCCGTAAGGCTTTAATTCTGAGAGTGCAGGCCATCAATGCTAAAGTACGATATTTCGGAAACGACTTACGGGCAGATCTTGAGAGTTGTCACCGTTGGGTATTATTTCATTTTCAGAACATAGGTTTTTTACTTGCTCATAGATTGACATCAAGTTCAGAAGGCTGCCTAAACTATATTTTCGTAAAAATGGCAAAACCCGTTTTTTTATTACAATACTTCCCAAGTATAGAATAATGTAAAAAGGCTTCGTCTGTACATAAGTTGAATTGCGCTGGTATCCAAGAGTGTTGCGCAATCACTGTCTTTGCCTTGGAGAAGGCGATATGGAGCGTTAAGGTAATACGTCAATAGCAATATAATACTCTGGAGAAAACACTGCTCATTTCTGTCAGTTATTTCTGTAACGACGAAAAAATAAGGAAAAATCTCGCGGTATTCTTTATTGATTTTATATCTACATTAAAAGTCTCGATTAATTTCTGCAATATATTCTTTCAAATATTGTATTTCTTAATTATTAGGACTTCACCACTTCGATTCTAATTTATTTTTTATCATAACATTTCTCTTTCTTAGGATGTTGAATATTTTCAGGACAACAAAAACTGATGACAAGTAGAAATAACCTTTCTTTGTTGCTTTGAACCATATTAGTAACGTCTACTAAACTGGAGGTAGATGTCGCAGCGTTCTGTTTCAATAAATAACTCGTTTCATTTTACGATGAGGTCATTTTGCAAAGGTTCTAGCAAGACTTTATCCTCTCTAAAGGTTCTCTGAATGCTCATAGTATTCTCTAACATAAACAAAATATAGAAAAGGTATCTCAATTTCATTAAAATAACAACCTTACTCTTGACAACTTCACACTGAATTTAATTTAGAGTTTTAAATAGCACTTAGTCGATCTGGAGGGCCGAGGTGGCTAAGAGCGAGTAGCGACTCAGCGCTTCGGCCCGATGGGTCGCGGGTTCGAGTCCCGCCTTGGGCATGGCTGTTTGTCCCTTGACTTTGTGTGTGTGTTGTCGCGGAGGGCCTCGCGTTCTGCTGACCCCAGATCAGAGGAGCCCGCAAGTGTTTGTCTAGTGTATATGCGTCCCTTCGGGACGTAAAGGGCAATCGGCTGTCGGCTGGATAAATGCCCTAGGAAAAAAATAGCACTTAACATTACAAGTCAAAAAGTGAATGTTTCCGTTCTCGAGAAAAGAGTTCCCGAACGAGGCCAAAAGGCAGAGTCTAGGATTCAGGTCGTATCATCGAAAGTAACTTTTGGCGTGTAATGATAATATTTTATTCGAGACCCTAACTTTACGACGTTTTGTCCGTTTAATATTACTAGTTAACGAGACTAGGGCATAAACAAGGGTTTAATTGCACTAACGTATATTCACGAAAAAGAGGGACGATAGGAGAGAGCTTTCTTATTCAGCACGAGTGCAAATATACTCCTTTATCTATGTGTTAAGTTCAATATTTTTTTCGCTTCCATTTATGAATAATTTTAATTTAGAGAATGTTTATATCTTTACGACTCGAGTCGTTTATTCGATGACATTATATTCGTTCTAAACAGGACCCATTATTGCCCATAATGGGCCTTGCTGTCTCTATTATATTAAAGATAATTTTTTTAATGATCACCTAGTGGCTTAGAGCATAAGAAACGATATTAAAATAGAAGATGTTTATTATATACCAGATCAAATATTAAAAGCTAAAAAAGCAATGCGACCGTTACATCCTTGCAAAAGTAAAAACACAGATAAGCGAGAATATAATATTTATGAACCTTAAAAATCTAAACGCCAGTCATTTCTGATTCAGAAGAGGTTTTCCTTGCATAGTTTTCAGAACTAGTAAATGCCACAATTACATATTTTCACAGTTGCAATATGCTTACATCAAATATGTTTACATTTAAACATTAAGTATACAAATTTACTTTAAATTAATGTTCAAAATTTTATTTATTTCCATTGACGAGTGTAAATCATGGCTGTGCTTATGGTAGTGTTTATACATGTTGAAGAAGACCTTGTATGTGAAAGTTGATATTTCACATGACTTGTTAAAAATTAAAATAAACAAGGATTTATCTTAAAAAATCATACATCTTTTGTATAAAAGAACTAAAACAAAAATTGGTGGAGGCGCCAGACTACAAATGCCTTCCTGCGAAAGCAAGTTTAAAGTAGAAGTGCTGTAACAGTGCATACCTTCTCGCAATATTCGCAGCGATTACGTAATATTCAAATATTGCAATTTCTCCCATCACTTGAAAAGTCCAAATCATTGAAACGAAGCGTGCCCGCAAAGGCGGCTCAGGGTATCAAGTGATGTCACAGCATGCCTCTGATCGGGATGTCCTGGGTTCGAGTCCCGACGGTAACAGGATTTTCGGTACTAGCTAAACAGCAAGGTCGAATTCAGCCGCTTTCTGGAGAATTCTAGCGGCCGGCTGCTCTGATCGATAGTTTTGCGTGGTTTATCCGGTGAACACGAGGCGCAGGTCAGAGCAGTACCCTAAGAAACGGGCCACGGTTCGCGTGAGAGAATTCTAGCGGCCGGCTACTCAGACAGACGGTCAAACTGACAGACAGACATTTTGCCATCATTCAATTTTTTGATATCAAGTACCTACAAAACGTATTCCGGCTACTCAACGTGATAGAGAATCTTTTTCCTAAATTCTGCACCTGGATTTTTCCATTTTTTTCATAACCAGGGCCCCATAATTAGAGTTTTATGTCAGAAATTCGCCGTTTTTTCGCGCAGCTTTACTTAACTTTATCTATATTCCGTAGCGAGAAAGTAAAAAAATATCATGTCTAGAAATTCGAGAAGTGTTTCTTCGTATTCTTAATACAAATTAAATACATCATTCCTACTTACACAGTTCTGAGAGTGAGAATATTGTTAGGAAAAGTGGTTCATGGAATGTAACTTTGAAAATACAATAACATAATTTAAATCCTCTCTTCACTCTTCAAAGAAATGACTACTCCAACGGAGAATTGAGTCCGGTTCTTCCGTCTCTCCGGGAATATGAACAGTTGCTCTAACAACGACTAGAACCGACGCAGTGAATTTTTCGAACCACCTTAAAGAGATAAGAGCACCGTCGATATTCTTTATTTTATATATATTTCACCAAATGGTGAATGTGTAATATTTAAATTAGCAACAAATTAAGAGAAAAATTCCTGTCCTTTGCCGTGTTTAGTTTCTGAATAAGTAGAAGAAGGCTAGTATTTACAATCTCGCAAACATGTTTCACAGACGAGATATACATTAGTAAGTATTTGATGCACAGGGTGTAAACACTGGTTTATAATTTCTGGTATGCGTTTCATCAAGTTAATCCAGTACAATTAACGTAGTACGTAGGTAGAGATAACTTAGTTGAACATCTAACGAATTTCTCGTGTGCTTGTTCTCGTGAGCGGTGCAGCAGAACTCCACCGACAGAGCACGACCGTATTTTCCACATGTCTCTGAAAGCTTCGCCTCTTCTTATCACCAAACGTTGAGCTTTTTTTAGACAGAAAGAGACGTATGGGTCCGTGTTCCGAAAGAGACTAAGAAACAATACTTCAAAGAGTACCAAAAGAAATTATGCTCTAGAAAGTAAGAGAAATGTGCTGAAATTAAATAAATATCCCCTGCGAGATTAAAAGACGATTGGATGATATCAGTGCAGTCAGGAATACAGAATGAAAAGTTATGCATAATGAAAGTGCTGTTGAAATCTTTGACATTTTGAAAACTGCAAATTACTTTACATTTAAAACATTAAGAGTTTTCGTTTATAAAAAAATTGAGCTTTCTACTCAACCAAATTTTGTGAATTTTGTTTTAAATAAAATCTAACGGACCCAGATTTTTAATCGCTTGCTATTATTAACTGCTTTTATAGTAAAAGCACTAAAATTTGATAAAATCATAAAATTAATAAAATGAACGCTGTTATTTGTTCATTACGTTGTTGGGTTGTGCCATAAACTTCATCAAGAAGCCATGTGTGAATGTGAGGTTACAGCTAACGAACAAAAAGAAGCGAATTTTTTAGTTCGAATATTGAGTATTTTCAGTTGTAAAGACTAATGATAGTCACTATGTCCAGGAATCATTTGAAAAAAGTCTCTCTTTTAAAAAAATGTTGAATATAATGAAGCATTGCGTTTTAAAATTAATGTGAATAGGAGTTTTTTTGCCACGGTTCTCTGCAACATACATGTTCAGATTTTGGCAAATATAAAACATTTCAAGTACGTTTTCATTAATAAGTTTAACTTTGTGTTCACAGGGAATAGTGAGTGTGTAGTTCCAAAATTTGTAAACTTCCCTCATTTCGATAGCATTAGAACATAATTACGAAATGACATGAAACAATATTTGAGGGGTATCAATTTTTCGTGTAGCGCGTTTGTTGTAATTTTCTGTTATAACTTTCCTATTTGAACTTCTGTACCAACATTTCTGTTCTTCCTTTTGTGCGATGTTTCAATGTTTCAGCATAGTCTCAAAGCCCCAGTTACTTTTTTATTTTCAACTGTGCTCCATACCCTCCTTATTAAAGTCAGACATTATCCCTGGATGCAATTTATCCGTCAATTGAATCGCGTGATGAAGGACACGACCAGAAATGACCTACAGAAAAAATTTTAAATTATGTAATTACGATGCTTATAAAAATTGCAATACAACTTTTCAAGCCACTTGTCAATCATATTTTTTCTTGTAGGCTGGAATTTTTGTGCACAACTTCATTCAATTGAGATATTAAAGATAGATATTAAATGCAGATATTAAAATAATGGTAAGGATTTTTTTTTGAAATCTGAGAAATTCCGTAATGACACTAAAGAGAAGGAAAACGTTTCGGTCTGCCGTGTATTCATCCATCAGTTTCTAATAAGAAGAGTGTTACGAAATGTCTTGAACGACACACGGCCGATAACTCAAATAACAGACTCGGCTGCTTCACTGCTGATTATCGGTCGAAGGACATTAATTTTTCCAGCCTGAAAACGTGCCACATTATCTCAGAAGAAATGTGGGTACTAAATATTCTCGACAACTTTGGAACTCATAGAAACGATCGTTTCCAAGCAAGACTATTGCAGGGAAAAGAGCAGAGTGTACTGACCAGAATTTTGAGGGACATTTTAAACAAATTTAATTAAGTTTATTTATAATGTCTTCAATGCATAAACATATGCTGAATGATTACGAAATAGAGTGAAAGTTGAGTTCAGATAAAGCACTTCTCAGTTACAGGTAATCCATGGTTCAAATATTGATCTTACAATACATCAGACATGTGTCTTACAATATATCTTACAAGATATGTCACAATATGTCAGTGTCACAACTTTGTTTTAATTTCTCTTGCACTGCATTCAAACACTTCTAAATAGAGATCAGTGAATAAACAGTTGATTTAAAAAATCTGCTTAACCCATATTTGCCCGGTGTTCCATTATTGGAACAAGCGACAGTGGTTTTGTCTCTTTCTTTTTATCGCGGAGCGCCCGTGGAGGCTTCGGTATGTTCCTAGAACTTCAACAGAGGGATCGAATTTCCCGATAGTGCCAAGAGTTGATTTCAGTTCTCGTTTGTAGGGCGAGAGGAGAAGGTTAATTGAGTCGATGTTTCACTGCTGGCACCATGAATGATAAAAGGTAAAAAATATCGTGTTATTTTCTTTACATTAAACTTTTTTGTTTTATGAGTATAGTTAATGATATTGTCTTTTTCTTAATACAGTAAAAAATCTTGAAAATATTACAATTTAGCTGAGCTGAAAACGATTTTTCTAAAATGTTCCAATATTGGAACGCCAGGCACGAACGGTGCCATAAATAATTATTTTACAATTCATCTATTTTATCATTTCTCTTCTTAGATTATTAACAACAGAACAAATAATTGCGATTCTAGAAGAGGATAATGATTACGCGAGTGCATCTATCTTCATTATGCCTCCAGAAGATGGATGTATCAGTGCTGAGGACAGTGGCGATGAAGACTCTGGCGGCACACTGAATAACCTACCAGGAAGCCAACTTAGAGCAGAAGGCGAGGCACTAATTATGCGATTCAGTGAGACTGAAAGACTCACATCTGTGACTGAACTAGAGAGTAAAATTGGCTCTGAACACCGTGATGAGTGCATTCAAGAGAATACTCCATCTACGCGTGTCTGTTCCCAACGTAAGAAAGAACAAAGAAAGTGGGAACAAATTGACATAAATCCTGGGTTTACAAATTTCAATATTACAAGTGACATAACTACAGTACCAAATGACCCAGTGTCATGTTTTGAAATATTTTTTGATGACGACATTTGGGACTTTCTTACAAAACTGTTCGTATTGTACGCTCAGCAGAAAGGTGATTACACGATTACCCTTTCGTCTGAGGAAGTAAAATGTTTCATTGGAATTCTGATTTTATCAGGATATATTGTACCAAGATGGAGAATGTTTTGGGAAACAGATTCAGAGACTTATAACGAAGCTGTCAGTTCGGCAATGAGAAGGAACAGGTTTGCATTGTTAAAAACATATGCTCATTGCGCAGACAATAATGACCTAAAACAAAATGACAGATTTGCAAAATTAACACCTTTGATTTCCTTACTGAACAAACGATACGCAAAATACCGCATTTACGAAGAACACTTGGCTGTAGATGAGAGCATGGTTCCGTATTATGGCAGGCATTGAGCCAAGCAGTTCATTCGCGGTAAACCCATTAGATATGGCTACAAAATGTGGTGTTTTGGTTATCTAATTCAATTCAATCCTTACTCTGGTAAATATGAAAGCCGACCAAAAGAAATGAGTCTCGGAGAACATGTGTGCTTCAATTGATCCACTGAAGATAATTCTTTCAAAATATATGGTGACAAGCTATTCTCTAGCTTATCGTTGGCACGTAATCTAGCAAATTTGGGTTTAGGCTACACTGGAACAATAAACAAAAATCGAACTGAAAAATGTCCACTTGAAGAAACTAAAATATTAGAAAAAAAGGTAGAGGCACTTTCGATTACAGAGTTGATAAAAGTAGTAACTGTCTGATTTTGGAATGGCACGACAACCGCATTGTACACATGATAAGTACTTGCGACTCAGTTCATCCTCTTAAGAACTGCTAATAGATGGGTTTCAAGTGAGAAAAAGTCCCCGTTGTGCAACCTCACACAGTAGGAAAATATAATAAATTCATGGGTGGTGTTGATAGAATGGACGAAAATTTGGAGTGCTATAGAATTGGAATTAGATCGAAAAAGTGGTGGTGGCCTGTGTTTATGTTCTGCATTGATACCGCTATTCACAATGGCTGGCAGCTATTTAGAAAGACAGAGCAAGGTCAAAAAATTGATCACCTTTCTTTCAGAAGATCTATTGTGCACAATTATCTACAAAAGTATAAAATTGTACCCTCATCAGGTGGAAGACCTAAAAGTAGCAAGTCACTGATATCTCGCATATTAACTTCTGTGAGATTTTATGGTACACGACACTGGATTTCACCAGCTATAAAGCAAGGAAGATGTGCCATGTGTAAAAAGAATACAACCAAGCAATGTGAAAAATGTAACATAAAGTTGCATGAAAACTGTTTCAAACTGTTTCATACTCCAACTTAATTATTTAGCATTTATTTTTATTTACCAAATAACTAAATTGTTGCCATTTATAAAAGTTTTGATAAAAAAATATTATAGATGTGTCCTTATTAAAAAAAACCTGGACCCGTTCGTGCCTGGTGTTCCAATATTGGAAAATTTGAAAACGATAACATAAAAAATGATAATTTTCATTTAGAACATTACTACATATCACCTATGACATAATTTATTTGCTAAAAGTATTAATATTTAAAAAATAAACTCGGTCATAAACGGGTTAATGCATGAATAAAGGGGTCTCCACACTTTTATCAAACACATACTTAACAAATTAATAAAAGATCTTGTGTAGCTCATGTGAAATATTCATTGAAAAAACAAATAAAGAATACAAATTTCAATACGAAACTCAAGCGCTACGCTTAGTCTTTACTGTCCCTGTGTCTTGGCGTATGATAGTTGTCAAGATTGGGGTTTCTCTTAGGAGGAATGTATTTAAAATACATACTTCCTTGGAGTTAAATTTACAGTGATGCTACTACTTTAAGATGTACTACTACTTTATGATACTACTACTTTAGGTATGCTACTACTTTAAGATATAAACTATAAATGTTATTCTACATAATTTTTTATCACTACGGAAAATCCTGTTAATCTTAGTTTGAGGAGAATATTGGTAAACCAAAATTTTGCATGCATGTCTTCAATTGTTGCCCGGAAGGTGGGTGTCCGAGACACGATAGTGGCGAATTTTAGACCACACTAAGAAGCTGGAGAAGGTAGTCCCACTGCCTCGATAAGAAACGTAAACCTTTTTAACTTCAAATTGAAAGCGAGCACATTAAAACTGAGAACAAGCATGTTTATACTGACGGTGTCCAAACACACTAAAATATAGAACCAACATGATCCCATCGAGAACTCGCACATTTGACTCGATACAAACTTGAAACCAAGATCAAACTGGCAACAAGCACTAACTCCTGCACACTACGACCCATTGCATTCAAATAAAGGAAAGACAAATTAGGAACACATTTTATTCAAACTACAGAAAAATAACATCCAACTAAATGTTTCTTACCACCGTATGGTTTGATTCCATTTTAATTCTTCACCCTTTTAAGTACATGCAGGATGTTTTCACATTGCGAGTTCATTTGTCAATCCAAACCAATCTCTGTTGTTTTTATTATAACATTTTTATTTTCATCATTATTAATATTAATATTATTATTATTATGTACAGAACCCAGGTTCTGCGTAACTTTCCACTTCCCCTCTCTCTGATAAATAGCGTAGTCAACCACTACGAGAAACACAACTTCGATAACCGTCTAAGACAGTTCAGGGCAACAGCTGTGGCCACTGTAGTGACTCTGAAAGGTACAAGGATTCGAGTCCAGAAGATGTCAAATTTTCAACTCTAGGGCGAATTCAGCTGCTGTCTGGAGGAGAATTCTAGTGACCCGCTAATCAGATTGGTAGTTTTCCATGATTTCTCTTATCCAGACACATGCAGGTGATGTGCCGTAACGGCGGGATGGGGTGTTCAGGGACGGGCGTAGCGGGGCAAGGTGGAATGATGCAGTGCGGGTGGAACCGAGTGAGACAGGACCATGTACCGTGCGCGATCTTTCCTTCCTCGTCCTAATCGCGTCCTCACCCCTTTGCATACACGCTTGTATTTAGGAACATTACACTACCACGTGCCTCGCGGTTCAGCTCATTGGCCAGCGTGCTCGCTTTCCATGACGCAACCCCGGGTTCGATTTCCGTTCGGGGGAATAATGTGAATTTTCCTTGACCCAGTGTCCCAGTGTATGCTGCTGTGTGACGATGTTAAAACTCACTTCTCAGGTTGAGAAGACCAGAATACGGGGTGGGGATGTCTTCGTGTTAACCAGACGTTCCCCCTGAACCCATAGTCGCGAGGTCAGGACGCTGCTAGTAGGCAATGCCCCGTGCGCGGGCTGTCGCGCCAAGAACCGACAGACGTCACCACGCAAGTTGGGAGACCAGCCAGGAGATTAGAGTTTGTCCCAGATGGAGCGGTGCCCCACAGGACTTAGAGGTAGAAACCCTCATAAGCCAACGTGAGAGCTACGATCTAGCGGGGAAGGAACCCCACCACTCCCGGAATATAACACACTATACTTATGGGTCGAATGATGGTAGCTATTGGCGCGACTGGAAGCCTAAAATAATAATTCGACCAGTAATATGTTGATGTTTCTAATTAAAACAATTTCCTGATTATTTTCCGTGTTGAAAATTGTCTCAATATGAATCTCAATTCGTTAGCTTTTGTAGTCGAGTTTATTGTTTGGTCTCAATTTGAACATATTTGTTCTCAAATGGATTGTGTTAGTTCTCAATCTAAACTTGTTTAGCCCCATTTTGAAGTTGAAAATCTAAAGAAGCCAACTGCTCTGCTGGTCTCTTTCCATGGTTTCTTCCTGGCGAATGTCGGAGTAGTTCCTTAAACAATGGGCATCGGACCGCGCGGGTTTGTGTCCCTATACATTTCTCCACGCCCATCAAAAACTCACCGGGAGAGGTGCCTCAGGGCATCAACTAATGTCATTCCACAGCCTCTGTCTTGGAAGTCCAAGGGTTCGGGACCCCATGGTGGCAGAATTTTCGACACCAGTTACATCATCCGCAATCTGGAGGAGATTCTAGCGGTCGGCTGCTCTCAATGCCTCTGCCGGCTCCGATCAATACCAGGTGAATGCCGGAGCATTACTTAACAAACGGGCTTCTGAACGCGCGTGATCTTTTTTCCTCTTCTTTTTCCTATCATCGCTCCTTACTTACATACACTTACTCTAACATACACTACACCACCACACATCCCGGAAGAGCGTGCCCCTCTGGTGGGATATACTTGGTTGGGGACAACCCCTCTAGCCGACAGTTGACGGTAGGTCGGCGCCGGACCTCACTATCCAGTTAGGAGAAGATCACCGCCACCTCTTAAAAAAGCATGCACTACACTTATGGGACTAATGACCTTAACACTTGGCGCGACCGGAATCACTAATCAATCAATCAAAGAGCCCGGCAATGTACTGATCGTCCATTGGCGTAAGACCCAAAGGACTATAAAGACTTCGATCATACTGCCAGTTCCTTGCGAAAACCCTTGAAGGATCCATGAATCAGGGAAATAAAAAGAGTCTTCATTTTCCGGAACCTCTTAGAGCCATTGACTATTTAAGGTTATGAGTCTGACACATTTTTAATGTGTATGTTAAGTTTACTGACAACTGACCTCTAGTGAAATGTTTCATCTTGAAGAATATACAACACATGGTCGAGCATAATATGTAGCATTAACTGTTCACTTGAGACAAAGTGAAGTTCCTCGTTTGCAGGTCTCACTTCGACAACGCCATGGAAATCATGGGGAAGCAGCAGTTCTTTCATATAATGCGATGCCAAACTTACTCAAACAGCTCCTTTCCGAGTGTGCAGTTGAATGGTAAAAAACAACTTCTATTAGGCGTTAATACACAGAGACAATAACATTTTGTGGTACTAGGGTTTTCCAACGTTTGATAAACGTATTGTTGTTTTCTTTCCACATGATTAGGAAAATCAAAACGGAAATTGACTGAATCGAATTTCTACTACACGTCCCCATTCATTTTGAGATTCGCTAATGATGATTACTAATATGATGATAATGCAAACATTTTATACAAATAACGACATTAATTACAGCAAAAATAAATCAAATGAAAAATGTGAAGAGAAAGAAGTATATTATTAGTCAATATAATTCCATGACTTTAGGATACACACATCCACATAACACTGAAAAGAAGTGTTATGTGTTTTTGCAAGTATGTAAATCCATGAACTTTTCTGTTTATTTTCTCATACACAAATAGAGAAAGTATTGTAAAATTGGAGGGAAATTGCTAATTTTTCGATAAAAAAAACACGTTTTGTAAGTCCCAGGTGAATTGTTCTTGTACTTATTGTAGTAAATTTCTTTCTCAAATATGCATTGTATCCTTAATCCATACTCGGGTGTCCCTGATATGAAAAAACTTCGTTTTTATTTCAAAAATGTCCGTCCATCTGTCTGCGGATAACGGTTGGTGCGGTTTACCGCTCACAGATTTATCTGCAGAACGAATATTTTCAAATCGATGTTATCACTGTTTTTGCGGTTTGTGAAATTAGGGAGTCCATGCGCGAAATATAAATGCTTCACTAATGTCATTTAAATCTCATTCACCATGTGTAACTATATGGATGTTTTTAGGATTGTCTTATTCAAATCAAACCATTATCAATGAAATATTGCGCATGTGACAGACTGTTGATTTACGTCATGAATGAGAATAAATGGGTAGCGATTTGTTTGCAGAATTTTATTACGAACCAGCGTTGATTGCCTATACTATCAGTCAAGAGGAGTGGCGGGACAAACTAAACGTTAATTCTCATTGAGGCGAGAACAGTAACATTTACAGTCCAATTTTCAAAAGATAAATTACTCCTTTTTTGTACGACCCTCTACAAGGAACTATGAGTATTATTGAATTTGTTGATAAAATATATATTTTTATGTAATTTATTTGATGATTTATTGGTAGCTTGCTATTTGTTTCAAGAGATGATATTGATATTTCTTTATGCAATAACTCATGAAATTAAATGTGAAAAATGAACATTTTTTTGACGATGTAATTAATGAAGACCGCATCATGTTCTTCATTTCGGCGTGAAAAACGAAATATCAGAATTTGAACAGTGTTGTTCCTGGTAGTGCACCATAAATATCATGAGGTGTTGAAAGCATCACAAATCACGTTTCCGTATCTTCGCTATCCAGCGCTTCTCGGAGATTTTCTTACTTGCAAAAAGGATAGGGTGTTTAACGGATTTTTCCTATCACTCGGCCCTGTGGATGTGAATTTGGACAGAATGGAAAGGAAAGTTTTGAATACAGTTCGTACACAGGTGCTGCTCCAGTATTCGCCTGGAAGAGATCAGGGAAACCAATCATCAGACCGGTCAGCCTACGAATTCGATCCCGATAGGGATCACAAACTCGCTGGCGTTCTTCACAAGGAGAAACTTTCCGCCTCTCGCCTACGTCATTCTCCAGCCACTACCGCTCTCGATTGAAAATCCCTACAATTGCTTTTATAACAATTGCAGTTTCCAGCTCTAGGCAGCAGTGGTAAAATTAAAATGACCCGACCAAAATGTTCTATCCAAAACTAATCTTCAATTATTCAAAAACGAATCTTCAAGGGACGTTCGAGATAAATGAATATGAAATTGTGTGGATATTCGTAGGTAATTTGGTAAATGGTCTCGTTGAGGCTATATTTTGTATTAGGACTGGCACCCTGCTATTCGAAGATTCGTTGTTCGTTACACAGCTTTGCAGAATAATATCTGCAAATTTTGGATTTGTGATCATTTGCAAGTTGGGACTCATTGCATTATTGAACCACAATACAAACTCGTAATATTTTATTTTCTTTATTACTTGTTTTTTTTCATTTTCTCCTAGCAAAGTTACAAAGTAATTACAAAAGTGTTTTAAGGTACCTATATTAGTCTATTTTCAAATTAAGAAACTGAAATTAGGAGTGAGAAACAAATATAAAAGTAACTTTTATACAGCGATTCAGTACACGGTGGTATGTTCCCTATAAATGAATGGCATGAACTCGAGCCAACACTCTAACCGGGAGGTCCTAGGTTCGAGTCCTGACGGCGGCAGGATTTTCGACACTAGCTTTTCAGCTAGGTCGAATTCAGCTGCTGTCTGGAGGAGAATTCCTGGCGGCCGGCTGCTCTGATCGGTAGTTTTCCGTGGTTTCTCCGATCAACACCAGGCGAATGCCGGAGCAGTACCCTACCAAACGGGCCACGGACCGCGCGCGATCTGTCCTTCCTCTTCCTTGACCTATCCTCTCCCCTTACACACACACTTACACTAACATGCACTACACTACCACATATTCCGGGAGACCGGTCGGGAGCTTAGAGCTTGTCCCGACTGGGGCGGTGTCCCGTTGGTGGGAGAGTCCTGGTTAGGGGGAAACCCCACTAGCCGACGGTAGGTCGGCGCCGGATCTCGCCATCCAGCGGGGGAAGATCACCGCCATCTCCCGAGAAAAAGTACATGCACTACACTAACGGGACTAATGACCGAAGTAGTTGACGCGCCCGGAAACACGAAAAAATCAATCAATCAATCAATCGAGCCAACATATCCCCTATTTCTATATAAACATTGTGCTAATATGAATGCGATTATTTTTATCTATATTTCTGTACTACAATTCGAAAACAATAAATACAACCAGAACAGAGGATGCATAATGCGAATTTTGAGTCCCGTAACCTTAACTTGTTCAGCAAATGAATGTCCAACTTCATCCATAATTGTACTCTACAAACTATGAGCTCACTTTGAACTGCAAGTTTACGCCTCCATGTGTTTCCGCGATGTAGCAGAACGACTACATTCTAAATGTGAAAGGTTTAACTCAGACCTTTTACGAGAGTCACCACACGCTTCTTTATGTAGTACTGACTCGTTTTACTTTTGTAAAAATAATTCATTTTTTTACTTGTAATATATATTCCCAACGGGTGACCAACATGATTATTACCCAACTGGTGACGAACAATATTAAATGATTGGAAATAACACATGACAGATTGTAGTTTACTGGATTTACAGAAATTTGTTACAACATACGTTGGTGTGTAATAATCTTAATAGTAACCACAGCTATACAAATTATAAAAAGGGAATAAATTATAAAAAGTGACTTCCAGTGTGCACAATGAAAACTTATTCCTTCGCAGTAATATATAATTTATGTCAGAACGACGTTATCTTGAAACCTTTGGTAAAGGGTTAACAAGATGCTTTATGACCTTCTCTTTGGGAGTGTATTTATTTATTTATTTATTTATTTACGTCAAAAAACAGTTAAAAACTGCGTATGACGGACTACGGGGAAAAGTGAATTGTGTGCACATTTTCAAAATTCTGTGATCCCTACACTAAATCATATACTACTTAAGTTTTGAATTTTGAAAGGTATTACATTTTATGAAGTACTCGCACACCCTTGTGTCTCCATCTCGTTCGTGGTTTTCTTCCAGTTTTCTAACGGTCCTGAGAGCCAACTCTCAAAAAGTCCTTTCTTTGATCAAAATCTTTATACTTAAAACATTAAGGGTTTTCATTTAGGAAGCAATTTGAGCATTCTGAGGATTTCGTTATTTTTGCTTTTAATAAAAGATGGAGGGTCCCAGATGTGTTGTCGTTTTCTGTTATTTACCTATTTTACAGTGTAAACACTAAATTTTAATAAAATCGTAAAATAAATAGAATAACCGTCATTTGTTCATTACATCACACAAGGTTACTAAGTTATAGTGGGAAAAGCTAAAAAATATATATCTATATTATGTTATACTACAAAACCGGTGAATAATAGCAAAATGCAACACATCTGGGGCCATCAAGATTTTAAGTCCATTCGTTTAAATGCACAGGTAAGTGAGTACACAAATATACGCGAAGTCCAGCAAACATCTGTCACAACTTTACAAAAATGTTTTACTTATTATAATTACAAGAGATGTATTTAGTTTAAAGTGGACATCAGGATATTGTGTAAGAGCACAGTATAACGTACGCACACAGATCAAGGTATATAAAAAATTCAATTACGTTTTATGAAACATATTTAACACTGTATTCACAAACATAGTGATTTTATTATTCCAGAATCTGTAATCGCCCCTCATTTCATCAGCTTTGAAGTATGAGAACGATATAAAACAATGGTGTTGGAGTTTTCGGTTTTCGTATATATCATATGTAATGCTTTTCGGTTGTAACTTTTCAACCGTTTATTAATCTTTCTTTTTTCTTACGTTTATTAGTATTTTGAAGAGCAAGCACTTCCTTAAATTAAATGTATCATCGTCAATATTTTATATATTTCCCTCGGCTTCTACTCAGAAACTTGCTTCACATTGCGACGGCTGTCAACAAAATGTACGTAAATGCGTCCATTACCCTAATCCTCGACGGCTTTCAGAATAAGTCAGTTGCTAGGCAACATTTGCTCGTCCAAAACCTCGGACTTTGATGTACTCTTCTCTCTCTAGAAAATATGTTTGGAGGACTCGTATCGAAGCATAAAGCAATGCCATTACGGCCCTTGAGTGATGAGTAGTTAATGGTAATGACTATGATAAGGTGGATGACAGTGTAGAAATGACGGAATAAAAAGCAAAGGAAACGTGAATCCCGAAAAATCTACCGAAAGTTCACTTTATTCCCCACAAATTCCTTACGGTCTGGTTTCGGATGAAATTCGCTTCTAAGGGGTGGATTTAATTATTTTCTCCGGGCACGTCAACCGTTTTTGGTCATTAGTCCCGTTAGTGTAGTGAATGTTTTTCACGGGAGGTGGCGGTGTTCTTCCCCCGTTGTGGGGCGAGATCCAGCGCCGACCTACCGTCGGCTTGCGGGATTTTCCCAACCAGGTCTCTCCCACCAGCGGGGCACTGTCCCAGCAGGGCAAGCTCTAATCTCCCGACCGGTCTCCCGCCATATGTGGTAGTGTAGTGCATATAAGGGGAGAGGATAGGACAAGGAAGAGGTAGGAAAGATCGCACGTGACCCATGGCCCGTTTGTTAGGGTACTGCTCCGGCATTCGCCTGGTGTTGATCGGACAAATCACGGAAAACTACCGATCAGAGCAGCTGGCCGTTAGAATTAACCTAAAGACAGCGAATGAATTCGACCTAGCTGACATGCTAGTGTCGAAAATTCTGCCACCGTCGGGACTCGAACCTAGGACCTCCCAGACCGAGGGACTGCACGGATATCAGTTGATACCCTGAGCCATCTGTCTCGATGATTCCAGGTTCCATTTTTATTCATTTAGAGGTTGTTCTATATGTCTCACAAAATAATAGAAAAATAGACGTGAATAATTTATAACTTTACACGAAGAAAAAGGTCACAAAAAGGAATAAGAGTGAAATCTGTGTTTAAAATTTCCGGAGAAAGAGAAAATTTCTGAACCCCTAAGAGAACTGCTCGGATTTCCCTTCCGCGAACCACAGTTTAAGGAACACTAGCGCACGTTTCATATAGTTTATTTTTCCTCACAAAAATAGTTCTAGTGTGCATGTAACATATACTGAAGTATTTTAGGGATTTTTTTTTCTCCACGAGGAAAGCAAGAGGCCATCTTGAGTATTTGCCTTTTCGATGCAGAAAAACTAAATGAAAACCCGTGTGATTTTGAAGTAGTGAGTAATGGTTGCAAGCGCATCCCTTACGTCGTAAGTGTAGTGCATATTATATCTTCCTCCGCGCGTGACCGTGAGATTCAGCGTATAACTAGATGTGGGCTTGAGGCAAAACACCATCGAGATGGTGTCATAGTACGAGAGTATGTTTCCCATATTTGACACAGAAGTTGAGTACTGATAGAAATTCAGTAACTTCTAATGTTTTAAGGAGCTTAGAAATCAACGTTTCATAACTGCATTGTGCTAATGTTTCATTTTAATATTCGAAATGAAATTTACTATTCCGTTTCATTGATTATTAAATCATTACTATCGGTATAAGACGGTTTTTTAGCTGAAATTATTTAGTATAATTCAATGAATTTGCCCACAGGATTTTGACAGACAGCTTTATACAAAACATAAAATTTTTAATTTATATACATATATACAATGAACATAAAAAGTTGGTTAGGAAATGTCGGAGCCACGTTTCGCAGAACTCATTTTATCCCAACCTCAGGCTAGACTGTGTTATGATATAATTACTGAGATGTTACTAATAATACAATATTACAAAGAAAACCATGGCACTCGATATAGTATAACATAGAGACCCCAATTTAAAACAAAACATCAAAATGAAACCAAAGTAATACAAATAAATATTTGCAACAGGGCGTGCAAACGCACGTTTGACATGAGAGTTATAAAATGCTTAGAACCCAATGTTGACAATCAGTTGACTGTTGGGACCTGTTTAAAGAAAAATGGAAGAAGCTTCAAATACGGTACAAGAAATACAATAAACAAACTACAAATTCTAAATGGAAAAATAAAAATAAATATTTATATATTATATGACGAATTTCACTCAATTAATTACAAACCCAGGAAATTACAACTTTAACAATCAACCACACATAAATATTATTTACTTGAAAAATTCCATAAGACTGAGTCATAAAGATATGTGAAAGTATTAGATTCCACTTGTGTATTGAGACAATCTGATGTTTTTATATGATGAGTTTCCAGCACCAACCTAAAAAATTAATTACGTTCCGACTCCAATACTTTAACATCTGAAAAATGCATGGAATGTTCACTATTCAGCCGGTGTGCCGTAATTGAATTTTGTCTATCCGAAATTTCATTAATATTACGCATATGTTCAGATACACGAGTGATAATATCCTTATTTTTAGGCTGTACTGTCAGCTATCTAGTCACCAACATTATTATAGGTATCTCGTGTGCAAACCATGTTCTTCTTATCGACAAAAATGTGTTTTGGTAATCACTATGTTCCCTGTCAATTACATATTTTCCCCATCGTCTACATTTTCTGCTGTGCGTAAATTAGAAAATTGGACTTCTATGAGCTAGAATTGAATTTTCTTTTCGCAGCAGTGTGCAGTGTACCAGAGGCGAAAACATTCGCGCGCTTTCAATCGCAGCAATATTCACGGTTGTCTGTCGATTGGGTGTGATTCGCTGTGGAGCTGTGAAAAGCGTGAACGAGTGTGTAAAAACGAACCTACGCGATCAATCATCGAAGCGATACTTCATGTTTGGTGTGGTCAACCTGATTCTACATTATTTGTATGCTATTTAATAATTAAATGCATGTAAAATCCTTATAAATGCTAGCATTTAAACCCCCGTTATTGCATATCGCAGTTATCGTATATTATGTTAATAACTATTCCATAAATACGACTATGTATATAAATGCAAATTTAAAAGCTGTGGATGTAGGGATAGGAAAAGCGATCGCAATACTAAACACTTTAAAGAGGATTACGCATGTCATTGGAATGATCATAGATTCATTTTTACTTTCTCGTATACGTACGTACAAGTATATACGGAGTGTAGAGAAAGTTATGTAATGCTGCGCGAAAAAACGGCAGATTTTCGGCGGAAAAATATTCATTGCTGGGCTCTGGTTGCTAAAAAGGGCATTAAACCAGTTGGGTATAGTTAATTAAGTGAAAAAAATCCTCTAACACGTGGTGTATCCAGAATCCCTGTTTTGTTGGTCCTTGATGCCGAAAAACCAATTGGAAGCAAAACGTCCGTCCGTCCCTCTGTAACACTACTAGCGCCTAAACCACACGTACGATCTTTTCCAAATTAAAGAATCATATGTCGACCTGCTTCTAGTTGAAGCTTTGAAATTTTAAAAAACATTCTTTAAAATTTGGATGTACTTTGCATGAAGCCTCCCGGACATTTTTAAATTTTCTCAAAAACGGCTCCAACTTTTCTCTTTAAATTTATTGTAAGATAAGAGCAAAATACATTTATAAAGGTTGCATAAGTCAGAATATCACGGTTAACTCTGAATTTTCGAAAATTGCAAAAGTTTGAATTTTCCGGCGTCTTCCTACAACTACAAAATTGAAGACATGGATTTTTCCTTCAAATGAAATTTGTTATGTATAAATAGTTCTTTCAATTAGGTAATGTAGATTTTTTGGAAAGTTTATTAGTGTTCGTGCAATAGTGCGTGCAATATTTGCAATTTTAAAAAATAACAAAAACAATATTTTCTCAAAAACGGCTCCAAATTTTTCTTTAAATTTTTGGTAAGATTAGTGCCAAATGAATATTATGCCGTGACATAAACGCCATATTGCTCTATTCCTCTGTTTTTTCAAAAAAATTTAATATGAATTTTTTTTGACTTCTCTCACGTCGGTAATATTTACGTTAAAGGCAATTTCTTCACATTATTATATTTATGAGCTCATGTACTTTAAATAATGTCAAATAACGTTTCTCTAACACGACCGTTTTCCGTACAAATGAACTCAAAATCCCGCATTTTCAGAAACGCTCAATACCCATTTTCTCAAAAATAGCTCCAAATTTTTCTTCAAACTTTTCCAAGGGATAATGCTAATAGCACTGTTTAATATAACGTAAAGTTTATTATATATATATATATATATATATATATATATATATATATATATATATTTCAAAACTTATACAAATGTAATTTTGTTTCAATATCTTTCACGCCGTTAATACGCACATTTCAATGGATTTCTATACATTATATAGTTAGTGAGTTGATGTTCTTCAAAATACTTTATATAAAGTTTTTCGAAAACTCAATAGATTCCTGTGAATAAGAGCTTCAAATTTCGCATTTACAGTGAAGCTTAACGCCACTTTCTGAATGACGGCTCCAAAGTTTTCAGTGAAAATTGGTATTTAGGACAACGTTTTAGCCTTCTTTAATATTCTTAAAAAAGTATTTCGGTTCTACTATATGGAAACCGAAAAGTTGAGAAAATTACAAAACAATGGGAAAATACTTTGGGCGGCGATAGATGGCAGCAGGCAAGAAGGAAATGCAAGACTGTACTGTACCAGTCCACATCAAGAAAATTAGACAAACTTACTACGAGAAAGTCTGTGCCATTCTGCAGCACCGTTAGTTTGCATATCTGCTAAATATTTAATGAATTATTAAATATTAGTAATGCATGGTGTGAACGGGTTGAGATCCCACTCAAAGACTCTTGCTACAAAATTATACTTTCTGAAAAACTAGATCGATGCGCCTTATAACTAATAAGTTGTTGCTTCACTCACCAACACACCATAACCACAGCATGGCAACTTTTCATTTCGTACATTTTCTATAAGAAGCGTAAATTTTTCTATAATCAGTTTTGAGAAACCAATTATGAAACGTTGATTTTAATGTTTCTTCCTTTCCAAAGTTTTGAAGAAAAACGTTTTCAATTGCATTGAATGGAAGTATCTAAAACCTTCACCCAAGCTGAGTTAGCTCACATCCACAACGGTTGCCTCTGCGGCAACCCTGGCCGAGAGGTCCTAGGATTCTAATCTCGAAGTTAGCGGATTTTAGACTCTGGCTAGGTCGCTAGATAGAATTCAGACCTGTCTGGAGAATATATATTATTGTGGTCGGCTTCTCTAATCGATAGCTATTTGTGTTTTTATCAACCAATATCAAGTGAATGCTGAAGAAGTACACAATGAAGTGAGCCCCGGACCGATCGTTTCTTCCTCAACTTTACCCCACCTCTCTCTCTCTCCTTTAATACACACACGTACACCTACGTACACTACGCTAGCACACATGTTGGCAGATCAGTTTGGAGGTTACAACTTGTCCCAGCAGCTGGTGGCCCCTGGCGTAAATACCCAAAGAGGGAAAACCTACAAGCCGATGTGTAGGTCGGCGCTGGATCATTCTTACATCGCCACCTCCCGCGACATAACATGTACGCATACGGAACTCACGAAAGTAATGAACATAACATTCCACGAGACGGGAAACAGAAAATAATCAATCAATCAACCTAAAACGCGCCCCGCCCAGATTGTCTCAGGCAGCGAGTGCTGGAAAGAGCATTGTCTGCCAAGGAGGGGAGGCCGAAGGGCGTGCAGCGGATGGCTGGGCGCCAGATGAAACGTGAAGTTCGTGCACGAGCGCGCACTGTAATGAACGTCGGAAATCGATGGACGGACGGCGTGGGGGAAGTTCGTACTACATGTTCCGTACATTTTTCGTATCAAACGCTAGCGGCCTAATATTCTAAAAATTATTTTAAACAGACACCAGTAGACGCAGACATTCCTCAGGTATTATGGAGTTCATAAACCCACAAAAGTTGTTTTTCAGAAACGTATGTTCCAAAGCGATCTGGGGTAAAGTAATTTGTTGTAATATTTTTTTCGAAATTAATGCTTCTGCACAGTTACGGACGAAAGATATTCGTAATTTAAAACTTATTAACGTGTACACAAAACTGTTTCTTCACAAATATATTATCATTCACCCAGATATTTTCTTAAGTAATTATTAAAAATCTATATGAACACGTAAAAATGTGAGAATAAATAATTTCTCTAAATGAGAAATGTGTATTCCTTCGCGATGGAACCGGGACCGGTAGCTCAGTGCGTCAACTGATGATGTCACTGCAGTACCTCTGACCGGGAGGTCCTAGGTTCGAATCCTGACGGCGGCAGGATTTTCGACACTAGCTTTTCAGCTAGGTCGAATTTAGTCGCTGGAGGTGAATTCTAGCGGCCGGCTGCTCTGATCGGTAGTTTTCCGTGGTTTCTCCGATCTACACCAGGCAAACGCCGGAGAAGTACCCAAACGGGCCACGGACCGCCTTCCTTCCTCTTCCTTGTCCTATCCTCTCCCCTTACATGTGCACTACACAACCACATATTTCGGGAGACCGGTCTGGAGCTTAGAGCCTGTCCCGGCTGGGGCGGTGCCCCGTTGGTGGGAGAGTCCTGGTTAGGGGGAAACCCCACTAGCCGACGGTAGGTCGGCGCCGGATCTCGCCATCCAGCGGGGGAAGATCACCGCCATCTCCCGGGGGAAACATACATTACACTAACGGAACTAATGAACTAAGAAGTTGACGCGTCCGCAAACACGAAAAAATCAAACAATCAATCAATTCAGGATGGACCTCACGAATTGCTGATCAGTGAGGAACACGGCGAGAGGGCGCGTTGAAGCGGCCCACGCTCTGCTTCCCGCCTCCCGCCCCTCCCGCCCCTCCAGCGCCGGCGGTTGACGGGGCGACGTGTGCCTGACAGGGCAGGAAGAGTTGGCGTCGCGCAGCGCTGCTCGGCGGCGAAACTATTAAATTGCGCTGGAGAAATGGGTTGCCAGTACGCCCTGATTGAAATGCAATAACTACAGGATTAATCCTCGTAGGCTGTAAGCGTAAATCATCACAATAAATTGGTCTTTCAGTTTGGGGTTTTCCCGGCTGAATGGACTCAGAGCCACAAACCTTGCCTGCGCAGCGACTCTGAGTGGGATGCCCTAAGGTTTGAAACCCGATGGCGGTTTTTCATATAAGCTAGACAGGTATAATTAAGTCTGGAGGAGAATTCTATCGGTTGGCTGCTCTGATGTCTAAATTTTAGTGGTTTGTTCGAACAATGTTAGGCGAATGCCCAAGCAGTACCCTAAGTACCATGCAAACTCCTAGATATTATTCGGCGGCCACTTATACAGAATTTCCCAAACGAAACCAGCAGAAACAATTAAATGTTTTGTTCTCCAGAACATTCTCTCCCGTACATTATTTGTTAGTGCTACGAAAACAAAACAAGTATTTTTTGACTAACAAGTCGAGAGAACAGTTGAAAGCTGTACTTGGGCTTCTGTAACCTGGCGAATGACAGTTCAAATGTTACTGTTTTGTCTAATCTAAAAGCTTAAACATCACCACAGTGACCTCACCGAGATGACGTTTTAGCTTTCGATTGGATGACACCGTAACAGCTGATGAACAGTCATCCGCCAGGTTAGAAAAACCCAAGTATGGTACTTCGCGATGAGCGAGTGTCCCCCCCTCCTGCCTCAAGTCTTCGTTGAACTGTCTCAGCCTTGTGTGGTCCCGTTGGCAACCACTGACTGCCCTGGGAAGAATTAAAATGGTATTACTAATTCCGACAACTTTGCCGATATTGAATAAAATAATAAAAGAGAAGCCTAGTGTGATAAGCCAGAAACCCCCCGTTTTTTGGAACAGAAAAAACGACATCAAGCCAAAACAACGGCATCAAGACAGTGTAAAGAGAAAGTATGGAGGAGGCGGTGCAAGTCGTAGTTTTATATAAATTTAGTAATACTCCGACTCTCTTGCGACACCGGCCCGAGCAGACGCATTTTGACCAAACGGTACGAGTATCTTCAGCTGAGATTGGAGGTGGTATTTTTAATTATTGAGAAGTGGATGACACGTAATCCGTTTTATATGCTTAAGTGTTGTAGAGATTAATCATTTAAATGTCATGTTAATATTTGTTGTAAATTGTAAATTAGATCTAAAGAGACTTCGTATTCGAAACGGAACATATGATAGGACAGATTCATAGACGGGATGATATTTAATAATTCGCGTTAAACATAGTCGCGAGTTGGGGCTCAGGGAAAGTCGCGTTTGCGGACAAATTTATTTGCAGTTTTTGTTTTTTATGAAGCCAAATAACTTATAATACTCCGAGGACATTTTGCAAACTGATTTTGACATTAGGTAGGATTACGATAAGACGGACATCTACACGAACATTTAATGGACAGTATCAAGATAGACGATTTTAAATTCATCCGAGAAATCAATGTTGCGTGCGAAGAGCATGGTAATCTATGAACTGTAATTCTTCACCGTATGGAATTACAATAATTGTGTGCAGGAAAAATAAGATCAGATCGTTTATGAGTTTATTTGTAAAGTGTAACAAATTTGTAATAAAATTGAAGTTATTATTTTGAAAAAAAAAGGCTGATAATTGGTAGATATTTGTCATCGATTCAAATAACCATTTTCAATTAACTAAACTTCCAGGAACGTAATTCTGTATAGAATTGCACGTCCACATACGACAGGTAAGAAGATAGCATGTTCTAGGTCGAAACCCATAAGCACAAATAGAAATAGAATCAAGATAAAAACAGTTCAGTACCGGCAAATTTATCAGCTTAGCAGAGCAAGTAAATGATGACATATTTCTAGATCAATTATGTGAATTCCTGTAAGGTGCCGCAACAGGAAAGTAATAATATTAATAAAGTAGAGAGTTAATCATTTCGTGACAGTTCACAAATTAGTACGAAATATTTCTTAGTATCACGTATTATATATCAGCAGTGGGTATTTCACAAGACTTTTTCAGCATGTGGCAACGAAAGTAAATAAGTATCAGAAGATATTTAGGTATATCACACAACATAAACGGATAAAAGGAGCCATGTTGAGAACGATGTATTTCATTGTTCATCCTGAAATGTCATCATGAAATCAAATGAACATTGTCTTTTATATTTTTTCATGAATGCATTATATGTCCATTTAGAACATTTTTCTTGCAATCTTGACTACAAAATGCGAAAATTACTTATACAATTTTTGATCTACCAGTAGTCTGCCTATGCCTCAACGTACTGTCGGAGCCCATATTTGTACTCTTTAGATCAGGGTAGTCCAACTAGCGGCTCACGGGCCGCGTGCTGCTCCCAGTGCCATTTATTGTGGCCCGCAAAGGGGCCATTTATTATGGCCCGCGAAAGGGCCATTTATTGTGGTCCGCCCTTTCATCCATGTTGGGTATGAACGTTGTGCGCCTAGCGCACGCGCCCTGCCGAGGTCAACCCCCCTTTATGAAAAAATAGGTTAAGCTCAGATCTAAGGAGATTTTCTAGTAAACTCAGAAATCCAAAAGCATCCCATTGTGTTTCACTACGTCATGCATGGTACTTCGAGATATCACGCATGTTTCCATTTCCCCCTCCCTCCCCCACCGTATCAGAGCAGCTGGGCAAAGCGTCAATTTATTTATTTATTTTTTATTTATTTTACGTCAAAAACCAGTTGAAACAGCGTATGACGTGCTATGGGGAGAAGTGAATTTTGTGCATATTTTCAAAATTCTGTGATCCCTACACTGAGTTATATACTACATAAATTTTGAAAATTAAAAATATAAATAAATAAAAAAATAAACCTCGGATTACACCAAAATGAACTTTAATAAACAGTACAATTAGCACTATATATTGAAAAAAATCAAAAAAGAATTTCGAGCCATTTTTTGACAAAATGGCGTTTGAGCGTCTCTGAAAATGCGAAAATTTGTGCTCATTTTTACAGAAAACTGTTGAATTTTCGAGAAACTTTATTTGACATTATTTAAAGCACATATGATCATAAATATAATAATGTGAAGAAATCGCCTTTAATGTAATTTTTACAGACGTGAAAGAAGTCAAAAAATTTTATTTTTGAAATTTTTGAGAAAACAAATGAATAGAGCAATATGGCGTTTATGTCACGGCATAAAGTTTGTTTGACATTAATCTTATAAAAAATTTAGAGAAAAAATTTGGAGCCGTTGTTGAGAAAATCTTGTTTTTGTTGTATTTTAAAATTGCAAATATTGCACGCACTATTGTACGAAAACTACTAAAATTTCCAAAACGTTTGCATGACCCAATTGAAAGAACTATTTATAAACAACAAATTTCATTTGAAGGAAAAATCCTTGTCTTCAATTTTCAACATCAACAATACGGGAAAGTCGGGTGTGGATCGCCCGACTAATGAAAATATGGCCTGCAGCCATATTAAAGGTTTCAGTTGTGGCCTGCAAGTTGAACACCTCTGTCTTAGATACTTCCGTTTGGTAAAGCGCGTGTTTCAACATGAGCGCTGTTCAGTAACTAACATCCGCACATCGTTCTTGGCGCGACTTATAGGGTACTCAAAGCGCGGAAGGCAGGTAATTGACTCTCAGTCCCGTCTGAAAGTCATCAACTGCCGCTTTGGTATTCGATAGGGCACGGAACGCAAATGCATATGACCCATACCAAGCAGCTGCCGTGATCTTGTACATCATTCCCAGCTGCAGTCCTCTACTGCAATTCTGCAATAGAGAACAGCATTTTTAACGTACGAAACCTTCTCGTGCTTTCCGACCTCCATTTTCTAACGCTGCCACTCACCGAGAGAAAACCAAGCACGTGCTTGCAAGTTTCTTCGAAATTAAATTCCATTCCTTTCACAACCATCAAACAGATTTTTCGAGCTCGTGAACAAGCAAAATTGCCTTCACTTATAAAGTAGCTCAATTAATTGTCTTTGAATGCAAACGGGTTTTTGTTGCTTAATTAAACAGAAGTAGTGTTAGCTTCCCAATGTATCTAGTGTTGAGAAAAGCAATGAAATATATCAAATGTAGTCGGCACCAAACGTATGAGCGTATACGTACAGGCATCCTAACTCAATCCTACAATTTTGTCCGAATGAAATCCCTTATTCGCCCAGACAAGACAATACAAATATATATGCATTGCTTCATTCATGACTCATATCGTTGATACGTCGGTTCCTAGCGACTAACATGGGAGCCGAAAGGTAGTCTGTTGTGTTGTGTGGTCATTTGGAGGCAAATTTAGAAATGCCCAACAACGCACATCATGTCATAGGAAGACAAATTTCCAAAATCCGGGCATATGAATGTCTCCCCAGCAAACAGATGAGCGACGAGTTTCGTATTGCACTCGCTCCCTTTTCAGTGGCTCGCGAGCCTCTCACTCCCCTGCGAGAAATGTAGACCGCATCTGGACGCCCGTTCCAAGAGGTCTGCTTTAGAATAACACGAGGAAACGTGGCGCTCAATAGCCAGCGCTTTTCAATTCATCGGCGGTCAGACGATATTACATACTTTCACGCATCATCGGAAAACTTCGTCTGTAGATTTTTCAACAAATAAAACAAACACTATGGACGCTCAACAGCGCATGCTTTCTCACGTAATTGGGAACAATTACATAATATAACATTGCAATTTCTGTCTTACAAACAGTTAAGTCACCACTTGAAAAGGTCCAAACCAATTCAAACGAAGCGCCTGCAGTGCAAATCTGGAATTCATTCGACCAACAGAAACTGGTAATTTCTTATTCTATAAAAAAACCAACAAGAATAAATCACAACTCAGTAATCGCAGAACATTCCACAGACAAGCAAGGATAGAACCACATAAGCCAGCCTTGATTTCAACGAAGTGAGCTTACAGTTTTTGAATGAAAATATATAATCAGCGACCAAACCTATTTAAATTAAAATAAGTCTACAAAGCTGTCGCTTATATATATATATATATATATATATATATATATATATATATATATATATATATATAAGTACATCTAGAACACAGTAGAAATGATTGTATTAGATTATTTTAAAACATACATTATCACAAATTCAACGATCAAAACCTATATGCAGCAAGATACATTACCGCCTAAAAATGAAAATTTTCGGACTTTCAAACTGACAAGTTGCAACGTTGCCATTGACGGATTGCAATATGTGACTCTTTTCAGCAAAAGAAGTGCGGAAACTCTCAACATTGCAAAAATTTTCCGAAATACTCACACTTTCAAATAAATTTACATGACATCTATTTAAATATGAATGAATTTGTAAAAAATATTTCATTAGCTAAATGATTCTATTATCAATATTGTAGTTTTACAATATTAATTTTTGAAATTTTTTGAAAATATAAAGGATTCACCGAAAATGAGCTCTGCACCATTTTTTCATACATGCTTTATTCTAACCAAAAAAAAATTGGAGCTGTTTTTCAGAAAATATTTTTTTAATTGCCCCGCAAAATATGAGTTTTTCGGTCGAAAATTCGTCATTTTTTGCGGTAGTTTTACACTTTCTCCCTACCACGCAGGTAGTAGAGAAAAAGTAAAAAAATCGCTAATGAATCTTCCGCCGCGTTTATCTGTTATGTATACTTTAGGATGAGCCCTTCTTTCTAGAGTTACAATTCTGTTGTTGGTGTGACTGAATGTGTCTGCATACTATCATGCAATTAATTCTTTCGTACAATTTAGCTCACACGAATATACAATTAATTCAGTAATTAATCAAAACATTTGAAATAGCAATCTTGACGCGAAAAATAGAAACATATATTATATACGGAATAATTATAACGATATTATAACGGAATATACCAGCGGCGCTGCTTTCACAAGCAGGCGATAATGCGAGAGTGCGACTGGAAAACACCCTGACAATTATCTCAAAACATTGCCATTGTATGTGCTTGTTTATGATATGCCACGTAAGAGCTCGGATTTCGTAAGTTTCAATTTACAATCATTATGAACGCAGAACATTGTGAATTTCATCTTTCATTTTCTTAGTAGTGACATTTTATCGGAGCACAACCACGAATCGTGAATTATGTTCCAGGAGGTAACGAGATGAAGATGTAAGAAAAATTACAAAAACATCTATTGTGCTTCCTGTCGTCAGACCCTCTTCGTTTGAGTTACGAGAGACAATAAGCGGAAGAGAAAATCCTTTAATTCGTGGAAGGAAAGAATTGAACAGAACTGGAAGAACGGAAAGAAAAGGCTAGAGTTACGCATATCAGGTTCTCTACATCGTAGTGAAATATTTTATTCTAACTAGTTGTGCTAAAGAATGGAACTCACTTTCTCTTACTAGTTGGTTTTTAATCTCTTTCGACTATGCAAGCAGTTCGGGATTGCGCCACATTCTTACCAGCTGCTACCTGTCGCCACCAAAAATTCATTTTTTTCACATTTTCTTACTTTTTCGATCTCTTAATAGTGGAATTGAAATTTCACTCAAATATTTTTATAGAATAGGTCTACTGTCGTACTCTTACCAAAACTTTCAAACGCGAGTTTAACCTGTACGTAATAAAAACACTAGTAATTGATCGCATCATATTGACAATGACCTGATGTCTTTAAAAATTCTAAATTAGAGAGACCATTAGTAATCGGTTAGTAACTTCAGAATAAAATGGAAAATTAATGAAATTTTAAAATATCGTAGTTGTTACTATTTCCTTGCGAAAAATTATTTTTAAAGAAAATTTGTAGAGAATTTTATGACCTTTTAAACTGTAAATATATTTTTTGCACTAAGATAAACCATTAAAAAGTTATGACACAAAAACCAAAAAACGCTCGAAACTTTTCGGTTTTATGGCGACCAAAACTTTTCGAACTGGAAAACTTAGGTTTTTCTTAATAATAACAATACAAAAATAACATAAAATCGTCTACCTCACCTTTTTCAAGACAAAATAACTTATCGACTGCAGTATAAACCCATTTTTCGATATCAAGAACCCAGAAAACGTATCAGAGGAAGTAATTTACTAAATTCATGGACAAGAATTATCCACTTTTTCGGTGTTGGGGACATAGATTACAATTTCTTCTGCCAAAAAAATCATCGTTTCTTGCTGCCGCATTCCAAAACTTTATATATATTAAGTGTGTAGGGTGTGAAAAATTTAAAATTACGCTCACCAATGCGATAAAATAATTTCCAATAATATAAAAAATAATATTGTTCTAAAAATGTGGTAAATACTCTCTGCTGCATGTATTGATATACATTTTCGCGAATAACTGTTCCTTAATTTGTTCCTCGGCTCGCAGAACCGAACATGTTAACATTTTACACAATGCAAAATCAATTAATTTTGAAAAGCCTGAAGAAAGTTTAATTAAAATGTCAATTTAACTGTAAGATGTATAAAAGTGTATGTATGATACTTCTCCGTTAGCACCAACCCGCTTCGTGTTTATCTGCTTCTTTTTTACTTAAAAGCAGTTTTACAACTGGAAACAATATTATTTTTACTCAAGAAAGTCCCACCTGTGACCGAACTTATGCAGAAGTTGTCAAGTGGATTTCCCAAACTGACTCACCATGATGATGAAGATGATGATTTCTGTCTTATACTACAAAGAAATGTTTTATTGTAGGTGTATTTAAAACGTTCAATTCCATGAGTTCAATTATGATTTCGCCGCTATTACTTTTTACTTTGTCTAGTATTTTGCACCAAACTTCAGAGTTTGGTAATTACTTTGCAAGTACAGTTAATATTAAGTTTTCTGTTGCGGATTAACAACTTTATTTAGAATTTATTAATGACTAATCAATTTTTAAGCGGTTGCGATTGATAAATCTGTTTACCATTTTCTTTTTTTGTTTGTCTTGCATTGCTTTATATCTACTAGTATTTTTACACTTCTCAATTTGAACCTTCCATAAATTACCCGTTTTACTTTCTTTCTCATTTTTCTGTATTCCTAGTTTTCGTTATTTGTTTTTCTCACAGTATGACCTCTCATTTCTACTCAAAATATGGATCGTTATTGGTTCTTCATTCCGACATACACGCAGAACTAACGTATCAACAATATTATTGTTCGCCACGGTAGGTAGAAACACGAGAGTGCATGTTTATGGATCCACCCCCTGCAGATTTGCTCATTTCGAAAGAAAGCCCTTCTTCGTCCTGCCTTGCAAAGGTCCGGTGAGAGAAGCCGGGAAACTCAGCGCTTGGCCCACGAGGGAACGACTTCCAACATGAAAAGCAACAGCTCGGCGGGAATGAATTAACACTCGCAGGAAACCACGAATCCTGCCTCGCTGCACCGCCAGATCGTCGCTGCCGGATGCATTTCAGAGAGCACGCTCGCAACTCGGCAGTACTGGAAGTTATTTTGCCAAAGTCTTTGCACAATTCTCCCAAATAATTATCTTCAAAAAATATCTTGTAAGTACCTAATACAGATATTAAAGAAATGCAAACTGCGATATTATATTGTGGTTTCACAATTCTCAGCGGTCGCCAAACCATTAGTTATTGCCCACTGCTAAATTCACAATTTGAAATTCCACGGACCACTAACATATTGTTTAAACTAACGAATTAACACGAACATTCATTATGTTACATACGCACACAGTCATAATCGAGTAAATATATAAAAAAAATAATTTTAGGTCCCGGAAGGCGCCCCAAATCACTTAATAACAATTAGTAATCAATTTTTACTTGCTCTATGTGAATGTAATAATAATAATAATAATAATAATACAAAATAAAAATGTTTTATAATTATATTTCATGTTTTTAAATAATAATTTGATAGCATTCGTTGAAATGATACAAATACAATATAACCCCGCTAATCCGAACCCCACAAATCCGAAATTTCGGATAATCCGAACACAATTCAGGATAGACGAAAAAGCCAACAAAATAAATAAAATGCATATTTATAGTGTAAAGAAAGAATGTTATAATTACTGTCGAACTAAACAATTAATTAGTAAAACACAAGTTGAAATGAAACGTTTATTGCATTGACAAATGCGGTGTATATCACGTTTATGTAGCAGTAATTTTCACTTAGAAGAACTCGTAAAATCGGTATTGCAAAATCTTCTTTTGCCGTACAGAATTGAATCTGCTTGATGATGCGATGTGGTGGCTCGGCTACGTTGGCATTTTCTCACATCGCACGCTACTTTTCATTGTGTCTGGTAATCCTATAAATGGATTTGTCAACGAACGTTACATTCTTTCGGATAATCCCAACATTTCCGAACGCGAACAGACCACTCCCTCAATGAGTTCGGAATACCGGCGAAAATTATTTAATTTTGAATTTATGAAAGTTGGTTGAAATGAAAATCGAAGTGTTTGCGAAGCTCTACTTTTTGTCCGTTGCTTCTTTCTTGTTTCGTATTTCCTTTTTTTTCTCGAGCCACCGAAACGCGCGCCGTTCTACCAGAAATCAAGTCGTAATAGCATTTATTCGTGTTTTCGGGAGCGTCAACTACTTAAGTCAAGTCCCTTAAGCGCATGTCATAGTCGGGGTATGGCGTTGTTCCCATCACGGGTAAGCGAGATCCGGCGCGGAACTACACATCGGCCTGCTGGGTCTTCGCCTCCAGGTAACTCCCCAAGCCAAGACGAGCTCGAAGTCCCCGATGTGTGTGATGGTGTAGTGCATGTAAGTGTGTGTGGGTGCAAGGGACAGAAGGAAGCAAGAAAGAGGAAAGGAAGAAATCGTGCGGTCGGTGGCCGCTTTGTTATGGTTCTGCTCCAGGATTCAGTCGGTTAGAAAAGCGTTTTCTACAGTTGTTTACATAACTAGTACAGAAATTGAGTATTTGGTGAACGAATGAAATGTTGATGGGCGAGGCGACGATAGGAGCTGAAAACGCCATTTTGAAATGAGTATGCCAAAGACACCTTTGTACGAGTTGCGTACATTAATTTTTTGTACGAATCCTTGGAAACTTTCAAGATTATAATATTGTGATCATTCTGATTATGCGAGACGGCAGCCTCAACTTGATCTTCACTTCGTTGAAACGAGCCCCAGTGTTTTGTTCACCTTGCAGTACTCAGTTGAAAGGCTCACTAGAACAAGAGACTATGGACATAGTTCTGAGATATTCAGGATTTTACCTGAACTTTCCTAATATACCTCGGTACACTTTTAAACTTTTAAGAACAGAACATTTGCGTTTAAGTCCATACTAGATTTAAATAACATATTACATTAAAAGAATAATATTTGAAGTTTTATATAATGCTAATAACTCAATTTCACAAAAAATGTGGGATAGCCCCGTTTCCTACTGAGCCCTTCAATTTTTTTATGTGACCTGCTTTGCAGTAGTAGAGGTACGACAAAGTCTATTTTGCCGTACGTGTACCGCAAAATAACTCTCCATAAACAGTAAAATCCAAAACTAGTTTCTACGCGTGAGTGCAGAAAACAAATTTTTCTTCTGAAATTCGAACAGTTTAGTTAGCACATTTTTTACTTTACAAATAAAAAAATAGAAGACAATTTCAAGAATAGACTTCCAAGAGCAGAATGATTGATTCTCTTTCGAGATTTACACCCGCACTATGTTCTTGAGAAATATGATTTGCAAGTCACAGAACTATTTTGTAACAAAATAACTCACATTTTCTTGTTCTATTTTTCATAAAACACAGCTCACACGTTTTCTTTCTTAAAAATCATAAAAAACGAAGCACAGTAAATTTAAATATTCGTATTTCTTCGTGGACCATTACAAATTACGAGACTGACCACCAGTTACAGACTACTGCTCGAAAACCAAATAACAAATATGGCACCCCAGAGAAAATAGATTTTTATTATCTCGTGAAAATTAACCCCTTCAGCTTCGTTGTCACTTCGGGAGCCAACGTTTTCCATTCATGAATTCGTATTTTACTTTTTTGTACCGTAAATGACTACTAGAGCAGTACATTTTGTGTTACCTAACTGAACGATAATCTTGTTTACTCTCGGAGAGTAAAGATTTCAGAGCAAAATTAGTGACGCCTGGTCCACTCACCTTGTTGTCTGAGTGCTTCAGCATGGGCGAGGGCGGCTTCCACCCAGGAGTAGGCAGATGGCGGCAAGTCTGCGAACAGAATAATTATTTTTTAATCAAGTGCTACAAATGACAGGTTTTATGCGCGGTAGAAAAAGAGAGTTCTTCCGAAACACAATATCTGATAGCATCATAGAAATGCGTATTAATAACATACAGTGTTACTACAAATGATTCTTCGGATTTTAAAAACTTGTATTTCAGAAACTATTACATATTACACCTTAATATAACTAACGACTCTCCACGTTTTGTCATATTATGTTGGATTAATTGTAATTCATCTCTTAGCAGCACGTCGCCAGTTTCCAAAATGGGGAGTGTGCAGGCGAAAATAATGAAAGTAAAAAATTATTATTAACATGCACTTCTACTAAAAGCTAAAACATGATTGTATGATAAAAGTAGTTAATAATAGTAAGCAAAAAATAAAGTAAAGTAATAAAAGTAAAAACTTTCTATTAACATGCATTTCTACTAAGAGCTAAAACATGATTGTATGATAAAAGTAGTTAATATAGTAAGCAAAAAATAAAGTAATAAAAGTAAAAAATTATTATTAACATGCACTTCTACTAAGAGCTAAAACATAATTGTATCATCTAAGTAGTAAAACACTGCCATAGTTGTGTAGCGTAGTCTGCTGCAAAGCGTGACTCACCTAGGGGCTCATCTAGGGGCGCGTCCTCCGCACGGGGAGATACCTCGTTGTCCAAGATGGCGTCGTCCTCGAAGGGCTCGAAGGGCGGGGTGCTGCGGCGCGGTCGCGCAGGCCCCGCTGCGCCCTGCGCACGCACAACACAACCTCAGCCTTCAGCCCTTTCTCAAAAAAAAATTACATTTGTGTAATTTGGAAAAAACAACAACAAAAGAACACACCAAAATGAACTTTACATCATATTAAACAGTGCGGTTAACACTATCCACTTGCAAAGTGTGAAGATAAAAAATTGGAACAATTTTTTTGAGAAAAAAAAAAGCTTTCAGCCCTTCCACTGGGTCTTTAGACGCTTCCTTCGTTGCTACGGTGCTACAAGACCATTTGAGCCTTGCGGCCTCCACAAGCGTACTGACGCCTTTCGCGTACACACAGTGTTGTCAGCGCCTTTCCAGATTACGGATGAGATATGTATGATTCTAATTTAGTGCCTTCGTGTTTCTTAGGCGTTACAAGTCAATTGTGAAACAGACGCGGTCATGCAGTATGGATGTCTTTGTGGACCATGGAGTTTGAGGCAACTAAAATTGGGTGATCGGCCCTTCGCCTTATCCTAGGATGGATACGAGAGGACATCCATGCATTCCAGGATGTATCATGCACTTGTTTAAGGATATCTGGCAGCTATGGTGGATACAAGAGGCACGTACTCAATTAATTATAAGCACGAAAAGAAAAAATATCTGACTGAATATAATCACCGAACGCCGAAAATTAGCTCCGTTCAGTCTATATTCCAAGGTACTTGTGTATTTCAACGTCAGCATTTAGGCCTAAAAAATTATCAATACTTATAGTTCAAAGTGAGCTCTTTCAATCTTTACATTCACTACAAGCTCTACAATTTTTGTATCGATTAAAAATATCCAGAAACCACTCTAAAAACGTCAAGTAATCGTGAGAACGAGTTATAACATGCAATCGCTCCGAATATGTGTATTCCATATTATATACACACACTAAAGTTTGATACTGATTCGTGAACTTAATCCGTATTCCTTATGATTCCTGTCGGAATAATGTAGTCATTGTCATTTCCATGTAAGACGTCTTCCCAAAGCGTAACAGACAGAACAATATTTAGCCATTAAACGTCATTTTACGTTCAGAGAATTCATTGCAGAAGTGTGATGTGCTGTTTCATACTAGTTTCTGATTCGCCGTCTAATTATTTATTATTAGCCTAACTTTTACGGAATACGCTAGATAAAGTAAATTCACAGTTAACTGGTTATGTATTTTTGAATGGCATAAATGTTTTGCTGTTTATTCCTGTTGTAAGGGGAGATATTTAAAACGATATTTGTCACATGTACACATTAAAGCAGATGAATGACGACGTTTGTTTTTATCAGTGCTTACCGATTTGTTGAAACAAATGTATTTTTATTTTGAATCCAGTGCCTAAGTCTTATCGCAAACTTGTAAATGGACGAATGATTTTGATAAGTCAGAGATAATGGAAATATGACATGACTGATGGAGCGATGGTGGGATGCGAGGCAGATCAAACGGGATAACCACACGGACACCTGCCGTTCATCCACTTTGCCTACCCCAAATTCCACATGCACTCACAGGAATTTCAACACTCAGTATCCCGAGTTGGACGGCAACCTGATCGGTACTCCACTGGGTCGCCCGAAACAAACGTATCGGTTAGTAGGTTGATTCTCTGACTGATGTTATCTACGATGGTCATTAGCCCCGTTAGGATAGTGAATGTTTTACGCCTTCCTCCCCCGCTAGATGGCGGGATTCGCTGGTGACCCACACGTCGGTTTGCAAAGGATTTCTCCGCTGGGTATCACCCCCAGCGGGGCACAGCCCCATATGCGAGAAACTCTTCCGATTGGTCTCCAGACATGTTTGGTTGTGAAGTGCATACATTTGAGGGGGAGTGTGAGTAGGAGGAAAAGATAGGATATTGAAGAGGAACAAAAGATCTCGCGCAGAATAGTCCGTTTCTAAAGGTAGGGAAGACAATGAATTGTTGGCACGGGGGAAGGTTGGCACTCGGGCTCCTACATTGACCGCGTTCCTTTCGAGAAAGCTATCTTCGAGTGCTTCGCAATATAAAACGTCCAACAGAGGTCTCAGAATGATCATTGCAATGATGAAGGAACCGCGGTCTCAAATGTGTTTCAGAGCTCGGAGAGTAATATTTTCATACTTCGTTCTTCTCTAATTGCAAATAAAATATTTTTTTCTCTTTTCAGCTAAAACTTTTAACCATGCTCCTGATATTCGTAAATCAGTTTTTACTTTCTCGCTACGGAGTAGAGAGAAAGATATGTAATGCTGCTCGACAAACGGAAAATTTTCGGCAGAAAAACTATTATTGCAGGGCCCTGATAACAAAAAAGCGGATAAATCCAGTTGCTGAATTTAGAAAAAAAATCCTCTAACACGAGGTGTAGCCAGAATCCATGTTTTGTGGGTCCTTGAAACCGAAGAATCGAATAACGGCATAAAGTCTGTCTGTCTGTCCATCTGTCCGTCCGTCTGCGAACAACGCTAGTGGCTAAACCATTCAATTTATTTTCTCCAAAATTGATATTCTCCAATCGATTTGACTAATGTCACAACCCGTTGAAATTGAAACCGATATGAGGATGATAATAACATGCATGGCAAACCGATATGAGAATGACAACCATGAGGGTAACAATGGAATTCAGGACATTTGCAATATATTTCAGCGCAAATTGTTTATTTTTATACAACCAAATAGTGTATCAAGTAAATAATATAACGAGAAAACATTATATTAAGTAAACAATTAATATCGGTGGTTTTGATGTGGTGAAGATGTTTCTATGTTCCTCACTTCTTGTCTATATTCAAGAACATGCAGCCCATCGTTTAATTATGTATATAGTTTGTTGGTGGTTGAAAGGTATGTAACTCTTTTTAACAATATTTTTCAAATGTTTTCAACCGTGACCAGATATTTTAATTCTATCTTCAAAAGTCTCTTCAGATTTGAGGAGCAAACACTTGAATAAATGACTAAACAGAGAATTTTTCAAAGAAAATTATGAGGAGCAATGTACAAAAAATGAATGTTTTTTTAGATATTTAGGAGACTCTGGAGTCCAAAGTGGTGTAGAAGACATTGAAATCAAAGTACTGTTTCTCTGACTTTCAAAACTGCGTTAGAATTTTTTTAAGCCTTAAGAATTGTAGGTCTGTTCCCCGTTTTGCTAAGATCAGTTTTTGACGTCACTGGCGATATCATATTATTATTATTATTATTATTATTATTATTATTATTATTATTATTATTATTATTATTATTATTTTAATCTGCTGCCCCGTGAAATCAAGTCCCTGTTAGCCACACGCTTGCCAAATATTTTGAATTGCTTGCGCCTTGCAGTGTCTGTACTCCGGATCTTAGCTTTTACTTATGAAGTCTACACCGCTTTGTGATTTCACTTCCACACGCAAACCACTTTACAGCGACTACAGATCAGAGAGAGAGAGAGAGAGAGAGAGAGAGAGAGAGAGAGAGAGAGAGAGAGAGAAAGTGAGTATACGTCTGTGTCTGAAAATCTCGAAACACGAATATGTCCAAAGAACATTCAAAAATTCGTTTATATAATCGCTAAGAAGAACGTATTTGCTCAACTTTGTTCATCTGACAAGAGCAATTACTTTGACGAGAGAGTCACTTTTTCCATAAGTATCTGAGTAAATGCTCACACTGCGCAAAAAGTCGAAAGTTTGCTCTCGAGTGTTTACTGGCCTGCACAACGCCTGCTCCTTCGGACATTCTGCACTTACGAGCCGACCGTTTGCCCGCGAGAGCGCTTAAGTGCAAATAGTGGGGATACGAAGCTTTGCGGAGAGGGGAGAAGCCTGATGTCACGACGCCGCCATAATTTATCTTCTTCCTTGCGCTGCCTTTGTATCCACCACTATGTAGTTTTCTTTTTTAATTTTTTATGGTCGTTGTGACTCTTAAGCAATATTTCAAAGCAGTGGCTTTTTTTAAAACATTGTTATTTAAATCTAACATTAAAAATTTAATAATTGTTTGCTCACCAGGAATGTTATTATCTCCAAATGATAGCAAAATTTTAGGAAATAGCCAAATTAATAAAATTATGAGAGAAATCTCTCACATCAAGATTGACATAAAAATGGAATATAGGCAATTTCAAGAGGGGTAATGTTTAGCAGCATATATTTGTGAACATTTTCCCCTATTATAAATCTGAATAAAAGATATCAACAAGCAAATCTCTCTGCAGATATGTTACGGGCAACCATGAGATTATCATGGGTCTTGTTAAATAGAATGCAAAGGGATTAACATTTTTATGAATGTCTTAATATGTGAAGAAATAGTGTTCATTCATTTGATATTAGAAATATATAATGTAATCTTGTCAGAAATACAGAAAATAATAATGATATTTTTAAGAATAATATGTTTTATATTTGATATGCCTATCTCATTCAATTACACATAGTTAATGAAAAACGAGCTTATTGCTGTCATCTTTAAAAAAATCAATATCTTACTTTTAGCAAAACTCTAAATTTGAAATTACATCGCAGTAAAGCGAATTTACATTACCAGCCCAAGAAGCAATTATAATACTTGGTGTCCAAATCAAATACCTATAATTGGTTGTAGTTTCATGTTTTACACTGACATATATCGACAATGAACATTTCCAATATAATACAACAAGCAATATTACTTGAACTGAAGATCGGTAGTTTTCCGTGGTTCCTCCGATCTACACCAGAGGATGCCGGAGCAGTACCCTAACAAACGGGCCACGGACCGCGCGCTATCTTTCCTTCCTCTTCCTTGTCCTATCCTCTCCCCTTACACACAGTTACACTAACATGCACTACACTACCACGTATTCCGGGAGACCGGTCGGGAGCTTAGAGCTAGTCCCGGCTGGGGCGGTGCCCCGCTGGTTGGAGACTCCTGGTTAGGGGGAAACCCCACTAGCCGACGGTAGGTCGGCGCCGGATCTCGCCATTCAGCGGGGGAAGATTACCGCTATCTCCCGAGAAGAAACATGGACTATACTAACGAGACTAATGACCAAAGCCGTTGGAAACACGAAAAAATCAATCAACCAACTTGAACTGAATGTAACCGTCATGTTCTCTTTCAATCTACGCGCTATGGTTCGAATTGCGCTTTCTAATCGGTGGTCCCCGCTCCTAGAATGAGTCCCATCCCCGTCGTTGGTCGAGGTTTGCGGTTTCGCCCGCGATGCGCGCGAGCGCGCGGCTCCTAAGGGGCAGCGCAAGCGCCCACCGCGGTGCAGGGCCCAGGGCCGTGGCGGGCGCGCAGCAGGGCGCGGAGGCGGCACTTACGAGGGCGAGGAGCGCGAGCAGCGCGGCGGCGTGGGCGTGGGCCGGGAGCAGCATGGCGCGGGCGGGCGGGCGCGAGGGCGGGCGCGAGGGCGGCGGGGCGGCGCTCGGCGGCGGAATGCGGCAGCGGCGGCGGCTGCTGCGAGCGCGGGCGGGCCAAGGTGGCCCCGCGGTCGCCTTTATGGCGGCGGCCCCCGCGGGGGCGGGGCGCGGGGCGGGGCGGGGCGGGGGCTGGCGAGGCTAGCGAGGCAGAGAGAGGGAACGATAGATATAGACGTGAGATGAGCCCAGTTTGAAATAAAGCACTTTTTAGCTGAACTATAAAATATGAATTGCTAATGCATACTCTTCTTTTTCATGTAACTGTGACAAAACACGTCTATTCATCTACAGTTCTTCAGCTGTGGCAAAACGTAATAGATAATAGCCTGTAATAGATAATGTTATTTGGTTACGATCGCTCTTGACACGCGAGGAAATCCAACCAAATACGTTGAACTTGTAGCAGACAACGATTTTCATTTGATGAAATATCTACACTGAAGGAGGGATCCGAGGAGATGATGAGGGAGAGACAGGAAGAGAAGTGGCAGTTGTGGAATCAACGGAGGGGGTTCACGAGACAAGGCCAAGAAGAGGAAAAGCAAACTGAACAAGGAGGACGTCAGGGTTATCGGCAGCATAGCTTGTCACGTATGGGAAATGGGCAGGATGAAGGCAACGGGCTAGGACAATTGGGAGGCAGAGCGCGCGCCGGAAGGCCTCTTCAGGGCGAGTGGGCGAGTAAGCGCGAATGCACACGAGAGAGTGCTCGGGAGGGCGCGCGGGCAAAAGGCTAAGGCATGGGGATCGGAATGGGTGATGGCCAGGACGATGGGCGGGTGCTCGCTTGGGCGACGGTTGTAACAGGCGTGTGGCCAAAGGCGTTGGCGATGGTGTGACAGACGCGTGGGTACTCGCTTGTGCGAACAAGTGGAAAGAAGCTTAAACTATCGTAAGTGTGAATGCGAGTACAGTCAGTTGGGCGATTGTTGGCGTTGGCGTGGGGGACGTTCTGAGCAGACGGGTGGATGGACAGCGAACGCATGGGGGAAAACACGGGCGGGCGTGAGAACAAGGGCGTGGGCGTGGGTGAGGGCGACGTCGTAGGCACGCGTGTGGACGATGTCATGGGCGCGCGTGTGGATGACATCGTGGGGGTGGCTGAGGGTGACGTCGTGGACGCGCGTGACGCGACGTCGTGGGCGTGGGTGAGGGCGATGCCGTGGGCGCGCGTGTGGGCGACGTCGTGGGCATGCGTGAGGCGACGTCGTGGGCGTGGGCGAGGGCGATGTCGTGGGGCGCGCGTGTGGGCGATGCCGTGGACGTGCGTGGTGGAACAATGGCTTGGGCGTGGGCGATGTCGTGGGCGTGCGTGAGAGTGACGTCGTGGGTTCGCGTGTGGACGATGTCATGGGCGCGCGTGTGGGTGACATCGTGAGGGTGGGTGAGGGTGACGTCGTGGACGCGCGTGACGCGACGTCGTGGGCGTGGGTGAGGGCGTTGTCGTGGGCGCGCGTATGGGCGACGTCGTGGACGTGCGTGAGAACAATGGCTTGGGCGTGGGCGATGTCGTGGGCGTGCGTGAGGCGACGTCGTGGGCGTGGGTGAGGGCGACGTCGTGGGCATGCGTGAGGTGACGTCGTGGGCGCGTGTGTGGGTGATGCCGTGGACGTGCGTGAGAACAATGGCTTGGGCGTGGGCGATGTCGTGGGCGTGCGTGAGAGTGACGTCGTGGGTTCGCGTGTGGGCGATGTCACGGACGCGCGTGTGGGCGATGTCGTGGGTGTGCGTGTGCGCGACGTCGTGGGGGCGCGTGAGGGTGACGTCGTGGGCGCGCGTGTGGGTGATGCTGTGGGCGTGCGTGTGGGCGATGTCGTGGGCGTGCGTGAGAACAATGGCTTGGGCGTGAGCGATGTCGTGGGCGTGCGTGTGGTCAACGTCGTGGGCGTGCGTGAGGGCGACGTCATTGGCGCGCGTGGGGCGACGTCGTGGGCGCGTGTGGGCGACGCCATCGTGGACGCGGGGTAGTGCAACGTCGTGGGCGCGGCGTGTGGGCGACGTCGTGGACGTGGGTGAGTGGCGTAAACGTCGTGGGCGCGCGTGAGGGCGAGACGTCGTGGGCGTGCGTGAGAACAGTGGCGGGCGGGCGAGTGCGCCGGGCGCGAGCGTGAGGGGGCGACGTCGTGGGCGTGCGCGCAGAACAATGGCTTGGGCGTGAGCGATGTCGTGGGCGTGGGTGGGGGCAACGACGTGGGCGCGCGTGTGGGCGATGTCGTGGGCGTGCGTGAGAACAATGGCTTGGGCGTGGGCAACATCGTGGGCGTGCGTGAGAAGAATGGCGTGGGCGTGCGTGAGGGCGACGTCGTTGGCGCGCGTGTGGGCGACGTCGTGGGCGCACGTGTGGACGATGGCGTGGGCGATGTCGTGGGTGTGCGTGTGGGCAACGTCGTGGGCGTGCGTGAGAACAATAGCGTGGGCGTGCGTGAGTGCGACGTCATTGGCGCGCGTGTGGGCGACGTCGTGGGCGCGCGTGTGGGCGTGGGTGAGGGCAACGTCGTGGGCGCGCGTGTGGGCGACGTCGTGGGCGCGCGTGAGAACAGTGGCGTGGGCGTGCGTGTGTGCGCCGCCGTGGGCGCGCGTGAGGGCGATGTTACGGACGTGCGCGGCCGTGCCTGCCGCGCCGCCACTCGATTAGCCGAACGTGCGCGACACGTGCAGGGGCCGTAGCGCCCAGCTTTACGTCCCATTGTGCCGCCGCCGGTGGCCTTCTGGGCGGTCGCGGACGCAACTCGAGAGCAAATAGCGGCGCCGATGCCCCACTTCGTATTTCGTCTTTCCGACATCACGCAAACGGTTTTTATCTGAACTTGGGGAAGAATACGCTGAAAATGAATATATTACGCCAATAATGTTTCTATGACTATTACTTCTATAAGGTGATTCAAAATTGCTTAGACGACTTTATCTGAACTTGGGGAAGAATACGCTGAAAATGAATATATTACGCCAATAATGTTTCTATGACTATTACTTCTATAAGGTGATTCAAAATTGCTTAGACGACTTTATCTGAACTTGGGGAAGAATACGCTGAAAATGAATATATTACGCCAATAATGTTTCTATGACTATTACTTCTATAAGGGGATTCAAAATTGCTTAGACGACTTTATCTGAACTTGGGGAAGAATACGCTGAAAATGAATATATTACGCCAATAATGTTTCTATGACTATTACTTCTATAAGGTGATTCAAAATTGCTTAGACGACTTTATCTGAACTTGGGGAAGAATACGCTGAAAATGAATAGATTACGCCAATAATGTTTCTATGACTATTACTTCTATAAGGTGATTCAAAATTGCTTAGACGACTTTATCTGAACTTGGGGAAGAATACGCTGAAAATGAATATATTACGCCAATAATGTTTCTATGACTATTACTTCTATAAGGTGATTCAAAATTGCTTAGACGACTTTATCTGAACTTGGGAAGAATACGCTGAAAATGCATTATATTACGCCAATAATGTTTCTATGATCTATTACTTCTTATAAGGTGATTCAAAATTGCTTAGACGACTTTATTTCGAACTTGGGGAAGAATACGCTGAAAATGAATAATACGCCACAATGTTCATGACTATTACTTATAAGGTGATTCAAAAATTGCTTAGACGACTTTATCTGAACCCTTGGGGAAGAATACGCTGAAAATGAATATATTACGCCAATAATGTTTCTGGTGACTATTACTTCTATAAGGTGATTCAAAAATTGCTTAGGACGACTTTAATCTGAACTTGGGGAAGAATACGCTGAAAATGAATATATTACGCCAATAATGTTTCTATGACTATTACTTCTATAAGGTGATTCAAAATTGCTTAGACGACTTTATCTGAACTTGGGGAAGAATACGCTGAAAATGAATATATTACGCCAATAATGGTTCTATGACTATTACTTCTATAAGGTGATTCAAAATTGCTTAGACGACTTTATCTGAACTTGGGGAAGAATACGCTGAAAATGAATATATTACGCCAATAATGTTTCTATGACTATTACTTCTATAAGGTGATTCAAAATTGCTTAGACGACTTTATCTGAACTTGGGGAAGAATACGCTGAAAATGAATAGATTACGCCAATAATGTTTCTATGACTATTACTTCTATAAGGTGATTCAAAATTGCTTAGACGACTTTATCTGAACTTGGGGAAGAATACGCTGAAAATGAATATATTACGCCAATAATGTTTCTATGACTATGACGACTTTATCGAAGAACTGATGGGGAAGAATACGCGATTGCTTAGACGCACTTTTTATCTGAACTTGGGGAAGAATACGCTGAAAATGAATATATTACGCTAATAATGATTCTATGACTATTACTTCTACAAGATTCAAAATTGCCTTTGAATCTACGAGGTGGGGCGCGAATTTAGTAATATTATGTCATTTCAGCGAAAAGTAATATTGAAATCGCGAAAAATAACTTTCAGCGAAAAGTAATTTTGATTCGAACTTCACAATATATCGGTCAGAACGGCAGCGGAGTCGGCGGTAATACGGCTTGAACTAAACTCTGACGTTCTTCAATACCAAGTTTGAGAGGCTGATGAAATACTAATTTACCGTAGAATGCATTGGCCATTTCAGTGTTGTACGGAAATTTTGTTGCCACACGATTATTACGTGCGCAACACACAAGTGACTCCTAAAATACCAAGTGCACGACCGAGAGGTCCATGGTTCGAGTCCTGACGGCGACAGGATTTTCGATACTAGCTTTTCAGCTAGGTCGAATTCAGTCGCTGTCTGTGGAGGAGAATTCTAGCGGCCGGCTGCTCTGATCGGTAGTTTTCCGTGGTTTCTCCGATCAACAGCTTGCGAATGCCGGAGCAGTACCCTACCAAACGGGCCACAGACCGCGCGCGATCTTTCCTTCCTCTTCCTTGTCCTATCCTCTCCCCTTACACACACACACTTACACTAACATGCACTACACTACCACGTATTCCGGGAGACCGGTCGGGAGTTTAGAGCTTGTCCCGGCTGGGGCGGTGCCCCGCTGGTGGGAGAGTCCTGGTTAGGGGGAAACCCCACTAGCCGAGGGTAGGTCGGCGCCGGATCTCGCCATCCAGCAGGGGGAAGATCACTGCCATCTCCCGAGAAAACAACATGCATTACATTAACGGGACTAATGGCCGAAGCAGTTGACGCGCCCGGAAACACGAAAAATCAATCAACCAAGTGCACGATGATGTAGGTGGAATTGTGAAAAAGAATTGCACCATCAGCACGGCTCAGCCGCAGGTATATTGATTGCCGTTAAAGCTACGTGCAGTACTTTAAGGGCCATATTTATAAACCTCTGTCAGGGGCCTGCCAGGCCTAGCAGGCTGCCAGTGTTCGGTTTCGCGATTTATGAACGACCCCCAGCCAATTCCAGTCGCTCCTTGTCCTCCCAGCAAGCCCCCAGATGGCAGGCCCCTAGGAGCTCTGCTGGCAGAGCTTCATAAATACGACCCTAAGATTGACACTGAGATGACTCGGGTTCTGAAAGGGTGTAACGCCTTTCGCTGCAGGTGTTGATACAGCAATATCCCTGGTCTGTCTGTCCGTTATCAACGCAAGAGCATCCTTATATAGAAAACAGGGAAATTTATGAGGCCATTCCGCCACCCCCTTCTGAACTCTACATGTCTTGAACGTAATAAACAAACATCGCTGTCTGAGCACTTTTGCCCTTTCGAGATCACTTTCTCATAAGTTCTGATACATCCTCACTTCCACAATCTGTATGCTCGTTAGCGTTGACAGCGGTTTTGGGAGCCCTATCATAAATGTTCTTAAGATAAAGATACCCGGCAGAGCGAGAAGTGATGAGAAACATTTTAAAAGTGGCATAAAGTGACAATTTTCAAAGCAGACCAAGGTCCGTATTTATAGAGTGGTGACGCATTTATGGAGTGGTGACGCAATCATTTTGAAGAGATATGTTGATCTCTCTGAAAATTATCACACAAAGCAAATTCTACAATGCTTATGAAGATTTAAAACATGATTACATTTAATACTCGCAGAAAGAAAAACATACACACTATTCTGAAAAAACGTATTATTTAAGCTCCTTAATTCCCTATTATTAAGCTCCTTAGCTCTTTATTATTAATCTCATTACTTCTAATTATCATAATGTAACACCAGGTTTCCATGTCTACCTCCGAGAATACAAAAGAATTTTAAGAAAAGTATTGATACAGGGAAAAATAATGAAAAATAATCGGGATATCTTGAACGCTAGTAACAAAATTAAATCAATGCGGAATATAGTAAAAAATGCGATCACGTCATCTCAATACTTCGTAGAGAACGTTGTTTTAAAGGATAATGAAAGATAAGCATGTAATCCAGTAAAAGTTGCGAATCTCCATAACAGACACTTTTCTAGAATTGCAGCTGATCTCACAAAGGGATTGAAACCACAAAATTCAACATCATACGCTTCAAATAAATTTCGACACGATGTTTAATTCCCAAATTTCTTCCAAATCCTTAGAATAGTCAGTACTAAAAAATAAATATTCATCTGATTTAGATGAATCTCCGGATTATTTATTAAAAATTTGCGCACCTGCCATTATACACCCATTACCGCACATTTTTAATGCTTCCTTATTCACAGGGATATTTCGAAATACTTTCAAAACAGTAAAAATTAAGCCACTTTTTAAAAAAAAGAGCAAGAACGAAATTCAAAATTGCTGACAAATTTCTCTTTTGTCAGTTCTTTTTAAAAATATTACAGTGGCTTTTCTACATGCGAATGGAAATTTTTCTCAGTGAAAACAAAGCGTTTTCAGACATACATCACGGTTTTAGAAAATAAAAATCAACGGAAATGCTATTTTTTTCTTTTCTTTAAGATATTGCTTCATCAATGGACCAAAATGAAAAACCCATTGGAATATTTTTAGATCTTTCGAAAGCTTTTAGAGTTATTGATTATAACATCTTGCTCTCAAAATTAACTTCATATGGAATTCGTGCCCTAGATTAGATAACCTCGTACCTTACACATCGATCTCAAAGGATAGAAATACCCTACTGACACAAAAGAACATTATTTACTTATCTATTCAATTCTTTCCAATTGTGCATGGGGTCCCACAAGGTTCGATCTTAGGTCCTATCCTCTTTCTGTCATACGTAAATGACATGCCCTCGTCTACTGAAAATGGAAGAACAGTTCCGATGACACGAATGTTCTTTGCAAAAAAGAAGCAATAAATAGTACGATTTCAGAAGTTTCAAATTGCTTTTGTAATAACAAATTAACAAAGGTAAAACGGTTTCAATGTATTTTTGCATTTCAAATCAACAATCGCATGCTCCATTGAAAATGAACAATATTCAATTAGCTAGTGTTATGGTAACAACATTTTTAGGCCTTTCAATTCACTGAAACCTCAGATGGAATGTACATATAACATTAAATTAAGTTCATTATGTTACGCATTCAGAATTCTTTCAAAATCTGTCAGCCTTCATGCAGCTCGTTGTGTGTATTTTTCAAATGTACATTCTCGCCTGAGATATGTCATAATATTCTGGGGAAACTCATCCTTTAGTTCCCAGACATTTAGATTGCAAAAGAAAATTAACCGAATAATGAAAAAATGCCATCCACGTAATCCCTGCCAGCCTCTTTCATTGAGCTTGGAATTACCATTGCCATTACCATTGCATTTCCTATTTGACAAATACTACAGATTTGTAAATAAATATATTTACAAATCTGTAGTATTTGTCAAAACTGACTTACTTAACGGTGCGAACAAATTTTCATGTAAAACTCATATGTATAATTACAACACACGTCGTAGAAATCATATTCATCAAGTGTCAGTACCAACAGCTCACTAAAAGAAATACAGAAACAATACGTTACTTTATAGCGCATTGCCAAATGACATTAAACAATTAAAGTCGGTACACAAATTTAAGTTAAAAGTAAAATCTTTTCTGCTGCATTACTGTTTCTTTACAATTAGAGATTATACTGATCATCAAAAAGAAAAATAATCTTTATTTTAACAAAATAATGACATAGTACAATGAAGGCATTTAAGGGAATGTATATGGACTTATACAATGTATTATTGTATTTATGTAATGGGGTTTTGATGAAGAACAATGAAATTTTGAAATCTGAAGAAGTTTACTTGTGAAGAATGCATTTATAAACCAAAATGTTTTATGTTGAAATTGTTTTTTGTATGAACGTTTGGATTGTTTAATATTTTACTTTAATCATAAGCACATTTCCAGAAGGCCGATTAAACTAGAAATTTGAAACTTTTCAGAAACTCCCTTGAAGTACAATCAACAAATGATTGTTAAGAAATTGTGGCATTCGTTATATTTTATTAAATAATAATTAATATGTGGCATTTTATTTTATACAAAACTAGAAGTGCAACAGAATGGCACAGACTTTATCGTGGCAAATTTTTGCTAATTTTTTTGGCGTGGACTGGCCTTAAGGACTTGCTCCATTTTCTGGCTAGCTGCCATCTATCGTCACTGAAAGTACATTTTCTTGACATTTGTTCAACATTTCGGTTTCTTAATAGTGGAACCGAAGTATGACTTCAAGAATAATAAAGAAGAGAAAAACCTCGTCCAAAATAGACATTTTCATTGAAAATTTTGAAGCCGTTTATTTAAGAAAACGGCAATTAAGCATTTCTGTAAATGCGAAATTTGAAGCCCTTTTTCATAGGAATCTATTGAGTTTTCGAAAAACTTCATTTAATGTCATTTTAAGCACTTCTACTCATAAATGTAATAATGTATACCAATTGATGGAAATGTGAATATTAAAGGAGTGAGAGATATTACAAAAAAATACACTTTTCCAATTTCTGAAAAAAATAAAGAATAGAACAATATGAAATTGCCAATATTGCACGCGCTATTGCACAAAACTACTAAAATTTTCGAAAAAACGCACATGACTAATGAAATAACTACTTATGTACGACAAATTTCATTTGAAGGAATTTCTTTTGAAGGAATCTTCAATTTCGAGGTTGTAGAAAAACGTCGAAAAAACTCAAACTTTTAAAATTTTCGAAAATGTGGAGTTAACCGTGAATATCAGACCTATGCCACCAAAATAATTGTATTTTATTCTTATAATAAATTTACAGAAAAAATTTGGAGCCGTTTTTTGGGAAATTTTGAAAATGTCCGTGGTACCCCAAAATTTTAAAGAATGTTTTTTAAAATTCCAAAGCTTCAAACAAAGCCAGCGGACAGGGGTTTCTTCAATTTGGAAAAGATCGTACGTGTGGTTTAAGCGCTAGGAGTGTTCACAGACGGACAGAGGGAGAAACGGACACACGGACAGACGGACTGACGGACGGACAGACGGACGGACAGACAGACGGACAGATAGACAGACGGACACACAGGCAAACAGATAGACAGACAGACGGACAGACAGTCAGACGAACAGACAGACGGGCTGATAAAAAATTGACTATGGAAGTATACTATATTCTTCAGCCAGCAAAAACAGTCTTAATAAAGTTGATGTTATCCATAATCAAGCTTTACGAATCGCTAGTGGATGTTTCCGCACTTCCCCTATAGGAAGTATTCTAATCGAAACTCAAGAAGAATCTCTCACTCACCGAAATCTCTTTTAATAAAATGTAAATGAAATAACACACAAATTTAATAAAATGCCATGAAAGCCTCTATTTCAAGAAACGCAATAATAATAAATTATATATTCCCAAAATTTCCAAACGCCAATAATGATAATTTACCGACTGGACTTATTTACAAAAAAGTGAAGAAATTTATGGAAGAATTAAATTTAATAATGCCAAACATGGAAAGAGAAAAATACCCATGTATCCTGTTGCGGCGGTGTCCGCCGCGTCGAATCGCGCGCCAGAAAGTTGGCGCGGCGTGACGTCTGCGAGGTTTAGCGGTGCAGCAGACCAGCGAGGGAGCTGGCCAACCAGGAGCGAGCAGCCGGCGCGGGAAGCCTGTGCTAGGAAGCGAGGCTACGGCGCGCGGGGGTAGGCAGCCGGCGGTGGAAGACTGTCGCCTGAGTAAAGTCGGCGCCGTGGCGAAAAAGTGCTGTGTACGGTGTATAAAGTGTATATAGTGTAGTGTTAATGGAGTGTAGTGTGGTATGAATGTGTGAGTGAATGTGTTTGTAAATATAGAATAAGCATGACTGAGTGAGTGAATGTAAGAAAAATAAAAAGAAAAAACAATGAACAATTTAAAGAACTTTTCCAACTATTCTTAACAATGTGTATATTAAAACAAACAGCCCAAAGAGGTTTTTGCATAGTTTTAAGTTAGTTTAAGATTAGTTATAATTAGTTTATTTAAGTTATCGCCCTCCCACAGCTCCACAAACCGAAAGGTTGGAGCTATAATTATGTATACCCAAACTTGAATAAATTCCCGCCTCGCCAGGGCTACTGGTGAGGGGAAAATAAAAAAAAATTAAAAAAAGGAAGACTGTGAACTGAGTGATTGATGAATGAGAGTTGTTAGTGTGTTAGTGAGTTAGTGGGTTAGTGAGTTAGTGAGTTAGGGTGTTAGTGTGTGTTAGCATTAGACCCGGTAGTGATATTCTGGTTTTTGTATTAGGACATTGTGATCCGGCTGGATATTGGACATCTTTTGTACTAACAGAACTTTGGTTGTAAGTCGGATTGACAAAAAAATAAACGAAAACTTTGTTTGTTAACTTGGTATTTTCAATGCATAACATATCCCACCGTGGATTATTTCAAATATTAAGACTGACTCAACCCTTTGTGAACATAAAAAGAAGAGTTTATCACATAATGCTTGGAAAGAAAAGTTTGAAGAAATGAGAAAAAAATATATTGATTATTATCATATTTAGACTGATGATGCAAAGAATAATAACGGTGTTGGAGCTGCCATATATTATTGTGGAAATAGTTTAAACTGTACTCTCCATCCTTTAACAACAAATGAAAGAGCAGAATTATATGCCACATTAATAGCCATGAAAAAATATCTAATAACTCCCTTAATATAAAAAATCATGTTATATTTACTGATTCATTAAATATTTAAAAATGCATCAACAAAAACATTAAAACATCTTAATTATTAAACAATATTCATGAAATTTATTTTAATGAATCTTAATTAGGAAAAAATATCATTATTGCTTGGCTACCAGCACATAAAGATATATTTGGTAATGATATCGCTGATCTTGAAGCTAAAAGAGCTACAACAAATGCGCACCAAAACCATCCATCCGAAACCAACAGAGTTCAAGATATTTGGAAATACATTAAAAATAAATTAAATATACAATGGCACGAATCATAGCTAAACGAAAAATCAAGCAAAATTCATAAAAATATAACTAATTTCTTTAAACTTGGCACAAACCCCTCTATTAATCGCCATGATCAAGTTGCATTGTCAAGAATTCGATCAAACCATTCTAAATTATCTCATAAATTTGTGATTGAAAAAGTTCCACAATTTTCTTGTAGTTTCTGCAATAGAATTGTATCAGTAGAGCACATCCTTCTGGGATGCCCCGTACACAGCGAAGACAGAAAAAAGTGTCTAGGAAATGAAAATTTCAATGAAATCTTATCATCGCCAAGTTTCCAAGAAAAAGTGCTACAATTATGTAAAAGTATCAATATTTTCTCAGCATTGTAATTGTACAAGTCGCTCATGACCTATGCAGTTTATGCGACTTAAAATAAAAATAATTTTAAAAACAGATTTCAAACGCCAACATCCTTAATCTGTATATTCCATCAGTTTATATTCTGTGAATATTGAATATTTGCTCTTTTTTCCTTCACTTTGCCAACTGGTCATTCTATCCAAGATCATACTGCTCCATCGACTTCGTCACGCCCAAATTCTTCGCAAGAGAAAGTAGTGTCAACGCGTACAATTGTTATCACTAGAGAAACACGTTTCCAAACATGGAAATCTTGCTTCAAAAGCGGAAATAACACAACCTTCTAAAACAACAGTTTTCAAAAGACCTGTCGAACATTTCCAAGACTAAATCTGGAAACACGGCTGACTGTCCCGATGGTATTTAACACTTAAAGGTCTTCTAGCAACCTCTTTGGCGCACAGCGTCAGGAGAATGTACTAAAAACGATGGGGGAATAATATGGGAATAATAACCAAAAACCGATTTTTGTGTCCATGTTACGCAAACAATATAAGCATATTTTGTAAAGATTTTATCATTCCAAATTTCCCTTGAAAATCTAAAAACAAGAGAAAAATAGAGAAGATTTTAAACTGTGTAGACACAAATTGTAGTGAAGTCTACTTCAGAGTCTCGTAATAGAGAGAATATATCTGATTATTCTAGAATATTCTGAAAGAATTCAAGAAAGAAAATGTTTGGAGCATTCAATACACCTCCATCGGTGGTGAAACGTTTTAAAGTATCTTTCAGACATGACATTAATGACTTTGTGAGCTGGAAGATAGTTAAACTCAATTTTTTAATGACACAAAGGTTTTTTAGCTCGATAGTTTTTGTGCACTTTTCTACTACCGAAGACGATCGAGCTCAACAACTACTTTATTAAACATTTATTTTGATTACGAACTTGGCACACATGAAAATATTTAACCGGAAAATACCCATCAGAGACGGAGGCAGCGAGGGTAATAATAAGCCAAAGAGGCCAGAACCGGGTATTCACTAAACTAGTAATCAACATTTCGGTTTCTTAATTGAATTAACTATTAGCATTCTGTAAATTCTGCATGTGATAACCCTTATAAAAACTGAAATGAATTCATTGTTACCAAAACAACAGTATATTAATTCTGTAAATTTATACTTTTGAAAACCTTATCATAAATTCTATTTTAATTTTGTGAATTTCCAAAACATAAATCAGCATAATCACAGATTCAATAATTTCTGACAATCTCCGGTCTGTTGAGAGCAAGATACGTTTCTGATTCAACAAATATTTAATTTTGAAATTTGGACTTTTTTCAATTCAGTCACGATACCTTTGATTCGAAGGCAGTGTCGTGAAGGAAATTGTTGGCCTCTCTGCTCGGGTGTCAAGGCTTATTCACAAAAGAACTAATCGTGGACGTAACGTAAACGCAAAAGTTTGATGTCACGTTATTCGACGAAACCTTTCACACCTTTGGTGATCATAAACAAAAGAAGAAATCACGAATGTTCTCAAGCTTCAAGCTTTTACCATCAAGACGCCTGCGCCGGTAGCCGAATTTCTTAACGAAACTTTGCGAAGTCAAGGACGATAAGCAATTTAATCTACCGCGGGTCCTTAGTTGGATGCGCGTCTGGTAAGTCTGGATAGACGGCGTAGAGTGCCTCGCTGATAGGAACAACTAGTGGTGATACAGAACGGCACAGACTTTCTCGTAATAGTTAGTTTCCTAATTTTTTGGCCGGTTCTAGCTTTTCGGTGGTGCCCTATCTTCTCCTCAGCTTCGTTCTATCGCCGCCCAAACATCACTTTTTCATATTTGCTCAATTTTTCGGTTTCATGATGGTAGAAACAAAAAATTACGAATACAATATGCGTAAAACCTCGTCCCATATAGACATTTTCGTTGAAAAATGTGAAGCCGTTTTTACTAAAATGGTTTTTACTAATTACTGTAAATGCGAAATTTGATGTTTTCTTTTCACAGAAAATTATTGTTTTCGAAAAAAATTATTCAAAGTTATTTTAAGTGCTTCTACTTACAAATGCAATAATGTATAGAAATGGCAAGTAATTTCTATATTAACGGCGTGAGAGATATTTAGAAAAATTACAATTGTGTAATTTTTTGAGAAAACAAAGGAATACAGAAAAAATAATTCGATGTCATCCTAAACAGTACAATAACCACTATCCGCAAAGAAAAATTCGAGAAAGAATTTGGAGCTTTTTTGAGAAAATGGCGTTTGAGCTTTTCTGAAAATGCAAAATTTTGAGTTCGTTTTCACAGAACCCTATGGCTTTTCATGAAACTTTATATGACATTATTAAAAGTTAATTTAGTCATAAATGCAATAATGTGAAGAAACTGCCGCTAATGTAAATGTTAACAACACGAAAGGATATTGAAAAAAAATACATTTTTCTAATTTTTGCAAAAACCAAAGAATGGAGCAATGTAGTGAGTATGTAATATCGTAGTACACATTTTGCACTACCACTAAGAAAAGTTTAAAGAAAAAAATTGAAGCCGTATTCAAGAAAATATTGTTATTGTTATTTTTTCAAATTACACTTATTGCAGGAAATATTGTGCGAAAACAACCAAAATATTTTTTTTAAAAAATGCATGACATTAATTAGAGCAGTAATTATGGACAACATATTTCATTTGAATGAAAAGTCTGTATCTTCAATTTTGTAGTTGTTGGAAGACGCCGAAAGAAAATCACACTTATGCAATCATCGAAAATTCAGAGTTAACAGTAAAAATCGGACCTCTACCACAGTTATACGTGTTCTTAGAAGAAATTTAAAGAAAAAATTTGGAGCCATTTTTGAGAGCATTTTAAAAAAGTCTAGGGGGCGTCTTATAAAGTACTCCCAAATTTTAAAGAATGTTTTTCAAAATTTCAAAACTTCAACTAGAGCCATATGGACAGGGAACTCTTCAGTTTGGAAAAACACCTACGTATGGTTTAGGCGCTAGTAGTGTTCACTGATGAACAGAGGGACGGATGGACGGACGGACGTTTTGGCGTCAATTGACTTTTCGATATCAAGGACCCACGAAACAAAAATTCTGGCTACACCACGTGTTGGAGGATTTTTTTCTAAATTTCTCAAATGGATTTAACCACTTCTTCATTATCAGGGCTCGGCAATGAATTTTTTTTTTTTGTGCCGAAAATCCAACGTGTTTTCTATATCCCTGTATATACGTACGTATACGAGAGTAACTAGAGATGCTACAGAATGGCACAGACTTTCTCGTAGCAATTATTTTAAATTTTCTTAGTGTGGTCTAAGGTCTTGCTCCATTCTCTGGCCAGCTGTCATCTATCGTCGCCCAAAGTACATTTTATTGACATTTACTCAACTTTTAGCTCTTCTAGCAGTACAACCGATTTGTTACATCAAGAATATTAAAGAAGAGTAAAAACTCGTCTAAATAGAAATTTTCATTAAAAAAATTGAAGCAGTTTTGAAGGAAATGGCGATTAAGCATTACTGTAAATGAGAAATTTGAAAATTTCTCACTACAAACTATTGAGTTTTCGAAAAACTTCATTTGAAGTCATTTAAAGCACTTTTACTCAGAAATATATTAAGGTATAGAAATTGATAGAAATATGCATATTAACAGCGTGAGAGACATTTTATGAAAATTACAATTGTGTAATTTTTGAAAAAAACAAACAAAGAATACACCAAAGTGAACTTAACGTCATATCAAACAGAGCAATTAGCACTATTCACTTGAAAAATTTGAAAAAAAATTGGAGCCATTTTTGAGAAAATGGCGTTTGAGCATTTTTGAAATTTCGCAATTTTGAGTTCATTTTTACATAAACAGTGAAGTTTTCGAGAAGTTTTATATGACATTATTTAAAGCACATGCACTCAATAATACCATAATAGATTTTCGGTAATGTAAATATTAACGACGTGAGAGCCGAGTCAAAAATTACATTATTGTAATTTTTTAAAACAAAATAATAGCAAAATAATATGACATTTATCTCATCGTATTGGGTGCATTTAGCACTACCCCTACCAAAAATTTAAAGACAAAATTGGAGCCTTTTTTTCAGAAAACCTCTATCTTCTATTTTATAGTTCTAGTAAGACGCCGAAAAAAATCAAACATTAGCAAATTTCGAAAATTCACAGGTAACCGTAAAAAACAGACCTATGTCACATTTATAAGTGTATTTAAGTGTATTCTTACAAGAAATTTAAAGAAAAAATTTGGAGCCGGTTTTTGAAAAAATTTTGAAAATGAACGGGTTGTTTCATGTGAAGTATCCCCAAATTTTAAAGAATGCTTTCCAAAATTTCAAAGCTTAGAAGATTTTTTTCTCTTAATTTATCAACTGGATTTATCCACATTCTCGTTATCAAGGCCCGAGAACGATTTTTTCTGCCGAAAATTCACCGTTTTTTCGTGCAGCATTTACATAATTACTACGTGTATTACTCCGTATATACGTACGTATACGAGAAAGTAACTAGTGGTGCTACAGAATGGCACAGACTTTCTCGTAGTAAAGTGTTTTAACTTCCTTGGTGTGGACTGGCTTTCAGGCTTGCCCCGCCGCTCAAAGTAATTTTAAAAAAAGGTTTTCAACTTTTCGATTTCTTAATAGCAGAGATAAAATATTATTTTAATAATATTAAAGAAAAATAATACCTCGCCCTAAATGGCAATTTTCATTGAAAAATTTGATGTCGTTCTTAAGAAAATGGCGTTTAAACGTTACTGTAAATGCAAAATTTGAAGCTGTTTTTCACAGAAACCTATCGAATTTTCGAAAAACTTTATTTGAAGTCACTTAAAGCACTTTCACTTACAAATGCAAAAATGTATACAAATTGATGGATATGTTCATATTAACGGCATGAGAAATATTTTTAAAACAAATTATATTAAATTTGTGTAATTTCTGAAAAAACAAAACAATACACTAAAATTAACTTGACGGCATGTTAAACACTGCAAATGGTCAGCTGATTGTTTACATTGAGTTCTAAGTACGTTGTAACTGCCATGCCAGACGTGTGTTCACTCGCCGTGTTGCAAATATGTATTTATTTTTCTTTGGTTTCATTTTGATGTCTTGTTTGTTTAAATTGGCGAGATGTTATACTATATCGAGAGCTATATGTTTTTCTTAGTAATTTTTCTTTTTAATATTTTCTTAAAATATTGTTCAGTAATTATGGCATACTTTTTCTCCGTTACATAGTCCATCCTGAGGATGGGGAAAAGTGAGTTCCGAAATTTCTAAACAAACACTGTATATATGTATATAAATTAATAATAGGATATTTTGTATAAATCTGTCTGTCAAAATCTTGTGGCCAAATACATAGAATTATACTCAATTGAAGTGAACGACAGACAATTTTCTGTATATGATGTTTAAAATAGAGTACACAACAGGAAATGAAAACGTGAGGTCTGCATGAATATGCACTGCACTGACGATAACATTCATCCATGTGATCATTTCCATAATTGCGCCTCCCAATAATTTACTGAGGGCACGTATTCAATGTTTAATGAGAAGCAAATGCATACCTGTATCGTAATCTCATTTCCATGATTACTCGGATTGCACCCATGAACATTCTTTATTTGTTGCCATGCAAAGTTATTGGAGAACAGTGAACATCATTAACGTGTACTCCCTCGTGCTGTGAGTTTGTAGGCTGATCATTATTTCTTCGAAACCCGTTACGCAATCACAGAAGACTGATTAAAATTATGGATGGGTTCGCGTCTGAACTGGAGACAATCGCCTTACGTTTCTGCCTGAAATAATATGAGCTTTGTTTTTTCATACATCTCATAACTCGCATGTAATAATTCAAAAAATCATAGTTGAAAAAATATTAAAATACAGTTTTCACAGAAATTCATCAAACGCTCTCTGGTAAAAAAAAATGCGATGGTGTAACATTGACAATATACTATTAGTATACATACTTATAACTAGTAAATAATGACAGTAATGGCATTAATAATATTAGAATAACTTATGATCCATCAATTTAGATACTTTGATGTATCATAAGGATTTATTGAGGAAGTTGCTAATCAGAAAAAAAATGTTTCCACAATTTTTTGTGGCTATCTGCCTCCCATTCGATACAAGCCTGGTGTTTACATATTGAAGATCAGTTTAAGAAACAGAATGTGTGGCCCGTAGAAAGCAGTATTGCAAAAGCCAGGTTGCGAGAACCGTGATTTTCCGTAAAACTGTTTTAATTAATTAAGGAGAGACCTGCTTACCTGTTGTAGTTAAGTATTTCTTGTACCATTAGAAGGCATTAATGCGATAAGAATAAAAGAGTATAAATATAGGTAGTAAACAACGTATTCTAAAGAAAATAAGTAGATCTCACAGTCTCATTAAAAATTATAACTGTTTTAAAGTTACAAATTATTTTTTAACTTCTCGCGCATGCTCATTATTGAAACACTTCACATAATTTGAAGACTTACGCAACACAACACTTCCGCACTCATTTCCATCACAGCATCTTCAACTGAGATTTCTATCCATAATTTCCAATTTTAACGTCAACCAATTGTTTGTTGTTCGCCAGAAGTAATATTTTAAAATTTATTTCGAAGATATGGCTTTTGATGGCAGTATTTTTCTTTCATATATCAGTTTATTATTACGTAACCAATGTTCCAAGCATGTGTGTTGACCATTAAATTAATACTAAACGCAACAACGAATTATGTATTGACCAAAAACACTAAAAATTAACCAAATGAACGCGGGTTTACCCCAAAGATTAGCTGTATCATCCACATGTTTACGTTCTTCGTACGGAGTAGAGAGAAAGTAATGTAATGAACGGTGAATCTTCGGTAGAAAAACTCTTCTTACTGGGCGCTGGTAACGAAAAGTGGATAAATCTAGTTGCTAAATTTAGAAACAAATCCTCTAACATGTGGTTTAGCTAGGATACACGCCTATCTGTCCGTCCGTCTGTGAAAAACTCTATTAGTTAAATCGTTCAGCCAATTTTCTTCAAAATTGATATTATCCAATCGATCTGGCTGATGTCGCGGCCCCTTCAATTTGAAACCGATATTGTAATTTCGGGGTACTTTACATCAAGACCCTGGGACATTTTACAAATTTTCAAAATATGGTTCCATCGCTTTTGATAAAATTTTATTGTTGGATAGTGTGAAGGACGTTTAAGAGAATGGTGCAGGTCTCACTTTCGTTGAAAATCCTAATTTATCGAAAATTGCAAAAATTCAAAACTTTTTCGGGGTCTTTCTACAACTAAAATATTAAACATATTGTTTTTCCCCGTAATAAAATCTGATCCTTATAGATAAATTCTGAAATAAGGTCACGTACATTTTTTCGAATGTTTGAGTACTTTTCGTGTAATTTTGCGTAAAAATACGGGGAAGAAAGTACGTGCTGTTTTAGCATCACTAGTTTAATATCTTCTGCAACGACATTCCATTAGAAGAAGACGCCAATGCAGCACTGAATGTTGATGTAGCGGTACACGCTGAAAATTCTAATTTAGTTGTTGCAAATGGTCAGGTGATTTTGGTACGTGGAGAATCCACAAAAGAGAAAACTCATAATATTTATTGTTTGTCTTTCCAAAGCCCAACAAAAATAACAATCCAAAAACTAATATTCGTTGATCAATATTCTCAGTTAAAAATTGAAGCGAAAAAAATATCAATAAATAATGGAAATGATTTGTGGGGAATTCTGAGTAAGAAACAACTCGGGCTCCATTTGCACCTCGCATGACTCCCTGCCGATTCTCACAAATACACCGCGCACGTTCCCAGTAAATCTCTCTGCGTTTTTCCTGCAAGTTCCCTAGATTATCCCCTACGTATTTTCTCACCTGTTCACAGCATGCTTCACTACATGTTCCCACACATGGTTGGTTTTTTAGTGGTTGGATGGCATGGTGTTTATTTTATTTTTAATTTATGAGGCTTTAAAATAAAGGATATTTTGTTACAGATTATGTGGGGAAGATAGGTTATTTTATTTCAGGTTCATACTTTTTTAGTTTATTTTATTGAGGTGACTATTGTGGTGATGATGGACGGGTTGCTTTTTTGAGGGGGGATTGGGTGTCTGTGGGTTTTGGGGCTACGGTTTGTTGCTTTGCTAGGGTTATGGATTTGGGGATGGGATTGGGAGGATGCTTCTTTCCATTGTGAGGAATTGATCTGTTGCGGAAGGAAAGGTGCGGTTTAAGGAACTTTATGAAGGAGGGTTTGGCTATTGCTTTTTTTTCTATTTTTTTGCTGCTGCGTGAACTTACGTGGTTAGTGGTCTTTTCATTTTCAAGTAACATTAATCTTGTTTTGGTTTAAATATTACTCTGAATATTCTGTTGTCTAGTCTTGTTAGTCTCATATAGTTGGTCTGGAATATCGTTGCTCTGGTCTCGCAGGAGTAGGTGACAATTGGTTTGGTGTACGTGTTGTAGATGTGTAGTTTTGTCGTTTTTCAATGTTTTTATGAATAAAAAGCGCAATCAGTGCGTGTATAAGTCGGTATGTTTTTTGGTCTTTTCAGTTGCGTGTGTAGTCCACGGTAAGTTTTCGTCAATAGTCATTCCTAAGTATTTATTAACTTTTTTCCATGGAATGTCGATGTTATATATACGTAAGGGTGGTTCGGTGATGGAGTACGTCTATTTTGCCATGTTAAGATGATTGCCTGACATTTGGAGTGACTCTTCTATTGATGTGAAGTGAGTCACTGGAGACTCATATAATCAAGTGAAAACGTTTAAAATACACAATCTTCGAACGAATTCATTTCGTAAAATTATTTTTATTAATATTTCAAATACTACCTCAACGTGAACACGACGTAATATTTTCTGCTCTTGCTTAGGCATTCCGCATTTCTTAGATAAAGTCTCTATTTTTCTAGAGCATTTAACTAAAAACTGTTTAAGTGCATATATTTTTGATACGGTTGCAATTTTTATAATTAATTTTAGACATTACGGATATTGTTCACTCGGGAGAAATATAACAGTGCTTTTTGACGGGCGATTATTTAAGAGAATTAATTACTCTGAAAGTGTCTCTTTATTAAATGGATCTAATACTTGCATCTGTAAAAGCATCGTCTTGCACCAAGAAAATAATGATTCCAAGAATATAGTATCTTTATGAGCATCTCTAATAGTTCATTTTATTCTCTAGAACACTTCATTATTATTGCAGATCATCCAAATGTTCAATTATCAGCTTTCATTTCTCCCCAAAACAAACGTTAAAAGTAAAGTAATACCCTAATAAAGCAGACACGTGCCAGGTGTTTGAAATCAGAATACTTTCTTGAAAGTACAGATAAAAGATAGATGAAGTTGCTACAGATGATGCTTGAAATTCTAGATATATCTTTGGTCATTCTATACGCTATATCTCACTTTGCAAGAATGATACAATTAATGGGCCAAACAGAAAGTCTTATTTTATTAGAAACTTCAAACAGAAACTAGAGAGCAAGTGCAGCATACGCCACCTTACCTCCTCTTAGTGATATTAATCAACAATTACTAAAATTTTAAAGAAAGTGCATAACGTCATTCAAAGATAATGAAGTGATACAGAAAACATACAAGCCACATAAAAAATTTGAAGTTGGCTTTGAAAGTTAGGACTTACCTTAATATTTCAGGCATATATAAGAATGCACGCCAAAAATTAGATATATGTTGGTTGTGTCTGTATAAAATGTCTACATATTTATTAAAAGGATCACAGGAACCTCCCAAAACATTTTAAGGTCTTTCTGTTTAAGTTTCGATGACTAAAGAAATGAGGGAGGTTTACAAAAATGGTTTACGGCAAAACATCTTCGTATCTGTCGTCACTCTGATTGTCCATTCGTCTGTCTGTGATCAATGCTAGCAGCCCAACATTATGCAAGATTTTCGCCAAAATTCATATTCCCCGATCACCCTTTCGAATGTAAGAAGAGAACGTATGGCAATCGTACGCCAGAAAACGGCGAATTTTCGACAGAAAAACTCTTGTTAACGGACCCTGGTAAAGAAAAAGTGGCTAAATCCCGTTCCTGTACATAGTAAATTACTGCTAAGCGTGGTGGGAAGATTTTTTCTAAATGAAATCTGAACAGAACCTGAAATAATGTCAACTTCAATTTTTCGAAAATATGAGTCTTTTGTGCAATTTTGAGCAAAATACAGGCAGTTTTTTTAAAGAATTTTTTTTTCTCAAAACCGCACCAAACATTTTTCATTAATTTTTTTTCCACGGATCGCCGAGACGCTTAAAAGAATGGCGCGGTCTCATTTTCGTTCAACTCTCTGAATTTTTTAGAATAGCAAATTTATAAATAATACGGGAAAATATGTTCGGTTGTAGCACCACTTGTTTTTTTAATACTGTAGAAAACTTTCATTATTTAAAAATATACTTGGAGCATTTTTATGATGTCTTCTGACGATTTCAATGGTCCATTTATTACTAGCTTTTATAGTTACCGCGTTTATTCACGTGGAAAATTCAAATATTTATTTTATACACAGTTACCATCACAAAAAATTACCGGCAAAATTCTATCTTCGTAACTGCGCCAACAAACTTGAACACCCCGCGGCCCGGGGGACGGGTGCGTTGACCAATCGCTAGCAAGTAGAACCCGCGTTGTCTGTGATTGGAGTAAAATCCTAAGGGGTAGAAAACACACTTTCTCAGGAGTGGGATCTGGTTTGTATCCGTATGAGGCGGAAAAATCGTCGTATCCCCTCCCAAAATCCCCCCCCAAGAAAAGATTTTTCGTGCGAGTACGACACAGTACGAAAAAATATTTCTGAGCGAGAGTTCTCCGTACAGAATTACTATCATTAGATCAGTAAATATTTAGTATTTTAACAACTATTATACTAACTTTAGCAATCAATGTGTAACTCCTGTGAAACTGCTACGCGTTCAAACTGTCTGCAGTTCAAACTGCTGCAGTTGTGTTCAGATGCTCGCAATATTTCACACGAATATTGGCGGTATACTTATATTTGTCTCAAATTTCGTTTACTTTTCATAGCGTCAAATTCAGGTAGCTGTATTATGTTCATTAAACACCAAACTATCCAAGGAGTCATTTCAAATTCAAAGAACTATAATTCCGTAGCCAATAATACTAACCTGACATGATTTTCTACAAACCATTAAGAGGATATGAGGACTTGCTCCTAGCCGAAGGGGTAAAAAGTAATGACTGATGATGACTGACTTCATTAAAAAATAATTTCAAAGAGGATTATACTAAACGCTCAATGCCTCCAGAAGGGTTTGTAGACTCGTTATGAAGGCGCACGGTAATGGAAGATCGCCGTGAAAGTGCGTGAGATAGCCGATTCTGTTGGCATCTCAACTGAACAAGTGCACTTCATCTTGCACGATCTTGAAACTGACCTTGAAAGAGCTGTGCGCCAGACGGGTGCCACGATTGCTCAATTTGGACCAAAAACGGACTCGGAAGAAAATTTAAAAGCATAACGTGGCAGTGTTGAGACGAAATCAGCAGTTCTTTTGGCGCAAATTCGTGGTCATGGATGAAATTTGGATCCATCGCTGCACTCCTGAAACCAAAAAAGATTCAAAAAAGTTGTCAAAGGCTGGTGAGAGTGCGCCGAAGAATGCAAAGACACGTATCGCGAGGAAAGGTGATGGCCTCTGTTTTTGGGAGTCTCAGGGTATAATCCTTACAGATTATTTGAAAAAAGCATAAAAATAACTAGGCTCTAATATTCTTCATTATTGGATTGTTTGAAACAAGAATTGATTGAAAAACGGCCACGGTTTTCACACAAGAAATTGTTGTTCCGTCGAAATAACGCACCGAGCCACACAGCATCAATCTCAATTTCAAAAGAGCATCAGTTGGGATTCGAATTGGTTGCTCATCCAGCACACTCACCAGATTTAGCCCTGATTGACTTCTTTCTATTCCCAATCTTTAAAAGTTTGCTTGGTGGGCAGACATTTTCATGAGGAAGCAAGTGCTGTAGCCTTACATTTTGCAGAGTTTAAGAAATCCTATTTCTCAAATGGGTTGAAAAAATTGGAAATACTGTGAGGTCAAATGCGTAGGCCTAGAAAGAGGCCATATTGAAACGTAAAGTGAGTTTTTTCTAAAAAAATAATTTCTTTGTTAATTTTCTACCAAATTTGCCAAACAGCCCATGTAGTTTCTAATTGTATAAAAACAGTTATTTATTATTTATTTCTTATTGAACTACACGGGATTTTCTCCCTTTTACAAAAGTATTACAAACATTAATTTAAAAAATGTTACGCAGAGATCATATTACAATATCAATTCGAATTAACTATAAATATGCGCGAAAATCGTACAAAATATTTGTAATTAAAGTCATCACTGTAATATAACGCACTACTCTATCCTATCTATCGCAACAACTTGATGTAAAAAGAATTCAATAAGGAATCGAAGAAATCTGCCCTGTTCCAAACTCATTTGCCAATTTTGACAGTCTGATGAACGCACCAGTAGTTGTGCATCAGAAAATATTTTACTTAGCACTTAAATTTGTGCATCTATTTCAATAGTTTAATGTCATCTGGCAGCGAAATAAAGTACACGTATCGTTTATGTGAATTGTTTGAAGCGAGCTGTTGATACAGACACCCGATGAATACGATTACTATGTCTCGTGTTATTTCTCCAGAAAGCGCATAGCAACTGCCATAGGAAATGGAGTATATCTCACATGATAGAGGCTTGGGGATAGGATCTTTGTTGTGGGAAAATATGTTATGAAGATTGTTTGGTGTGCTGTATGTGACGTGTATGAAAAATTGTCTGAGGTTTTTGGCAATTTTTAGTGACAGTGGTCTAAGGAAAGGGATGGTATATCTGCTGTGCTTGTGACTTGTATATGTAGGAGTGAGAGAAGTTCTTTGTGTTGAGAGAAATAGTTTTCTTTTTGATAAGATTTTGGATTAAAGAACTATTGGAATCATTGTTCATAGCTATTTTTTTCTGTTATGGATTTCTTTTCTGATGTTCTGAGGAGAGAGAGGAATTGAGAATAATCTGTGAACCATTCCGTGGAATGCTGCGGCTTGTGATAGTGTGGATGTTGCGATGTGTTATGAATGAGTGTGCCGGTGTGAGTCGGTTTCCTATATATGTCAAAAACATGTCTGTCATTCAGTAAATTCATGGACAAGTCTAAAAGTTAAGGGTTCTATTCACATTTTCTTTTTCTACAGTAAATTGTATGTTGGAATGTATAGAATTTAGGAAGTCAGTAATGTTTTTCAATTGTTGTTAATTGTCTGTAAATGCCGGTTCAATGTACTATGATGTCATCAACGTATCTGTACTTACAAATCACATTTGTTAGGTGAGGATGTCCAGAATTAAAAAGTTTCCTCGATGTTGTTCATAAAAATGGCTGCTAGTAGTAGAGAAAATGGGGACTCCATAGGTAGACCAAAATTTTGAGTGAAGAATGTATTGTCAAATTTAAAGTAATTTATGTCCACTCACAGATATATCAGGTTGTAATGATCGTTTTTTATAGGTATTGGGCTCAAAGAGTTGTCAAGGATGTCCCGTAAAATAGTTTTGCATTCTGTAGTCGGAATGCTCGGAAAAAGGTTCGTCACGTCAAAGGAAATACGTTTGCCATTAGGTGGCACAACTACGTCTTTGATGGTGTTCACTAGGTAGATACTATAGGTGATAGTGTGGGAGGTTTTTTTAATATGTGTGGAAAATGTTTGGTAGAGTTTCCTTGCGAGTCTATGTGTAATGGTATTGGTGTACGAAACAACAGTTCTTATGGGGATATAAGGTTTGTGAATATTTGGAAGGCCGTATAATCGAGGTGGAAATGAATTATAGGGAATGATTCTGTTGGGGCTGGGAAAAATCTTTAGATTTTGCAAGTTCTTATTTGATGTCGGACAGGTGTTTGTACGTGGGATCTTTGTTAATCTGTGGAATGTTGTTACTGTTGATAAACTCAAACATTTTTTGGTAATAATCTAATTTGTCTAGAATGACTATAGAATTCCCGTTTTCAGCTTTGGAGATGAGTAAGTTATTGTTATGTATTTTTTTGTTTAAGATTGTGTTTTGTGGCAGTCTCTGACTGTGTGTTCATGTGTGAATAATGAGTATGTTTTAATTCCTGTTTTATGTCTGTTATATTGTGTTTGCTTTCATCTGAACTAGGATTAAAGCTAATGATATAATCAGTCTGTGCGCACAGAGTTTTAATTTCAGAGAGAGTTGGTGGATGTGGAATAGAATAATTAAGATCTTTGTTGAGGAGGGAAGTTTCTTTATCAGATTGTTCACAAAAGGAACAGTTGCTGATACGGGGATGGAATTCTTGAGTGTGTGTGGTATTGATCGATGTATGGAGGGGGTGATGTATTGTTGATGCGCGGAGGTGTGTCGACTTGCTAAATTTGTTTTCGGTGCCTGTCGATTTTGAAGACTCTGCTCCTCATGGTGTTCTGCAGGTATGTTCACGTTTTATTTTCCAATTTTTCTATTTTACTTAAGTTCTAATTTTATTCATAATAATATCCTGTAATTTAGTTTAAAATGTAATTTAGTATATTATTATTATTATTATTATTACTTACGACAAAACAACGCCTCAGATCCATTTCCATGATGCAAATGGCGTAAACTCCACACCATTTCCTATCATATCTGTATTGGTTGAAAATACTTTCCCTCCCTTAAGTAAATCAGTATTTACGAAAAAACACTGATTTTATTTTTGAAGAATTTATTTAGGGTTTTTTTTCTCCCTAGATGGGTTGATTTCATCTTACCTGAAGAGTACCATCAACCCCAATGTGAAGGGAATGGGGAGGAAATCTTAAGGACGGCGAACCTCCGAGTTACTTTATCCACTCGTAGGTTCGGAGGGTAGGGAAGGATGGCATTGAAAGATGGATACATCAAAAGGTGAGGACAGCAGTCAACTGCTCCCTTATCGGTAGGAGAAACCGGGCTGACTGCGGCATTCCCCACCCTCTAGTAGGGATGTGCAGGGCGATGGGGTCGCTACATCCCAACGCCAGAAAGGGATGTCAATTCTACGTCAATTCTTCTCTGTAATATAAAATTCTGAGAGATATAGGATGAGCTTCCTAAAAATATTATGTTGTATTTCAAAATTCTGCCGTATTGCCGTCTTGAAAATCGTAATGAGATTTTTGCGTGGCAGCTGTGTTGACGCTGGGGCCATTTGCCTATATCAAAAGATTAACGTTATTAGAGGCATAATCTCGTGCAATGTCGTTATTGCTTCGCGTCAGCAAAGCAAGTGACGTTGCCGCCAGCGGCGCAAGGGATAAAAACCTCAATCGGAATACCGTATTTTTTTCGGGATAAGACCACACGTTTTGCAACAAGATTTTCGTTCATTTTGGAACAAAAAGTGACGGCTCAATATGAATTTGAGTACGACGCTGCGAGACAGTTTGATTAGCGCGCACGTGCTTTTGTATTCATTCTTCTCTTTTGTGTTAGGTTCGTTACAAATTTTGACATGGATATGGGTGGTGGCGAGTGAAAATCTCACCCTTTCTGACGCCACACTGGAACAGTATTGTAGAATTCGCATCAGCAATGCTAGAAAAGAATTAATTGAAAGTGCGTTAAATTCCAAAATCAACTCTTTGATTTAGGAAAAATGTTCAAAACCGCGGTAACCCCTCGGGAAAACACGGGAAACCGTAAAAACTCGTTTTAATACCTTTCTCTTTTCACTATTTCATTTCACTCACCCGCTGGTTACATTCCGCACACCACGCACTGACCGCCTCTCACATTCAGCTCACCGTCACTCATCACTCACCTTCCACAGCACACCCTCCTCTCACCTGCTGGCTATCTGACGCTCACTCGTCGCTTACCCCGTTTTCACTTGACGCAAATCATACGGTCACCCATCTCCCCAGCCATTTTCCATCGTTATCTCATTTACATAACTCCAAAAATTTTAATTTGGCACAAAAAAAATCAAAATATTTACAGACAAAATTTATCTTTTACCAAAAGAATAATAATTCTATATTTTATTAATATTACAAGGCAACAACTGCAACCAAATGACTATACCCACTTAATTGCCAACATAGTATATCAAAGAATTTCATCTCTTTTATCATCTAGGAACTGCCGGTTTGGCTACACTGAAAAGTCAGCAGTAGCCGAACACGCTTTCTCTGGCCGTGAACACAACATAAGATTTGGAGTCGTGGATGTTGTGTTCACTACCATGCGCGATTAAACCATGAAGCTATTGAAATTCACAAACATCCCCGGATTATCAACAGAAAGGAGGGAATGAAAATTAATCTGATTTGGAACCCTCAGGCAAAAGCAAAACCTAATAACAAACAAAGACGTGACAGTGGTCACATAGGTACGCGGGAACTTGACAACAGTCACGTACACACAGCGAGCGTCTCCGCCACGTCACCCGATCCGAGCCAATCAATAGCCGCCCCCCACCACAGTCCCGCTGGTACAAATATCCCCGCGGTCCGGGCAGCTCCGTCAGTCACTGGGGAACCATCAAAGAGGATTCTTCGTCCGAGACCACATCGCCACTGAAGATATCTGCCGCAGTTGCGGACGATACGTCTGGAAATATGTTTTCCAATTGACCACGGCCCTTCATCCCGGAAGAAAACTTTGACTACAACTCCGGCCGTGAAAGCCTACACTGTTTTATTTGATCATGTTGTGAGACATTTGTGGGCTATATTAGTTATATTAAGGTCTTACCAAAACTCATTTTATACTTTATTCTCACTCTTAGTTAAATATTCGTATGCAATTATTAGTTGAATTAATGAATAATTAGCTGAAATATATTCCTACATTTGTAAAAATGTCTAATTCAATCCAATAAAATCTCGTTTCAAGTTATGATCTATACAATTATACTAGCGTACCCGTGCGAGAAGTCTCGCATGTTAAACCCCACCCTAATTTTTGCTTTAAGTATAGTGAAACTGAAATTTGGGAACATGTGGTTCGATTGCATCGTAGTTACTTCCACATTTAGGTACACAGCACCTGTAGACCGCGTCAAAACGAATATGAATATATTTATATGAATGGTAGCACTACGTGCGTAGGAAACAATATTCACCTGTATCAAGCAACTGTTAACAGTACTTCTAGTGGTTGCTGCGGGAGCGAATCTTGAAAATAATTATGCAAGTAAACCTCGTCAGTCTCCGCAAACCACAGTGTGTACAGAAAGCGTAATAGTATAAGATACATGGGTCTTAGCCTAAGCGTGACGTCGCAAAGATGGCCACCAGCACCAAAGGCTGAAATATAGATCATGAATGAATATATTCTGTATTCCCCCATGTATAGGTCGTATAAGTAGTATCGATAAGCACCGAACCGGCAAAATTTTAATAGATTATGAATATCTCATCCTATATATTGCAATGGTAGAAACATTTCGTTGAGGCCTTTGTTCTCTAAATTTTAGCTTTTAAGGCCCTATAATGCTTAGTTTAGGAGTTATTTAACGATATAGCTGACCGAGTGTTGGGGGTTGCATTTGACATGAATAATTTAGATGCGATGTTTTTAACAAATCCTTCGTATTGTTAAAAGTCAAAGCCCAATTCGTCACGTCTCCGTGAAATTCTCTTTCTTTAGACACCTCATATCTAAAGATCGGTTGCGTATGAGAGCCGCAAAATGAATGTATACTACTGAAATAATATAGGAGGCGATCAAGTTTCAAGCTATGAGAACCGCTGCACGAGAACTTGGACCTGAGAACGCTGCTATGGACTCGACCACCTACACCAATACCACCCTCAAATTCCACGACCACCCCACGTCCTGGCCCTGATATTCCACACCCATCCATGCAGAGACAAACAATAATTACTCGAAAGACTAAGACTGACAAAAAAACAAGCACCCCCACCATTAATATTCAAACAACCCAAACCTCACAGTAAACACCCCACCCACTTCCAACAATCAACAGACTTTTTCAAATAACTGCAGACAGACGAAACAATCGAAAAAACAATGGCCAAACCAACTCACCGAGAACCACTGGGACAATCAGAGAAATACTTGACCGAATCAGAGAAAGCGACATCGCCAGACTTGCACAGACAATCAAAAATAATATCAATATTTTCAAACAACTCGGAAACATCCTGACTTACGTTAAGGGTCACAACGCAACAAGACGCACTTAGGCTGACATCATGGAGCGCCCAAGGAGGACTAAGAGACAAAAACGGACCTAATACAATACGTAACGGACTACAAAAAATGCTGCTACAAGAAACTTAGCTATAAAACACCCAATCCTGTAATATTCAAAATTTCATTACAACCGACAGAATCCACACCCTAGGAGGAGGCACCGCAATAATAATCAAAAAGACAATTCTGCATTCACATATCCCTGACAATAGAAAACTTGATTATGAAAAGACCACTGTACAAATCGAAACACGGACAGGACCAATCAGCTGCACCTCAATATAAAACAGACCAAGAACGCACATTGTCGAAAACGAACTGGACCAAATCATAGACAAGACACCTTTGCAATCATTGCAGGACACCATAACGCCAAAATGACTGCCAATGTGACAATCGTCCAGGAAAAGATTTAAATGACTATATACTGAACAGACTAAGACTTCAACTTCTCATCCTCCTAGGACCGACACACTACATAAATGACTAGCCCAATGACATACTAGACTACGTAATTCATACCTCCAACCTCTCAGTTTTCCACTCCACAACCCCGACACGAGCTTGTATACGATCACCTTCCAATTATCTTTGTCATTTACATCACACCATACATGACACACCGAACACCATACACAAAAAAAACAAATTGTAAACAATACAGAACACTTATCGCTAAGAAAATCAAACATACTACAGACCTACACCTACGTACACAAATAGATAAGTCAATTGCTCACTTTAACCCCCACATCACCCACTCCCCTGTAAAGCTTCCATCACCACCCAACCATCGAAAACTGGCAAACAGTCACTTCCTGACGACATCATTGACCGTGTACGACGGTCAATGGAAAAACGGTGACTGGAAAAAAATATACAGAGCGAGACGAACCGAAACAGACGAAACGATTACTACATAACGCACGTGAAAGACATGAAATGACAAAACGGGATGAGACGCTACGTGACGTTAACTTGGAGCAGCCCCAGAATGACGGAAAATCACTTAACTACCAAAAACGCCTGACACCAATATCTCTCCTATCAAACTACAAGACAGAATTACTTACGACTAATGGACAATCACTGAAAGTTTCGCCACCTCCCAGTCCACAAAATTTTCCAATTCCATTTACCAATCCTCAATATCCCACACAAGCCATGCTCAACTTCTTTACGACCCCACCTCTACCCTTGATTGATTGATTAAATTTTTCGTGTTTCCGGGCGCGTCAACTGCTTTGGTTATTAATCCCGATAGTGTAGTGCATGTTTTTTCTCGGGAGTGATCGCTCTGCGGTGATCGCTGCATGACGAGATCCGGCGCCGACCTACCGTCGGCTAGTGGGGTTTCCCCCTGACCAAGACTCTTCCACCAGCGGGGCACCGCCCCAGCCGGGACAAGCTCTAAGTTCCCCACCGATCTTCCGGAATATGTGGTAGTGTAGTGCATGTTAGTGTAAGTGTGTGTGTAAGAGGAAGGAAAGATCGCGCGCGGTCCGTAGCCCGTTTGGTAGGGTACTGCTCCGGCATTCGCCTGGTTTTGATCGGAAAAATCACGGAAAACTACCGATCAGAGCAGGCGACCGCTAGAATTCTCCTCCAGACAGCCACTGAATTCGACCTACCTGGAAAGCTAGTGTCAAAAACCCAGCGGCCGTCAGAACTCGAACCTAGGACCTCTCGGTCAGAAGCGCTGCAGTTACATCAGTTGATGCACTGAGCTGCCGCTCCCGGTCTACCCCCTGGAGCACAGGCTCCATGGACCTTCAATGACAAAGACGTACGCGACGAACTAAGACTTCTCGACCCGTCCAAAGGAGTAGGACCTGACAGAATATCGGCAGCCGCTTTTAAACATTTGACAAAAAATGCAATAGACCATCTAACAAACGTGTTTAATGCCTGCATCAGACTGACATACTTCCCGACGAAATGGAAATTAGAGACTGTAATAATGATACCAAAACCTAAGAAAAACCCCCAAAGACATGAATAGTTACAGACCAATAAGCCTACTAACGATGACCAGCAAACTTTTTGAACGAATCATACACCGACGACTGACACCACTTTTGACAAACGTAATCAAACACCACAATTCGGTTTCACCGATAATAAAGCAGCACCCCTTCAAACCCTCAAACTGACGATGAACATAGCCAAGGCACTTCAAAGAAGACCACGTCAAGCACCATCTTTACTGACAGACTTCTCTAACGCCTTCGGCTCCGTAAACAATGACCTTCATCTACTTAAAATCAGACCCTACACTCCCAAATTCGTGTTCTCCCTTCTCCAAAGTTACCATTCCCAACGATTCTTCCAAGTCCTATTCCAAACCTGCGTATCTAGTCCACACCCAATCCCCGTTGGTGTGCCCCAAGGAGCCGTCCTTTCCCCAAAACTCTTCTCCGTCTTTATTAATGACATACCTGTTCCACCAACTGACGACGAATACCTTTACGCAGACAACCTGGTTTACTTGACAAAGACTGGCAAAAACAACAAACCAGCATATGACAGACGTTCTGCACAATTGACAAGCTGGACCAATAACATAACAAACTGGACAATATAATCATCAATCCCTTCAAATGTCAGGCAATCATCTTCACATGTCAAAACTAGTAGTGCTGCAGAATGACACAGATTTTCTCGTACACTTCTAATTTCTACACTCCTCTAATCTCGTAAGTGTGGATTGGCTTTACGGTCTTGCTCCATCCTCCTGATAGGTGCAATCTATCGTTGCACAAAGTACCCTACCCCTCGAGAAAACTAGCCGCTAATACTGTATCACTGCAACCGCGCCGAAAACTTGGACACCCCGCGACCAGGGGAACGGACGCATTGACCAATTGCTAGTAGGTAGAACCACAGTTCTTTGTGATTGGTGCAAAATCCCAAGGGGTAGAAAGAACGCTGTCTCAGGGGGAGGGGACCGTGTTAATTTACGTATGAGGCGGAAATATCCCTGCTAAAGCATATATTTCCCTGAGAAGAAATACAAGAGGTCATCTTCGTCAACATATTAGTTTTATTAAGATCTTAATTTTCTAGATTTTATTAAGATGTTAATAAAACTAATATGTTGACGAAGATGACCTCTTTTATTTCTTCTCATAAGAACGTCAACAACACCACATCAGAATTCCCACAATATATTTCCCTGCTAAAGGAGAGATTTTTCCTGCGCGTACGCCATGAAACAATATTTCTGAGTGGGAGTTTTTCATCCATAATTACTGTCAATACGCAAGTAAAGGTTTAGCAATTTTGCAACAATTAGACTAACTTATAGCAACCAATTTGCAACTCCTGTCAAACTGCTATTTTGAAATGTTCATTTCAGGCACAATTTGCGGAGCTTTCCGACCGTTCTAACACATTTTTCGAATTTGCTTAAAAAATTGTAAATTGTGGCAAAATTGTTAATTCACTGTTTTCGGCCCTGATACATAGGAAGTTTCTACTTCTTTGGATTTGCAAAATTTGGAAATTGTTTATAAATTTGCAAATGTTGCACATTTTTTTATTATCTCATCCGAATGGCGTTTAAATGCGATACAAAATTCTGGAATCCGATCGGTGTTATATTTTGTTCTCGAGATGTGGAATTGTTTAAAAGAAATTAGCATCTTACAATGAACCCATTTGTTTGCACATAATTCATTCGTTCTTCACAAGCATACTGAACAGTTCTCCAAGGTCGCACTTTTGCCCGCCACATACACTTAAAATGCATACAGCTTGGAAACAAATTCTGTTAATTTGTTGAATCCGTCTGTTTTACGGCGAGTATATACATAACTTTCATTTTGTTTTACATTCTCTTTAAAGTCCTGCAATTTGCGAGACACTCTCACTCTCTCTCTCTCTCTCTCACACACACACACACTCCATATGTGTGTGTATGTATATATATATATATATATATATATATATATATATATATATATATATATATATATAATTTCCTCCCCCAGTCGAGAGATTGAGAGAAAATTGATTACAAACAAATTATTTTTCAAGGTGCCGAAACGATAATTTCTGCTTTTCTGTCAAAACGATGTTGAGCAACCAAATGGTGGTATTATTAATATTTTTGAAATGCTCCTGTTAAAACCGGGAGTCAGAAACTATTTGTTCCTCTTCTTTAAAAATTACCATTAAAAATAGGGAAACATACTGTAAGCTGTTTGCTGTAAACTGTATTGTATTGGATAAATGGAATGTTACAAATTGCAGGACTGCAACAGGTTTGCACAGGTTTGCAAATTAAGAAATATTCAAGTTTGTTCAACCACCTGAGTAGAATCATTCAACCATCTGAGTAAAATCACACATCACAAATTTCTACTTTATTTATACAAGTACAGAAATTTCTAAATGAACTTATATAAACTTTAGATTAATATTTTCAATTCACTTTATCATTCAATAATAAGAGAATATCTTTCTAAAAGTGTTAATTTGATGTTTTTATTCTATAATATTCGAATGCCAGTACATGTGCTGAAACTACGCGTTATTGTAATGAAATAGCGTTATATTCTCTCTTCTTCAAGATCAGGTGCAGGAAAAGAACTTTTCGCTATGAAATGAAAGATCAATAGCAAACATCTTAAGTATCATTGCGAATTTTAAAATATCGATTCCTTATAAATTCACTAGAATTGCAATTTTTTCTGACGTCAACCTACAGAAAATCACTAGGGATCCTTCAGTGAAATGCGATATACCAATGCAAATTCTTAATTCATATAAAAAGAATGGCCAAGGTTAACCTACTTTATAAGTTAGATTACAGATATCCCATCCGCAATAAAATTTCATGGCAAACTTTTAATTGTATACTTTGTTAACACATTTTTCAACAATATGAGTAATTATATATACATTTTTTAGATTGGCGAACTTTTCAATGAAATTTCGTGAATTACAAAATGCTTGAAAATAAAAACTTCTAAGATTCAAATATTTCAAATGTAACAATCATATATATCATATGATTATATATAACAATCATATAATATTTTAAATCAAACAATGTAATAATAACAATGTCTTAAAATATAACGAGTTGCTACTGCTAAAAGAAAACTAAAATATCATGATAAAATACTTCAAAGCGATATAGCACATATGTTTCCAGTTTAGTAAATATTAATGCCGTAGCATTTTCCTGTAAAAATACTTACAACGAACTTGGCGGTCAAGTTATATTTCCTTTCCAATACAGACTACATTTCAGATTCAATTCCACAAATATCGTCTGAGAATGAAGGTGGTTTGCTGCAGGCTGCTTACCATCCTACAAAACTCCCGGGACCTTGAATTTTTCTCGACAATCTGTAACAGGAGGGCATAGCGTTTTATGAAAATGCGGAATTTTGAGCTCATTTTAATATAAAACTGTTCAGTTTTGAGGAATTTTATATTATATATTTAAAACATATGTACTCATAAATATGATAAAGTGAAGAAATTGCCTCTAATGTAAATATTACTGATGTGACAGACAAGATATAAAAATTACATTTTTGCTATTTTTCAAAAATCTACAGTGTAGAGCAATATGGCGTTTATAGCATAGCATAGAGTACATTTGGCCCTAACCCTATTAAAAATTTAAAGAAAAAATGTGGAGCCGTTTTTGAGAAAATCTGTTTTTTGTTGTTTTTTTTAAATTGCAAACACTGCACGCAATACTGCACATAAACTACTAGAATTTTCAAAAAATCTACATGATCTTAATGAAAGAACTAATTATGGACAACAAATTGCATTTGAAAGAAAAACTGTCATCCCTTTTATAGTTGTAGGAAGACGTCGAAAAAATTCAAACGTATTCAATTTACGAAAATTCAGAGATAACAGTGAAAATCTGATCTATGCCACTTTTATAAGCGAATTTTACTCTACTCATAAGAGAAAAAGAAAGAAAAAAATTGAAGCCGTTTTTGAGCAGTTTGAAAATTCCTCCATTCTCTGAGCTGCCATCTACCGTCTACCATAGTACATTTTTTGACCTTTTCTCAACTTTTTGTTTAACTAATGGTACAACCGAAATATTATTTCAAGAATATTAAAGAAAATTAACACCTCATCTAAATAGAATGTTTCATTAAAAAATTGTAGCTTTTTTTAAGAAAATGGCGAAGAATCACAGGAATATATTGAGGAATCACAGGAATCTATTGAGTTTACGAAAAACTTCATATGACCATTTGAATCACTTCCACTCACAAATGCAATAATGTACACAAATCAATGGAAATGTGCAAATAACAACGTGAGACATATTTCAATACAAATTATATTTGTGTAATTTTTGGAAAAAATAAAAGAATTCACCAAAATGAATTTTGTGTCATATTAAACAGTGCAATTTTCACTATCCGTACTCAAAATTTGAACAAAAAATGTGGAACCATTTTTGAGAAAATGGCTTTTGAGCGTTTCAAAAAAATCGGAATTGTGTTCTCATTTTAACAAAAACTGAAGACTTTTCGAGAAACCTTGTATGATATTATTTAAAGCACATGTACTCATAAATATAATAATGTGAAAAAATCGCCTTTAATGTAAATATTACCGACGTGTGGGACAAGTCGAAAAAATTTCATTTTTGATGTTTTTGAAAAAACAAAACAATAGAGCAAAATGTCGTTTATGGCATGGCATAGGGTTCGCTTTGTACTAATCCTACAAAAAATTTACAGAAAAAAATTGGGGCAGTTTTTGAGAAAATCTTGTTTTTGTTATTTTTTTATATTGCAAATATTGCAAGAACTATTGAACGAATACTACTAAACTTTCCAAAAAATCTACATGACCTTATTGAAAGAACTAATTATGCACAGCAAATTTCATTTGAAGGAAAAATCTCTATCTTCAATTTTGTAGTTGTAGTTAGACGCCGAAAACATTCACACTTTTGCAACTTTCGAAAATTCTGAATTAACGGTGAAAATCGGACGTATGCTACCTTCATAAGTGTATTTTACTCTATTCTTAAAAGGAATTTCAGGAAAAAAAATTGGAGCCGTTTTTGGGATAATTTTGAAAATGTCCGTGAGGCTTCATGTAAAGTACCCCAAATTTTAAATAATATTTATCAAAATTTCAAAGCTTCAATTAGAGCCAGATGGACCGGGGTTTCTTTAATTTGGAAAATATAGTTTGCATGGTTTAGGCGCTAGTGTTCACATACATCAAACGGACGGACGGACAGATGGACGGACGGACGGACGTTTTGAAAAAAAACTTTTTTGTATCAGGGGTCCCCAAAACGTGTATTTCCGTTGAAATCTCGAAATCGATTTTCCACACCATTACATAACCTTCCCTATACTACGTATTTTACTCCAGTATATACACAATGTAATCAAAAGTATCCGGATACCCCCCGAAAAAGGAAACATACGTTTTTCATCTTAGGTGCATTGTGCTTCCACCTACCGTCAGGTACGCATTCTGCGCGACCTCAGTAGTCATTATACATCGTGCAACAGCAGAATAGGACGCTCCGTGGAACTCACAGACTTTGCAAGTGGTCAGGTGATTGTGTGTCACTTGTGTCAGAAGTCTGTACGCGAGATTTCCACACTCATAAACAACTCTAGGTCCACTGTTTCTGATGGGATGGTGAAGTGGAAACGTGAAGGGACATGTATAGCACAAAAGCGTACAGGCCGACCTCGTCTGTTGTGACAGAGACCACCGACATTTGAAGAGGGTCGTAAAGAGTAATAGGGACACATCCATCACACAGGAATTCCAAACTGCATCAGGATCCACTCCCAGTACTATGACTGGCGTGAGGTGAGAAACCTTGGAATCTATGATCGAGCGGCTGCTCGTAAGCCTCATACGAAAATGCCAAAATGCCAAAATGCCGCCTCGCTTGGTGTAAGGAGCGTCAACATTACACGATTGAAAGTGGCAAAACGTTGTGTGGAGTGACAAATTACGGTACACAATATGGCGATCGGGTGTCAGGGTGTGGGTATGGCGAACGCCCGGTGAACATCATCTGCCAGCGTGTGTAGTGGCAACAGTGAAATTCGGAGGTGGTGGTGTCATGGTGTGAACGTGTTTTTCCTGGAGGGGGCTTGGATTTCGTGTTGTTGTGCGTGGCACTATCACAGCACAGGCCTACATTAATATTGTAAACACCTTCTTGCTTCCCACTTTTGAAGGTCACTTCGGGGATGGAGATTGCATCTTTCAACACGATTGAGCACCTGTTCATACTGCACGGGCGGTAGCGGAGTGGTTCCACGACAATAACATCCCTGTAATGGACTGGCCTGCACAGAGTCCCGGGTTGAATCCTATAGAACACCTTTGGGATGTCTTGGAACGCCAACCTCACCGACCGACATTGATACCTCTCCTCAGTACGGCGCTCTGTGAAGAATGGGTTGCCATTCCCCAAGAAACCTTCCAGCACCTGATTGAAAGTATGCCTGTGAGAGTGAACGCTGTCATCAAGGCTAATGGTGGGCCAACACCATATTGACTTCCAGCATTATCGATGGAGAGCGCCACGAAATTGTACATCCGTTTCAGCCGAGTGTCCAGATACTTTTGATCACATAGTGTACGTATGTATACGAGAAAGTAACTAGAGGTGCTTCAGAATGGCACAGACTTACTCGAGGTACGTTTTTCTAATTTCCTTGATGTGGACTGGTACTGTACGGTCTTTCCTTTCTTTCTTGCCTGCTGCCATCTATCGTCACCAAAGTATTTTCCCATTTTTTGAAATTTTTTCAACTTTTCGGTTTCCAAATACCGGAACCGAAATTTTATTTTAAGAATATTAAAGAAGGCTAAAAGCTTGATCTGGGCTGTCCGGGTGACGCCGCGTCGAAGGCTGGGGTGCCGACGTTTCGACCGACATGTCGCGGTCCTCTTCAGGGCTGTACTGCAGGGCTGTACTGTTGGCAGTACAGCCCTGAAGAGGACCGCGACATGTCGGTCGAAACGTCGGCACCCCAGCCTTCGACGCGGCGTTACCGGGCAAGCCCAGATCATGACTCTCGCCGCGGAAGCCTACGATATCAAGGGTAAAAGCTTGTTCTAAATTTTTATGTTCATTGAACATTTTGGAGCCATCTTTAAGAAAATGGCATGAAGCTTTACTGCAAATGGAAAATTCGCAGCTCTTTTTCACAGGAATCTATTGAGTTTTCGAAAAACTTTATTTCAAGTAATTGGAAGAACATCAGCTCACTAATTAAATACTGTATTCAAATCCATTGAAATGTGCACATTAACGGCGAGAGAAATATTGAAAAAAATTGGTGTAATTTTTGAAAAAATTAATGAATGCACCAAAATAAACTTTACGTCATATTAAACAATGCTATTGCCACTATCCGTTGCAAGAGTTTTAAGAAAAAAATTTTGAGCCATTTTTGAGAAAATGGCGATTGAGCATATCTGAAAATGCGGAATTTGGAGCTCATTTTAAGAAAAAACTGTTGAGTTTTCGAGAAACTTTATTTGACATTATTTAAAGCACATGTACTCATTAATACAGTAACGTAAAGAAATTGCCTCCTATGTAAATATTACTGACGTGGGAGACAACTCAAAAGAATTAAATGTTTGAAAATTTTGAGAGCAATATGCCATTTATGTCATAGTACGGAGTTCGTTTGGCGCTATCCATACCACAAATTTAAAGAAACAATTTGGAGCCGTTTTTGAGAAAAGCTTGTTTTTGTATTTTTTTTAAATTGCACATATTGCTCGCTATATTGCGTGAAAACTACTAAAATTTTCAAAAACGTCTACATGACCTTATTAAAAGAACGAAGTATGAGCAACAAATTTCATTTCAAGAAAAAATCTATATCATTAATTTTGTAGTTTTAGTAAAACGGCGAAACAATTCAGTTAACTGTGAAAATGGGACCTATGCCACCTTTATAAATGTATTTACTCTATTCTAACAAGAAATTTAAAGTTAAAATTTGTAGAGGTTTTTGAGAAAATTTTTAAAATATTCGGGGGGCTTCCTGTAAAGTACCCCGAAATTTTAAAGAATGTTTTTCAAAATCTCAAAGATTCAACTAGAGCCGGATCGATCGAGGTTTCTGCAATATGGAAAAGATCGTTCGTGTAGTTTAGGCCCTAGGAGTGTTCACAGACGGACGAACGGACGGACTGACGGACGGACGTTTCGAAAAAAACACTTTTTCTGAATCCAAAGACCCCAAAACGTGTATTTCCGTTGGAATATCGAAATCGATTTTCTGCAGCATTACATGACTTTTTCTATACTACGTATATTACTCCCGTATTTACGTATGTATACGAGAAAGTAGCTAGAGATGAATGGCACAGAATGGCACAGACTTTCTCGTAGTATTGTTTTCTAATTTCTTTGGTGTGGTTTGGCTTTAAGGTCCATTCTCTGGCCATCTATCATCTATCATCATTAAAAGTACATTTTATTGACATTTTCTCAACTTTTTGCTGTCCTTGTAGTACAACCGATTTGTTACTTCAAGAATATTAAAAAAGAGTAAAAACTCGTCCTAAATAGAAATTTGCATTGTCATGTGAAGTACTCCCAAAGTTCAAAGAATGTTTCTCAAAATTTCAAAGCTTCTACTAGAACCAGATCGCCATAGGTTTCTTCAATTTGGAAAAGATCGTTCGTGTGGTTTAGGCGCTAATAGTGTTCACAGACGGACGGACGAGCAGAAAGACGGGCAGACTGAAAACCAATTTTTCGGTATCAGGGGACCCCAAAACGTGTATTTCCGTTGAAATCTCGAAATCGATTTCCTGCAGCATAACTTAACTTTCTCTATACTTCGTACATACGTATGTATACGAAAAAGTAAAAATCCTCTAACATATCGTGTACACAGAATCCCTGTTTTGTGGCCACTTGAGGACGAAAAACCAATTGAAAGCAAAATGCCCGTCCGTCCGTCTGTCCATCTGTGAACACTACTAACGCCTAAACCATGAGTAATATTTTTTCCATATTGAAGAAAGCGCTATCTGGCTGTAGTTGAAGCTTTGAAATTTTAAATAATATTCTTTAAAATTGTGGCGTTCTTTATATGACAACCCCGGACATTATTAAAATACTCAAAAACGGCTGCAATTTTTTTTCTTTTCACTTTCTTGTAAGAATAAGGTAAAGCACACATATATACGTGGCATATGTCTGTTATTCACTGTTTATTCCGAATTTTTGAAAATTGAAAAAGTTTGAATTTTTTCGGCGTGTTTCTACAACTAGAGAATTGAAGATAGCGATTTTTTCTTTAAGTAAAATTTGTTCTCCTCATTGAGTTCTTTTATTAAGGTCATGTTCTCTTTTTCAAACTTTTTGCGGAATATTGCGTGGAATATGAGCATGTTTAAGATTTTCTCAAAAACTGTTCCGAATATTTTTAAACTTTTGGTAGGTATAGTGCTAAATGTACTCTATGAGATACATAAATGTCATTTTGCTGGATCGTTTTCTTCTTTCAAAAATTAGGAATATGTATTATTTTTACTTGTCTCTCACGTTGTTAATATTTGCATTAGTTGCGATTTGTCAACATTATTGTATTTATGAGATCATATGCTTTAATTCATGCCAGATAATTATTTTCAAAAATTCAACAGTTTTCTATTAAAATGAGCTCGAATATCCGCATTTTTAGAAAAGCTTAAACACTATTTTCTCAAAAATGTCTTCACATTTTTCTTCGAGTATTCCCAGAGAAAAGTTCTAATTGCACTGTTTAATATGACATAAAGTTAAATTTAGGGTATCCTTTGGTTTTTTAAAACATTACACAAATGTATTTCTTTAAATATCTGTCATGCCGTTAAGAGGCACATTTCCAGCAATTTGTATACTCTACTGCATTTGTGAGTAGAAGTGCTTCTAATGACTTTTCTACACTCAAAACGTATCTATGAAAAAGAGCTTCAAATTTCGAAATTACAGTAATGCTTAAACGCTATTGCCTTTAAAACGGTTATAAATATTTCAATGAAAATTGTCACTTAAAAATAGGATTTACTCTTCTTTGATATTCTTAAATTAATATTTCTGTTCTAATATTAGGAAACCGAAAAATTGAGCAAAAGTAAAAATATGTACTTTGGGCGGCGCTAGATGGCTGTTGCCAGGAGTATTGGCAAGTCCGAATAGCTAGGCCGAAGGCGAAGGCCCAGGCCGAAGAAAACCGAAAACTAATACGAAAAAGTCTGCACCGTTATGTAGCAGCAGTAGTTTGTTATCAGGGGCCGGCAATGATTTTTTTCTGAGGAAAATCCGGCTTTTTTTCGGGCAATTTACATAACTTTCACTATACTACGAATATTACTCCCATATAGACATATATACACGAGAAAGTAAATGCACCTACTCGATTTCTTCACCTTCTCAATCCCATCTCCAAAGCCATCCATAATCTTAGCAAAGCCACAACCTTAGCGCAAAAACCCACACCAATCCATTCCCCCCTCAAAAAATAACCAGTCTATCATCACCACTATTGTCACCTCAAAGAAATAAACTACAAAATTATCAACCTGATATCAAATAACCTATCTTCCCCACATAACATGCAACAAAATAACCTTTCTTTTACAAACTCAATAAAATAAAAATAAAATATGCACAGTACCACCCAACCAATAACAAATCAAACAATAGCGCCTTTCTGCAATAAAAACAAATTTTCATTCCCCACTAGCACCTTCTCTCTGTGTCCGATAAATACAGAGGAAAGGAAGGACTTTTATTTTTGTAAATACCTCAGTTTTAAAAACAAAAGCGTGAGAGCCCAGTGGTGGGCAGACCACAAAAAGAGCTGTGAGAAATGCAAGCGACAAAACGTCGCCCTGGGGGCCAGCGGTGTGGACCGCGCGCTCTAGGAATGACAATCGCAATCGCTTGCGCAGACGATTTCAACGGCAGCCGCCAGATCTCAGTTTCGAATTCTGTGACCTGCTGAACGTAATATCATTGAGGGCAGTGTACACAAACCGAAGCTGAAAGGCAAATATAAATGGACGCAGATATCTTCAGTATGGAAATAAAATTAGTAAGGATTTCTTTATATAAAATAATGAATAATAAAGACGTGGATAAAATGTTTTTCTTCACAAAACAGCTTTCTCAGTATGCAATATATTATAGAAAACAAAAATAAACAATAAAATTAATTTGAGCGAGCTGTCAATATTATTCTCTACATTTTCTGTAATAATTTTTAATATCAAATTGTTCATTAATGAGGAAGAGATTGAAATTACGTAAAGCTAAAGAAAAGTTGTTGATTGGTTGTTAGTGATCCCGGGTGCGTCTGCTGCGAAGGTCATTATTCCTGTAAGAGAAATGCATATTTTCTTCTCGGGAGATTGCAGTGATTATTCCCCGCTGGACGGTGAGATGCGATGCCCCGTCCATGGCCCGTTTGTTAGGGTCTGCTCCGACATTCCCCTCGTGTTGATCGAAGAAACCACGGAAAACTACCGGTCAGAGCAGATAAAATTCTTCTCCAGTTCTACCTAGCTATCTCGCTGGTTAGATACCTAACTTAAAAAACGAAGGAAAATGTTTTTTTTTCAATTTTTCCCTTCTTTTTCACTTTCTTGTTACTGTTTACGCAGTAGAGAGAAAATTAAATAAAACTGTCACAAAAAGAAACAAATTTCGGCAGAAAAACTCTTATTACAGGACCCTGGTAACGAAAAAGTGAATAAATCCAGTCTCTAAATTTAGAAACTAATACGTAGTGTAGTCAATATTGTGACATACCAATATGTCACTAAATATGGTACAATTATTTATTATAAATGGCGTCAATTAAAGGGGATAAATTATGTGAATATGCTAGCATAGCAACGGTAAGCGAGCCGTCGTCAAGGTCAACATATTCATGCAGTGACAATCGCGGAGACGGCTAGTTAATTCTATATAGAATTCTGGGATTGGCCGAAAAAGCAGTGACAGTCGTGAAGACGGCTAGTTCGTTTTGCAAGAAATTTAGAGATTGGCTAGGTACGAAAGTACATCAAATATTATCTGCAAATAAACAATCGAAATTAAGAACCGAGCTTTGCAGGGCTGAAAGAATACGAGAGACATTCATTCTGACTGATGCCGTGCTCATGAACGGATCGTGCTCCAATTAATGTTAGGAGTTTTTTTTTCTTTGGGGACTTGTAAGCATCTACTAGGGAATGGATATTGAGAGAACATCAAAAATTTGAACACTAAGTGTGACAGTGGAGCTTAAAATATTTCACGTGACGAGTTGGAGGGACATTGAGGGCTTGGGCGAAGTTGTCAGTGATTGGACTGGAATGTTAGCAGCAAATAGTTTATTGATCTGATGAACGGTGATTGAAGTGAACTTCCGAGAAAAGAGAGAAGATGGTGTCTGGACCTGAGGACGGCGGCGTCGGAGATGGATAAAGATGGCCGAAAAAGCGCGTGAAGACATAAGGTTGGAACGGTCATGACAAACATTTAATTTTGTATTGGGAAAAGTTATACAATAAAAACAATTGTTTTGAATTGTTTAATAAATTTCTATGTTTTTGTGAAATGAATATATGATTTTTCATTGAGCCAATTCTAGCAATGAAGTAGCAAGATAGAAAGATATTTGCTTTTCAGATTCCTCGACCGAGTTTGTTTGAATAAATTGCAGATTATTTCAATATCCATGTTTTGTCGGTACTTCATCCCGGAAAATCGAATGACCGCAAAACGTCTGTCTATCCGTCCGTCTGTGAACAACGCTAGCAGCTAAGCCGTTCAGTCGATTTTCTCCAAAATTGATATTCCCAAATTGATCTGGGTCATGTCGTGGTCCCTTGCATCTGAAACCTATATTTTGGGGGGTACTTTGGATGAAGCCCCTGGGACATTTTGAAACTTTTCAAAAAAAATGGCTTCATCGTGTTTTATTAAATTTTGTTGTTGGATAGAGTGAAGAACGGTTAAGAGAATGGTTTAGGTATAATTTTCGTTGAAAACATTGATTATTCGAAAATTGAAAAAGGGCATTTTTCTTGACAAAACTTGTTTTTTTGTTCTAAATGTAGCAACTGGATTTGTCCCCTCTTTCGTTACCAGGGTCCGGGAATACGCGTTTTTCTGCTGAAAATTCGCCACTTTCCCCGCAGCAGTACATTGCTTTCTCTACTGCGTAAGCGGTACCGAGAAAGTAAAAATGGATGTTGGTTTGTTCGAGATCGATAAACTCAGACACTATTTGAACGATCTCCATGAAAGTTGTCACATCTATGAAGGTTTTTATGCTGTTCATTTTGTTGTAACTTTACGAGACGGTGCTGTAGCACAAGATCACGCTTCAGTTTCAATTCCCAATTCCCAATCCACCTGGGCTTCATTGTTGCTGGGCGTTGCCGTAGACGCGCCCGGAGGCCGAGCACGACAGCCCAGGCGGGCGACGCGCGATGGAGAGAGAGAGAGAGGGAGAGGGAGAAAGAATGAGATTGAGAAAGAAAAAGTGAGAAAGGGAAAAAGATAGAGGGAAAATAAGAGCGGAGAGAGAGAGAGAAAGAGAGAGAGGGAAAGAGAGAAAGAGACAGAAAGAGATAGAAAGAGAGAAAAAGAGAAAGAGAGAGAGGGAAAGAGAGAAAGAGAGAGAAAGAGATAGAAAGAGAGAAAAAGAGAAAGAGAGAGAAGAGAGAGATAGAGAGAGATAGAGAGAGGGAGAGAGAGGGAGACACACACACACACACACATGTCTTCCGGGCTCTACTAGTAGAATACACAGTTGAATTAAAAGGAGATCGAGCCGTTTCGGAGGAGCGGAAATTCAAATGTTAGGGTAAATCCCAGGAATGAAGTTACATACAACACGTCAGTCACAGAAAAACATATTAAATTCATGATTCATGAACTTTATTTCTTATCTGGTGGACACCTGTTCTTGCTGATTTTGAACCTCGAGAAGTAGTTTCATATCATGGTCTCTCTGACGGATATATTCCCGTCTTTCACGCCGTCCATTTGGGCATTCCCATTCTAGGCGATTCAAATCGACTGACGTCTCGGATTTCTACTCTTCTTTTGAGATACATAGTATATGTTACATGCCAGACCTCAGTGCCCTCGGAGTGTAATTGTGAGCTTCGGGTATTGCTCAATCCACTTACGAATTGGCTGCCGCAGTGCTGCAATGCAACTTGGTCCTTCTAGAATAAAGTCATATATGTATATCTATATGTGTGTGTACCACTAATATTTCTGATGCATTATGCATTTATATGGCAATAAGGGTCTAAAACTGTGAATTTACTTCTCACCACGACTAGCTGCTCGCTAAGATATTTAAAATGCAAAGGGTTTGTAAATTTCCTCAATCTGAATATTTTCAGCGTGTTCTTCAATTTAGTAGGAAGATTGAACATCATACGAGCGCAAATTGTATTTATTACTCAATTATGAGGTGAATTTTCAACTAAAAAGGATTTGACCTTCCAGTTGATAACAGTGGTCAACAAATTTTAACTTTTTTCTGTTACAGAGAGAAAATTACTTCGTTTATTTTGTAATAAAAGACTCAATGATGACCAAAAATTAGCCATCTAAAGCTATCAGCGCTCAAAAACCAATCTCAACCAAACTGTATCCAAAATTTTAGGCTAATTTTTGGCTAATTAAGTGCTCTATTCACGAATTTTAGGCTCTTTAAGTTTTCCCAAAATCGTCAGCTTTAGACTAGCTAGCTTTAGACTAGTCTGCTAGCTTTAAACTAGCTCTCATTAGCTTTAGACAGCACGCATTCAGAAAATCCATCTCAAAATCAATTAAAAAATGTAAAACCACACCCAAAATTTAAGGCTCATTTTGGGTTCTAGGGGAAAAAGTATTTCAACATTTATATTCCCAAATTCAGGGCTACACAAAGAGAAATAATTAGCATTGGTTCTTATCGGCGAATAAACACAAAAATCAAAAAAAACCCACGATTTTGGTAAATACAATAGAGCCTCACATTCGGAATTAGAGCACTTAATTAGCCCAAAATTATCCTAAAATTTGGGAGATACATTGGTTGAGATTGGTTTTTGGGCGCTGCTAGCTTTAGGCGGCTCACAAAATGATCAGATGAGGTCTAGTTGTTTTGCAATTTTAAGCCATAAACCTACTATCAAATCTATATTTTTCTGTACTTTGTAGAATTATTTTGAACTTACGTCCATTAAAGATGGTTTCCCTTGGCTTTTCGTTTGTACTGCATTTTATGCGTAACCACAGGCACTGAACAGCAATAGTCAGTTACCTTGAAAGTATTTCAATTTGTCTGGTGTCTTCCAAACACTAAAATAATTTACTGAAAAGCTCAGCATCTTCTTTAGGAACTGTTCCCCCTTGCCAGAAAAATGTACAATACTATATGGAAGAGAAGAATAACATTTTAAGGAAATATTGCTAGGATATGACTTTTCCTACTTAATGAAAAGTCATCAACGTTTTATACAAATTTTCTGGTAGATTGGAAACCACTCAGAAATATTTAATGACTAGGAACATTTCATAATATATTCATAAAATTTGACTGGTGTAATTATCAAGTTAAATGTCATCTTTACGTAATTTAAATATAGGAACTAATGAAAATGTCCAGACAATGAGTTGATTGTAGAGGAGGTCAGGATCAATTGAAATTTCTCGTTTTCTTACGTATATACGGAGTATTATACGTAGTATAGAAAAATGTATGTACTGCTGCGGAAATCGACTTAGAGATTTCAAAGGAAATACACGTTTTGAGATCCCATGATACCGAAAAGCTGATCCGTCCGTCCGTCCGTCTGTGAACACTACTAGCGCCTAAACCATACTTTGGAATTTTTCCAAATTGAAAAGAATCCCTGTCCACCTTGCTCTAGTTGAAGCTTTGAAATTTTGCTTTAAAAATTGGGGGTACATTATGTAAAGCCCCTATGATATTTTCGAAATTTTCTCAAAAATAGGTCCAAATTTTTTCTTTGAATTTTTTATAAGAATACAGTAAAATTCACTTATAAAGATGGCATAGGTCCGATTTCTAAGGTTAACTTTGAATTTTCGAAAATTTCAAAAGTTTGAATTATTTCCCGCGTCTTCTTACAACTATAAAATTCAAGATTTTTCTTTTAAATCGCATTTTTTGTTGATAATTAGTTCTTTCATTAAGGTCATGTACATTTTTTAAACTTTTAGTAGTTTTCAAAAGCAAGATTTTCTTGAAAATGGCTCCAATTCTTTTCTTTAAACATTTGGTAGGGATATTGCTAAATGTACCTTATAAGATGACATAAACGCTGTATTCTTTTTTTTTTAATTATAAAAATGGAATTTTTTATTTCTCTTACGTCGTTAATATTTACATTAACGGCAATTTGTTCACATTATTGTACTTATGACTACATGTACTTTAAATAATGTGATAAACGTTTCTCGAAAACTCAAGAGTTTTCTGATAAAATGAGCTCAAATTCCGCATTTTCAGAAACGCTCAAAAGGCCATTTTCTCAACGCTGGCTCAAGATTTTTCTCCTAACTTTTCCGATAATTAGTGCTAATTGCACAGTTAAAAATGATAAAGTTTATTTTGCTGTATTCTTTTTTTTTCAAAAATTACACAAATCATTTTTTTAAATATTTTTCACGCCGTTAATACGCAGCGATTTTTAAACACTATTGCATTTGAGTTGAAATGCCTCAAATGACTTTAAATGAAGTTTTTCGAAAACTCAAAAATTTTCTCTGTAAAAGAGCTTCAAATTTCGCAATTACACAGTAATTCTTAAACACCATTGTCTTCAAAAGACTTCAAATTTTTCAATGAAAATTGCTACTTTTGACGAGGTTTTATTTTTCTTTAATTTTCTTATAGTAATATTTCCGTGTTACTATTAAGAAACCGAAAAATTGAGAAAATAAAATAAACACTTTGGGCGACGATAGACGGCAGCTGGCAAGAGGATGGGGTAAGACCGTAAAGCCAGTCCACACCAAGGAAATTAGAAAACTTTACTACGAGAGAGTCTGTGTCATTCTGTAATTTTTATTTCTGTGCTGTATATAAAGTAAGCAATAGGTAAACTTACTAAAAATCTGGATTCAGGAAGTAAATGGCCCTCAAAAGGCACTCATTTTTGTGATTTCTCTTATATCTGGGAAAACATACATCAATATCGGAAAAATTGACTAATGAACGCAAACAAAATTTGTTTATGTTTGTGCTGTTACAGTTAGGTAAAGCAGCAAGCAGAACTGGTATCGCACTAGAAAAGCTTTCGTTAATTAATGAATTTGGCTCTAGGTACGTACTTAACGAAGGCTTTGGTTCTAGACACGTTTTAGGTGGCAGGAGACCTTACCTGCATTTGCCAAATCAATTGACACTGAAAATAGTGTCATGTGGGCAAGGAAAGCGTCCTGCCGTCCTATAGCATTTGGCTAAGACGGCCTATTGTCCGATTTAAATATAGGAACTTATGGCGATTCATCAACTGGACACGGTTATCAAATCGTCAGTTTCCTTATGACTTTAATTTTTGAAGTTACCGATTGGAAAACAGCACCACAGTTGTTGATCAAGTCACTATATTTAAATCGGACAAACCGGGAGCGGTAGCTCAGTGCATCAACTGATGCCACTGCAGCGCCTCTGACCGGGAGGTCCTAGGTTCGAGTCCTGACGGCGGGAGGATTTTCGACACTGGCTTTCCAGCTAGGTCGAATTCAGTCGCTGTCTGGAGGAGAATTCTAGCGGCCGGCTGCTCTGATCGGTAGTTTTCCGTGGTTTCTCCGATCTACACCAGGCGAATGCCGGAACAATACCCTACCAAAACGCGCGCGATCATTCCTTCCTCTTACACACACACACTAACATGCACTACACTACCACATTTTCCGGAAGATCGGTCGGGAACTTAGAGCTTGTCCCGGCTGGGGCGGTGCCCCGCTGGTGGAAGAGTCCTGGTTAGGGGGAAACCCCACTAGCCGACGGTAGGTCGGCGCAGGATCTCGCCATCCAGCGGGGGGAAAACACCGCCATCTCCCGAGAAAAAAACATGCTCTACACTAACGGGACTAATGACCAAAGCAGTTGACGCGCCCGGAAACATGAAAAAATCAAGTAATCAATTAAATCGGACAATAGTGCATCACCGCCTCTACAGAGGTTGCACCGGTATTGCCTATTGTCACGTGACACCCACAAGAGCTGCTGAGGTCACGTGGTAACCCGTGTGCTACACGGTCACGCGATGTCCGACGTTGTGTGACTTGAGAAACACTTTTTAATGGCTCTATTAACTTGGGTTTATCATAGGCAAGACGATGACATGTTCGATATTCCGAAAGTGCCTTGGGAGAACTATATGAGGTTTAAATCCATAATTTTGATTTGCGATTTCCTGCGTTGTGTGACCTGAAAAAAACTTTTCAATGGCTCTGTGAACTTGAGCTCATTGTGGAGAACACAATGGTATGATCGAAATTTCTAAATTGCCTTGCGAGAGAGCTATAGTGAGTTTAAGTACACAATTTTGATTAGCGAGTTTCGGCTTTGTGTGACTTGGGGAAAACTTTTTAAAAATTAGGGAAACTTGAGTAAAAACGTGGGTGTGCGTCATTTTATTTTTCAAAAAAGAGGGGGTGCCAACTTAACGTACCTAGAGGATCTGACTTGAAAATGTTGAGCATAAGCGCTCTTCTGAGGGGGATTAATGATATCTTCCATTTAAGGAGAGATAGCCCTTACGTGATTTTCCAGGTTATTTTGGTGAACTAAAATATCATTTATAGAATTATCTTTCTATATAGTGTTACGCATTTCAAAATTTATTTATATGGTTGATTCCTACAAAAGTGTCCTTTGGTAAGTCAGGCATCAATACTCATTCTTCAGCATTTCAATTATATATCTATCACTTTACTTTTATAAAATTTTAAAATTAAAATACAACTATGTACTATCATATCGTATGCACAATTGAATCATTTACGTACTTTATCATCTATATCACATTGCGCGTTCAATTTTAGATCGCTCGGAACTAAAGAAATTGGTCCCCTCACCATTTAAGAAAATTGCATTTGTATAAAAATTACCCTTATATTTTGGCGATTCAAAAGAGATTTTATAAAATGTTATAAAGTTTTTTAAAATATTTCTGAGCGGGGATTTTCCACCCATTATTACTGACAATAGACAAGTAAATACATAGCATTTTAGAAACAAGTATTGTAACTTTTATCACTCAATTTGTAACTCCTGTCAAACTGATATTTTGAAATGTTCATTATAGGTACAATTTGAGCTCATTACAGGTACATTACAGGTACAAGCTTCCGGCTGCTCTACCGCATTTTTCGAATTTGTTTGTAAAACTGTAAATTGTGGCAAAATTGTTAATTCGCTGTTTTTGGCTCTGAGTTATCTGGAGACTTCCCCCATTTACATATGCAAAAGTTGGAAATTGTTTATAAAATTGAAAATGTTGCAAATTTGTTTATTGTATCATCTTAATGGCGTTTAAACGCGGTACAAAATTCCGGAATCCGATTGGTGTTATCATATTTTGTTTTTGAGATGTGGAATTGTTTAAAAGAAATTAGCATGTTACGATAACCCCATTTGTTTGCACGTAATTCATTCGCTGTGCGCATACGCTTAAAAAGCACTTAGCCTGTAAACAAATTCGGTGGCCAATTTCATTACGCTGAATCTGTCTGTTTTACGAGGAGTATGGACATAACTTTTATTTTGTTTTACATTCCCTTTAAATTCCTGCAATTTGCGTGTTGATATATTTATCAAATAGGGAGGAAATCGATTTTCAACAAATTATTTTTCAAGGTGCATTACTCCGAAACGACAGTTTCTGCTTTTCTATCAAAGGGATGTTGAGCAACCGAATGGCTTTATTATTCTTTTTTTTTTTCAAAGGCTTCTGTTAAAACAGAGAGTCAGAAACTATTTGTTCCTCTTGTTGAACCATTAAACTAACAGGGAAACATACTAATAGCTGTTTGCTGTAAATTGCATTGGATTGGATAAATGGAATGTTAAGGTTTTCAATTAAAGAAATATTCATTTTGTGTTGAAAGATCGTCTGAGTAGAATCACACATCATAATTTACTACTTTATTTACACAAGTATAATTTCTAAATTAACGTATATAAACTTTAAGTAATATTTTCAATTCAATTTATCATTAAATAATTCAGAATCATCTCTCTAAAACTGTAAATTTGATGTTTTTATTCTATAATAGTATTAATATTCTATAATATTCAAATGCAAGTTCATGTGCTCAAAGTAGGCATTATCAGAATGAAATCGCGTTACATTCTCTCGTCCTCTAGAACAGGAAGTGCATGCACACTTTTCGCTACAAAATGAAAGATAGCGAGCGGACGTACGTGACATTGCGAATTTTAAAATATTTATTTATTATAAATTGCATATTTTTTAAATTCTAATGTTAACCAACAGAAATTCTCTAAGGAGTCTCCATTGCCATGTGAAATATCATTGCAAATTCTTAATACATAAAAAAAGAATGGCCAAGGTCAAACTACCTTATTCAATAGATGACAAATATCTCATCTGCAATGAAATTTCATTGCAAAATTGTATTTTTTGCATTGTAATAAATATTTTTAAACAATATGAATAATTATATTTATTTTCTTATTGGGTTGGCGAACATTTCAAGGAATGCATTTAGGAATTTCGTGAATTCCTAAATGCATGAAAATAAATACTTCTAAAATTCAATTATTGTGGCAGCTTAAAATGTAAAAGATACGTCCTTTACTACTAAAATAAAACAAAAAAAGTTAAAACAATCCAAACAGATATAACTTTTATGTTAACAGTTTAGTAAATATCAACGCCGTTGCATTGATTGAAAATACTTAGAACGAACTTGGTGGTCAAGTAACCAAGTACCTTACCAGCACAGACAACATTTCAGTTTCAATCCCACAAATATTGTCAGAGTTCGAAGGTGGTTTGTTGGACGCTACTCTCCATCCTATGAAACTCCCGGAACCTTGAATTGGGCACGACCATCTGTACTGGGAGGACGTAGCGGTTTATCAAAAGAAAACTGGCCATTCATGGTTTCTAATGTTCAATCGCTGAAACAATTTAACCATTATAAACTGCACTTAAGGTAAATATCAAATAATCAATGTTAATGATTACCAGCTTAACATTACGCTTACTATTTGAATCTTTGCAACATCTCAAAAACCTATAGAAAAAGTATATTTTTTCAGTTTATTATAAAACCAATTCGATAAATATTAGCATTTATTCACGTTATTATTTGTAAAACACTGAAATATCAAAGGTAGTATTTGTTTCATGTCTTCTCTGGAGGTCTGAGGTTAAAAAACTGTTAAACAGAGAAAATTAAAGTAATTGTGAGTGATTGATGAAGTTTAATTATCAAATGAAAACAATGTTTTTTGTTTCATATATTGCCACCTTGGTTAATAAATATGTAATTACATGTGATAAATTTATATAAACATGGAAATTAATGTATTATTATACTTCTAATTACGACACTGAACTCAGTTTCGTACAGTTTGACTTTATACAATCGAAGTGAATGGTCTAAGTTCACCCACTTAAATAAAGTTTATCTAACTACAAAAAACACTTAGACAGTGTTTTATGAACAAAACTAATGCTGCTTCTTTCTACAGCACGTACTTTCATGTCTTATTTGTAATGGCTACGCAATATACAATATGGACTACGTGAACTTGCAAAAAAAAAATATTCCTGCAGAAATTATTTTCTCCTCTTCTAATTTACATAAATTCAATATTTAGTTTTAAAAACAGATTTCATGATTAAAAAAATTCTAGTGTCAATATTGTACATCGACCATGCTAATATTTGTTTGAAATTTTCGAAAATTCAGATCGTTCGCCCAAAATTGGACCTAGGTTATTTTTCAAAGGCTTTTTCTTGGAGGAACAGATTTAAAGAAAAAATTGAGCTCTTTTTGATAAAAAAAAATGTTGAGAGTTGGTGTAAAGTACTTTCAAAATTGAAATATTCGTTTAAAGTTCGAGTATTCAAGACATCAGCCAGATCGATCAACGAATATCCATTTTGGTGAAAATTCTGTTTCCTTTACGTTCTAAAATTACTCATATGTAGACGGATTGACAAAGAGTTGTTTTCAAAATTCACTTTTTCAGGTTCAAAATACAAGAGTTTTTACTGTCTTATGCATAGAAAGTAAGATATGAGCAGGATGAACAATTAACGTTTTTTGAATTAGCGACATACAAAATGTGTTTTCTGTGAAAATGTCGACACTTCCTCCTGCAACATTACATAATTCTCTCTTTATACTAGTATGCGTGGATGTAAAAATATGCCAGCATTGCAAGGATTGGAAATCGCGTCCCTCTAATCTGCTGTTGAGGCGCGACAGCACTACGCTACCACAAATATTTGTTATCGCGATGTTCTGGAGCAAATATTATGAAAAGATTAACAACGTGATATTAATTGCGCTTGGTTTTTTATTATAGAAAAGTACGTGTCAAAGATATCAAATTCACAATAAGAATGCAAAGAAATAAAACACGCGCCACTACTCAGTTCAGGTTAATCATTAATATTTTCAATCAGAAAATGAGTTCTGTAGAATCCGTTGAGCTGCACGTTCCAGGCGTTATCTTTCACCGACTATCGCCAAGGTTGAAGTTAAGTCACGGATGAAAGTTGCGATAACGCTAGACTAACACGCGCAGAAATAGCAGTCGGTCTGAAATCAGAATCGCAATAGCAGCAAAGGGTATAGCCGAATAAGGTGGTTAAAACTTGTCCCACCACATCAAATAGATAATCGTAATGCTCATATAAAAGAGAATAAAAAATATCGTAGATTCAGAAAAAATCAGCCTCCTAGGGCAATCTGTTGCAGAGATGCAACGAGAAACGTTTTCTCAGCTTACATATATCATGTATAAAAAAATATTTTACGTTCTCTTAAAAAGTGCAGTAAGCACTATCCGTACGAAAAGTTTGAAGAAAAAAATTGGAGCCTTTTTTGTGAAAATGGCGTTTGAGCGTTTCTGAAAATGCGGAATTTTGAGCTCATTTTCACAATACACGATTGAGTTTTCCAGAAACTTTATGACATTATTTAAAACACATGTACTCATAAATACAGTAATGTTAATAAATCGCCACTAATATAAATATTAACGAGAGAGACAAGTCAAAACAATTTCATTTTTGTATTTTTTTAAAAACAACCAAGAAAAGAGCAATATGGCGTATATGTTATCTTATAGAGTGCGTTTATTCCTACCAAAAATTTAAAGAAAAAATTTGGAGCAGTTTTCGAGAAAATCCCGTTTTTATTATTTTTTAAATTACACATTATACATGAAATTGCGTGGAAACTACCAAAAGTTCCAAAAAGTGTATTTGTCGTTCATGAAACAACTAATTATGGACAATTTTTATTTTAAGTACAAGTCTATCTTCAATAGTAGTTGAAGGAAGACGCCAAATTTTTTTTTAATATCGAAATTTCAGAGTTATCAGTGAGAATCGGTCCTATGCCACCTTCATAAATATATTTTACTTTATTTTGGCAAGAAATTTAAAGAAAAAATTTGGAGCCATTTTTGAGAACGTTTTGAAAATGTCCCACGGGCTTCATGTAAAATACCCAAATTTTAAAGAATGTTTCTCAAAATTTCAAAGCTTCAACTAGAGCCAGATGGACAGGTGTTTTTCAATTGGAAAAATCCTACGTATGGTTTAGGCGCTAGTAGTGTTCACAGACGGACGGTTCAGATAGACGGACGGACAGACGCACGTTTTGGCGTCAATTGACTTTTCGGTATGAAGGACCCACAAAACAGAGATTCTGGATACATCACGTGTTAAGGGATATTTTTTGCTTAATTTAGCAATTGCATTTACACTTTTTCGTTGTCAGGTCCCGGCAATAATATTTTTTTCCGCCTTTCTTCGCGCAGCATTACATAAATTTCTCTATTCTAAGTATATTACTCGGTATATTCGTATGTAGTTCAGAAAGTAAAAATAAGGAGGATGACCATTGGGCTCAATAGGAAATCAGGTTGGGGTGTTTAAGAGTTATTACGGTGGTTTGTGAAATGGGTGAGATAACGGGGCTTAGGATGTGGAGAGAGTATGAGTTACAGAGGGCAGAATTTATTTTTGAGGAATCTGGACGGGATGCGGTTTAGATAAGGATGAGTGGTTTTTCCTAGCGAGAATGTCGGTTGGAAAGGGAGGTTATGAAGCTTGTTAAAGAATCTTTCGGAGAGGCGGGCAAGGTGCTGGGCTACTATAGGGAGTTTTAAGTCATTCTGAATTTGTGCATTTGAAATGTACCATGAGGCATTTAAGGCAGTGCGGAGGACTTTATTTTGTAGGGTTTGAATGTGTTTTATTGTTGAGGGGGCTGTACCTCCCCATATCGGAGCTGCGAACGTGATTTCAGGTAGGACTAGCGATTTATAAAAGTGTAGGGTTTTTAGGTTAAGGGATGACTTTCTATTAATAGAAAAATAGTTGGCGAAGGGAGGAACACGCTAGATTTAGGTGCAATCGTATATGTGCTTACCAGGTTAGACGGGGGTTCAGGACTCCAAGGTAGGGGATAGATGAACTATTTTCCGCCCATATGTGGAGGGGGGGAAGCAGGCGGAATACGTTTTACGGTGAAGTTTTTGGCCATGCATTTAGCAGGGTTGAGATTAAGTTGCCAGTTTGAAGACCAAGTGGAGAATTCGTTTGGAGCTTCTTGAAGGAAAGAAAAGGCATCTTGGTGAGAATTATTGAATGTGAATAAAAGTGTCATCTACATATAGTTTTGGTGGAGGGGTGGAAGTGGATATTGTGGGTGAATATGTTAAACAGCGTTGGGGATAGCGAAGATCCTTGAGGGACTCCTGCAAAGATTCTAAATGGTTGGAATGGTGAGTTGTTTACTTTGACGGCAAAGGATCGGTTGTGGAGGAAGTCTTTGATGATGTTGATTAGGTAGTCGGTGGTTCCAAAGAGGCGTAGTTTATACAGAAGGCCTTCGTGCCAAACTCTGTCAAAGACTTGGGAGTAGTCAAGGAAAATGGCAGTGGTGAATTGCTTCCTCTCAAGTTCTAGGGCTATGGATTCTACCACTCAAAGAAAATGATGGAATGTTGAGCAGAGTGGGCGTGTGATCTACGTGGTAAGTTGTTTTAGGATGTTGTTAGGAATGAGTTCTTGACCGGAAATTTTTTTTGTTATTGAGAGATTTGAGATGGAGGCGATGTTTCATGTGCTTATATATTTGATGGGATCGAGGGCCAGCGAGAGGGGAAGTCTGATAAGGCATTGATTTTGGAGTTAAAAACTGGGTTGTTGAGTGGGTGGGGGTGAAGGGGGAGGCGAAATGGTTAGAAAGGAGATTCGCTTTTTGTAGGTTAGAGACAGCAATGTTTGAGTTCGAGGATAGGGCAGGCATTACGGAGGAGTGAGTTAGGATTCTTGTTGTTCTCCATAGGTTAGGCGCATTGGGCGCTAGTTTGTGGAGATGAAAGATAGGAAGTGGGCGTTTTTGATATTGGCCATAGCTACGTGGACTTTGTGGGTAAGGTTGTTAAGGATGGTTTTCAGATAGGTTAATCTTAGAAGCTGCCAATTCCTTCTGAGACAAGGGAAACAAGTGAGAGGTGATTGAAGCATTGGATGGTTGATGTTAGGGTGTTGATGGTTGTATCAATTTCGATTGGATGACTGCAAAAGCATGGGGTATGGACGTGGATGTTTAAGTAGTCTTGGAAGAGGGACGAGGATAGGGGGCCATGGAAAAATCCCGTTGGTTAAGGAGTGAGTACCGACGAAGCTTTGATGGAAATGAGGACTGGTGAGTGCTCGGAGTTAGATTCGGGAATGAGTTCTTGGAAACTTCGGTTGTGAATAAATTTGGTAAGTATTATGTCCAGAATGTCAGGGGTTATTCGGGGATTGTAAGAGAAATGCGTGGATTCAGCAGGGGGAGGAATATTGTTATTTGCGTTACAGAAACCAAGAAGTTGGGCTCCACTTGCAGTGGTTAAACGGCAGCCTCACAATTGGTGTTTGGAATTCCAAGAATTCCAAGTGGGTGACCCTGAACGTTGGGAGAGAGGAATTGCTGAGTTTTCAAATCCTGGGGAGATGAATGGGGAAGTGGACAGTGTGTTTTTTGATGAGGATGGTGATACCACCTGATCCTTTGTTGGAAGGTCTGTCTGATCGGTATATATATAAGCCAGGTATGGAACATTTGGAGTTGGAAAGGAAGAGGATTTTCGGTATTATGGCTATGTCAATGGAGTATTCGGCAAGTAGATGAGCAAGGTAAAGTTTCTTTTTGATATCGCCGTTGGCATTCCAATTGAGTAGCTTAATATTCTGGTAATTAATAGTAGCCATTGCTCAGAAAGGGAGTGAGGGTGGACATAATTATATTTTAAATTGGGGGATCAGATTGATTGATTGATTTTTTCGTGTTTCCGGGCGCGTCAACTGCTTCGGTCATTAGTCCCATTAGTGTAGTGCATGTTTTTTCTCGGGAGATGGCGGTGATTTTCCCCTTGCCGGATGGCGAGATCCTGCACCGACCTACCGTCGGCTAGTGGGGTTTCCCCCTAACCAGGACTCTCCCTCCAGCGGGGAACCGCCCCAGCCGGGACAAGCACTAAACTCCCGATCGGTCTCCCGAAATATGTGGTAGTGTAGTGCATGTTAGTGTAAGTGAGTGTGTAAGGGGAGAGGATAGGACAAGGAAGAGGAAGGACAGATCGCGCGCGGTCCGTGGCCCATTTGGTAGGGTACTGCTCCGGCATTCGCCTGGTGTTGATCGGAGAAACCACGGAAAACTACCGATCAGAGCAGCCGGCCGCTAGAATTCTCTCCAGACAGTGACTGAATTCGACCTAGCTGAAAAGCTAGTGTCGAAAATCCTGCCGCCGTCAGGACTCGAACTTAGGACCTCCCGGTCAGAGGCGCTGCAGTGGCATCAGTTGATGCACTGAGCTAACGCTCCCGGTGGGGGGATCAGAAAGAGTATCTGGTTGATGTTGACTACAAATTGAGTTTGGGGATTGGGCTGGGAATAGTTCTAGGAGGGTTAGAGGGGGTGCGGAGAAGCGGGAATATTTTTAGGTTGAGGGGAGGGGGAGGGTATACTTGATGAGGTAGAGTTGGTGTGAGGGTGAGGTAGGGACGTGTATTGTGAATGTGGGGATTGGTTGGATGGAGAGACAGGGCAGGACAGCCTCCTGTAGATATGGGTTGGCGAGACTTTGGGAAGGCTAGTTGCTTTTAATGAAAAAAGTACAATTTTTACCAGTTGCTCTATGCTTTCCTAAACAGTTCGTACAAATAAGTTCAGTGTTGGGGCAGGGGAATGGCACACGTCGGTATCTCTTTTGAACAATTTTTCAAAGTCCTCATTGTTGTCCACTTCTACGGCACAGAGCGGCGTTGGGGATCTACCTGATTTGTAAAGGCGGGCAACAATACTGGGCGTGACATCTTGTTCAACGAGGGCATTCTTGACTTCATCTGTGAAGGAGGTATACACCCCTTCATCTCCGAAGGTCGCTATATGTATGAAACTCAAGTTTTTGCTCTTTTAGGAAGTTTCTTATGTTCCTAAAGTCTCAGCTTCCGAGAGTAGTTCCTTTTTGTCACTTGGCCACGATTAGAGGTGGAGAAGCTATTAACAGAGATTTTGCTAAGTTCATCTAGGAGATTTTTGAAGTTTGTTGAATCTATTTTGTGCACAAAGATAGGTATTGACTTAGTTTCTGACTGGGGTGGTAGATGGAACGGATCCTAGCTATCTGAGGCACCGTTGAGGTTGGCTAATTCGGTAAATCTATTCGGCAAGAACACTGAGTTCCGGTATTGATCGGGCCTCATTTGTTCAACACGCTTTCTTTTAGGAAAAACTAGCTGACCCGGCGAACTCTGTTCCGCCTTAACACCCGGTCCCATCTTTTTCTCGCGTCGCACTCACTGTGAGAAACTGTACTATCCTTGTTGCACTGGGTACGTTCAAAAACGTGCGTTCTCACACAGGAACGCTGTCGAACGGGATAAACAGTATCCTATGTCCGTCTCCTGGCTCTAAGCTTCCTGCTCACCAAATCAGTACAGCCGTTCTTGAGTTATAAATAGTGTAACTAACACGACTATATATAGATATAACGGCGAACGAAAGGCGGCTATCATTATCGCCTTCTGTTATCAGTGCGGCGTTACAACAATGGGTTACAACAGGCAACAATGACCGCTAACATGCGAAATCACGCGAAAACGTGCAAAAACGTGCGTTCTCACACAGGAACGCTGTCGAACGGGATAAACAGTATCCTATGTCCATCTCCTGGCTCTAAGCTTCCTGCTCACCAATTTTCAGCCAAATCGGTACAGCCGTTCTTGAGTTATAAATAGTGTAACTAACACGACTTTCTTTTATATATATAGATTACGTCACTGGTGGTGTAATTGTACTGATGGTTTTGCTGTGCAGCCTGGAACTGCGTTTGCGGAGTGAACTTACTTGCGCCAAAACGCGAACACTTGTTGAGGTAGTCCTTGCCATTGCTGGTGGTAAAATGCGGAATTTGATTGTGGTTGTTGGCCGAAAGTGGCTGTTGTTAAAGGATGTGCTGATGGTCGTGGGCCACTGCTGAGGGCCTCCGTTGATGGTGTTCAGCGCCCCTGACATCGCCTCAAGGAACGACGAGTGCTGCACATCCATCAGTGATGTTCTGGTTGTTATCACAGATCACAAGCACTAGGTGTGTAAAGTGAACCGAGTCACACGTCACCCGTAATATTTTCAACCACTAAATCTGTTGAATATGCACTCCTGGAAACTCAGTGGTAGCACAATTAATAGTTGGAACTCAATATACACGCGCAGACACAACGCTGTACTTGAAGTCTCGGCGCGCTTATCGCTACTGATGACCGGCTGAGCTCGGCGAGGTCTGAACAGCTCGGCGGTCGAGCGCGGAATGTAAAACTGTCTGTGAATGGAGAGTAAATAAGAGATTCTAATTGTATATTATGTATTATATATTGTTGAAGTCAGAAATCCTCGAACGTCATAAATGAGACACATTACAGAATGTCATTGAAAGGAAAAAAGAAATTTAAAACTCGCGGTCTTATTTCAAGTAGTCTTAAAGCAAAATTACTCTAAAATTTATTTTCTAGAAGACCTTTTACGAGTAAAAGATATTTGAGATTAAATGTGTCCCCAAAAGAAACATGACTGACAGTGAAAGGTCATGGCGTTTTCACACGGGAATCACAGTGTTGGGCCATCTCAAGAACACTTAAAGTTCAGTGTCAATCGAGTTTCTTTAGTGTCGTCTTGAACGGGAATACAAGTTCTTGATGTTTTAAAGCGAAAAGTGTTGAGCCGTGAGCCGTCCGCATTGTAAAATTGTTTGCGATGCTGAACGTTGAGTATAACTAGAACACATACTAATTAAGGTCCGGCACTATCAAATTTGAATTAAAATCACTTTTGAATGGGCCTGGTTTCATTCTGATTCCTGCGTCAACGAACCGCAATTACGTAGATGTTAACCTAGAACATGATTATAATACGAAACTAAAGATAACGAAGAATGAGTTGTCCAGTTTTGAAGACATAAGTGCCGATTGTTCTTTCACCAATAATTCTCAGTCCTTGATTAATCAAGAAGAATTAAGATTTGAGTACCGAGAGATGAAGGATGAATTGCATTCCTGCAAATGCATGTAATTTTCATTTAATGTAGACGCTCGATTCATCCAAGTACGAATACTAATTGCAATGAAAGAGACGTATTATTCGTTATTCTGTTTCAATGTGTCAAGTAATTTATACGTCATTAGTTCTTTGTTCCTAGTGGAATATGTAAAACAAGATATTTCTTAATAGTTTAAAATTCTGGTAATTTCTTACTGAACAGTAAGAACATTTACCTATCATGAGTGTTGGGGTTCGTTTAATAGGAACAAAGTAATTGAATGAGAATACACTTCACTTCTGCGTAACAATTATTTTATATTGATAAGAAATATCCGTTAAGGAAATTGAACATTTGGGTCGAGAGCATGCATAGATTTGTAATTCTCTTCCATAGAAAGTAAGCAAAACGTGATTGTGAAGAAATCAACTTAAAAAAATTATTTCAGGAATTTAGAGCACCTTAAACAAAAATCAAAAACTTCCTTTCGTTAAAAAGCATTGAAGTTGTAGTCCAACCCAAAGATAAGCTCCTTTTTCATTGTTGGGAAAGATTATCCTGAAAGAAACATGAGTTCCAAGTTAATAATGTACAGAATAGTGACAATGTAACGGTTTTAGAAAATGGAATTATCTGAAGAAAATTCTTGAGAATAACATCTCAATGAAATTCAGAAAAATACGAATTATAAATATACATTGCTAATATATTATTATTATCTATATTACTAAATTCCAACGCGTCCAGAAATTAAAAGAAAACTATGCGTCTCCCACAAGGTGAAAATATCTATGGTTTCGTCAGATACCCAGGAGCGCGGTAAAATACAAAAACAATGAAACCGCTTCCATTTGGACTGATCGACGTAAATATTTGCTCGTGCTATTCCGCTTTTTCTCCATTCTGTCCTCACTGACTGAATTTTTGGACTCGCGTACGTCACTACTTACCACGCAGTGGTCGACCAGCAAGGCCGCCGACCATTAAATATCTGTTATTCTCGAAAACATATCATTAATGTATAATTGTATAATTATTTGAAATACATACATACATTTATTTGAACTGCAATTAGGTACGACCCGATGGCCGTTAAATAACAATAACTACAATAATAATAGTAATAATAATAGTAATAATAATAGTAATAATAATAATAATAATAATAATAATAATAATAATAATAATAATAATAATAATAATAATAATAAAGGAGTACAGTACAAGACGAGAATGCAACAATCATACTATCGCTAATATTAAGTATTATAACAATTACTTCAACTCTGTCATGATATCCAATAATCATATGTTGGTAATACTAAAATTTAATACAAGCTACATATCTTGATCAAACAATATCCTGGAAAACACGTATCGAAAAGAAAAGAAAAGTTCTCGAAATCAAAATTAAACAATACTATTGTCTTCTATGCAAAAGACGTCTCTCTCATTGGCAGTAAAGTATTGCTTTATAAATCAATAAAAAACGTCTAGACCTACGAAATGCAAATTTGGGGCACTGCGGCCAACATGAACCTAGAAATACTGAAGCAATTTCAATTAAAAACTTTAATATTGCTTGACAATGCCCCGTGGTTTCTTTCAAATAAAACATAGCACAATGACTTCATTGCAATATACCAAGAAGTCCAATTCAGTTTCCAAAACTATTACAAATGCCTAGAAACTCACCCAAATACCTAGCATTAAATTTATTAGACAATAGCCAAGGCTTAAAAAGATTGTGCAGATTTCATCATCTGGATATCTTAAATAGTTTCGATCATTAAATGCAAGGTATATGATCATACCCGAAAATTATCATATTTGTCTTGTGAAGTTACATTAATAGTGTACGCTACATATCTTTGTTCATTACAGAAGATGAATCCATGAAGGACTGTGAATTCACATGCCATTATAAAACTTTTTCAAAAGATATACCTATTGTTCAGATGTAACAGACTGCAAATAAAAATATAGAATATAAAAAATGAAAGGGAATTATGGGAGGGAAATATAAAAAGACGACTCGAGTCACGTTAACATTTAGTTCATTAGTAAATAAGTAAATCTGAATCATTAAAATTAGTTAAAAAATAAAATCTTGTATGAACTAGGGACTTCGACAAGGGACGAAAGGCCCTCGGGCGTTTTGTCGCCGTTCGATCATTAAAACCCTGATTATGTCTTTGGTGCGTAAATAATTATTAATTTATTGTAGTGTTAAAACGGAGTATTTTTCTACTCCCATTGCATAATGCTGTCATTTGATGGCTGCGACCGATTGCATAATGATACTCATTACAATACAGATTTCATTATGATACAGGTTCTTGACCAATCACATATAAGTTTATAAACCAAGTTTTGACACTTAATTGTTCAGTGAGAATCGTTCTAGTAAATGTTTCGTTCGATTGTCTACATTAAAATTGCATTTTATATTATATTATACTTGTCAGTTTACATTTCTTAATTATTAGTATTTTTTGTGTAATATTATTTAAAATAAATTTGATCGTAACTTCACTTTGATCCTATTTGACTAGCGCAGTACTCCTTCGCAGGCGGACTGGTAACCACAGCCACCTGCGGCAGCATGCGACGGTAGGGTTAGGGTGGCCTTAGCTGACTCCTGCATGTCAACTGCTATGAAACGATACAATGTAAATGTGTAACTTATAAAAGTCGTAGTAAAAGTACCATATGAAACTCGATGTAATGGGTATTAATACACTCGTGTGAAGTTTATGATACTCACTCGTATCGTAATATCACATTCGTGTATTAACACCCATCATTACATCATCGTTTCCCTTTATTCTTTAGTAATGTGTGTTACTTTTTCGAAAACCATTTGTTCATCAGTATTTTTGTTGTTGTTGTTATTTAAGGTCGCATCAACAGCTACGTCATTAGCGACCACTATTAGCATTAACGTTATGGTAACTATGAGGATGAAACGAAATGGTGGTGATAAGGGGTGAAAGGACGAACACAAATACAACCATGCCCGAGGCGAGACGCTGATCCCGCGGCCCTAGGGTGCGAGATCACTATGACACTACTGCCTTAGCGATCTCGGCCACCGGGCCGACCATCAGTATTTCTTCTAGTGCATGCTACTAGTTGTTGTTGTTATTGTTATTATTATTATTATTATTATTATTATTATTATTATTATTATTATTATTATTATTAGAATAGTTGAATATCTTCCTGTTGATCCCGTTTTTATATTGTAGAACTATGAACTAAGAGTAGATACTATGAATACAAAAAATGACATTCTGAAACTTCATCAAATTTATAAATCATTAATAACAAACAGACATACATAGTTGCTTTTTACCGCTGTTCAATCCTAATTTTTGCACATCCATTCCTTGATATATCTCATTTGTGTTGCTTACTTATGAATGTTTTAGCCACTAAATTAGACGACGCCTTCTGCATATTATTAAAAAGGCTTTACATGAGAATGTTCTTAAACATTTCTTCAATATGTATATTTAATTTATTCCTTTGTTTTTCACTACAAAAAATGTAATGTTTATTATCAACCGTTTGTCAAATGCTTTTGACATGGCACATGCCAAATGTGCGAAACGTTAAGCAGCAATAAATGTCTATGAATTATACATCTTAATTCCTGGTATCATCGTATCATCGTAGATTGATCCTATTTGGTCCAATAATTTTGAAAAAGAACCATCTTTCTACAATATAAAAACGGGATCAACAGGAAGATATTCAACCATTCTATTATTATTATTATTATTATTATTATTATTATTATTATTATTATTATTATTATTGGAAATCCAAGAGTTTCTAGATTATCGACAATGGAAGCAAACATTCAAGAACGTTGTATAATTCGGACTGGAGATAATTCTCTAAATCCCTTTTTTTTTTCTCCGCCGTCCAGCCGCCCTCCTCTAACTGGTGCGCCGGGCGGCGAGGCGCAGTCGGGCGTGAGCTGGCCGCTGGGAGCGAAGCGCAAGGCCCCGCCGAGGTGGGGAAGGGACCGTGATGGAGGGGTTGGAGGGCGGAGGAGAGGGGGGACGAGCGGCCCGCGCGCTGGCTGCGCCAAGAGGCGCTCCGCCGCCGCGCAGCACCCACCGGCGGCTGTCATCGCTCCGTGCGCCCCATGCCGCCCGCCGTCCGCTGGGCGCTGCTCGCGCTCTCGCTGTGCTCCTCGCCAGCCGCCGCCGCCGCAGTGAGTGAATCCTTGCTGGCTGTTTTTTGGTTGAAGTCTAGAACACGGTACAACCTAAGGAAGTCGTTTAAACCGGCACTTCGCGCCGCTCCGGTGAGGGGTAAACCCACGGTGGAGGGGATGAGGGTTGGTTAGGCGATTATAAGGAGAGGCAATTTCACCCCAGTATCTTCTCGGAGCTCTATTACTAAATAGTACTGCGATTGGGATGGTGTGCTTGTGTGATAAACCTTGTAATGTACTTTCTTCCAAACGTGTTTGCAACTACGCGGTTTGAATTCTCGATGTTTTCTTATTAAGTGCTTTCATATAAAAGTGAATTGGTAATTATGCGGTGGATAGACTGAAGGATGTTTGTAGTGATCGCGAGGGCGTAGCCCGAGCCTCGGCGTGACTTGGACCCGAGCGAGTGAAGCGAGAAAACTTGCCTTTGGAAGTAATTTGGCATTAAAATGCGGTGGGATAAAAGTGTATTAAGGGAGAGCCATGAAAATCACCTATCGGTAAGTTTTATTCATTTCTATCAGTGCACGCAGCGTAATTTGAGGGAGGGATTAAGGAGACTTCCCTCTTTTTCCCCCACCCCTCTCCCCCCACCACGCTTCTGTAAGGGTGTACCGTGTTCCCTACTTTAACCCTCTTTTTTATCGAATATTTATCTTGCCTTTCCTCAGTTGGACCCTTAGCAGCAGTTGATAATATTGTTTATAGGTTTATTTAGATTCATGCACCTTTATAAGACCCTTGTATGTTCCACCCACCCGAGCAATAATATCGCTGTAAGTTCAATAATCTTACAGAGTACAGTTCAGTGTACATTATATACTGAAGAAAACAATGCATTCTTTTCTGCACTACCATTGAAGCAGAATGCAACGAATGTTTTTAAACATTTTTTGTCCTCAGTATGCCTAATCAATATTTTACCAATTTTGAAGAAAAAATATACCTTAGGTATTCCAATCAATTTGTTATGACGTACTTTATTGGACGCGTTTTATAATTCTTTGACAATTAGTCTCCCTATGGCTTTCCAACTACATTACTATATAACTATTTTTATTTTCAAAATAACACGAATGATATAATTTGAAGATTGGAAATTAAGGGATAATTTGCACCGAGAAAAAACCTCTGGCTTTAATATTGGATGTGTTGAGCAGGTTCGAAAAATATTTCAACTTTTATCATTTCAATTACTGATTTATTTCTGACATGTTTACAACGTTCGATCTCCCAAAATTATAATCTGATATGTGCCATCCATCGATTCATATACACAGTCATCCTGAGTTTGGAGTACAGAACTGTGTGCATCTCCTTGCCACTCGTAGCAATCTTAACCATCTGCGAAAGAACACCGACAGCCCATACACCCGACCTGCGTGCGAAGCAAAACCTCAAAATAAATTTAATTTCAGATTTTACATCCCTTCGCTTAGAGCCCCCGCCGCGAACGGTTGTGCCAGCAGCGCTCCGCTCCGCACAGATAAGCTCAAGGCTACTAGTCAGCGGCGAGCTGTCGACCTGCGAGGGCCGCCGCGCTCCGGAGTATTCAGAACCTAAATTGTTTTTCAGTGCTACAGTAGAAAGTGCTCAGTGTTTACAAGTGAAACCAAAATGTTTCCCTATCAGTATTCTCATACTGGGGAATTAGTGAGAGGGGCAATGGAAACTGTTTATAGCAATGAAATACCAGCCCATCAACAGTCGCTCGAACACGCCCCAGGTCAACTTGGAAGCTCACAACTTCATCACCAGCAGGATTTTCAACAGCAACTCCCACACGGAATTCCGCCTCTATCGCCGCATCAGCCACCAACCAACCGCTACGAATGACTAGAAATCGGCCAGACCACCAATCAAAATGCACCAACAACGGCAAGTGAAAAACGGGAAGGCGACTTTACAGAGGACCGTGAGAACTCCAAAAGGTCAGTACCAAACAACAGGCCGGCTAGTGGCAGTGAAAAAGTGATTGTGAGCGTACTAACAAATAATAAATATGCAGTACTCAGCGACCTAGACGATAGTGAAGATCCAATTGAAGCTATCTCGGAAAATTTATTTGAAAAAACCCTACCAGTGTTCATTCATAATGCACGTAACCATACTTTATTAGTAGACGATTTGAAAAAGTTTATGACCTACAAGTTCTCTACAAAGCAATACCAAAATAAGAAAAAAGACCCATCTAATAATAGAATTATTATAGATTCAACGATTAAAGTTCAGCCTACAACAATTGTAGATTTTAGAAATCTTGTCAAATTTTGTAAAGGAGAACATCTAGATTTCCATTCATTCAGAGACCCAACCAACAGGCCGCTAACGGTAATATTACGTGGTGTACCAACATGCTATTCTGACAAGGAAATATTCGACGAACTTAATCGTCTGAACTTTCCGGTGCAAAAAATTAATAGACTTTACAAATTTCATTCCCCCACCATCCTGTGCGCAGTCGAACTTTTAAACAACGACGTGGCAAAAACCATATATAAGCTAAACAATCTCTTCAATGCTATAATTAAATTCGAGGATAAAAGGAAGTCGGTATTCCTAGTGCAATGCAAAAACTGTCAACGCTATGGTCACTCAAAAAAAACAACTGTGGGCGCGAGTCTCGCTGCGTGCGCTGCCTTGGCAGCCACCATTACGAAGCTTGCCCTTTGCCTACAAACGCGCCACCCAGGTGCATAAACTGTCTCGGATGGCACCGGGCTAACTACAAACAATGTCCTAAATTACGATACAAAGGTCATAACTCAAGTTATGCTGCCACGAACTTTGCTAACTTTCAACAGCCTCGACCACCAATACCTCAAGCTGCAAGGCCCGCGCCTCCGCCAGTTTTTGATAACACAAACTTTCCTTCACTACCGACTATCAATAACCCAAGAAGGCAAAAAGCAAACACCCCTCTTTACGCGCAGATGGCTTCACCAACCAATCCCATTAACAATCCCATAGATTTCACCACTCAAATAGTCAACAATGTTATCTCTCAAGTCATGGCAATATTAGTTCCACAACTTCAATCTTTAATAAATTCAATAATCTCCTCGTTATTACCCAATGGCTCTAAATAAATTAAGCGGTCTAATACTCCTCAATTGGAACTGCAATGGAATTGACAGTTTGACTACTTCTCTCATTTCTTGCTTCTTTTCAAATAATATCGATATTGCCTGCCTAACTGAAACTCATCTCCGCCCCTCCTCAAAATGCAAGCTAAAAATCCCGGGATACGTTTCCTACAGAAATGACCGGCTATGCGACAAAGCTGCAGGTGGGGTAGCAATTATAATCCACAAAACGGTTGCACATTGCGGTTTAAATACTCCCTCATCAGAAAAATTAGAAACGATAGGAATCAAATTAACTCAGGCAAATCAACTTGACGTTCACGTAATTTCGGCGTATAAGCCTCCCAATAAACCATTTCCATTCGACCTCTTAAAACAGCTACTTTCTTTTCAAATTCCAATAATAATTAGTGGTGAACTTAACGAAAAACACAAGTTGTGGGTTGCAACACCACCTCGCCCCAAGGCAAAAAGCTCCTCCAAATCGCAACGGAAAATGAATGTACAGTAAATGCACCTACATCCCCCAGCTATTACCCAACACACACCAACGTTAAACCCGACATACTAGATGTAACTTTAACTAAAAATATTAACCTCCCGATAATACAAAGCCCTCAACCAGAAATAAACTCGGATCACACGCCGGTAATAATAACTTTCAACATAAATAAAATACCCGTTACACAAAGATCACGCATCGTCACAGGCACAATTAATTGGCAACAATTCCGAGAATACTTGTACACTCATCCACAATGCAATTAAAGAAACGCTAACACCTATCCCAAGAACAGGCTTCAAGAAACTCAACATCCCAAACAAACTTCTGAAAATGATTGCCACCAAACGCCAACTAAGACGCAAATGGCAGAGGCTCAGGCTCCCTCACGTAAAAAATCAAATACACAACTTATACCATCTAATAAACAAAAAACTCGAAAAGATTAGATTCACAACATTTTAGAAATCTATAAATCAAATTACTCCAGCTTCACATAACCAGTGGTCAATAATTAGGCATTTAACTAAATAAAAAACTAACATCCCAACAATTAAATCAGAAAATAGTGAAGCCATAACTGACAGCGATAAAAAACGAGCATTTTCAAAACACTTTTCCACGGCATTCAGCCCTAACATATCCTTTGACACGGAATTCACAAATAAAGTCGAAAATGAAATCAACGAAGATTGGTACACAGCAGAGTTACCTACAAAATTTATTTTACCAAAGGAAATTAAAAAGCAAATAAAATGCTTACGTCCAAAGAAATCGTCAGGTCACGATCAAATTCCAAACTTCATTATAAAAGAACTCCCACATTAGGCTATTAGTGTTTTAACAGCAATTTTTAACGCATGCTTAAGGCTGGGTTACTTCCCACAGCAATGGAAGCATGCCGAAATAATTCCGGTCCCCAAACCAGGAAAGGATCATAAACTAATTTCAAATTACAGACCCATTAGCTTAATTCCTTCAATCAGCAAAATCTTCGAAAAACTCGTACTAACTAGGCTAACAAAATATCTCAGCGAAATTAACGCAATTCCCAACATCCAATTCGGATTCAAAGAAAAGCATTCCTCAACCCACCAACTTCTCAGACTTACAAACCATATAGCAAATTCCTTCCAAAACAAAAACACTCTCGCAGCTTTCCTAGATGTATCACAAGCCTTCGACCGTGTCTGGCATGTATGTTTACTATACAAACTCAAGATGTTGGGCACATCTTCATTTCTTTTTAAAATAATCCAAAGCTTCATCCTAGGTCGAACGTTTACAGTATGGATAAACTACACAGCTTCTAATATTGAAAATATTTCTGCAGGGGTACCGCAAGTATCATCGCTTTCTCCTCTGCTATACAACCTATTCACAGCAGATTTCCCCTTACCAGAAAAATCGCAAATGGCCACCTTCGCTGATGACACCACCCTACTCATTCCTTCCAGCAAATGCGAACTAGGAGCACAGCTCGTACAAAAATATCTTACAAAATTTGTAACTTGGGCTCAGAAATGGAGAATAGCTCTAAATGCATCTAAAACAGTTTGCAAAGTCTTTGCTCTAAGATTAAAAAAAAACACCTTACCACCATTAAATATTAACAACACTCCAGTACCCTGGACAGAAAAACTAAAGCAATCAGATACCTCGGCTTACATTTTGATACAAAATTAACATGGAAAGAACATATAATTAAAATAGAAAAATCTACAAAACAAAAAATTGGCAAACTATACCCGTTTATCAACAAAAAGTCTCATTTGAGAACAGAAACTGCCCTATCAATATATAAATCTATTGTAAGACCATCAATATCATACGCTTGTGCGGTTTGGGGAGGAGCCTCCAAATCATCACTCAAAAAATTACAAACTATTCAGAACAAATTCCTTCGACTGGCAATAAAAGCTCCTTGGTATATTACAAACGAGCAAATTCATCATGAATTTAAAATTCCTCCACTATCTGAATTTCTATCTAAACTCTCTAAAAATATTTTAAGTAACCTAAGTCAATGTTCAAAGCACAAACATCTTCAATCTCAATAGAAATGGCCCAACAAACCCTAGAATTAAATCTAAATTTCCCAAAGATGTTTTCCTCCCACCCTAATGAAAATCTGTATGTAAATCTGCTGACATGAGGAAAATAACACCTCCCATGCACAAGACCAATCCCATTATGGTAATAATAGTAGTTTTGTAAATAATTGTAGTTGTAAATAAAAGTAATTGTAAGAACCATTGTTATTTCTTTTGTAATATAAATTATTACATTATATTCTAATTTGTTTTCTTTATTTTGTAATGCTCTTGTTTCATTAGAAAAGTGTATATAACAGGTAAACTTGTCAACAAAATAATGTAAAGCAGCAACCCGCTGCTTATCTTATTGAAAAAATAAAAAAAATAAAAAGATTTTACACCTTTAAATTCGAAGTCGTATTGCAGAGGTGATTCAAATATTAAGTACAAAATAGAATTATACCTTTCCTCTCCATAATTGAGTAAGGGGAAAAAGTAAAAATCGTGTTTGCGTTCCCAGCGCGACAACTTAGTCTTCAGCCGCGGTGTTGTGCATGTTATGTACTGGGAGGCGGCATTTTTCCTTCTCCACGCGAACGTGAGATCTAACAACTATCAACACGTGGGAGTGCGGAGTCTTCCCCCACCACACATCTCCGCTGGCGAGTTATCGCCCCAATCACGGCAAGAGTAGATCCAGTCATTTGTGATACGTAGAGCATTGTGGAATTCTCCCCCAGATGGCAAGGGAATTCGACCTAGGTCAACGTCAATTGGTCAAGGTCATCAAGATTCAAGGTCAATTTTATCATACTTCAACCAATTTTTTTGGAAAGTATGTATTCATCTAAAAATTTTAAATTTATTGTGAATTCTTTATAATGTTAAACACACTTATTTTATCTTAATATAAGTTGTTTCAATTTTTATTAATTTTTAATTTTATTTATATTAATTATTAAATTTCTTATTTTAGTTGACATATTGTTTAAGGCTTGATGATGGAGGCACAACTCTACCTCTGAAATGTTGCCATGCTGTTTCTTGTTTCAAGATATCATTGTAATGTAAAAATCATTTGTTTTAATAAATGTATTTGTGACTGTCTATAAAAAGTAATTATTGGAACTTTTATTAAGAAAAAACTAACGAGTTAGTTGAAAATCCGATGCAGTCGTGTCGCAAATTGTCAAAATCCGATGCAGTCGTGTCGCTATGGCGTCCCAGTTAGAGGCACTGGTGCCCTGGGACTTCTCAGCCGTTATATCTACCCCTCAGCCAGAGTGCACCTCACAAAGGCTCATTTAGAATGAATCATACTTTTCACATACACACAGAAGCTTTACATCACATCTTACACACCACCATGTTATTCGATGGAACGATTGAAAATGACAATCAAATTCATAAACGTAAATAATCATAAGACGTAAAAGTGAAAATTCTGTAACTTCAAATTTTCATGTTTACGTTAATATGATTTGAGAACCACAGACGGCTTATTTTTTCGTGAATAACACAAAATTCGCAAAGAAGGTTGCATTTTCAATCAAAACAATGCAGTTTGTGAAATAATAAATTCCACTTCGTCATCAGTAATCAAGCTCTCAACAGAATTACCCATCGCCCATAGAATATCTCCTGTTACAATAATCATTATCATTCCATCATGGTCGTTTCCATTTTATTTATGTTCTAAATACAATGTTGATGATTTTATTCTTACATATTTATTCGAAGTATTGAAGGACTATTGAATGCGATGACAATGGGAAAACAGGGGATTGTGCGTTACATCACAATTATAATTCTTTTCAATCTAACTAAAATTTTGATTTTTTATACTTGACGATTAAAAAAACGTAATAACATGTATCTCATTATTCACCAAAGATTGTTTCAGGATGAAAGTACCATTGACCCGAAACAGTTAATAGTCACATTTTGGTTCATTTTGGCACGTAGTCAAAAAGGATTGCCAAAGCTTTATAGATGGAGCTTATCTGTGAGGCTGAGATATTATCCACGGTAGTGCAAAAAAGGGGAAGTACCATATAGCAAACATTCATTTAAATACCAGGCGGAGAACCAGAGAATATAGCAAGAATATATTATCAAAGAGAATCGTACAGAAAAGTACCGTGTTCACAATTCTCAGACTTTTCCACCAGTGAGGTTTCATAAGGTAATGTGTGGCATTACACGGTGGAGATACTTTTTATCAACAAAGAAATGAATTCAAATGTAAAAATGTTCAAGGATGAAATGCAGATTTTGCTGGGAGATAATTTCACAGTATATGATTCTGTAGTTGAGTTGCATCAAAATACTCTATTAGAAAGAAAAAGCATTGGACTGGAAAAATGATAAGCGCGTTTAAAAAATATACAAAAATGAAACAACTATGCTGCTGGCAAGTGATCCTCACATACAGTTTTCTACGTTCTCTGTAATATTTTCCTGAAATATATTCATTCCATTAACGCAAGAATATGCGTCACACAGTGCGCTTTATTTGCACTCTAAAATACTAATATAACTTCTACCTGATTTTCGTAACTGATGTTACCTAAGACTAACGTCCTACACAAATGTTTTTGAACTAATCGTAATGATTTCTGTAATTTTTCGAACGTAGTGAGATACGTTACGTTCTTTATCCCATTTAGCTTTATAAAACCATCAACTTTCTCTGGCATTTTAATTTAAAAAATAAAGCAAAAAATATTTGTTAAAGTATTTATATTTATTTAAGTATTTATATTTATTTAAGTACTTTTATTAAAGACTATAGACATTCATAAAAAGAAGAAAGAAAAAATTATATTAAAGGTTCAATGTACGAAGATTCTGTCGTATGAACATACAACAGAATTGGACTAGAGATAAAAAATTACTTCATTACGATACAAGAAATATATTTATTTATTTATTTATTTATTTATTTATTTATTTAGTCAAAAACTGTATGTGACGTATGGGGGAGAAAATCATCTGCGCACGCTTTCTTGAGTTTCAGAATCCCTTCCCAACAATTTAACTATTAATAGTTGAAAGATTAATAATAATAATAATAATAATAATAATAATAACAACAAATTTAAAAAAGCGAGAGATTAACATTTCAAAAACTAGCTATTTTCGTTGCCAAATTATAGAAAACTTATTTTTAACGGTAAAGAAACGAAACAGACTTGATTTTTCTGTATTGTTAACAAATATAAACTCACCCTAAGTTCTACTACCACTACAAGCAAAGGAAAGTTCAACAAAACGTGCGCATAGTGAAGCTACATTTACGACCAGAAGCAAATCAAGGGGCCATCTCAGCATTTGCTCAATGGATCAGGGAAACTGGACAAAAACCTGATCGAGATGGGGGTCATTGACCCGGAAGTACATTATTTGTTACAGGCATATTGAGTCTTTTTTTAAAATTATACAATGCAAATGTAAACTAATTCATTATACTATATCTTGTTTTTATTAAAGTAAATATTGTTTCTTTTTGGCGATCAGTATAGTCTCTAATTGTATAGAAACAGTTTTGCAGCAGAAAAGATTTTACTTTTAATTGACATTTTTCAACCAATTTTAATTGTTTAATTTCATCTGGCAATGCATTGTACAGTAGCGTACATGTATTGTATGTGGATTTCTTGTAGTGAGCTGTTGATACTGACACTTGATGAACATGATTTCTACGTCGCGTATTGTAACTATAAATATCAGTATTACATGAAAATATGTTCCCACCGTTAAGTAAGTCAGTTTTGACAAATACTACAGACTCATAAATAAATAGGCAAGGCAATGGTAAGATTCCAAGCTCAATGAAAAGAAGCTTGCACGGATCACGTGGATGAGATTTTTTCATTATTCGGATAATTTTCTTTTGCAATCTAAATGTCTGGGAACTAAAGGATGAGCTTCCCCAGAATATTATGCCATATCTCAGGCAGGAATGTACATTTGCAAAGTACACGCAACGAGCTGCATGAAGGCTGACAGAATTAGAAAGAATTCTGAATGCATAACATAATGAGCTTAATTTAGTGTTTAATTCTGTTATATGTACGTTCCATTTGAGGTTTGATTGAATTGAGAGACCTAGAAATTTTGTTACCTTAACATCAGCTAATTGCATATTGTTAATTTTCAATGGAGCATACGATTGCCGATTTGAAACGCAAAATTGCATTGAGACCGTTTTTCCTTCGTTAACTATTAATTTGTTATTACAAAACCAATTTGAAACTTCTGAAATTGTACTATTTATTGATTCTTTTTTGAAAAGAACATTCGTGTCATCGGCAAACAGAACTGTTCTTCCGTTTTTAATAGATGAGGGCATATCGTTTACGTACAACAGAAAGAGGATAGGACCTAAGATCGAACCCTGTGGGACCCCATGTTCAATTGGCAAAGAATTGGAGAGATAAGTAAATGTCCTTTCGTGCCAGTACGGTATTTCTACTCTTTGAGATCGATTTTTAAGGTACGAAGTTATCCAATCTAGGGCAATACCACGAATTCCATAAGAAGGTAATTTTGAGAGCAAGATGTTATGGTTAATAACGTCAAAAGCTTTCGAAAGATCTAAAAATATCCCAATGGGTTCTTCATTTTGATCCATTGATGAAGCAACATCTTTAAGGAAAGAAAAAATGGCAGTTTCCGTAGATTTTGATTTCCTGAAACCGTGTTGTGAGTCTGAAAACGCTTCGTTTTTCCTGAGAAAAGTTTCCATTCGCGTATAGAAAAGCCTCTCTAATATTTTTGAGAAAACTGACAAAAGAGAAATTGGCCGGTAATTTTGAATTTCATTTTTGTTCCCTTTTTTATAAAGTGGCTTAATTTTTGCTGTTTTGAAAGTATCTGGAAATATTCCTGTGCACAAGGAAGCATTGAAAATGTGAGTTAATGGGTGTATAATGGCAGGTGCACACGTTTTTAATAAACAATCCGGAAATTCATCTAAACCTGATGAATATTTATTTTTTAATTTACTGACTATTCTGATGATTTCGTTAGAAGAAGTTTCGTAAATAAACATCGTGCCGAAATTTTTTTGGGAAGCATATGATGTTGAATTTTGTGGTTTTAGTCCCTTCGTGAGATCAACCGCAATTCTAGAAAAGTGTTGGTTGAAGAGATTCGCAACTTTTTCTGGATTTCTTGTTTCTCTTTCATTATCCTTTAAAACAACATTCTCTACGAAATGTCGTGATGACGTGGTCGAATGTTTAACGATGTTCCACATTGCTTTAGTTTTGTTTCTAGCGTTCAAAATATCCTCATTATTTTTCATTATTTTTGCCTCAACTATTATTTTCCTTAAAATTCTTTTATATTCTCGGAAGTAGACGTGGAAACCGGGTGATACGTTATGATGTTTAGAAATAAAGTAGAGAGTACATTTAATTTTGATGATTGTGTTTTTGCTTTCGCGGATGGACGGTTGAAAGTTTCTGCGGTGTTGCCAATTGTTGTCCAACCGTCTGAGTTTTGAACGACCTCTTCGAGCCTTCGGATATGTTCATCTAAATTTTTGTTTACGTGTGTGAAGGCTTTCAGAAGGTCGGCTTTGAGAGTGTACAGAGTAGAAAGTGTATAGCGAATAGTAGCCATGTCACGAATGCGTATCAAAATGCGTGGCAAAAATGAGAAAAAATAAATAGATGAGAAATCAGGTTATAATGTGTAAAAAAGTTTCGTAAATTATCTTTTTAATTTACGTGTATTAAATTATTTAATTTAAGTTATGTCGTTATTTAAAAAATAAAAAGACCATGGTGAACAAATATAATAGAGAATGGATTTCAAATTAAAGAAAGAATGAGAATTTATTTTCTACAAAACAAACAAATTTTTCATACTCTTCATATTTTGGAAAAAAGCGCCATAGTACTTTGGAAATATTAATGTTTCTAATATTGTAAACCTTTTTTAAAATTGAAATTACAACCAATATACTGAAAGCAGTCGACTTTTCGTCAGTAACGCGAGCAAGAGTATTAGTGTGAGGGTCATAATGATACTCGATTATCTTTGCATCATGAGGTTATAGGTAGCGAAGGTTATAGGTTTCAAGATGGCGAGCTTTTAAATTCGAAGATTGTTCTGTTCCTCATTTGCATTCCTCTCATATTCAATCAATTTTGGAGAATAAGTACGGAACGACTTTAAAACGGAAAAACTCGGTAAAACGTTTTCGAGGTTTTCGATTTTCGTGCATACGTTGTACATTTATGTTCCAACTCTTCTATTTATACGATGAAATAACAAACGTTTAGCTAGTATGCACTAATTTAGCGATAATCAATAAATACAATTTTTTTAAAGAGGAAGAATGTGTTAAAAACCGGGCGCTGATAATTTTCAAGTTGCTACTCTTTTAGTAAGAGCACTCCTCTTCATTCGCAACATATTTTTTTAACAAAAATCTTGAGTTTTAGTAGAAAATTTTGAAAAGTTCATGAATTGTGTACAAAACACACAAATAATGACGAATCACTCAAAATAAAAGGAACACTAAAACAGATTTTTGCAACATATTTTTTTTAATATATTTCTTCTCGTTTGACCTAAGGTCTTTCGAGGGATTTAAGATTTACATTCTGACTCTTTTTGGGGTTTGGGCATACCTTGACAAGTTGAGGTTAACATTCTCTGACTTTTTTAAATAAATAGTTTTATTTTGGATGCTATTGAATTTTATCTTAATTTAGAGAGATAAACTGTTAGCATTGGCCCGTCGAGCAGTAAGAAGGAAAAAGTCAAACGTTCTACTTGATGTTATTGGTTTAGGGAGGTTTAAACAGGTCTTTGGGAAATTTGGAATTGATTCGACTTCGGATGTTTGCTGTTCGGCCCAGATGGAATTTCAGAGCGAGATGACATGAGAGGAAGGAAGAATATAAATTATTTGCTTCTTTCTTTTCTATGTTCTAGCACTGTTATTTCTGATTTTAATTCTGATGGTTCGGTATAAACAATGGAGCTTTAATTGACTTCCTAAGGACTTTATTTTGGACTATTTGAATTTTTTGAGTGGTGGTAGGAGCTACGTTTCCCCCACACAGTACAAGTGTAAGTTAGTAATGGTAAGATAATAGATTTATACAGTAGAATTTGGCATTTGGTATTAAGTGTTGAATATCGATTTATGAGCGAGTACAGTTTTGATATTTTGGCTCAGGATTTGTTGATGGATGCGTGAACATGGGGTTTCCAAGAAAGTTTCTCGTCTAACAATATTCCGAGGCACTTTATTGGTTCACTTTGCCAAGGTATTTCATTGTCATCTATTTTCAGATAGGGGGGGTTTTGTGGTCTCCTTAGAGTAAACATTTTATTCTGGCATTTCTGCGGATTGATTGCAATTCTCCATATTTGTGTCCATTGCGTTAGTATTGAAACAAACTGTCTAATTTAATTTTTTAATTTAATATCTCCTCTGCCCTTCTAATATCATTAAATATTAATTCAACGTAACCCATTCCAAATTTATATTGGAATATTTGCGCGAGAAAACGATTACGTTAATTCTATTATTAAAATTAATCTTCAACTGCTATTTCCAATAAATTAATATCCGGCTAACTGGGCTGATGGGTCTTATAAGAAATAATCGCTATTGCCTACTAATAGTCGATTATTCGATCTGCCATCTGTACAGAGTGGCCGAGGAATCTGAAAAGCAAATATACATTTCTAGCTACTCATTTGCTGGAATTGGCTAAATGAAAATCACCTTTTCTCTTCGCAGAAACTTGTAAGTTTATTCAATGTCCATGAAATTTTAACCTGTTAACAATACGAAACGTACTTTCGGTCATGACCAGTTTCAAACCTATACTGCAGTACCTGTCTTCGCGCGCTCTTGGCCGATGTCGCCGCGAAGAACCATTTTCATTTTTTCCCGGTGTCGATGGCTCCAGGTCCAAATACCATCTTCTTTTCTTCCGTTCTGGCACAAGTGTACTCAAATCACTGATCCTCGCCGCCTCATAGATTGATAAGTCTTAATTAATTTTTCTTTTAAAAGTTTCCAGTTCTTTCTACACGTATGCTTAAAATATTAAAGTTCAATAAACTATTAGCTGCTTCAAATACTCCCAGTCCTGTTGCCGACAAATTCACCTAAGTTCACAGTTTAAATTCTAGCTGCTGCACTCGAAATATTTTCAAGTTCCAATTTCCGCACATTACACCAATATTCAGAGTCCGACAACCATACGCTCCAAAGTAGACGTTCACAATTCCCAAATTCCCAACATCAATTATCTACACACGATCCGCACAGCACAACGGCATAAGTCGGAATGCATCCATATTCCCCTCTTTCAGCCCTTCAAAACTCGGTCTATATTTTCTACTGTTTCTTGTCAGAAAAAATTCGACCCACTTCCGTCGAAATACATAGTCATTCTATGCCTAGCCAATCCCTAAATTACTTACAAATTCAATTAGCCGCGCCCCAGACTGTCATTGCTTTCTCGGCCAATCCCCAAACAGTTTACTTTATCAACTAGCCGCGCCCCGTGATTCAAAGCAATGAAGTTTGTTGACCTTGATGACATCTCGTCTACCGTTGCTAGGTCGCCATATTTACATATGTCTATCCTTACCATTCACCCTGTTTACAATAAATGTTACGCAATACAATGTCCCACATATTGGTATGTCACAGTATGTTAAGATTATTCTGGACTCTGTTGTATGCCAGGCGAATATCTGAACTTGCTGCAAAGAGTGCCGAATCATAAGCAAAAAGAGAATATCCCACTTTAGAAATTTGGGATTGTCACTCACAAAGATATTAAATAAAATAGGCGACAAAACAGAACCCTGAGGAACTCCGGCTGTGATATCGCGAGGACTAGAAAATTAGTGATTAATTTTTACCTTAAATTTTCTCTCGGTGATGAAGCCTTTAATAATATTCTGAATATACTCAGGTACTCCACGTTGTCTTATTTTAAGTAACAACCCGGTATACCATGCCCTATCGTATGCTTGTGCAATATCCAGAAATGTGGCAAGAGTATGTTTTTTCCCTTGGAAGCTCTGTGCAATGTATTCGGTTGGTCTTAACAGCTGGTGTATGCAGGAGTGATTTGGTCTGAAACCAAATTGAATATCTTGTATTGCTTCCGTATCTCTCAGATATTTGTTTAGTCTCTTTAGAAAAAGACTCTGAAAGATTTTAGAAATAGAGGGTAGGAGACATTGGTCTGTAATGTTCAGGTCGTCGAGGATCTTTTCCTGGCTTACGAAAAGGGAGGACGATTGCAGTCTTCCAGGCGGTAGGGAAGTAGTTGGCAGGGAAGGGCGGTAGGGAAGTAGTATATGACATTAAATATTGCAGTTAGCCCTGCTACAGAATTATTGTTGAGATTTTTAAGCATCTTATTGCTGATTCCATCAATACCTGGAGATTTTCTTTGTTTTAATTGTTTTATTATATTGGCTGTTTCAGATGGTGAAATAAATTTTATTTTGATTCCGGCTGTAATTAATGGTTATTTCAATTTATTTGTTATGTTGTATTATTGTTGGAGGGTGAGGCCTAAAGATGTTTTGAAAATGATCAGCAATTGCTTTGGCCTTATCAACATCTCAATACGGTAGCTTATTGTTCACTTTTAATTGGGATACATCGTTTTTATCCCTAGTAAGTCTTTTTGTTGATGTCCAGAGTTGTGCTGAACTGGGTTCAATTTGATGTATAAACTGACGAAATCAAGCATATCGGTGATTATCCAATCTATTTTTTACTTTTCTTGACAATTTATTTAAGTTTGCTTTTACATCTGGTCTTCGAGTTATTTGCCAAAACCTTCGCAAATTATGTTTCGATTTAATTAAATTAATAAGTTTTCGGGGAATAGGGAAAGAGAAAAGTTTACTTTTAGTATTGTAGATGTGGGGGTATATCTTTGGCATTATTGATTGGTCCAGAGATTTAAAAATATTCGCATTAAATTTTTCAAGTTCGGAGTCAATATCACAAGTAGACGTAATATAAAATGGATATTTATTGTTACTTTGCATAAGGTTAGCGAATTCAGTCCAATTGACATGTTTATCTAAAGGATTATTTCCTGATGTAATTTCTTTAAAAAATTCTTTTTAAGATATTTGGATCAGATTATGATCAGAGTCTAGTTCTGCTACTACTTTTTGATGCAGTGGAAAATCAATATTTTTGGTTATGACTATGTCGAGAATGTCAGGAGTTATGTTGAAATTGTAGGGAAAATGTGTGGGATCTGTTGGGGCATGAATATTAAGACTAATATTATTTGCAAATTCCAGTAACTTTTGACCTTGTATGGATGTTGAGTTACAGCCCCAAAATGTATATTTGCTGTTTAAATCTCCTAAGAGAATAATACGGTAGTATGAGCTAAATATTTTTCTATAAGTCTTTTCAGGGAATCTCTTATTGAGAGGCATGTAAGCTGCAATGATTGTTACTTTGTTGTCATTGTTATTATTACTATTGTTATTAGTAGAATTTATTTTTTTTATTTTACGTCAAAAAAACAGTTAAAAACTGCGTATGACGTGCTATGGGGAAAAGTGAATTGTGTGCACATTTTCAAAATTCTGTGATCCCTACACTAAGTCATATACTACTTAAATTTTGAATTTTTGAAACGGAGAAAAAAAGAAAGAAAAAAAACTCCCATGTAATAAAATCTATTTTCAAGGATAAACAAGCCATAAATTTTGAATTTTGAAAGGGAGAAAAAAACCAAACATCTGATATTGTACTATTTACGGTTTCTTCATTGCAAAGGATGTTCGTATCATCCGCAAAGAGAATCGTTCTTCCGTTTCGAATCGTCGAGGGCATATCGTTTACGTAAAGTAGGAACAGAATAGAGCCTAAAATCGATCCTTGAGGAACTCCACATGCAATGGGCAAAGAGTCGGATAGGTGCGTACGTCATGTTCCATCATTCCAGTAAGGTATTTCAATTCTCTGAGATCGTTGTTTAAGGTACGAACATAACCAATCTAGAGCAATACCACGAATTCCATATGAAGGTAATTTGGAAAGTAAAATGTCATGATCAATGACGTCAAAAGCTTTTGAGAGATCTAAAAATAATTCAATAGGTGCCTCGTTTTGATCCAATGATGAGGCGACATCTTTAAGAAAAGAAAATATAGCTGTTTCCGTTGATTTTGATTTTCTAAATCCATGTTGGCAATCTGAAAGCGCGTCGTGTTTAGTGAGAAAAGTTTCCATTCGTACGTAAAAAAAGTCTCTCTAATATTTTTGAAAAAACTGATAGAAGAGAAATGGGCCGATAATTTTGAATTTCATTTTTGTTGCCTTTTTTGAAAAGCGGCTTAATTTTAGCTGTTTTTAAAATATCTGGAAACGTTCCAGTGCATAAAGATGCATTAAATATGTGAGTTAACGGGTGTATAATGGCATACGCACAAGTCTTTAACAAGAATCCGGGAATTCATCTAAATCGGACGAATATTTATTTTTTAGTTTACCGATTATTTTGAGAATTTCATAGGAAGAAGTTTCGGAAACGAACATTGTGTCTAAAATTGTGGGTGAAATGTCTGTTTTTGAATTTTGTGGCTGAAGACCCTTAGTGAGATCGGCAGCAATTCTCGAAAAGTATTGGTTAAAGAGATTAGCCACTGTTGCCGGATCGTTCACATTTATATCGTTATATTTTAAAACAACATTCTCTACGTGTTTTCTAGTTGATTTGGTAGTATTGTTTATTATATTCCACATTGCTTTTATTTTATTATTTGAGTTCAAAATATCCTGATCGTTTTTCATGATTTTAGCCTGCCTTATGACTTTTCGTAACAATGTTTTGTAATTTTTAAAGTAGATAAGGAAATCTTGAGATACGTCATGACGTTTAGAAATAAAGTAGAGAGTACGTTTATTTTTACACGATGTTCTAATTCCTTTTGTGATCCAAGTATTACTTTTTTCGTGAAATGTTTAATTTTCTCTTTTTAATAGGAAAGCATGCGTTAAAGAGAAATGAAAGCTTTGAGAAAAATAAATTATATTTTTCATTTGTGTCAATAGCGTTATAAATTGCCTCCCATGATTCTTTCAGCAAGTAGTCCGTAAATAACTTTATGTTAACTGTAGTAAATGCTCTGCACATGCGTGTTTTATTTATTGTGTCAGTATTCATGTTATTAGTAATTGTAAGAATTTGTGCATCGTGGTCACTGCAACCTAGATTATTCGTTATTATTTCATATCTACTTGTGGTTTTGTTAATTATAATTTGATCTATTGCTGTTTGTGATTTAAGAGTATTCCGTGTAGGTGCGTTCACTGTAATATCTAAATTAAAAGAATGAATTAAATTGAGAAACTGCTCTTTTTCGTGGGATTCGCTCAGAAAATCAATATTGAAATCTCCACATACAACAATGGATTTAAAAGAGATTACTAATTTTGTTCAGAGTTATCTCTAGATTTTCTACGAAATTGAAATAATCTAAAGCTTGCTTTGTTGGAGGTCTGTAGATGCAAAGTAAAATAATTTTGAGCGTAGTAAGATGTACAAATGTTATTTCAAAAACTTTTTCAACTGCATATAAATTGAATTCTGACAAGAAGGTAGAATCAATATTATTTCTTACATAAATACACGAACCTCCGTAAGCAGGGCCTTTATTTGATTCCCTTGCTCTACAATAAGATCCTGCAAGGTAAAAACTAGGAATTTGGAGTGTGTTTAGATCATTATGAGATAACCAATGTTCTGTAAAGCAAAGAACATCTATTTGACTGAGATCACACTCTAATGCTGCCTCGATAAATTCAATTTTATTTGAAAGAGATTGCACATTATGATGCATTATTTGAATATTTTGCATGTACCTACACGGATGCTTTTCTGCTGCATCTGACTCTAGTTGCTATTTATTTATCTCATTTTTACCTCGAGTGCGTGGTCGAAGGAAGTATCGTGTCCCAGCAGTGTTAGGAGGTGAGGAAGGAGGGGTTACAGATGTAGGGGAATGAATAATGGGAGAGGTAGTACAAGGATTAGGTTCAGGGGATAAGATAATTGGGTCCAAAGGGGTTCCGGAGGATGGAAGAGAACTAGGAGATGTAGGTGGGTATGAATCTTGGATAGGATACTGCTGAGGTGTAAGGATGTGTTTGGCAAGTTCGCTACCGAGTGCATGTTTTCCGACAAGGTTCAAGTGAAGACCATGCCGGGTAAAGTGTTTTTCTGAGAGAAAGTTAAGCTCAAATAATTTAACATGTGTGCCTCTCAGATGCAGTTTTAATTTGTTGTTTGCGTGTCTAATTTCTTTGCACAGTGTTGGTTTGTTGTACCAGAAGGGCAGAGTCGAGATTACAATGTTCGTGTTTTGGGCGGCACGTTGTAGTTTGTCAACATGTTGCTCAGGTGTAAAGTGACCACCCAAATTGATGTCATTCTGCCCTCCTATGATGATGACTGTATCCCGTTTGGTGAGAGTTTTTGTGTGGGTGTCCAATTCACTGATCACGTCGGCAAACCTCCCGTTAGGTTTAAACACACACATGACAGAGAAATTGGATGGGAGTTTCCCACTGAGCAGGGAGGAGATTTGTCGCCCATGGCTATCTGCTAAAATTAGTACCTTTTTCGTGGGCTCAGTAGGAATGTCCTTGTTCACTTGTGGGCCAGGTTGCGCAACTCTACGTGTCTTTGTTTCTTTGCGCTTGCTAGCCTGTTTGCGTCGGTTTGTGGGTGGACGTGTCGATGATGGGAGGGGGTAGTGAGGATTGGGAAGGCATGGAAAATCATTGTCATAATCTAACACAGCAAATCTGTTTTGAGTCATGATTGGTTGTGATGATTGTGTTTTTGCTTTCGCGGATGGACGGTTGAAAGTTTCTGCGGTGTTGCCTATTGTTGTCCAACCGTCTGAGTTTTGAACGACCTCTTCGAGCCTTCGGATATGTTCATCTAAATTTTTGTTTACGTGTGTGAAGGCTTTCAGAAGGTCGGCTTTGAGAGTGTACAGGGTAGAAAGTGTATAGCGAATAGTAGCCATGTCACGAATGCGTATCAAATGCGTGGCAAATATGAGAATAAATAATTAGATGAGAAATCAGATTATGTGTCAAAAATGTTTCCTAAATTATCCTTTTAATTTACGTGTATTAAATTATTTAATTTAAGTTACGTATTTATTTAAAAAATAAAAGAAATGTGATTCTAATTAGTATTTAAATGTTACTGGTTAATTGCGAGTAGAGTTGGGTGTGTTTCCGTTAATAGATCTAAGCTGCAAACTAATAAATACAATTAGGTTACTATACTTTACCTCTTTAAAGGCCACAAAAATTCACCACTGATATTCTTTTGAAATCACAAGGTTCAAAATTTTCCGTTACTAATATATGCGAAACTTTGAATTTTGATGTTTTTCACAATTATCACAACACTTTCACTAGTTGTTTAACCCTTTACGCAAAACTAAATTTATTTGTACACCAAATATGTATTAAAAGTCTTTGAACTCGTTAAAATGCACGTTTGTCCGTTACGCTGTCTTTTAAACAAATAACTATTTACTTCTTTTCCACTGCTTTGGACAATATAAATCTCTTTCAGCGTTCCTGTAACAAGTAAACAAGTAAAGAAAACAATTTAAAAACAAAAGGTACCTGAAAGATGTAAGAAAGTAGTCAAAATTAGCAAAATATTGGAGCACAGTCCGAGCGCGTCAGTCACGCAAGGAAGCAATCCAACCTCTTTTATAGAAGTAGTATTAGTGTTATTATTACTGTTATCACGACCATTTACTTCTATTCCTACTGAAAGTTCGATGATAAAGTCGTAGATACTTGGCTACAGTCGATGCTTTCAGCTGCTATTAATTCTACGCCTCCTGATGCTTTGTTGGCAGTTCGGTCCTCTCTGAAAATTCTAAAACCTGGAATGTGAAATTTTTCTCCTGGAATCAGGTGGCTTTCGGTAGCACCAGCAATTTCAATTTCATGTTTCATTAAAAAATATCTGAATTTATTTTCTTGGCGTTTCAGACCATTGGCATTCCAGTTTAAAATATTAGTATCAGTAATTTTATTTGCCATTGTTCAAATTGGTCAGAACAGACTTTACTGTATTTTCGATTATGGGAGTGAAAGTTAATGACTTGTGACTGGATGTTTGATGTTAGATTAGAATGATCTTGTTTGAATAATGATGAATATGATGTCGGTTGGCTATTTAGGTTTTGACTACGACGAAGGTTAGGATTTGGTGGTAATGGTCTATCGGGTACATTGATAGTATAAGTATTGGTTTGGCGGGAGATGTTTAAAGGTGGGTTTATATTTTTTGACTTTTTCATTCGATCTGTTGTCTTTTTATATATACTGCAGCCTTTGTAATTAGCGGTGTGTTCTTCACCGCAATTCACGCATTTAGGAGGGGCAGATTTAGTTTTGGTACACTCGGAGTGTTGATGATGATCGGCACATTTGACACACCTTGGCTGAAGGCCACAATTTACCTGAGAATGCTCAAATCTCTGACAACGTTTACATGGTATTACACGAGACTTGATTATTTGATATATTCTTGCAACACTGTACAACAAACGGTCTAGTTTGAATTTTTTTTTACTTTGATATGTATTTTCTAAATCAATTGCACATACTGGTATGAGGAATTTTTCTTTACTATAAAGTCTCGCGTCTTTAATCACAGGGAATTTTATATTTGTCAGTTGCTGAAATATTTCACTTTCCGTATACGTGATTGGAATGTCCTTCATTACAATGGCTAATGTTTTTACAGAAGGATCTTGGAAAGAATGGAACTCAATTTTCTCAGTTTCACAAAATTTTTTAAAACTGCTATAATCACTTAGGGAAGTAAACGTAATTTTAACAGTCTTTCTCCTGTTTGGTTATGAAATCGTCCTTTACGTTCTTTTTAATATCATCTAACAAAAGTAGGAAGTTAGATGCATTATGTACAATGATTGGGGTATTTTGATTATTGGATCGTTCACAGGTTCATCAGTTTCTATTGTCTCTAGTACTTTATATTTACTTGAAATAGGAATTTGTACCAGGGCATTTCCTCTTCTGGCGAGAGCAACCTCTTTCGTTTGTGCTCATTACCATGCTTCTGAGTACCTTGGAGCTGGGGTTGTTGCGGCTGATATTGCTGTTGCGGTTGTGGAAGCACAAGCGATTGAGAACGAAATTGAGACAGCTGCATTTCAACCATTTTCTACTGATGTTGATGTTGCATTAACTGTTGAAGATATATTCATGCTGTTGTATTGTCGCTTGATCTGGGATGGTTTGCACTGGGTCGCCGTTGGTAGACTTTTCACTACCATCGTTATAAGTAATGCCCATTGCACTTCGAATTAGTTGTCCCGTAGTGGAGCAACTACCTGTAGCCTTTAACTAGTGTAATTTGATTATCTGACTTTCCAATAACAAAAGTAAAACACTTTTACAAAACGCGGCACTGTTCACACCGCTCACACGAACGGCACTAGTACTGCTCGTTATCGCACTGATCGTTGAGGGTGGACCACGGCCAGAAAGCGATAAGAGCTGCCTCGGACACGAAGCTTTCGCCTCGGCGGTTCGGACCGGACTGGTGAAACATACGAATTTTGAAAAGAAAAAAAATTAAATGCATATTTTTCCAACTCAGCGAACGTCAAAACGTAGGTACACAGAGTACTACACCTCCTGACGCGACTCAGGGTATTGATTGATTGAGTTTTTCGTGTTTCCGGGCGCGTCAATTGCTTCGGTCATTAGTCCCGTTAGTGTAGTGCATGTTTTTTCTCGGGAGATGGCGGTGATCTTCCCCCACTGGATGGCGAGATCCAGCGCCGACCTCCCGTCGGCTAATGGGGTTTCCCCCAACCAGGACTCTCCCACCAGTGGGGCACCGCACCAGCCGGGACAAGATCTAAGCTCCCGGAATATGTGGTAGTGTAGTGCATGTTAGTGTGTGTGTGTGTGTGTAAGAGAGAGGATAGGACAAGGAAGAGGAAGGACAGATCGTGCGCTGTCCGTGGCCCGTTTGTTAGGGTACTGCTCCGGCATTCGCCTGGTGTTGATCGGAGAAACAACGGAAAACTACCGATCAGAACAGGCGGCCGCTAGAATTCTCCTCCAAACAGCGACTGAATTCGACCTAGCTGAAAAGCTAGTGTGGAAAATCCTGCCGCCGTCAGGACTCGAACCTAGGACCTCCTGGTCAGAGAGGCTGCAGTGACATCAGTTTATGCATTGAGCTACCACTACCGTTGACAGGGTATTTATTAACGCACTAACTGCCGAATTAATTTCATGCGCTTAGTGCTCGCTCATTATCGTCGCGTTCGTGCGCGCACAGTCATTGTTGGAACTCTGGCAGCCCGTCTTTGCAACTTTTAGTGCTAATCGGTTGTGTTGCTAAATTATACTGCTAGAGCGCTTCAAAGAGCCCAAGTTCTAACTGTTGTGCAAATTCTTACAGAACAAAAATGCTTACGTAACCTTGGGTTATTTATTAGGACTCTTATTAATGTTTCCTTTTAATGAAAATTTCACAATGTGAGCGTAAGCTCACATCGTACTTTGCGTGCATTATGTAAGTATTCGTTCGTAGTTTACTTTCACTCTTTTCTTCATTGATCCGCAGATACCGATGCCACCTCAAGAAGCAATGTTCATCGACGATCCTCATCCTTACATTAGAGGTGAGTGATGGATTTCTAGTAATGGATTCTCAACACAAATAAACGAATGTAGCCTACTACTTAAATTGACAAATATTTAGAAAGTAGATTATGTTCCTTCTCTGTCTTGGCCTTGCGTAATTGCTGATCCATGAGTTTCCCAACGTTACTCCTTTGAATTTAACGGATACAAGTATTCCATGCTCATGAATTCCCCACCATGAACTTTAGGAAAAAATGAAAAGTAAAACTATTTCTAGTTTTCGATTCTCTCAGATATTTTAAAGTTGGGAACTTTCTGCTTGGTCGATATCAATTTATAGTTATGATTAGTAAATTAATCTGGTAAAGCATAATATGGCGAGAGTCTTCTAAAAACGAGATGTAACAACAGCACGTACCTTCTCGCATTAGAAACGGTTACGTAAAATTATAATACCCCAATGTCTGTCCACATTAACCAATTTATTTATTTATTTACGTCAAATAACAGTTAAAAACTGCGTATGACGGGCTATGGGGAAAAGTGAATTTTGTGCACATTTTCAAAATTCTGTGATCCCTACACTAAATCATATACTACTTAAGTTTTGAATTTTGAATTTTGAAAGGGAGAAAAAAAAACAAAAAAACTCCCATGTAATAAAATCGATTTTCAAGGATAAATAAGCAATAAATTTTGAATTTTGAAAGGGAGAAAAAAAACAAAAAAACTCCTATGTAATAAAATCGATTTTCAAGGATAAATAAGCAATAAATTTTGAATTTTGAAAGGGAGAAAAAAAACAAAAAAACTCCCATGTAATAAAATCTATTTTCAAGGATAAATAAGCAATAAATTTTGGCTCTTATTACTTCCTGCCGCGACAACGTGGAAACGATAATTTGAATAATTGTATTTCCCACTGAATTCTAGAAGACGTGCACAGAAAATGAAGTTACATTTATGTCCAGAAGCAAAACAAGGGGCCATCTCAGCATTTGCTCAATGGATCAGGGAAACTGGACGAAAAACCTGATCGAGATGGGGGTCATTGACCCGGAAGCTGTGTTGCAATAGTTGTTACAGGTTGTTTATACTCATTTATACAGTCCAAATGGTAATTAATGCATTATGTATCATTGTTAAAATTAATGTTACTTTTCTTGTGATGCTCAGCCATCACTTGTAAATTCATTGCTAATCGTAGCATACTAAGCGCCAAACTTTAATTAATTCAAAGCTAATGCATCAATACATTCGTCTCTATGAAACTGCGTTGCATGAACCTAGAAACCGAAACTCAAAACTGAAAAATCTCAGAATTTTAATCTGCCGTGTCGCGGCGTTCTCATTGCATGGCGACATCGTAACTCCTGAAATACTTTACCTAAAGAAAAATCTTAATTGGCAATTTCGAACATTGCGAAAATAATGCAAAACTCTCACTTTCAAAAAATGCATATAACATTATTTTAAGATCTAATCTTGAACACATTTTATTAAATAGAAAATCTCTAATATCAATAATGCAGTTTTACGATGATATTTTTATGAAAATGCGGAGTATTCACCGAAAATTGATTGTGCCGTTTTTATAACCGTGTATAGCTCCATTCCAGAAAATTAATTTTAAAAAACTTGGAGTCGTTTTTGAGAAAATTATTTTTTTAATGTCTATATTTCAAGCCAAACTACGGGAAAATTCAGATTTTGGAAAAAATTGTAAACGGCCTTATAAGATCCTACTTTGTAAAACAGATTTCAATAAGAAAAAAGTTTTTATCTTTAATATGAAAAATTTAATTATTAAAATACACTTGTTACTCCGCTACAAGGTCACAACTTGATTCTCTTTACGTCTGCAGAACATATTTCCGAGCATAAACGCGTTCAAAAAGGTGACAAGGTGGTAAAAATTATTTATCTTTATTATTGTAGTTGTAGGAAGACGCTGAAAAATCTTTAAACATTTACAGTGTTCGATATAAACATGAGTAGTAATTGCATAATAGGTACACAAAATGCTTCAACGCTCAACACAGACGTTCTGGGCTCCTCGGTGGATGAGGGGTTAGCTTACTGGCCTCTGAGCCCCCAGTGCGCGGGTTCAATTCCGGCCAAGGAACCCAGATTGTCGAAGGGCGGAAAATCCACAGTAGCCATGTCACTCTTGTGGCATGTAAAAGAACCCTGGCAGGATGCCCGGCAAAATTAAATCCCTCCGACAACATCCCGCCCTAACGAGATCCCACTTTCTTCCAACCAGACAGTTCAGATATAGTTAATTGAGCCCGACATCTGGCGGAGAAAGTGAGTCAAATCCCAGGCGCAGACGGGACTGCCCACGGGGTGCGCCTGCTTAGATAAAAGTCCCCAGACCCGCGTCGGGGGTAGGCTGCGAAGGAAGCCTGGGTCGAAACTCGGGTGCGGAACACTGCTTACGGGCAGTCTCCCCGCAAACTAACCCGTACGATAATATAATACAGACTCTCTAATAGAAGGCAGGTGATTGAAGAGCGTCATTCTTGATGCCTTTGATATAGTATTGCTCCACTGTACTGATATACAAACTTGAGTAGCAATTGCATAATAGGTACTCAAAATGCTTCAACGCTCAACACAGACGTTCGAATAGAAGGCATGTGATAGAAGAGCGCCATTCTTGATGCCTATGATGTAGTATTGCTCCTCTGTACTGATATTCAAACACGAGTAGCAATTGCATAATAGATACACACAATGTTTCAACGCTCAACACAGACGTTCTACTAGAAGGCATGTGATTGAAGAGCGCCCTTGACGTGTCCGCAGCTGCGTCCGCGGGCGAGGGGCCGGCCCCCGAGGCGCGCGCCTTGGGCTTCGGCCTGGGGTTCGGGCTGGGGCTGGGGCTGGGCGCGCCCGCCTCCTACGCGCACTCCGTCGCCAAGAGGGTGCGCGCCAGGACCTCGTACCAGTCGTCGGCCATGGCGGCGCCGCGCGTCACCGGCTGCGAGGCCGTCTGCGCCCTGCAGAGGAGCCGCGACGCCTGGAGAGACGCCTAGCCCCCGTCCCCACTCCAGCCGCCACCGCCACGCCCAGCCTCAGCCAGCCCCGTCGCAGCTTCCACTGCCCGCCTCCCTCCCCACACGCATGGGACCATTGCTCCCTGGCTTAGTGAAGTGCGCATTTCGCTTTGCAATGGTTGATAGATTTGCCAAGACAGATAACGCTGGAAAAAAGTTTCCAATTCATGTTACTCTCTTGATTCCCATTTTATGAAACAAACTTCAAAATATGTTGAAAACATATGTATTTTACTTGAGTAGTATACATTAAGTGTAAATTTAAAATAAATTATTCTGAAAAATTATCACAGGATTTCTTCATTTGTAGGTTTAAGTACTCTTAAGTCAGCTTTATAGTCATCATGACAAAATGTTTTAATACGTCGGAAATAACTAGCAAAAGCATGCCCAATAAGAGCAAGTAGTTTTTGATCAGATGCATCCAGAATCCCTAAAGCCAGCCAAATAATATTATGCATTTCAAAATCCTTGATATTTTTATAAATTACTAGTGAAAAGCCGTCAAAATTTGACGGTGAGATCTGAGATAAATGTAAAATACTGTGCTCAGACTAATGTTCACAATACGTTGCATTGTTTGGATCTTCAGGGTATAACGAAGATATTCTGCAGAATATCTTCATCACATGTAATATTCTTCATCACATGTGATGCGAGTTCCCAAAATTTTGAACACGTATGGCCCATGACCAGGTGGCAATGCAATATCGGTGCAAAAATGACACAAAAGAAAGAGCACTATTATACTGACGGATATTATTTCTAAAGTTTTTTGATGTGTCATCATGTCCTATAAACAATTTTGATTTCTTCTGGCATATTGCTCGAAGGTAAACTTATTTTTCCATTTAAGCAACAGAGTAAACTCGTTTGCAGAATTTCTCTCACATGCGAAGTACAAAGCAGAACAAAACTGACATTTCATAGACAACGACCCAGCAGAAAACGAAATGACCTCACTATCACGACACTTAGCTGACTTTCTCTTTCCCTGTGTCCACTTAATGTACGTTTGCGTCTTTTGGGGCGCGTGGGCAACGATTCGGAATTCAACATAATCTGTGAACAGCTTCACTACTTCAGTACAACCGAGCAAAACACACTGTCCGAATGTTCTCTACAAAATACTCCACAAAAGCAAATACATGCAAACTGTCAACGCCACAATGCAATTATCACACTAAAACAAAACCTTGACGAATTGTAAACAAATCTCAACAATCAAAACAAAACATTAAGCAGCGCCATCCTTTGGAAGAAAACAATTGACTATCGATAAGCGTACTATTAAAGAAATATTTAATTAATTAATTTACACGGTAAATGTTGGTGAATCAACACAAACAATATCTGATAACACATCTAGGGATCACATTCTTTCATTTAAAGGAAAAAATACTACAATCGGTTCAGTAGAAGCTCTAAACGAAGCCATGGCAAAATACCTTATTTTTTTAAATATATAGATTCGACAGATTGTTACTGTCAGTACTTTTAACATTGCTTAACTCAGTATGTTCTTATTCGAAGACCGGCGGCGCTAGCCGAATTCGTTTACTACGCTCCGTGAAGTCACGAAGACTTCGAGACTCGCGGGTTCCTGGTTGGGTGACCAGCCAGGAACCCCGGGATCTAACGGCATCGATCCCCTGGCCGAAGGGACAAAAGGCACTGACTGACTGCGACGTGACGAGACTTGACAAATATAGTAATTATTCAGTGTAATAATTACACAGTAACGGGGGATTAATCCAGAAAAAAGCGCTCAACGCCCAACAAGGGTTAAGAGACGCGTTGCATCAACAATGACGCAACAAATTAAAAAAAAAGAGTCTAAAATTGTACACTTGTTGAGTGTGGCGCTTCCCTCGGATATTTCCATGTTAAAAAGTTTTATTTGTGCTTTGCAGATTCATTATAAAAATAAATTTTCAGAACATTACAGTTGCCCGGCTCGGCCATTTTCGGACATAACAGTTATCCATTATAATAATTGTTTAATACTTTGTTTCATTACAAAATTAGGTGTTCTTATCAATTTGATGAACCAAATTCTAACGATTCATGTAAATGCTACAACAAAGATAGAAAGAGTCATTTACAGCGTTTCACCAATGTACCCGTAGGTGCATGGAACCCTTATTTTTCTAGAATTCTTCCGGAATATCCCAGAGGGAATCGGTAGTAGTCCCTCAATCGATTTGTCGAATGACACTTCAATATTGATGGCCCGGGAGCAGTGCCGGAGCTAGACAATTTTGGGCCCCGGGCAATGCTGAAACGTAGACCCCTCCCCCCTTCCTGAAAAAATTAAAATGTGGAAATCGCATCAAGAAACTATATGAGTAATTTTGTCTCAACAAATAACAAAAATTACGTTTAAGTTAGAAAACAAATTTTGGAAATATATTTTAAATAATAGTTTTAAGTGAAAGTATTTAGTGATCAAATATTATTTCCACGGTGAGTTTTAAACGCTAAAAAATTGTGTTTAGTTAGTGTTTTATACAATTACTTGTCAAATACATGAAATAATAAATATGAATGTCAGTAGAACCTATTTTCATGTTAGCGTCATTGGTTTCATATCATAGAGTCCTACCTTACAAGTAATGACTATAACTAATTATTTAAGGTAAAAAAATAATTAAATATTTTATGAAATATCAGAATACTGTACCGTGACTTATAAAATTACGACAATGATTTTCTCGAAAATTTCAATTTTTTAACTATATTTTCTCATCAATCCCATCATCGGGCCCGTGCGATCGCCCAGTCTGCCCTTGCCTCGCGCTGGCACTGCCCAAAGCCGTGAGTGATGGTCAGAAGTTGGAGAACGCAGGTTACTCGCTTACTATTTAAAGATTCATTCGATTTATAATTGTCATTCACTCAAATGAGCCTGTAACTGGAAGGGTTACAAAACTAGTGGCCTGCAACAGCAACAGTGCTGCTAAACCAACCCCCACAAAATGATTTTTCTAAACGTAGCACGCGCACTACTCAAGAACGACAAATTCAATTATCTCGAATAATGCAGCAACAATTAAATATTTGAATGAAAATAGCCTTCACGAATACTGCAATACAAGAGTATAGTACGAGTATATGCAGAAAGACCTCCAACTGTTTTTTACATAACAAGAATTTCCCAATTTATGTTCCAAACTGCAATACTTAAATAGCAAAAAATTAATTACGGGCAACCTCTTCCTTTTTGCCTTGCTGTCGCATGACATTAACTGTGTCGCAAACAGTGACGCTCTCGGTATGAGAATTTTGTCATTTCATCCAGTATGACAACAGGCGGAATAACGCAATCAAATATTTTCGTTTCTCAGCCGAAATCAAAACTTTCAGTAATTTGGGATTTTCCCCGAGTCCCTGGGGATCTAACAATATTATAAACACCTCTCACATGGCCGGAGCTTGCATAGAACTCTACTATTTTCTTCATGCCTTGGAAATTAGTGAAATAGATGGTTTTCTATTCTCCTAGGCTAGAGACTTCTTGAGTATCTAACGGAACTACAGACACCACTAACAGAGCTCATTCAATCCCTTTCAAACTCTGCACGAATTGGGAATTTGTAATATAGGTAACTTTAACGGAACAAACATTGTAAAAACTTGAATCTGTGATAAGCAAAGAACCCCGTGTTTATTTTCAATGATAAAATCGGCATCCAGCATTAGGAATAATGACATTGTATGCAAAATCGGAAGTCAAATAATATGCCTTGTTAGGTCAACCGATCCAAAAGATGTAATATTCCATGCTTGTTGTCATAGCGCTGCGCTGTGCTGATGGACACGGCCCCGAACACATTGTATGAAAAAGGTGTAGAGAGGGCGTTGAGAGCCGGGATCTTGTGAAAGGACTCATGGAATCCGTCTCTAGAAAGTTATTGAAGCGAATACACGTAAGCGGTCAGTGAGGTACGAACGGATTTTCAGCATAGGCTGAGTATTATTTAAATGATAGTGAGGGGGGATTTAATGATTAGTTTGAAAGCTTAGTATTGTTTAAATTGTAATATTAAATTGTAATTGGAAATTTTATTAACGTAGTAGTTGGAATTTCGAATTAAAATAGCCTTCGTGTTTCGAGGGGATGTATATTAGGGTAGCTCCGTAGATGGAAGAATTTTTCAATAAGTAGCTGAACATAGTCGCGAGTAGGTGTTTCATACTAAACACAGATAGGGAAAGTCGAGACCGCATATTAATTTGATGGGAAATATTAAACCTTATTAATAACAAATCGATGAGGACACTCTGGAACATTTTTAATCTAGGCAAGGACGCGAGAATTGGTATAACAAGAATTCCATGGAGAACATTCTGCTAGTCAGACGAGAAGCCATCTGTCAAGATATTATAGTAAGCTTACGAACTATATTTAAACCCGTACTGTGTGTTAATGTTCTACATTGAAAAAGTAATTCTCGTGATATCGAAATAATTTGTAACATATGTAAGTATAAATGTTATTTTTTTATTGTTGAACAAGGCTTATAATTTATATTAGTCGCCAATTAAATTAGTTTCAATAAATATAACTTCCAAGAATCGTGATTCTGTACAGAATTGCACGTCCACATGCAACAGGTAAGGAGTAATATGTTGTATGTGGAACCCATGATTAAATTGAAAGTAAATTTAATAAATTAGTGTTAACATTAAAATAATTTGTGAGCGTAGCAGGGCAACGATAGAAATAACATTAACAATGGCAGTGGAAATAATCCCCGTCATAGTACTAGATGTTTGTTGAAATAGGATCGGGATTTGGGAATAGTAAAATATCAGAAGAAAAGAAATAATCTCACAATATAGTAAAATATCTTTAAAATAATTCCTAAAAAGGTCTTTAGTGATGTTCAGTTTCAAATTAGATGCCTGAGATTACTAGCTAAATATAAATGTATGAATAAGTTGAGCAGTTGTATAATAAAATTGTAGGCTGACACTGAAATTTTAATTATTCTTAGAATTTCTCATATGAAAAGTCGCTTTACTCAGGAAACAAGAACTTATTTCTAGGTATTTTAAGGAACTATTATTTTGGAAACCATAAAACAATTTTAGTCGTTTGTTTATGTAAGCGTTTTCGTTCATTTAATGGATTTGAACTAAATTGAAGTTTGTGCAACGTATCAAATGCTGCAGCAGGTATTAGTCATACAAACCCTTGAAACCACCAACCGAAAATCAATGACGCTTTGCGTATAATAACATACTCGGAAATGTATGCTACAGCAAATTCGGAGAACAAACTCCGTATTGGATGGAGTGTGCCATTGATATATGGAAATTATTCCTCGCGTATAATCATGTCGTTTCTTTCATATCTAGTCATTTGTTTCTTCTAAGTTGATATTTCAATATTATTTCTCTTTTTCAGTTTGCAATGCGAACGTCTTGGCTTTCCGTCAATTTTTTTCATTCTGTTTGTTCCTTTACATGATTTTTATTCGACTGTGCGGTCACAAAAAAGAGTGATGTGCCATCCAGTGCTCAAGATACTTGATGGTAGACTAACACTGAAGTTTGCGATCATTAACAAGCAGTGAAACTAACTACTTCTTCTGAAATATAACGAATCAAAAGACCAGTCTCTCAGGGATGCAAAATTTAAGTGTTAAAAAATATTGCGGCGGGGCACATGAGCCATAGATCTAAAACATGTTTAAATTTATTAAGCAAAATATAACGCGTTTTAGAAGTTTCCAAGTCAATATTTAACATTTCCTGATATAATAGGCTAATATTTTCTTCATTCTTTTAAATGAAATAAATTCTCTCATTGGACATACATTTGTTCACGTTCAGAGAGTTAAAAATATACTAAGAATTCGATTCGAACAACACTGCAATTAATAGTCGAGTTAATATATTTTGATACCTCGCTCCACATTTTATTTTTAGGCCAATGATTTTATTGTAGTACTAGCTTTCGGATCCTCTCTATACAGAGGCTTCATAAGCCAGAAATAAAAATGTGTTGGATATATAGTTAAGCGAGTCCTGTTCTATTTCTTCTTTTTCTTCCTCTTCTTTTTCTCGTTCATCTGTTTTCTTCATCCTCCTCTCATCTTTAATCGTCTCTTCTTTCTTCTTCTTCTTCTTCTTCTTCTTCTTCTTCTTCTTCTTCTTCTCCATCTCCATATTCATCTTTCCCTTCGACTACTTCTTCTCGGTGTCCCAGCTGGTAGTTACCGCAAGACAACTGCAAGGGTCGCTGCAACACTATGCTTGTATCTCACAAACGTCAAGCAGGTTGTGTAATAGCACAGTCAACTTAGGTTTCATTTAAGGAAAAAGTCCTCTTGAGTTAATTTCCGGTGAAACCTTTGGTTTTAGTTTTATAAAAGAAATGATCGACATCACGTGTGCTTTTCAATATATTAGAGGTCAAAAATCAGGAAAAATCATTTTATCTCGGTTCTTTTGCATTTTATGTTGTATTACTTTATTACAATATTTCAAGAGAATACAATTTCCCAAATAATTTGCTCTAAACCTTTTTTACGACTGTTTTAAATATATTTAAGGTTACAAACAGATTTTAAAAAATATTGTTAGTAAAAACCTCAATTTTTACGCGTTGAACTTGAAAATGGATTCTCATCAAACTTATAGGTAATAACATATCTTACAAAACGGATTATTCTTTGTTTTTCATACGATAAATCGCACGGCGATGTGGCGTGGACGATGAATTTGTGCATGATATAGAATCGTTTACAGTGCGGATAAATCATGTACATTGCAAGGTTCAATCAATAACGAAATATTACTATTATAATAAAATTGCGAAACATTTTTTCATATTAAATTTATGTATTTACTTTTCATTGATGGTATTTCTTAAAGATTCACTCCTTTGTATCACCACCAGAAGCGTGTTAATAATTCTCTCTGAAAACCTCTTTGAAAACAATGATATATTATGATAAATGTGTAATGTTTCTTACTCGGAAGCTATTCGATGTTAAAAACAGGATAATGGATTTTGGATAAAGGATTTTGAGCACTAACTTTTTGGCGACTTTGTTGCAATTTACCTATTATGTACTAATAAATGAAAAAATTATATTAATTGCAATGAAAATAGTAAGACAAGTTGTACCAGTAACCTTTGTTTCATTTGTTTAGCAATAGCAGAGAAGGAAATATTGTTCCTCAAACTTGCGAAAATGTAACAGTTTATTTTACAAGGCTGCAAGGGGTCAAACAAATCACTATATCTCAAACAATTGTACCTATAACGCTACAACTTCACAAGAGCTCCTTGAAGACATGTATAACATGGCCTACATTTCATTAAAATCCAACAAGGTACAGCGGGACACTTTTCCAGCATTTTCTTGAACTGGTCGCTTTTGTATCTCCAGAACAACTTTTCACTTCAATTATTCGGAAAATGCAATTACACTAAAATCGATGTGTGATATCAAAAGATTTGTAAGTACATTTCTTAAAGAATAATTGATTGCCTTTTAAGTGAAACCAACAGCAAAAAGATGTAAACAGGAGTTACGCAGATAAACGTGTCTACATTATGTTATCAATATTTTATCGGTCATCTTTAATGGCGTCTTAAGCTACGTCCAACCACAACATTTGCTGCACTCTGCTCCTTTACGTATACCATGATGCCATTGTTAAGAATCAAAAGAGAAATCGCATCCGAAAAGTTTGGTATACTCGTGCGCCACTACTGCGTCATTCAACATTCACTGTGTTTCTCCGATTGCACAACTGATATCTATGTCGACAGATGCTAAAATAAGATAAATGTTTATGATCAATCCTGGCTGTAAGAGACGGCCGGAGTTTCCACAAATTGATTACGAATGGCACCGGATTCGACTTTTTTTAAACTTTCGATAAGCATTGAAAGACGAAACCCTCCCCCTTTCCCTCTCCCCCCATCAATATGCGAGTGTTAATCTTGTCTTCGTTCGGACCTACCCAAGGTCCTTCTCGAGTATCCACGGACATTTCGTTCGCAATTGATAACCATGAAACAAAGTGTAAAAGATATTCTGAAGAGGTTGAATTTTTGTGTGCACCTCCAGAGACGTCATCAGTCAAATGACTAAATGAGCGTCCTCGTCGAAAGTAAATCTTACGGTGAATATTAAGCCATCAGCAAGCCATTTTTGTGGAATGGAATTAATAGTTAATTACATCCCTGCGAAAGCTATAACAGGATGAGGACGATAAGCAGGACGAATGGAGAGGACGATAAGCAGTTGACAGTGAAACAGTTTATAATGATAGAGCTTGAAGGTTCTTTTAAGAAATAATGAATTCCCCCAGAAACCCAAATTTAAAATAAGGACCATAAATTGTATTTTAATACTCTAAGAGTACAATCGAGTAGTACACATTCTCGCCTCACATAAAATTCCCTCTGGCTCAGAGCTCTCGCGTGGCACTTGGCTAGTGAGTATTGTTAGAGCACCGCTGGGAGAGCACAATATTACATCTTTCTCCTTTTGGATGATCTTGGCTGTCCGGGTGACGCCGCGTCGAAGGCTGTGTTGCCGACGTTTCGACCATCTTTTCGTGGTCTTCCTCAGCGCCGGTCTGAGGAAGACCACGAAAAGATGGTCGAAACGTCGGCAACACAGCCTTCGACGCGGCGTCACCCGGACAGCCAAGATCATCCACATGACTCCGGTCGCGGAAGCCTACGACTTCATCTTTCTCCTTGAATCATGAATAATATCAGATTATTCTTAGGAACAACATCACGTTAAACAATTGACAGGTGTAAAGGAAAGTATAAATTTACGAATTGGAACGAATAAAAGCATACGATTTTCACTATGGCTCCTCAAAAGGATGACAAAAGCAAAAAAGGGAACAAAGCCGGCAAAACGTAAGTGTCTGCAAGAGGCTGAGAGAAAATCAATTATGTTCATTGCACACTACATTAACATTAGATACACAGATGGAGATGTTATTAAGGTATTTTCTGCTCTGTATTAAAATGTTAGTTCTATCAGTCCTAAGAATTCACAAATTATCAATGGTAGCAATATGGGAAAACAAATTATCACTAGTAGCAATTAGTTTCTTTCGAATATGTTCCCAAACAATAGGTAATGACACCATCTACAATTTTGGGTTATATCGACCATCAAAATATTATAAGGTTAGTGAGAGATTTGCCGTTAACTTCATCACTATCTTTACAAAAGATTATCACTTCATTGAGAATCAGAACTCACAATACTTGGTTCGATGCCCCCATAGCTGCCAGATTTCTCCACTATATTAACCCAACAAACAAATGCAATAATAACATTCAGTGTACATTAAAGTCCTGTCGGATTGAATGACCGTAACATTATATGCTCATTTACGTTTGTACAATTATTTCTTAGTCTGAGCAGTGAGAGTGAAAATATCAATATTTGAATGCCAAACGTCTTTGAGCATAAAACCGACAATGGATTAGCATATGATCTGTTACACAAAGTATTTTCATTTTCTTCCTCAGAATCGTTTACTTAAACCATATTACATCAATATTTTTTAATTATGGTCTGCCATTTCTTTTTCATAATTTTCAATTTTGACGTCTAAATTTGTAGTCTCTACCAAATTCGTACGTGAGTGCCAAATAACACAGGGCAACGAATTTTAATTTTCTTTCGGTAACAAGAATAAAAGTAACTTTTTCACTAATTGAAGGTTGCTGACTTCAGATACGAGCTCAAAAAACAGCCAACACGTAAAGTTTGTTTGTTATCATAACCTTTATTTTTATCTTTTAATATGTGAACGCCATCATTTATTTTTAAGTAATTGTATACGAGTGGTTTTTGTATACTTTGTTTAATATCTGCATAAAAATTTAGTATGAAGGTAGTGCAAATATACGAGTATATATAAAATTATAATGAAAATTAAATTAGTAATTAGCAATTTAAAGTAAAATATTAAATAAAGAGGTACACGTAAATCATAACAATGTGAAAAATGAACTACTTTTGAATGTTCTGTTTGTGAGGTGTATCGTCTTCCTGCTGTAAAAATGAACAATAATCTCCCATCATGGCTGGGTCCATCTTCCTTGGAAGCGCTCTTCTATAACTCTAATAACTTGGTGAAGTCTCACACCTTGTTCATCACCATTTCAGGACCAACAAAAATTCCCTCTTTTAATTTTGCATCACTAAGTTTGGGAAAAGTTTCTCTTAAATACCTGAACCCCTCTCCTTCTTAGTGCATTTCTTCAACAAAATGTTTCATTAGTCCAAGTTTGATGTGATGTGGGGGCAAGAGAATACAGTGTGGATCCATTGCTTACGTTTTGACATTGTTAATTTTACAGTTTCATTTAGCCAACTTTCATTATTTATTAGAAATCTATCTTAGAAATAATTTGATGCACTTCTCTTTTGTTTAAATTCGCTTTTAAAGTGTGCAATTCTTCAAAACACTCAATTTAATTGACTTACACAAAAAACCTATAAACAATTTTGCATATGATCTATCTTTTCACCAAAATATTTAGAACTATCCGTAATTAGATTAGTTCTTTCGTAGTCAGATTCTTGATATTTTCTTCTGATTCAGCAAAAGAAAATATTACTTCGCACAATTTCTTAATCAAAGTGGTGCCACCGAGCTTAAAATAAAAATTTATAACAAATGTTAGTGGATTTATGTGGATTACCTGACTCATGTTCCAAATAGCTTCTAAAATTGTCTATCAATTGGTATAAACTTTATGGCTCGACACCGTCCGGCAGTTCAACTAAAATGCTAATGTTTGGTAAAAAAAATACTTGAAATTAACATACTTTACAGGTAAATGTGAAATATTCAATAACATGAGTAATTATCGATATCTGAGAAAAATTTTATCCCAAAGTAATAGTGCATACATTTTACATCAACATCCATTATCAACGTAATAGTTCAGGAAGCATAAAAATCGTACAAATGCGTTTTTGAAACCAGTCACTGAGACGCGCGCTGGACAAGCTACACTAGCACGCACCACGGCTGAAAGCAGACCGCTGATAACAGCCGTTAGCCTTTCCCAAGAGGCAAAATATTGCACAACACGACGCAACAAACCTTTCACTTCATGCAGGAAATACTAAATATTTCCTCAGTTCAAATTTGATTTTTCGACTTATGGCCAGGTTTTGGCACCAAATACACCACTCTGCCCCGGTAGGATGCATGTAACGTGTGGCACAAAAATGGTCAATTCGCCTAAATAATAATAATAATAATAATAATAATAATAATAATAATAATAATAATAATAATAATAATAATAATATGCAATTTTGAGAGATTTTGTAATTGAAGAGCTCTGTGAGTTCCCAATAAACTGTCCACACTCATACCAGAACTTATCATAGCAGAATGGAAGAACGCACAATGACATAATTTCTCCATTTTCAACTTCAAATCATTGCAAATCATATTAAGAACAAGTAACGATCAGCAAAAAATTAACCGAAATATTAGATATAATTAATATTCTTAAAGATTTCTGTTTTGCTATTTAAAAAAAACAAAAGTTGAGAAAATGGCAATAAAATGAACTTTGCGCCGCGATAGATGGCAGCAGGGAAGATAATGGGGCAAGACGATAAAGGCAGTCCACACCAAGAAAATTAGAAATCAGCTACGAGAAAGTCTGTACCATTCTGTAGCACCACTAGTTTACTTTCTCGTATACATACTCGTGGGTATATATGGAGTAATATAGTATAAAAATTATGTAATTTTACCGGTAGCGGTAGCTCAGTGCATCAACTGATGTCACTGCAGCGCCTCTAACCGGGAGGTCCTAGGTTCGAGTCCTGACGGCGACAGGATTTTCGACGCTAGCTTTTCAGCTAGGTCGAATTCAGCTGCTGTCTGGAGGAGAATTCTAGCGGCCGGCTGCTCTGATCGGTAGTTTTCCGTGGTTTCTCCGATCAACACCAGGCGAATGCCGGAGCAGTACCCTAACAAACGGGCCACGGACCGCGCGCGATCTGTCCTTCCTCTTCCTTGTCCTATCCTTTCTCCTTACACACACACTTACACTAACATGCACTACACTACAACATATTTCGGGAAACCGGTCGGGAGCTTAGAGCTTGTCCCGGCTGGGGCGGTGCCCCGCTGGTGGGAGAGTCCAGGTTAAGGGGAAGCCCCACTAGCCGACGGTAGGTCGGCGCCGGATCTCGCCATCCAGCGGGGGAAGATCACCGCCATCTCCCGAGAAAAAGCATGCACTACACTAACGGGACTAATGACCGTAGTAGTTGGCGCGCCCGGAAACACGAAAAAATCAATCAATTATCTAATTTTGCGGAAAATCGATTTCGAGGTTTCAACGGAAATACACGTTTTGGGGTCCCCACATATCGAAAAAGAGATTTTTTTCAAAACGTCCGTTCGTTCGTTCGTTCGTTCGTTCGTTCGTCTCTCCATCTCTCCATCTGTCTGTCTGTCTATCCGTCCGTCTGTGAACACTACTAGTGCCTAAACCACACGTATAATCTATTCCAAATTGAAGAAAATCTGTCGATCTCGCTCTAGTGGAAGCTTTGAAATTTTGAAAAACATCCTTTAAAATTTGGGGCTACTTTACATGAAGACCCCCGGATATTTTCAATTTTTTTCAAAAACGGCTCCAAAGTTTTTCTTCAAATTTGTTTTAAGAATAGATTAAAATACACTTATAAAAGTGGCATAGGTCCGATTTTTACAGTTAAATCTGAATTTTCGAAAATTGTATAAGTTTGCTTTTTTTCGGCGTCATCCTACACAACTACAAAATTGTGGCCAAAAATGTTCCCTTTAAATTAAATTTGTTGTCCATAAATAGTTCCTCAAAAATACTCTATAAAAAGGCTCCAAATTTTTTCTTTAACTTTTTGGTATGGTTAGTGCCAAATTTACCCAAAACGATGACGTCAACCTCATATTGCTATATTCTTTTGTTTTTTTTCAAATACAACAAAAATTAAACTTTTTGACTTGTTTATCACGTCTGTAATATTTACCTTGGAGGCAATTTCTTCACGTTATTGTATTTATAAGTACATGTGCTTTAAATAATGTCAAATGAAGTTTCTGGATAACTCGACAGTTTTTTGTTATATGTGAGCTCAAAATTCCACATTTTCAGAAACGCTCAAACGCCATTTTCTCTACAATGTCTCCAAGTTTTTTCTTCATTTTTTCCAATAGATAGTGCTAATTGCACTTTTTAATATAACGTAATATTTTGATTTTTTGTTGTTTTTTCTAAAATTTCAAAATTTTAGTTTTTTTTATATCTCTCACGCCGTTAATATGAGCATTTCCATCGATTTGTATGCATTATTACATTTGTGAGTGGAATTGCTTCAAATGAAGTTTTTCGAAAACTGTAGAAATTGAATAGAATAGTTTCCTGTGAAAAAGAGCTTCAAATTTCGCATTTACAGTAATGCTTAATCGCCATTTTCTTAAAAACGGCATCAAATTTTTCAATTAAAAGTTCTATTTAGTATGAGGTTTCACTCTTCTTAATATTCTTGAAGTAATATTTCGGTTGTACTATTAGGAAAGTAAGAAGTTGAGAAAATGTCAAAAAAAATGTACTTTGAGCAACGATAGATGGCAGCTGGCCAGAGAATGAAGCAAGACATTAAAGTTTGACCCACCAAGGAAAATAGAAAAAATTGGTATGATAAAATCTGTGCAATTCTGTAGCACCTCAAGTTCTTTTCTGTATCAGCGATGTTCCGTAGTTACTCTCCATGTTCGTCACGAATAGCGCCGAGGTTTTCAGGGAAGAAATTAAGATGGGAATTCAACTTGTGTATTCGCACCCCATCCCAAGATCTTATCGTTCACTTCCAAGATTCTTATGTCACTTCCAAGGTTCAACATTATTACAAAAACTTACAATATCCTCATTAGAACGCATCTTGCTCAAATTCCTTTCGACATTGGCGGAACGCTTATTTTGGTGTTATCCTGCAGTAGATTCCAGACTTCAATTTTGAGACACATACTTCCTCTTTAAGTTTAGATAAAACAATATCGCTTAACAAATCATTTAGATCGTCCTGCTTTAAAAAGTGATGTTTTTTTTTAGTAACTTCCACAAAATATTGGTCATTATAAATCTCACGAAAGCCTTCAAAATCTTCAGCCATATTGAAGTCATCTGATTGAAGTAGTATGGGAGAGTCTAGTCCTTGAGATAACTATTGATTTGTTGGTTCTAAATGCTGTTATTAACAGTATGTTTGTACTTTGAACTTATTCCAGATACATGTCAAACACATTGTGGTCTATTACATGGTCGTTAGGTTCTAGTTGAATCATAGGAACTACAAAAGACTTTTGATGGGATTCTTTTAATCGGGCACTAAACAGTGTTACACCATTTTTCACGAGTCAGTTTCGGGGCCTAAAACTTGTGATTTAATTAATGAGATTTTGTATTTATTTATTTATTTTTACGTCAAAAAACAGTTAAAACTGCGTATGACGTGCTATGGGGAAAAGTGAATTGTGTGCACATTTTCAAAATTCTCTGATCCCTACACTAAGTCATATACTACTTAAATTTTGAAAAAAAACGAAAAAAAACCCTCCCATGTAATAAAATCTATTTTCAAGCATAAATAAGCAATACATTTTGGCTATCATGTTGTCCTTCGGAATAATACTTCCTGCCGCGACAACATGGAAACGATAATTTGAATAATTGTATTGCCCACTGAATTCTAGAAGACGTGCACAGAAAATGAAGTTACATTTATGTCCAGAAGCAAAACAAGGGGCCATCTCAGCATTTGCTCAATAGATCAGGGAAACTGGACGAAAAACCTGATCAAGATGGGGGTCATTGACCCGGAGGCTGTAGTACAATACTTGTTATAGGTTGTTTATACACATTTATACAGTCCAAATGGTAAATAATGCATTATGTATCATTGTTAAAATTAATTTTACTTTTCTTGTGATGCTCAGTATAGTCTCTAATTTATAGAAACAGTTATGCAGCAGAAACGATTTCACTTGGGATTTAAACTTTTCTATCGAATTTAATCGTTTAATGTCATCTGGCAAAGTGTTGTAAAATAATGTACATGTATTATTTTATTATTATGTATTGTTGTATGTGAATTTTTTGTAATGATCTGTTGATACTGTCACCTGATGAATATGATTTCTACGTCGAGTGTTATAGTAATAGACATCGGCATTTTCTGAAAATATATTCCCACGCTTAAACAAGTCATTTTTGACAAAAAACACTGATTCGTAAATAAACAGACAAGGTAATGGTAACATTACTAGATTAGTGAAGAGAGGCTTACATGAATCACGTGGGTGGGATTTGGTTATTATTCGTACAATTCGTTTTTGTAATCTAATTAAAGACAGTAGACAGACAGAATCTTAATTAAAGACAGCCAACATCTTGAACATAGGACATTATATGATTTATTTCATTGCGTGCTTATCTTTAAAGTACAAACATTTGCATGCACAGCGTTTCACGGACCAATAGGTCCGCTTCGGTAGTTATAGTTAATGCCTTATTTTACGTGGCGAGACTCGGGCCATCAGGACCGCTCTTCCGTCTGACCACGCAAATTTCGCTACGCTCCTTTCACCACCAAGCGGAGAAAGGAGATATTATCTTGGGCGAAACAGGCGGATCCCAATTTTGCTCAGAGGCTTCTTTTAGGCTTGAGGATCTTTTACATGCAGTAAATCTACTACATGGGACAGCCGGCTTTACTTCCCATCCGAAGGAAGGCGTACGAAGGATTTTTTTTGCCCTTAAAAATCCATGGCTTTCGATCGGGTTTGAACCCGCAAACTCGGGTAAAACAGTCCGGTACGCTGACCATTATACCACCGAATACCACGGTAGGTACAGCTTACATAATTTCGGTTAAACATATTCAGACTATGAAATCGGCATCACGTTGAAGAGGGTGACCGTCTCTAATTAAGATACAAAATCCCATTAAATGTACACAAACCTCCAGTAGAAAACGTTTATTGTGATGTATTTTAGGGTCAAAATAACTCAAGCTTTTTTAGCTGAAAACAAATTTTGCCACAGCGATTTTAAATAAACTCGCCCTTAATATAATGGAATTTAATTTTATCATTTAGCCCTTTTAAAGATATGTATCTCCTTCGAATACACAGCTTTCAATTCAATTCACATCTAAAGCACATAAGAATCAGAATCTATCATCTTCCTTCTTTACAAAAAATTTAATTGTTAGGAAAGTTAATTATTATTCTCCTTGAATTAACAGGCAAGTCATCTAAACAAAGTCAATTATTGATCCCATCAAATGAAATATCTTCTTGAAACCACGTTTGGGGCAACATTTACGCTAAAACATGAAAACATTTCTTTAATATTACAAAAGTACAGTGTAATATTTTATATTACAGCCGAAACTTTATTTAAGAAAATCATTGTTAAATAGAGATATTAACTCCAAAGAAAATTATTCGTTTCTAAAAAATATTACTGTCAAGTATTATGCAATATTTCTAGTCATATTTCTTGGTTTTTAATATAAACGTACTTTTCATTTTCCTTGTATTACCTCTCGTTCACGTATTCCCATTGGGGAATTGGAAATAATGAGCCCCTTTCTGAGAGAACTGTTTGATTTCCTGGGAATCCACAGTAAAGAGTACTGGTAATAAAAATAAACTTCATAAACGTTCAATTTTCCTGAGCAGTAGACTTATCAAATAAGCGATCTGTAATTAAATTGATTTAAAAAGTTGAAGGTGAACGTTGTCCCCAAGAAAATATTCAGTTGTATCTTAACAATAGGACCGCAAAATACTGTATGGTGTTGGCTGTGGTTGAGTGGCACGTATATTGTTTGCGTCACGAACAGCGCCGAGGTTTTCAAGGAATAAATTAAGATGGTAATTCAACTTGTGTATTCGCTTCCTATTCCAAGACCATATCGTTCTCATTCTTATGCCACTTCCAAGAATGAACATTATTACAGAAACTTACATCATCCTCATTAGAACACATCCTGCAATTGATTGCAGGCTTTCAATCTTCAGAGAAATAATTCCCCTTTAAGTTTAGACTTCATTCCCAAACTTCTCTGATTGCTGTATCGAAATGGCCACTGGTCTGGCGACTTGCTCTTACCATATAATTGAATCACCTAAAATTTCAGGACCATAAACATGCAATATCACCTTTATAGCCCGCACCGAAAGCTTCTAGACGTATGTAAGTATCAGATTAGGATACTTTAACGGTCGAGTTCAAAACGAGTTTAACAAGCTAGAGAACCTTATGCACAGTAAAATACAGTCGTTAAGCGCAAAATGAAGTCGCCACGTGATCACAAATTCATATTAGATGTACCAACGTGTGATGCACGTATGTGATATTCCCTTAACTCCCTTATTATCGATGTGTGCTTAGAAGTTATCACTGTTTGTGGCGACAAAAACGCTTTTTCCGATTTAAAAGCAATACTTTGAACTACAATTAATGAAACTGAAAAGGTAGTACGCATACTATCCAAGAAATATCAGTTAAACCTACAATAATGCGTTTGATATATGTATGTGGTTATATATACGCGCTCAAGCTGCGACTTGCTGGTAACGACATCTTTTTCGAAGTGACTGAGAGACTGATATAAGGCTACGCTGAATGTCCGGCTCTACGAAATGAAGTGTAAGGTCAAATTTCACTCGTAAGTTCAGTCGTTACTACTCTTACGTCAGTCATGCAACACGTAGAGCATAAGGTAAAGACCTTACAAAAGCTCTAAAACTCCCTAATGGGAAGAGTGGCTTTGTCTCAAACTTTGAAAAGAACCACTGGTACCTTCAACCAAGAATTTACTCAGTGTCATGGACTAGAGGTTTTAATGAATTGTTCTTATTTATCACACATGTTATCCTTTCTTTTTTTAAGTACCATTTGGGCAGAAATAATACCATGTAAGATGCTAGTGCTTACACACTGAAAGATCATTATGTATTAAACGTCAAATTATATACTAGGACATAGCCAGATATCTCAATGGTGTTATGGATGAAAACAATACGGCATAGTTATTCATTTCAAAGTATTAGTACATCGGCGACCAAATGTCTCCTCCAAAATTCATGGCCCTGGTGCAATATGTCAACTTCGTTTTCGTTTGTTTTCCAAAATTTTGTTATTAATTTTGTTATTCGCTACATGTCGTTTCATGATGGTCAACTATGTAGACTTGATGCTAGTGTCTTTGCTAAAACCTGTCCCCATTGGCTGTCTATATTCCATGTATTTTGTTACATGACGCTATCATGATAAAAATTTATTTTCTTCAAATGTCCACGTCCCAAATCACAGCTATATTTGTATTGTCCAACGAATCTCCAATGTTCCTGATTTATTGTTTATTTTGTCCTGGAAAATTTCTACGTCCTACTATTTACATCCCAATATTTGCATATATTACGTCCACGTCCAATATGGCTACGTAATGTCCTCTTTGTAAATGTAGAAACTACTACTTTGCTTTCGCGCCAGGGTACTAAGACATCAAATTATTCCATATTATTTTAATCCACAATACCACTCGGATATCTGGGTTTGTCTCAATACTGGAAATATTATGTTACATATGACTTAAAATCATTTGTTTTCAATAATCTCATAAACATTCGCGTTTGAATGGAACATTTTCAGTTGCATTGTCTGTCATTCGTTAAACCTAACTAAGCGAATCAAACTTGCGGGCCTTAACAAATCTGACTATATCTTCTCCATTCAGAATGAGCATAAGGTACATACCCATTATTTTCCTCCTTTGTGATTTTGGCCAAAAATCTTGGACTTCGCAGGAGAGAATTCATGTCTTTCTTCCACATACGAGTATGACCTCCACGCCTTCCCCAATTGTTTTGTCTGACAGGGATACTCCTAGATACCTGAATGTGTCTGAAAGTGCTGTGCAAGACATTCTCATTTCTTAAAATATGCATTATAAAAAAGCGAAATATAAAGTACTGAAAGTATATAAGATTATGAAATTTGAAAGATATTTTAACTTTTGAGTGACGGAATTTATTTACCCAACCTAATACCTAATGCTGAGCAATAACCCACTCTGTAATTGCACAACGAAAGCTCAACAAAACGTGCACAGAGTGAAGCTACATTTATGTCCAGAAGCAAAACAAGGAGCCATCTCAGCATTTGCTCAATGGTTCAGGGAAACTGGACAAAAATCTGATCGAGACGGGATACTTCATGTTAGATACGATACTTCATGGATCCATACTTCATGTCGATTTCTAAGTCTAATGAAATGAGGGAATTTTATAGAAACTTGAACAATGCAATAACTATTCACTGTGGACACAGAGATGAACACGATTCTAAAAATGTAATTAAAATATTTGATATTGACCAAGATCTGTATACGTATATTGTAGCTGATTAAGGCAAAAAACATGCTATCTTACTTTATAAACACAATGAACCTTCACTTATAATTATAATAATTGATTTTTGAAAGATACATGTGTATAAAACGGTTGGAGTACGTAATGTTAATATACACTAATTAATCTTCACAATTAAAAACACTTAATCTCCGAACTTTAAAAACTCGCTACATTCCCTTCTCTGATTACAACCTCATACTCACACACGCATACATGCACTTTATCTTAAATAAAAAAATGCATTCATTCCATTAATTTTTCCAATGTTGTTCAAATTTAGTATTTATACTGTAAAATCCGGTTAATAATAGTAAGCAACAACACATTTGGGGCACATTACCTTTCGTTTCATGTGCTCGTCTATCTTAAAACAACGTTTTCGCGGAAAATTGTATCTTTATTTTATTTTCATTGTTTGTTATGCATCGATATTCTTACTTTTCAATACTTAAAACCGTTTGTTTCTAAGTTTGTTAGTTTTGCTTTATTTGTACTTTTCAGAATGCGCGCGTATATGCCATGTCCCACGGTCATTTGCATTTCAAGTGGCCATGATGGAAAAAAATGAAAGAAAAATTAAGATTATTTCGTAATGAATTTTAAAAATGCAATTTAAACTAATGTAAAGTCCTTATGTCGTCACATCAAAGGCAGAATATCCATTTCGACAAATTCTTTCCACTGGTTAGGGAACTAGGAACAGACGAAAATTTTAGAACTGATGAATCTTAATCTGGCTCTTCCGTTAAGTTACCTTTTCTCTTTTTTGGTTCTACTCGAAACATCATATCTCTTCAAATTTTAAATATATGCTTGTGATTATTTTTTTATTTAATAGCAGAAAATCAATTTTTTTCACTGAATCTTAAATTGTTATAGACATTGCAAATTAGTAATTGTTATTTGTTTGTTATTTGTTATTGTCATCAGTGATTTTTAAAAGTTCTAATTCAAATCCCTGCATTCATGTCCCTTATTAATCTTCAAGTGTATGTTCACACACTAAAATATAATCCTAATAACAATCTTAAAAAGGGATCATCAAAAAATATTTAACGGTTCGTGAGTTATGATGTTTCAAATTAGACTCTATTTTTGGAAGAGAAACCAGGCATAAAAGATGAAATAATTATAATATTTTTTAAGAAATATTTTTTGACTCCGTTAATACCTAATCCAAGGAGTGATCATAATTAAATTCAGATATACTGTATGACGCAAATGAAAATTTTAAAACTCAGGTAGACGAGTACCTTAAACCAGAAATGACGCAATTCGGTCAAGCTGCATTTTGCTTCAATTCTTGGCTGACCGATAAACGCCGCGTCCTAGTCAGAGGTGCCAGTATTTGGTCCGCCATTCCGCGGCCCGCTTTTCGCCCTGAGGAGGGCCGGGCGTTGGCAGCGGCGCGCGCGCGCGGTTGTTGCGGGGGCCGGGCGCAGCGGGCGGACGGGCGTGGAGGAGGAGGAGGCTGGCGCGGAGGAGGAGGCGGAGGGCGAGGAGGAGGGCGAGCAGGGCCCGCGCCTCGTGGCGCGCCAGGAGCGCGACGAGGAGCTGGCGCCGCGGCGCCGCGCGCTCGCGCTGCACGACGACCTCGTGCTCGTCTTCACGCACGCCCTGCTGCCCTACTTCGTCCACAAGTACACGCCCACCCACGCACGCGCCGCGCGACACGCGCCCAACCAGGTATCTCCCACTAGCAGGGCACCACCACAGCCGGGACAAGCTCTAAGGTCCCCGCATGTTTCATACTACACTGCGTGTACGTGTGTGTGTGTGTGTGTGTGTGTGTGTAAGAGAAGAGGATAGGACAGAGAATAGGAAGTTAGGATTGCATGCGGTCCGTGACCCGTTTATTAGGGTAGTGCTCCGGCATTCGCCTAGTGTTGATCGGAGAAACCACGCATAACTACCGTTCACAGCAGCCGGCCTCTAGAATTCTCCTCCAGACTGCGGCTGAATTCCACCTCGCTATCTAGTAGCTTGTCTCAAAACCCAGGCCACCGTTGGGACTCGAACCCTAGGACCTCCTGGTCAGAGGCACTGTAACGACACCCCGGTTGCTCACTCGCCTTTCATGCTCTCCAACAGGCGGCGCGCGCACCGCGGGAGGGCGAGAGCGGTGCACGTTGGCGCACGGCAAGACCTAGCTAGGAATGAATTAGTCTTTATTCGCGTGGTTTTCGCACTTAATGATTTGTTTAACCTCTTTTCTGGAATAGATTGTTCTCTGGCTGAATGTATAAAAGTGTTATATTCGTATTTTTTAAGTACGAACAAAATCACTATTGAGAGTTCTCAACTGTCTTGAAATACTTTATACTTATTTTTTCGCATAGAATCAACGTAAAAAATGTTTAATAAACGCTTCCCGTTTTGTAACCAATGTGTTAGATTTAATGAATTATTAAACAATAAACTTGAACAGCAATATATACCTATCATGTTCTATGAAATGTTTTATTCAGAAAAAATTCAAACAAAACAAAAAAAAACTATTCTTCAGACTCCGGAGTTATTCGAAATGGACTTGTAAGGTCAAAGTGGAACGTGAATCCGGCAACGTTGGGAACCAAATCGATGGATTGATCTATCTCATTGTTTGCTTTTTGTCGTACGCACGTTTAAAATCAACACTACCTCTGGTGAACAACAAAAAAGTAATTGTTCTGTCCGTAGCAACTGTACTGTCGCAAACAAGAGGGAAACGAATACATTTTGTTTGTTTGATAAATACGTGCAATCATGGCTTATAGGTTGTATTTTTGACTGTCCAGGGTGATCCGCGTCTCAGTCGATGGAGATGACGTTTCAGTCATCTTGTTGTGGCCTTCTTCATGACCCATACGAACCCACGGTTTATAGGTTGATTCTCCTTGGTAAGAAGAAATAAAAGAGTAACCGCAGTAACATTTCATTTGATCATGTTTATTCTAGTTAACTTTTGTATAATTTCTATGCAAATTAGTGTTAATTTAAAAGTCAAAGTTTTTCTCTTTATTATCAGTTTAAATATGGAAATATCCCCTTTAAAAGAATAAAAATCAGGGCTCAGAAAACCGTAGAATGTTTTAAATGTGCTTCTAGAAAAAGAAAATGTTCAGTAGATAGAGATGGTGTCAGTTTACCACACATCAGAAAAAAGCGCTATTGGTATTTGAAACAATTATTAAACCGTTCAACTACCAGCAAGTCCTGAAAGAAGAAACGTATAAACTAAGGACATTTTTGTAGAGACCATTGTAGTGTACTGCGAAAACTCTTCGATCCAGATTATTTCACTCTAGTACTTAAATATAATATTCAGTTAACCAATCTTCAATTTTAAAAAATCCAAATAAATGGAAGCTAAAGCCTAAAATGGCATTGAAAAAACTCATTTATCAATAACACAATGTGAAATTTTGCAAGTGTAAAATCATTTCACACAGTTTGCAATCAGAATGTTATTTATTGGAGAAGGACTTTAAGATGGAAAAAGAGAACTTATGAGCCACCTGTTGCCAGTTTTTGTGGTGGTTGCATCAGCCGACTTACCTTCCCCTTTTTCTTTGCGGGCGCCTGGAAACTCGTTACCCGGCTTCCGCTTTCTGTGAATCGTAATAAAGAAACAAAAGCGGAATCAAATCAGGAACGAAAGAGAAAATTACTTCGCACCAACAATAAATTCAAAGTCAGCCCATCTGCTGGCATTGCAGGAACCAATGGGGATAAATACAAATCCAGATGAAAACTGAAGAGAGAAAATAAGCCTTTCGCTGGCTAACAATGGGAGATCAACCTACCGCGTTAAAGTCAGGAAGCGTATTGTTTCAAATGTCACCTTAACTGGAAACGCTTATTTAAGTCAACGTTGTGTTCCGCTGGAATTAGAATACATTAATAGATACTAGATAATAGACATATCGAGTAGGGGCGTAGTCTGAGAACGGGTAAATACACCACTCATAAGCTCTGAAAATCTCGGGAGAAACAAATGAATCGTCAATTATTACTCACACCGCGCTCTAATTCCCTAAGAGCCTTATAATGTTTTCAAAGCGTCCGCCACATATTGAAGAGTGCAATGTGCATATTACGATAAATGAAAATCAGCATTCCCATGTATAACTGAATGATGTTGCACATAAATTGGGCATGTATAACATCTGTCTAAGAAGTTTTTTCCCACTTTAGATGCCGGGAACACAGGACTTTCTCAGGGACATGGCAGAGCATCACCATTCATGGAGTATTATTTCTCAAGGAGTCGTCAGGGAATGGAGGTGAGATGTGTCCTATTGTTGAAGCTGGAAACAATTACTGATTTAAAGCAATTTATATTTTGTAGAAAACGCACTCGTTCATTAATTCAGATTGTGAAGAATCCAAATATGTATCCCTCTTGGAGTTCAAAGTAAATAAAATGCTCTTTGCTGCGCGGTTCCGCTGAACCGGGCCTTCGAGCATGAGAAATAACAACGTGCAGAATACCTCCGTTATGTAAATGGAGAACACACAATGAGCTAAGTCAGATCTACTTTCTTTCTCCTTCATCTCCATCTCCATCTCCTCGTTCCCTGCCGATGTATTCTTCTCCTTCTTCTTCACCGTCATCTCCACCCACTCCTTTGCCGATTGTCTCTCCTCCGTCTTCATCTACATCTCTGCCTCTCCTTCCACGCCTAATTCTCCGTCTCCTACCCTTCTTCATCTGATTATTTCCCCTCGTTTCTCCATCTTCCCAGTTTTCTTTTCCTCCATGCCAGTCTTCTTATTGCCCTTCTTCTCGTCATTCTAGTCCGTTTTCTCCGTGTCCGTGTTCTTCTTCTAGTCCGCCTTCGTCTTCTTGTCAATCTTCGTATTTCATCTTCCCCTTTATCTTTATCTTTGTCCTCTTTTTCCTTCATCTCTTCCTTCTACTTTCTTCATTCTCCTACTTATTCTTCTCTTCATTCTTCTTTATCTTTATTTTTCTCCTTTTCATATTTCTCCTCCTCTTAAGTTTCCCAGCTAATATAGAGGTTGCAAAATACTAATCCCGTGGATCCCTAGAATATGGAGTGTATGTTATAATTGCCTTGCAGGTTGCGTCAAACAGGGACAGAACGATGTAAAGTGATCGAAATAAAATATACGTGAAAGCTTATAACATTGCAGGAAAAATATGTTGTCATACGTATGTTTTATTATTTCTTACATAGATACATCACACTATTGGAACAGAAAGAAACAACTCACATGGAATTGACTTATTCAATTAAATAGATATCATTTCTATGTAAACACTTAGGTTTTGAGTACTGGGTAATTATTTGTTACGCGTTATCATATTGTAAATAAACCAATATAATATTCAGGGTACACTATTCGTCAGACGACGAAAGACAACGACCGGACGAGGTGGCTCAGGGCATCAACTGCAGTGCCTGTGACCGAGAGGTCCTAGGTTCGAGTACCCCCGGAGGCGAGATTTTCTACACTAGCTTGTCAGCTAGGTCAACCGGAGTAGTAGCCTAACAAACGGGCCACGGACCGCGCGCATTTTTTTTTCTTACCATTTCCTTGTCCTGTCCTTATCCCTTACACACACACACACCGACATGCACTACACCACAACACATGCCGGAATATTGGACGTGAGCTTAGCGCAAGTGCCGGCTGGAGCGGTGCTGTGTTGGTGGGAGATACCTGGTTGACGGAAAACCTCGCTAGCCGACGGTAGATCGGCGTCGGATCTCGCCCTCGAACGTGGGAAGATGACCACCATCTCCCCCGTTAACCTCTGACCTTAGCAGCCCCAATGAATGCAGACGAGCGGGCGCGCGTGGGCGTGCGCAGCTGGGAGAGCGAGCTGGCCACGCGCACGGTGTTCCGCGAGGAGACGCCGCCGCCGCCGGAGGTGCCGGCGGAGGAGCAGGGCGGGGCGGGGGCCGGGGCGGGGGCGGGGCCGGCGGACGAGTCGCCGTCCGACCTGGAGTCGGAGGCGGGCGCGACGGCGTCGGAGAGCGGGCGGCCGGCCACGGGGCAGGCGGCGCCCGGCGGCGCGCGGGGCGTGTCCAGCACGCGCAGCGGCATCGCGTGGCGCGGCTCGCACCCGCCCGCGCCCGCGCCCGCGCCCGCCGCCCCCGGCGACGACGACCCGCCGCCCACCGCGCTCGCGTGAGCACCCCGCGCCTATACAGCGGTCTATGAGCCTAAGAGACAGCGAGTGCTGGCAACATAACTGAAGGTTCGGTGGTCGTTGTGCCCTCGAGCCCATGAGACTCCCTTCCCGCATTCGTTCCCCCAATAGATAAGAAATCGAAATATATTGATGGTACGCCTTGGAAAAATAGATGGGAAATGGAAATAGATTGCAAGAATAGATAGGAAATATAGAATGTATTTGCACTCAACACTAAAATCCATATATATGTAAAAGTATATATGTATAATACATGTATATATGTATAATACACAAAAAATGAGAAAAAGCATTTAAACTTTGCAAACACTGATAGTAAATAGAAATAGATTGCAAGAATAGATAGAAAATATAGAATACATTTACACTGGACAGTAAGAACTATATGTACGTAAAATGTAATTTTTAAAAGAAATGAGAAATAACACTGACAACTATACAGCAATTTTCCTAAGGATGAGCCAAAGTGACAGCGAGTGCTGGCAACGTAACTGATGGTTCTGTGGTCGTTGTGCTCTCGAGCCCAATAGACTCCCTTCCTGTATTCGTTCATTTGCAGTTGGCTAACTTGTAAATGGCTTCGACGCTTCCTTTTGTGATGTCCTTGTCCGACAAAAATATAGTGCGCCGAGAGAAATCATTGATATTAGGAAGTGCAGTGTTATGTGCTCTTCTGTAAAAATTCTTCTTTTCTTTATAAATTACATTAAATTTACTTTTTGTGTGATAAATATTATGTTTATTTTAGAACCGAGACTTGTATGCGAGATGCGTACCGGTGAACGTGTTTCCGACTTGAAATCAATTTTCTTTCTATTTACATTCGTGGCAGTTTTGTTTTACTGATTGTGGGAGCATGTTAAGAGATTTTCCACATACGTAATTAAATTTAAATATTTCCCGGACTCACGTACGTGCATATACCTCAGCGAAAATCTTACACTTCTTCAAAGGGATGCTTTTACAGGCGCAATTAGCTCTTTACGAAAGGGCGTGACTGAACAGCTGTCGCGGCGGAGGGATACTTGAAATACATGTGATGTTCTCTTTTTTTCGCGAACTGTCACTTTGGCTCATCGTTAGGAAAATCGTTCTATACCACTAGTGTAGGGAGACTGGCCTAGACCCGGCTGGAGGTGGTGTCCGCTGGGGGTGATACCTGCAAGGAACGACCCCACTAGCCGACGCAGAAGAAATCATTTTCCGGAATAAAACATTAACTACACTAACGGCACTAAAGAAGTTTTCGCGCCCTAAATAAATAACACAGGTCTACATAGGAATGTTTTTTTTCTGCTGACACGGACGTATGAGCTAATTTTATATAATTTGAGGTCACTGATTACAAATATGCTGTCAGAAATGTTTCATCACGTCACCATTTTTCAGAAAACATTCCTGAAAAATTTATCATTTTCATGTGTTGCATCAGGATCCTACTAAGTAGCCCTTCGATTTTTTTACGCAAGAGGAAAAGAGTGGTTTATACATACTTTTAATATTATTGTTTTAGTCTGGACTTACAACTAAATTGCAAAAAATCCTACACATATTCCTGATGAAGGAATATCTTCTTTGATTTTCTGGAATAGCTGGAATCAGAAATGTCGCACAGCAAGCACCAACAGTAATCTGCTATCATATTTGTGTTCCATCTACCCTGATATCTTTCTTTGATTGTTTTTGCGTCTTGGTGGAAGCGCTCACCCTGCTCTTCACTTACAGCTTATTAAGTTAATGATTAGTCAATGACTGAGGGAAATACATTTAAGTGGCTGTGCAGAAAATGCACCTTTTCGCTCATGTTTGCTGCTATCCTCTGATGTGCTGCCAACACAATTTCAACTTGAACCTTGTAGTAGTCTACATTTTTGTTGCCAAGAAAGTTTCTTGCAACATTACAAAAATCACATCAAAAATCTTTCTCCGAGGTGCTCATTGTTTCCAAAAATTCTTTATCTTTCAAAAGAATCTTTATTTGAGGGTCATCAAAAATACCAGATTTCAAACTCTCTTGTGTCTGTGATGGAAATGTAGAGCAGATGTGGTTGAAGCAAGCACCATCTTCATCCAGAGCCTTCAGAATCTGCTTCATAAAGCCTGACTTGATATGCTTCATGAATTTTAATGCAATCATAAAGAGTCTCATGGTTTTTATTATTGTCGGCAACGTGAAATGTCTCTCTTACAGGCTATTCGTTTCTTATCTAGTGTTCTTTCTGTCCCAAAGACACATGTAGCACGGATATTTGTGTAAGCTCCTTGTTGACCTAGGAGTATCCATATTACCTTTAGATCACCACAGCAGTAAAGCAGTGATCAGAGTATTTTATTTTATGGAAAAGTGTTTTCATTGTTTCATAAGTTTCCTTCATTTTCACTGAGTGACCAATAGGAATAGATTCTAATTTGTTGCCATTATTCAACCACACTCACTATAAACGTCTCTTCGAGCTGTCAATGAACAACCTCCTTTCCTCTGCAAAGTACTTGCATCCCACAGCTTCAATGATACCTTTGAGATATACGCAGTAGACAAGTTGTTCATCCATCTCAAAATATTTTACCAGGTTCTTCTCTCTGTGTCGGTTTGTTTCGGGATCTAACATATTTGTCTCCTTTAGTCTGGAACCCTGTAATTCTCATAATGCTTTAGGCAGATCAATAACACGGATGAAGTCATTTAGTTCACTCCGAGAGAAAGGCTAGCACAGGACGTGTCCATCAGAAGCCTCGACATCATCGTCTCTATCTGGTTTTCAGAGGGTGCTGGATTCGTCACTGGAACTGGAACTGACAATTGAAAATGTTTGGAAAATAGTAAGAAGAACATCACCATGTGGTGTAGGTCTTATAAATGACGGCAAGGAGTTAGAAATGTGTAGACTTTTGTCTGTCACATCAAACATACAAAAATAGAAGTCTTCCACATGATATTTTTGTTCCCACCAAGCCATTGCCAAATATTAGTTGTTTTTTTTTCTGTGCCGCTTAGTCCATTGTCTGAGAATTTCTACACATGATCAACACACTTTGTGTGGAGCCCAGAATTTGTCCTCATCACAGAGTTTAACCCCAAAATATGCATAATAATACAAAGTCAGATATACTTGTATTTGTCCTTTTTTGACGTTGCCACAAATATTGCAAAATATGTTTGAATAATTTTTACACTTTCTACAAATTGCAGCCATTTCATTCTCAATCTACAACGAAGAAAAATACATTAAGTTGATATTTGTAAACCAACACAGGAACATTTATAACATTTATATTTACTGAAACAAAAATAGTGTGGTTGTGCAAACTAATGCTGATCAAAAGCAACGCCAATTAATACAAGCACCTACAAGAGTGAAAAATATATGAAATCGTCATTTGATAAAATCCTGACGTGATGGTGAAAATGATTATGATTTCTGGATTCAGAACTCTCAAACAAAGATCAGCTGTTAGTTTAAAGTCAGCAAAAATTATGTAGACCAGTGTAATCAATCAACCAACAATAATGCCTTATAAAAATGCAGTATTTCCAGTCAAAAATCTAATCCAAATAATAAGCAAATGTTCGTAGTATATACAGGTCAAAAATACCAAATTAACAAGCAGAAAGTACACAGCTAAAATATAACCCTTGACTAGGCGCAAGCACATACTGAATGCGTCTGCCGCTTGTGAATGCGGCTTTTATGTTCTCGTTCACGAAGACGATTCCTTTTTTTTTTCGGGCGTTCCACATTGACCCGTGGCCTTACTTGTTTCTGGTTGCCGTCCCTACATGCGTAGTACTATGCTCGTAGCTTGGGCAGCGGAATCTCCGTCGCGACATTTGCGTCCCAACCTCCGCCCCACACCCTTGCGCTCACTCTGTGCAGACAGAGGGGCGAATAACGCGGAGCAGGAGAGGTTGCGGAGCGGACTGAAAGGTCTAGGCCGCCCGGACGGGGGGGGGGGGGGCAAAGGAGGAAACGCACTTAACTGAAGACACGAAATTATGGTGGTTAACCATGCACATACTATTTATTCATGTAACTCTGCGCACAAATGTTTGGAATTAAAATTGATTTTGACCGAATGAATTTATTTGTACAAATTCCGTGAGGTCAATGAAATGAAACTTAACGCAGATGAAGGCGCTTTACATAATGCGTCTCGTACATTGTGAAATTGTAACGTGTTTACGGCACGTTACTTCACAGATCACACGACACGAAGGGGGAAAGTGACATTTGTTCTTTACACATATAGGTGATGTGAAGTGTGCATCCCATTGTTGCACAGCCGGGACGCAATGCACGCTACCGCAGGGTGCGGTGATGGCCGAGCGAAGATGCGGCGCCGAAAGGAGACCACAGCGCGGGACTCATGCGCAAAAGCAGCGAATGGATTGATTGATTGATTGATTGATTGAGTTTAAGGGCGCTTCAACGGCTAAGATCATTTGCTCCCGTGTCAAATTATTTTAAGACCAGTGCACAATATTGCAGTGCCAAGCTAACAAAGGAAAATCTTTAAATAGAAAGCAAAGTAAAACTGAAACGGAACGTATCCTAATAAAAGGGTTTGGCAGAAAAATGCCAGATAGTTACTTAAAAATCTCGGACTAAAAGCCAATAATTGGCATTATCATCTTCACTCAGATAAGGGTGTACAAGTTAGCCTCTCGTAAAAATCTAAAAAGCTTGCAGAGAGAAGACTCGTCATTGCTAAGAATCTCCGTTAGGGAGCTAGCAAGGTGATGCCTTCGACGGCTATCTCTTATCTTAACACAATGCAAGAGAAGATGCACCACGGTAAGATCTATTTTGCAGTATTCGCATATAGGGGGTGGGTCCCCATGGAGGAGATAATCGTGGGAGAAATGGCAGTGACCGATCCGGACGCGTGTTAAAATGATCTCCTCGCGCTGAACATCACGAGATGAGGAAGACCAAGGATTTATGGAATCCTTGATTCTCGTGAGCTTAAAACCTGAGTTATGCCACTCTGTTTGCCATACACTGCGGATTGAGCGTTTGATAAAGGGCTTAGTGTCCTCCGTGGGAACTGTGAAGATGTCTAACTCTCTTTTCTTCGTGGCAGACTGTGCTGCCTGGTCAGCTATTTCATTTCCTCTTATTCCCACGTGTCCAAGTACCCAACAAAGACTAAAATATAATGGCGGACCAATAGATGATGGATTTAGTGTTGGATGGTAATTGTCAGTGGGTCACAAGACGAGAAGGAGGAGATGGATTCAAGAGAGCTTTTGGAATCACTGCAGATCACTACTTTCTTTAATGACATCGATACAGCAAATTTAAGTGCCTCCAAGAGCGCATTCTTCTCTGCGGTATAGACGCGCAGCGAATGGAAGACAGCAGCTCACGTGGCCAGCTTCCAACAGTCGGCCGGGAAACGAATGCCGCACAAGGACCGATGTGGAGTCGGTATACGAGGCTAGTACTTGAAAAGTGCGTAAATGCACTGCGGAAGTCTGCCGGTTGCAGAACTACCGAAGGCAGCAGTACCTCTTTGAGGATGATATTCAGAAGAGTTTAACGACTGGAAGTCGGTCTGCTGGTAGAATATTGCGGAATTTCCGAAGGTAGCGTAGTTACTCGTACGGATGAATGTAAGTCTTCGTGTCGACGACAGCAGAACTGCCAAATGGCAGTGCAGTCACTCGAGGGATGTATCAAGAAGAATGAATGAACATCTGCTGGTCTAAAGCAGCAGAGCCACCGCAGGCGGCGTAGTCTCTTAAAGAACCACCAAGAAGAATGAGCCGGGCCGAGGGAGTCGCTTATATGTTCGGAGGCGAAGATTTTGCCTCGGAGACGTGGGGGAGGGAAGTGCTTTTGGGGCTTAGAGACCTCGGCGCGGCACGGTGCGGCGGCCCACTGGGGTGGAGGGCGCGGCTACGTCACGACCCGTCTTCTTTCTTCTCACGCCGCTTCTCATCACTCGACACCCTTCACCGTCTTCCCTCAACAGATCCGGCACCGACCTACCATCGGCTAGTGGGGTTTCCCCCTGACCACCAGCTAGTGGGGTTTCCCTTTGACTCTCCCACCAGTGGGGCACCGCCCCAGCCGAGACAAGCTCTAAGCTCCCGACCGGTCTCCCGGAATATGTCGTTTTGTAGTGCATGTTAGTGTGTGCGAGAGAGAGAGAGAGGAGAGGATAGGACAAGGAAGAGGAAGGACAGATCGCGCGCGGTCCCTGGCCCATTTGTTAGGGTACTGCTCCGGCATTCACCTGGTGTTGATCGGAGAAACCACGGAAAACTACCGATCAGAGCAGCCGGCCGCTAGAATTCTCCTCCAGACATCGACTGAATTCGGCCTACCTGAAAAGCTAGTGTCGAAAACCCTGCCGCCGTCAGGACTCGAACCTAGGACCTCCCGGTCAGAGGCGCTGCATTGACATGGATGACAGTGGATGAACTGAGCTACCGCTCCCGGTCACTCTCACGACATTACGGGTGATGTCCTATTGTCATCACTGTTTTTCTTTAGAAAATATGTTATCGAAACAATAATCGCGTCAAAACAATATTGAAAATTAAATTTCAAACACTCTCCAAAGGCGGTGTCTCCACCAAGAAGATCCCGAGCTGCAGATAGGGGAATGTTCACAGTAACGATCAACGCAACGAACGCGGCTGCCTCAAGACGCCGAGAGGGGCGCTGGCGATGGGGACGCGGTGCGGTCCATTGTTGCAGAGAGGGGTGGGGCGAGAGACGACGACAAATATCGCATTTCACGCGTGACAAATGGAAAGGCGGACTTCGCCTGCGCTGTATTTTTACGATCTCTCTCCTCTGGCGACAGAAAGGGAAATGAGCAAGTGGATCCCGCACAAGCCATACCACCTCACTGAAAGTGAAGGGGTTTTTCGAACATGAGTTACCTCAAAGGAATAGTGGGCCAAATTTTGTTTTCATTTAAAAAAAAGAGAAAAATGGAATAATTTCGAAAAAGAAAATTATGTAGACGCATATAAATTCTTGAACGAAATTTGAACTCGGACTTAACTATCAAAATTACGCTACCAGGGGCATTCCACCGTACTCGGTGAATAGTAAAAGCAATTTATTGCTTTAAAATATTTTTGTTTAGAGAGCTTAAATCCAATTGGATTTAAAAGCGTGTGAAGATAACAATCTGAAAAACATTTGTTTGTTTCTCGTGTTAGAGTATGTTAAAGCTTGGTTGGAAAGTCATTCAGTAGTGGGTGCTCCATTTAATAATTTAATGTTTTAAAAAAAATTGAATAAATATGAAAAAAGATGGGAATTTAGTCAAATGCTTTAAAGAAATTTTGCAATCATCTGTGGAATTTATATGAAGAGCCCAGTATTTTAGAAATTTTTGATAAAAATGTTAGTATTAAAGGGTGTCATGGACAATTTGAAATGAAAAAGTCTTTTCATTGAAAGAAGATGTATCATTCATTCTCTTAGGTAAGATTTTAGCATTAATAACATTATTTTTATGTATTTACAATAATTTCATTAAAAAAATTTCTTTGATTTAATAAGACCGTTAAATTATAATTTATGAAATGTTTAACAGTGTGTTATAATAAATATTTGCAAATTCAGTCATTCGTAATTTAGATATAATATTAAAATAATTTTTTGGGGGGTTATTTAAAGTCACATCACCATCTAGGTCATTAGCGACCACTATTGGAGGTCACGTTATGGTAACTGGAGATGAAACGATTTGGTGATGATAAGGGGTGAAAGGACGAACACAAATACAACCACGCCCGAGGCGGGAATCGAACCCACGGCCCTTCGCTCCGAGATAAGTACGACACTACTGCCATAGCGATCTCGGCCACCGAGCTGGCTAAAATAACTCTGTTGTTTTCGTTTTCAGAAAAAACAATAGTGGATTTCATTTCCCATAGAAGTTTAAATTTGTTAACAAAATTGGATGTTGATATTGGCTTTTTGAATCATAGCCCAGATCTCTGGGAGATGGATGATTCTTATTTAAAAGCTCAAGAAACGTTCCGGAATCTCAATATTATTAGTGATGTAGCAGAAAGATGGAAGAAATTGATGCAAGATTTAACGGACTCTTAACAGTGGATGAAGAGCAAAAACAATTTGCACTCCAGTGTGTAGAAGACCACAGAAAGCAATATTCTGACAGGAAGAAAGTTACACTTAAAAGAAAATATACCTATATTTATATATTATCAAAACAAATTTCACACACCTGTTTAATAATGTTATTTAATAGTTGTATTTTATAACTAGCAAAATTATACATTTCATTTATGTGAGTAAATATATATTTTTAAACAATTACCGCAAAACTTAAAAATGCAAAAAAAATGTATTTTCAAATAGAAAACGACAAAATGTCCTTTACAAATAAATGTCAAACGTATCAAAACACTGTGAGATTTGTTAGTACCAAAGAAGTAGTGTTTCTCAAGAACGAGAAAAAAGATGCAAAGTCATCAAAATCCTAGCCCTACTTATTATGTATCTTATAGATATTTATTATTTCTGCAAGTAGTATACAACCTGATGGCAGAACACTACAATTTACATATTACAAATAGGAATATTAACTTTAAACTATTTAACAACGTAACTATAAATTATTCAAAGACATAATAATAATAATAATAATAATAATAATAATAATAATAATAATAGCAGCATTTAATACATTTTATGGCTGCCCTGCCCAGTTATTTTAAACTACACCTATTATATTACAACACTGTTTGATGTAGGTAATCCATAAGCTTGAGTTACAAATAAAACTATCTGTTCAAAATCTATTTTGAATATTTCAAGATCGTAAAGAAAGTATAGTTTTCTATTTGCGTAGAAGGGCTAGTATTCACTCGTAGAATTTAAGGCAATCGTTCCTACATCGCTCGTGTCGAAAACATCAACCCGTCAATAATAGCCATCATTATGCGCTCGTTGAATAATATGCTATTCTTTGTATGAAAACACTTAACTCATGTTATTGTACGCTGTGTATACATTATTTAATTGCACTTTATGTTCACACGTGTTAGGCCTTTCTAAAAAGGCCATTAAATTTCACATTCATCGTTGTACTGAATTTATGGATAGTGAGAAGGAATTCGCGGCTTGTCACACCGAATTTTTTCTCCCTTTGGTATATTGTTTCACGTTAAAGATACCGAACAGCACAACTACATCTTATTCGAGACGTATTTGCCAAGTTTATACAAAACAAAAGTATATAATTACATTCAATGTTCTGTGACATATTTACATACATAGATGAATGTGTGTTCATCTATTCAGACATTTCGATTTTCGAGTAAAAAATTGTATTTCCTTGCCACCTGCTCCAATCTAACCATTTTTGGTGAACGTGTGTGCAAAGTCAAGAGAGTCAAAAAGGTGATTTTTCGTCTAAAAACTCGATAGACTGTTGTTGAGGCGACTCCAATACTTTTCCTCCCCAGAGGAGGAATGAGAGGAAAAGCAAAAATAAGCTGTAAGAGTGACGATCAATTTTCTTTTTAATGCGGCGAGTTATATGCCGCAACAGATACGCACGTCCTTATCACCTAAAAAACTCGTAGCGGCCGTTAAAGGGGGCGTGGAACCGGTAAAGAGGGAGGGTGTGATTTTTCTCGTGTGTGCACCGCACGTCAAAAACACACTTGTGACCCCCCCCCCCCAAGCCGCTGATTCACGGATTGATTAGTGTTTCAGGGCGCGTCAGCAGCGCAGGTAATTATTCTCGGAAGTGTAGAGCAAGATGTTTATCGAGAGAGGTGGTGGTTATCTTTTCCTCGCTGGGTGATAAGATTCAGCGCCGATCTACACGTCGGCTAGCGGGATTTTCTTTAATAGCATATCACCCACCGGCGGTATTCAGTCACAGCCGGGACAAGCTCTAAGCTCCTGACTGGCCTCACTACACGTGTGGTAGTGTAGTGCATGTACGTGTGTGGTTCTGTAAGGGATGAGAATAGGAAAGGGATGGGGAAGGAAACACCGTGCACATTCCGAGTCTTGTTTGTTAGATTGATTGATTTTTTCGTGTTTCCCTGTGCGTCAACGGCTTTGGTCATTAGTCCCGTTAGTGTAGTGCATATTTTATTTCTCGGGAGATGGCGGTGATCTTCCCCCGCTGGATGGGGAGATCCGGTGCCGACCTACCGTCGGCTAGTGAGGTTTCACCCTAACCAGGACTCTCCCACCAGCGGGGCACCGCCCCAGCCGGGTCAAGCTCTAAGCTCCCGACCGGTCTCCAGAAATATGTGGTAGTGAAGTGCATGTTAGTGTGTGTGTGTGTGTGTGTGTGTGTGTGTGTGTGTGTGTGTGTGTGTGACGGGAGAGGATAGGACAAGGAAGAGGAAGGACAGAACGCGCGCGGTCCGTGGCCCGATCGGTAGCGTACTGCTTCGGCATTCGCATGGTGTTGATCGGAAAAAACACGGAAAACTACCGATCAGAGCAGCCGGCCGCTAAAATTCTCCTCCAGACAGCGACTGAATTCGACCTAGCTGCAACGCTAGTGTCGAAAATCCTGCCGCCGTCAGGACTCGAACCTAGAACCTCCCGGTCAGAGGCACTGCAGTGACACCGCTCCCGGTCGTTTGTTAGAACTACTCCTGCATTCGCCTGGTGTTGATCGTAGAAACCACGGAAAAGCACCGTTGAGGAGCAGCCAACCGCTGGAGTTTTCCTGAATGGAACCTAGCTGTGTAGGGAGTGCGCGTGACCGCAGGGCCATCAGTGGATGCGCCCTGCGCCGCCAGGGCTGAAGGGACGAGCGTTGCAGGGGGCGTGCGCGCGCGCGTGCGCAGGCGGCGCAGAAGCTCCAAGCGCAGGCGGCGGCGCAGCACCACGTCGGCATCGCTCATGGAGGCGGAGGGCCACACCGAGGCCGACTCGGCCGCCGCCGCGCAGGCAAGCGCCGCGCCGCGCCGCCCGCGCACACATTCACACCTAACTCACACTTCACGCACATTTCCTTTACCTTCTCGCTACCCAGAAGAGACAATGATATGTAATTCTTTGCGAAAGAAACTCTTATTACAGGGCCCTGGTAAAGAAAAATCCAGTCGCTGAATTTCCTCTAACACGTGGTGTACCCAGAATCCATGTTTTGTGGGTCTTTGATACCGAAAAATCGAATGATGGCAAAATCAGTCTGTAAGCAACGCTGGGACTAAACTGTTCAGCTGATTTTTTCCAAAACTGATATTCCCCAATCGATCTGGCTAATGTTTCGGTTTCATAAATTTGTAACCGATATTTTAATTTTGGGGGTTCTTTACATCAAGCTCCTGGGACATTTACCCAATTTTTAAAAAAATAGCTCTATCATCTTTGATTAAATTTTGTTGTTGGAGAGTATGAAGATACGTTTAAGAGAATAGTACACCACGTGTTAGAGGAATTGATTTCTCTTAATTTAGCAACTGGTTTAATTCACTTTTTCGCCACAAGAGCCCGTCAATGAATTTTTTCTGCCAAAATCTGCCGTTTTTTCGTGCAGCATTACATAACTTATTATATCCTACGTATATTACTCGTAGTAAATACGTAGGTATACTAGAATGTAAAAATGGTCATTGAGTACGTCATCTGGAGTACAGCTACACAGTCACACAGGACACTCAGAGGTTGGCTGTCGAAGTGTGAAGACTGTGACAAGATGGTCGAAACGAGGTTTTACAGGCCCATGGCAAGGCGTCTTCCGAACAGCCGGCAGCTCATAACTGACTCCCTATTTTATCTATAAGGAAGGGGTGAAATTTTTAATTAAAGATCCGTAAAAAAATTCAATTCAATAATAAGAGATTCATGTAAAGAAGGCAATGAACAATCATCCTTTGTGAGATTACCTCGGCTTCACAAAAGACTGCTTCCTTCTTTTCTAATTAGAAGAGATAAAGAGACAAAAAATCTGCACTTCTGTCGAGAGAAAAAAATCTTTCACAAATAGTCGAAGTTTCTTTTGAAATACCATTATTTTCATTCTGCATCCCCAGTTCACTAATGGCGGACGAATCGGACGAAGAAATAACCGTCATATCATATTACTACGGAATGAGGCTGGCTTCTTGATACATTTAACATTTTCTACGGCGCAATACGCTACATTGGCGAGAAAAATATTGAAGGAGTACACGAATTCAAGTTATAAAGTTTCAGTGATAGTAAATTAAATTTCGATTTTAAAGTGAAATTTAAAGCGTTCAAAATAGTCATCGTCATTCAAACAGTTGCAATGCGGAAATACTGCGGAGAACCAAATGACACATAATCTTGAGGGCGGGTATTCGAATGCTAAACTGTCCTATCTCGAGCAGGATGAAGGGGGCCTGCGGTGTGCTTGCGTGCGTGTGTGCCCTTACGTGCACGTGAGTTGGTGCTTTGGTGCGCCTGCGCCCCCATTGATTGATTGATTGTTTCGTGTTTCCGGGCACGTCAACTGCTTCGGTCATTAGTCCCGTTAGTGTAGTGCATGTTTTTTTTCTCGGGAGATGGCAGTGATCTTCCCCCGCTGGATGGCGAGATCCGGCGCCGACCTACCGTCGACTAGCGGGGTTTCCCCCTAATCAGGACTCTCCCACCAGCGGGGCATTGTCCTAGCCGGGACAAGCTCTAAGCTCCCGACCGGTCTCCCGGAATATGTGGTAGTGTAGTGCACGTTAGTGTAAGTGTGTGTGTAAGGGACTCCCCTGACCGCGCGCGATGTTTCCTTCGTCTTCCTTGACCTATCTTCTCTCCTTACACACTTACACTAACATACACTACACTACCATACATTTCGAGAGCTTTGACGTGACGTGGATTGACGTGGTCGTGACGTGGACGTGACGTGGACGTGGCGTGGACGTGGACGTGACGTGGACGTGACGTGGACGTGACGTGGACGTGGCGTGGACGTGACGTGGACGTGACGTGGACGTGACGTGGACGTGGCTGTGACGTGGACTGACGGAGCTGTGACGTGGACGTGACGTGGACGTGACGTGGACGTGACGTGGACGTGACGTGGACGTGACGTGGACGTGACGTGGACGTGACGTGGACGTGACGTGGACGTGACGTGGACGTGACACGGACGTGTGTGGGACGTGGGCGGACACAAACGGGCTCTGCAGGCGCCGCCCGAGGAGGCGCCGGAGCCCGTGGAGTGGCGCCTGCGCGACGCGTGGGACGAGCTGGTGCGCGTGGACTTCGTGGGCGGCAGCCGCTACGAGGGCCGCGTCTCGCGCAAGCTGCCCGAGGGCCACGGCGTCTACTACTGGGCCGACGGCGGCATGTACGAGGTGCGATTCACAATCTCCTTTTACAGAATACACAGCTCTGTGCGTATCTTCATCTGTTGTGTGTGTATGTGGGCATTTGAAAATGGCGCGCACGTTTAGCAGGACAGCGCACGTGTTTGGGGTCAAGCAGCCGTGACGTGGTCGTGACGTCCAAATGAGAAGCCGATCATTGGCGAGACTTCCGCGGCCGGAGTCATGTGGATGATCTCGGCTGTCCGGATGACGCCGCGTCGAAGGCTGTGTTGCCGACGTTTCGACCATCTTTTCGTGGTCTTCCTGAGCAGACCAGCCCTGAGGAAGACCACGAAAAGATGGTCGAAACGTCGGCAACACAGCCTTCGATGCGGCGTCACCCGGACAGCCAAGATCATCCACCAGGATGAGAAGTTGATAACCCAATTCATGTAGGGGAAATGGTGAGAGCTCGTGCCTGAGTTAAAGTGTCTAATGCTTGGGTTTCCATGCCATGTGTTTTGAACGTTTAGTCGGTTGGAGATACTGCCATTGGTTTAACCTGGCAGGGCGAGTGGGCGGCGGGGCGGCCGGCGGGGCGCGGGCAGCTGACGTGGCCCGACCTGAGCTGGTTCGAGGGCGAGCTGCTGGGCGGCTTCCGGCACGGCGCGGGCTCCTTCCTGTGCGACGACCCGGCGCCCGCGGCCTACGTGGGCGAGTGGCGCGCGGGGCGGCGCGACGGCCGGGGCGTGCTGTGCCTGGGGCGCGCGCCGGGCGACCTGTACGAGGGCGACTGGCGCGACGGCGCGGCGCACGGCCGCGGCCTGCGCCTCTTCCCCGGCGGCGCGGCCTACGTGGGCGCCTGGCAGCGCGGCCGCCCGCACGGCCACGGCACCATGGTGTGGCCCAACGCAGACGTGAGTCCGCGTCCTGTCTTCTCCCCTTACACTAACATACACAACACTACCGTACATTTTGAGAGCTAAGAGCTTTTCGCGGCCGGGGCGGGTGGGGAAAACGCAGCGAGTGAACGTGACGTAGACGTGACGCGGACGTGACGTGGACGTGATGTGGACGTGATGTGGACGTGATGTGGACATGACGTGGACGAGACGTGGACGTGACGTGGACGTGACCTTGGATATTCCGAATGGTTGAGCTGTAATAACCACTCAAAAGTTGGTTGGAAAAAATACTTTCTAGGCAAAAATTTGCATTTCACAAACACTCCAGAAACATGTAAATTGTTTATTATTTACAAATGAAATAAATATATTTGTTCAGAAAGAAAAATTAACAGACAAATAAAAATGCAGTCGAATTGTGTAAATTGGGAGCTTTTTTTCTGGGATAATTTTTCTTCCTTCAACTATACGTAGGTGTGGAATGTGTTATATCGCATATCCACGTTTGATTCATACATATGACGTGTATGATACAATCCATATTCTTCACGCTAAATGTGTGTTCACAATTCCAGGACATCACACAATATAAAGAGAAAAAACCTATCGCCAATGATGAGGATGAAAAGCTCATTTAAAATTATACTAAAATACTATCCTGGTATTTCTAATACATTGCCATATCCGAATATGTTTTCAAACCTGTAAATTTGTTTCATCCCCAAGTTTTTGTTGACTATTCCACTCATGAAATTTCAGCCAATAGCGTGCAAGAACTAGGACCCTACCAGCCAATTAAAGACGACTTTACCATGCTTATTTATCAGTTATTGATTATTACCTCCTAGGAGGTTTGTCTACAGATAGAGATTATGTAATCGTCACTCAAGAATGAATGAGGAACACCATCCTTCAATTATTAATAAATTAAGCCATAGAAACGCTTCAAATTCAACATTGTCCTTAAAAATAAGCGAACAAAACACGTTTCCTTCGAATTTAAACTTTAAAGATTGTGTATTCAATAACTGTGTTTCCAAGCAATTTCGCTCTTAGTTTGTCTTATGTTTATTTTGTTGTTTATATTTGTCCTTATGTATATATTTCTGTTCCATGTAAAAATATATGAATAAAACAATGTTAATTATTAATACTACATTATATTTATGAAATTTCATTCGTGAAATAGTCTATGTAAATTTCACTCGTTGTTTGGAAATTGTATATAAATCCCCTCCTCGCTTCGTGAGTCGGGGATTTATCGACAATTTCCAAACCACTCGTGGAATTACCGTTGATAATATGAGGCCAGTATTGGAGTGCGTGGCGGTCGGTGGGCAGGTGTACCGCGGCCAGTGGGAGAAGGGCGAGATGCACGGCTACGGCGTGTACACGACGGGCGCCTTCTTCAACGACCAGCTGTGCTTCCCGCCGGAGAACGTGTACCGCGGCACGTGGAGCCACGGGCGCCGCAGCGGCGTGGGCGTGCTGGAGACCGCGCGCGGGGGCGCCTACTACGGCTGGTGCGCCTGCCCCCCCTCCTCTCCCCTTCCTTCGCCTCCTCCCTCCTCCTTCCCCTTCTTTTTCCTTTTCAAGTTTCATTCTTATACTCATTCATCTTCCTCCTTTCCTTCCGTTTTCTCTCTCTCTCTCTCTCTCTCCCAATCTTATCCTTCTCATTTCCGTCCTCCTTTTTTCTCTCCTACCTATACTCTACCTATCTTTCTTTATTCTCATCTCCCTTTCTGTCTCCCTCCTATTCTTATTCTACCTTATTTTTTCCTCCTTTATTCTCCATTTTCCTTTCGTTCCCACTATACTTCTCCATTTTATTGTTCTTCTTGCAGTTCATCCAAATACTGATTACGCTATCTCAAGGAGAGTTGTAATTCTAAATGAGCGTTGGCGATCAATTTCATTGTTGATTACCTATTCATTTTCAGCGTAAGTGAATCATTTACAGCCTTCTATTCAACAGCTGTAGTGGTTTCTGAAATTATCCATTCTGTGAGGAGTTGTTGCACAAGAGGGCGTAAAACGTTTGAAATCAGTAGGAGGACTCTTTGACTGAGGAGTCGTTTGTTCTTGTCATAACATATACTAGAAAACTTCCCATTAGCTAACAAATTACCCAATTAAAGTTTAGTATACCGAATCATATCTTGATATTAAATAGTGATATACATTTTAATGATAATAGTCAGCATGCATATGATGTTTACAGAAACTGATGGAATTAGGCAAGTCATTAACGTATATTAGGAAAAGCAATGGCCCGATAATGGATCCCTGGGGGACACCCTTTACCATTGTTTCTGTCAATTAGTAATCCTCCACGACATAAATAAATTGCTGATGGTTCCTAAGGTAATCAACAGCGTCGAGTCTAATGAAACGTTTAAGTTTCTGCATTTAGTGAGTAGGAGGTCATGGCCGACAGAATCAAAAGCTGTACTGAAGTCTAGTAGCGTTAATACTGTTATTTCCCCACCATCCAGGGCTTTTATCAAATCTTCGATAACTTCAAGTAATGCTGTTTGTGTACTTCTACCTGACCTGAAACTGGACTGGTACGGATTTAATAATAACCTATACTCTGCTAAATCTGAGTAGATTTGCCTGAGAACAACTTTTTCGGGGATTTTTTAGAGTCAGCAGAATATTTATACGTCAGGAATCGTTGGGAGGGGAAGTACTTTGGGACTTCGGAAGAGGATGAATCTTGGCTAATTTCCATCCTGTGGGACAAAAAGACGTACTTAGTGAATAATTAATCAGATGAGTAATAACGGGAAGAACTGCATCTGAAGTAAGCATCCACAGTCTAACTGCATTAATGCACTGCATTAATTCCTTCAGAAATGTTTACGTTATCTTTCTCTGTAAAGAAAGTATGTTAAAAATTAAGAGATGTGTGGGAGACTCAACATTTTGCGAAGAAGATTTTGTGACAAGAGCTTTGGAAAAGAGAACATGAGAATGTTATTTTTCTAATGGAATACGTTTTCGTAATTTTTCTTACATCAGCTGTAAAAGAGTATTTTAAAGCAGGATCACATTCTGTTTTTTTTTATTTCTGTGCCAAACTTTACAAAACATCGATTCGTTGGCTTCCGCAGCCGGAGTCATTGTATTCTTGACTATCCGGGATGAGCCGCGTCTCAGTCGATGGAGCTGTCGTTTCGGCCATGTTGTTGTGGCCTTCTTCAGAACTATACAGCTGAGCAGTCGTCAACGCAACATCCTTGAGGGCCCCCTGCACCACAGGTTCGAGAACAACCGCAAGCACGGCGCGGGCATGGTGGTGTGCTGCGACGGCACCGTGGTGATGGGCGACCCGCTCTTCTCCGACGACCGGCCCGTGGAGCTCGTGTCGTGGGGCGACGGCGGCGAGGACGGCGAGGGCGGCGCGGGCGAGGGCGGGGGCGAGCGCGGGCGCGGGCGCGGGCGCGGGCACGGGCGCGGGCGCGGGCGCGGACGGACACGCGGGCGGTCGCGATCGCGATCGCGCCTGAGCAAGCGACGCAGCAGCAAGCGCCGCGGCGCCGGCGACGCCACCCCCGCCACGCCCGGCTCCCCCGCCACCCCGGGCCCAGGCACCCCCGCCCCCGAGTCCGAAGGCGAGGGCGACGCCCCGGCCGCCGCCGAGACGAAAAGCCTCGTCCCGCGCGTCGTGCCGTTCAACAGGTGCGCCCAAAACATTGCACACACTCTCTCTCGCACACACCAAAAGCCTCGCTCCGCGCGTCGTCCCCTTCACCAGGTGCGCCGAAAACATTGCACACACTCTCTCGCACACACCAAGAGCCTCGCCCGGCGTATCGTGCCTTTCACCAGGTGCGCCGAAAACATTGCACACACTCTCTCGCACACGCCAAGAGCCTCGCCTCGCGCATCCTGTCTTTCACCAGGTGCGCCGAAAATGTTGCACACACTTTCTCGCACGCATCAAGGGCCTTCTCCCGCGCGTCATGTCATGTCCTTCAACAGGCGCGCTGAAAACACGCACACACTCTCTCGCACACACCAAGAGCCTCTCCTCGTCTTTTTACCAGGTGCGCCGAAAACATGGCGCACACTTTCACTCACTCACCAAGAGCCCCGCCCCGCGCGTCGTGCCCTTCAACAGGTGTGTTCGGAACATCTTAGACTCTCTCTCGTCTTAACATGCACCGACGATACATTATATATACTCAGTAATATTTATGACCCCGCCTTACCTCATCTGCTTTTCTGTGTCAATTATTATTGCTGGTGTCTTTTGAAACCCCAAGCTTTACTGACAACTAGAAGTTGTTATTTGGAGATAAATCAAATAATGACGTTATTAAATCCATATTTTGAAGTTCATGACAATATGTTTCAATTGAGAATGCGAAACTAACGGGCTATACCTTAGGCAAGGGTTGCCCAACCGGCAGCCCGCGTGCCGCATTCGTCTGGTGGTGACAATTTCTGTGGCTCGCGAAAGGTTAGTTAGTCAAAAGCGAATGTCCCTTGCGTCCTTGTCGGGCGAAAAGACTGTGCATCTACACATGCACTCTACCGAGGTCAACATTCCTTTACCTACAAATAGTACATTGTTTAGATTTAAATATTTTTTTACTAAATTTCAAAATCATCCCAATATGCTGCAGTTATGTATGGTAAGACCTGGTATCACGTATGGTTCCATCCCCCCTCCCCGTTTCAGGAAGGCGGGCAAACTGCCGAGATCACCAATACGGGTGTCAGGTGTGTATTGCCTGAGTATTGAAAATTAGGCCCGCAACCATATTAATAGTGTTGGTAGTGGCCCATGAGGCCTTGTAAGTTGGACACCCATGCCATAGGTCAACCCGGTCTATTGAGACGACAAAAAATAATGAATCTGTCATCAAATTGAGAAAATACGTGAAAATGGTTTGATACCTGCTAAGTGCACGAAGGTGTGCCTGAAAGAGTGAAATTATGCTGTAAATTCTCAGAAAAATATAACAAATTAATGATTGGAGGGATCAAAAAGTATGGTACAAACGTTAAGACCACAAATAGAGCAAAATAAAACACGAAGCTGAACTAGAAGTTTCTCACAAAATAATTAGTAAAACTGGTGGGGCAACTACGTAGCAGACATTTTCGCGTATTGAAAGGCACGGACGTTACATGAGCATATGTCTGTGAGTGCCCATTTCTTGAGGTCACAAATGAAGCTTCAGCAACATGATAAAAATGAAGCTTCAGCAAAACCATAACACAAAGTCCTTAGTAAAAGCAATGGTGCTAAAATGAAAAGCACTCGTTTCTGTTAAGACGGCGCTCATAGTGGAGCCGATTTCGGTCGTCCTACGCCGTTTTCGTCCGATGTGCCGGAATCGTCCAAACTCGTAAATCGAATAACCACTTCCGACGGCGTGGAAAAACATCGACTGACGAACATCTGTTTCGCTCGATTTTATCCGGCCGCCGACGGAAGCTTGGCTCCAAATCGGCTCCGCAGTGACCGCCGCCACAGGGCAGCTGCGACGAGAACTTTTTCCGCGCGGCGGCAGGCCCGACCACCAGCCGGACCTGTCGTACCACCTGGACCGCTGGTACGAGCTGTGCTGGGCGGAGAAGGACGCGGAGGAGGCGTCGCGGCCGGGGCCCGCGGCGGCGGCGGGGGCGGCGGGCGCGGGCGTGGGGGCGACGACGGACGCGTCGCTGTCGGCGAGCGACGCCACGGAGAGCGCCGCCGCCCGCCCCTCGCGCGCCACGCGCCGCGCCACCGACGCCCACGGCCGCCACCCGTCAGTGCTCCTTCTTTTATCAACACTCCCACAACCGGTAGCGGTAGCGCCTCTGACCGGGAGGTCCTAGGGGATTTTCGACACTAGCTCTTCAGCTAGGTCCAAATCAGTCGCTGTCTGGAGGAGAATTCTAGCGGCCGCCGGTAGATCGGTAGTTTTCCTTCATTTCTCCGATCAACACCGCGAGAATGCTGGAGCGGTATCCTGAAACCGGGCCACGGACTTGGCGCGATCTTGCCTTCCTCATCCTTGTCCTATCCTCTCCCCTTATACACACACACTAACATGCACTACACTACCACATATTCCGGAAGATCGGTCGGGAACTTAGAGCTTGTTCCGGCTGGGGCGGTGCCCCGTTGTTGGGAGAGTCTTGGTTAGGGGGAAACCCCACTAGCCGACGGTAGGTCGGCGCTGGATCTCGCCATCCAGCGGGGTAAATCACCGCCCTCTCCCAGAAAAAAATGCACTACACTAACGGGACTAATGACCAAAGCAGTTGACGCGCCCGGAAACAGAAATGCGTACAGTCTCCTTGATACACTTGGTTAACGTCAGAAATCAAGTCCATTGCAGGAAATAAATCACGCTACAGAAGGTCTAGGTTTCTTCCTTTTTAATCTTTTTTTTACAGTTGAATCGGGGAGTTTTCGTTGTTTTTGTAACTCAGTAGACGTCGCTTATGTTTTATTGTAGACTTCAATTACTTCGTCTACTCGCTGTATGCTCAGGTCACGAAGCAGTGGGTCCATCCGCATATAAATAGGACCGCATTGCGCAGTATCTTATTCTCAATGTTCTGTATTTTTTGCACATGAACTTTCCTGCCACAACCGCGTAATTTCTACAGAATTTAATGCAATTTATTTTTGTATTTTAAGATTATTAAGAGTGCGTAGTGTTCGACTTGGAGGCAAAAACCGTGAAGGAGCAGCGGCTTTTTGCAGTTTTTTTGAATTTTTAAGAACGTACATTTACGAGGTGACAAACTTCAAATTCGAATTGCTATCCGTCATTGCACACACTTACTACTCGCTAGATCTCTCAATGATCCTAGAACCTTTCGCTTGGCGCAATTTCTAGGAAATTAATGTCATTTAATGTAATAAACTCAGTATTTTAACATCGTTTACAAAGAGTGCGAAGTGTCAGCTTGTAGGCAAAAACTGTAAAGGAGCATTTGTTTTCAAGATTTTTGAATTCTCAACAACGTACTACATTTACGAGGTGACAAACGCAAAATTCGAATTTACACATGTCATTGCACGCACTCTGCTTGCTAGCTCTCTTACTAATTATGAACCTCTCACACTTGGCGCAATTTCTAGGAAATTAAATGCAATTTATTTTTGTATTTTAACATCGTTCTTGAAATGTGCGTAGTGTTCGAGTTGGACGCAAAAAAACGTAAGAGAAGGAGTTTTTACATTATATCAAAAAGCATATTTACGAGATGATAAATTTAACATTCGAATTCAGCGTCCTGAAAAACATAGAATGACAGGAACCACCCTCTGTATTTTCCTCCGACAAACTACCATTTGAAGGCAGTATTGGCTAACTTCGTTATATGAAACTTCCCACCACATTTTCACGAGAAAAACGTGATCACCGTCGTGCAAATCATGAACTTCGACCCACTGTATTCTATATAAGTTTGTATTGTAACGAATATTGCGTCACCGGCCGCCACCACCACGAACTACCTGTACGCGCGGATTGCGTCATCTGCCGGCGCCACCACGAGATGCCTGTGAGCGCGGGTTGCGTCATCTGCCTGCACTAGATTATTCCAGAACGTTCGGAATGTTCTCGACGACACCCGCCGAGTATAAATAATAGGTTTTTGTTAAAATAATACCAGACTTTTAATTCACCACCTAGAATCGTAACAGTATCATTAATTCTGATACACCTGTATTTTAGTACATTTTTCCTTGCTGATAACATGGCACTACTCTACCTCACATGCCAGGAGACCAGTCACGAGCTTGTCCTGGCTGCGGCGGTACCCCGCTGGTGGGAGATACCTGGCTGGGGAAAACGCCGTAATCCTATCTAGGTCAACATCCGATCACGCAATCCAGCGAGGGAAGTTCATAGCCACCCGAGACTAAAAACATGCACTACATTTACACCTTAGGTGTTGACGCCTCTCAAATCACTCATCAATCAAACATCTTTCATTCAGAGTTTGTAGTTGTATGCACGTTTTAAAACGTACATTTGCGATGTGCCAAACTTAAAATTCTAATTTATCACCCTGTAGCCACGTAAAATGACAAAGAAAAAATTATATGTTTTCCCTCGTCAAACTACAATTGGACTGGACGTATTAGCTCGGAACCTATCAGAATGCTGCTTTAGAGGCAAAGAAAACCTTTACATAATCTGATTATCCGACAAGGGCGAATGCTAAAGCAACTAGGTCAATGTGGGAAAAGAAGGGATGAAGAAAAGTGTTACATTCCCTTATCAAGAATTACATTTTTAAATTTGTTAAATGCTTCTCTTGGGAACTCCACCTGTTCTCTATTTACCTATACATTTAAGTATTTCCTCTAAAACAATGAGTTAAATTGAAGTAGAGGAAGAAGGAATTGTAAACGAAATATCTGTACAAAAGTTAAGAATCTCAAAAAAGTTTTTCCTAGAGCAGAGGTAGGGTCAAAGATGGATGCTCAGGCTTTGTCAACATTCATGTCATAAGAAATTGCATAAAACAAATTAACACGTGTGCCATTAAGACTTCAAATAGCTTGTCTCAAAGCATTTAAAAAAACTAATTATGCAGAACATGCCACGCGAATTGCGCAATTTATCTTCGTTAGAAATGAAGTACGCGTAATTCGGCTTCTAAAATACAATAGGGGTCTAGATAGCACTTTAAAATATTAAAGTATTGTCATAAGCACTACAAACGATCAGAATAAAGTTGGATATAAACCATCCAAATATTATTTGCGTTAAATAGTTGCGTACGTGTATGATTTGCGTGCGACACTGGTATCTGGCTCTGACCCTGCGGGCTGAGGCGAGCTGCACAGAACATTAAACGACCTAGCTCTTCAACTTTCAAGAACTCACTCGGCTTTTTAAGCACTGACAGGCAGCAAAAATTCTTTCCACTAAGAGGAAAGTCTTCCATCGCAATTACTTGCAAGGATTCGCTTCGGTTTTTATTACAATTATCACTCTTGCAGTAGTAGCCAACAATTCCGGGAATTCTTGGCGTCTTAAACTTAATATTCGTGATGTCATCAATGACATACTCGAGGTTCTCTTTAAGAGAGCAGTGACGAAACTCTTATTGCCATGTAATGACTGCTGATCTCAGGTATTTCTGCGCTCGATTTTTGGAAATTAGAAACTATCAGGGACGTAGGCAAATCAAAGGGAAAGATCTGCGATTCGATTACTCCCAAAGACGGTTTATGATCGTGGCGCAAAGGTTTGGTGGCAAATGTAAGATATACGAAAGCGTGTGTGCAGCCGAAGAGTGTTCGTGTACCTGGCAAACCCCAGCGCAACATGAGTTAGCTACCAAGCAGGCGCAAATGTCACACGTATAATTTTGATTAATTGACTAGTGATTCGGGACGTGTCTAGTACTAAAGTCGAAAGTCTCGTAAGTGTAGTGTATATCTTATCCCGTGATGTGTCTGTGACCCTTCCTCGCTGAATTGTGTAATCCGGTGCCAACGTACCGTCGTCATGCGGGGATTTTTCCCCAACCAGATATCTCCCACCAGCAGAACATCGCACCACCGGAACCAGTTCTAAGCTCTCGGTTGGTTTCCCGAAGTGTGTGTTAGTACATTACATGTAATTGTAAATATGTGTGAGTAAGGGGTGAGGATAGGACTAGGAAGAGGAAGGAAAGATCACGCACGGTCCGTGGCCCGTTTGTTAGAGTTCTGCTTCAGGATTCGCCTTGTATTGATCGGAGAAACAACAGAAAAACACAGATCAGATCAGTCGGCAGCTAGAATTCCCCACCAGGCAGCAACTTATTTTGACCTACCTTTCTAGCGAGTGTCGAAATTCCTGCCACTGTCGGGAATGAAACCCTAGAACGTCCAGGTCAGAGGCACTGCAGTGACATCCGTTGATGCCCTGAGCCACCTTTGCCAACCATATGCAATCTCTATATGTGAATTTCCCACTACATTTTCATTGACAAATGGGTGATGTAATCGACGTGCAAACTCTGAGCTTCAACCTCCTGCGTACTCTAGAAGTTTGTAACATTAATTCTGATATATCATGGATATTATTGCATTTGTTCTTGCTGCTATTAGAGCACCACACTACCAAACATAACGGGAGATCAGTGGGGAGCTTAGAGTTTGTCCCCTCTGTTGGGGGATACCGTGGGCCGGCCTGGATGGGGAAAATATCGTAAGCCGTCCTGTAGGTCGGCGCCGGATCTAGCTATTCATCTGGGAAAGATAAACACCTCCCTCCCCGCAATCAATGCATACACTACACTTACGGAACCACATTTCTTAGCCGTCGACTCACCCAGAAACCGTAATCAATCGAAAAATCTTGCTAGGAAGGGGTGTGAAATAACTGTATTCGAATAAAAGTGCAAATTGTATTTTATTCGGTGTCAGATACAAAACCTTGCGAGGCCACATGTGGGACGGCGCCGTATCTCGCCATCCAGCGGGAGGAAAATCACCGCCTCCTCGCGCGATAAACCCACTCGCTCCTCTCAGGAGGCGAATGCGCTTGTGAGGTGTGGCGCGCGCTGCGCCGCGGTGCGCAGGGCGGAGGGCGACGAGCGGCGCGGGACGCGGCCGCGGGCGGCGTCGCGCAGGCGCAAGGGCGTGCGCCAGCGCACCCACTCGTCGCTGGGGGTGGACGGGTGGCGCGCGCCGCAGCCCTCCGCCGCCTCGCTGCGCCCCGCCTCTGCCTCCGGCGCCGCCCCCGCCGCCGCCGCCGGCTACGCCTCCATCCGCGCCTCCAAAGCGGTACGTGCGCAGCACTTGGGGTTACGAATACACAAAAGCCAAAGCGGTACGTGCGCAGCACTTGAGGTTACGAATACACAAAAGCGAAAGCGGTACGTGCGCAGCACTTGAGGTTACGAATACACAAAAGCGAAAGCGGTACGTGCGCAGCACTTGGAGTTACGAATACACAAAAGCCAAAGCGGTACGTGCGTAGCACTTGAGGTTACGAATACACAAAAGCCAAAGCGGTACGTGCGCGGCACTTGGGGTTACGAATACACAAAAGCCAAAGCGGTACGTGCGCAGCACTTGGGGTTACGAATCCACAAAAGCCAAAGCGGTACGTGCGCAGCACTTGGGGGTTACGAATCCACGAAAGCGAAAGCGGTACGTGCGCAGCACTTGGGGTACAAATACACAAAAGCCAAAGGGGTGACTGGCGGCGGCGGCTGCGCGCGGGGTGTGCGCAGGAGATCGGGCGGCCGAGCAAGCGCGCGCAGTCGCTGGCGCGGGCGGTGGTGCTGGACGCGGCGGCGGAGGCGGTGGAGGCGGCCGAGGCGGCGGAGGCGGAGGAGGCGGCGGCGGCGCGGAGGCGCGCGCGGGCGGAGGCGCGCAAGGCCGCCGAGGGCCAGCGCCTGCAGAAGGCCGTGCTGCGCGCCATGCCCGCGCTGCGCCGCCTCTACGCGCAGTACGCCATGTGCGCGTGCACGCGCCCGCCCTCCGCGCAGCCGCCGCCCGCCCCCGCGGCCGCCGCCGCGCTGCCACAGGTACCTTGCGCGCCTCTCACACCGAACCAATCTTTAAAAACAAAGAAAATTTCACACACACGTGACGAATTGAACTTTGACTTTAAAAATATGAAGGATTTGTTTTAAAAAATGCATCTAAATAGTCAGTCAAATGCAACCCGCAACACTCGACAGCATTTTTTTTTTTTTTTTTTTTTTTTAAATCTATATCGTTAATGAAGAGTTCTAGAAGCTTAAAAACTAACATTTTGAGGTCGAATGCCTCAAAGAAACGTTCATCACACCGTAATCTACAAGATGAGATCTTGAACAATCTATTAATTTTTTCTAGTCTTCCGATGGGCTCACCACTGTCACCACTCCTTGCAGACATTTTCATGGAAATTTTTGAAACTCTCTTATTTGAGACGCAACATCCCCTTCTTCAAAATTTAACGTATTGGTACCGCTACGTCAATGACATTTTAGCTATGGATAGGTACAACAAGACAACTCGACATCTTCGTCAAATGAAAAATCAATCAATTAATTTCTTAGACCTAAGCATACCTAGGTTAGACAACAAACACATCTTCAATGTTTTTAGAAAATCCACACACATAGACTGTCATCCACAACACATCCCAATATCCATCTGCCCTCAAACACGCGGCTTTCCAAGCCATGAATCACAGACTTGTCAGCCTTCCCTTATCACAAGACAGTTTTCAAAAAGAAACACACACCATTAAATACATATCCACGTCAATGGATACAATACCACTCTCGTTGACAACATACTACGCCACAAATTAAATAAGAAAAAACTGAAAACGTGCGCAAGTCTGGCTCCACTCACTGAGAAACCATCAAAATTTATTTTTATTGCGTTCTATGGAAAAATATCACAAAATGTAGCCCATATTCTTCACAAATACAATTTTTTACGTTTCCTTTGCCACACACAAATCCCTCAAACACCTACTCTCACCTCGCAACACCACCCGACTCATAACAAAATCACGAGTTTATGAACTCCACTGCCCCAATTGCGAAGCTAAAAACATAGGTCAGACGGACAGAAGCTTCAATGCTAGAGTTAAAGAACATTTAAATCCATGGAAACACGATTCAAACAGAACGCACTTTCCTACTCATCTTATAAACGCAGGCCACACTTTCCACCCCGACTCAGACATTAAAATTCTTGAAATAGAAACTAAATTCCGGAACAGAAGCGCTTTAGAAGTCTTTCACATATTTCAAGCCAATCAGAAAACTGAAGCTCTCAAAGAACAAATTAATTTCCCTCTGTCCCCTCAACTAATAGTTTTACGCACCCCGACCTCACAAACTGACCCCTCCGCCCGCCTCCTGAGACATTTTCAAGAAGACAAAACAGACCTCCTCCGACCCCTCTCCGGAGCTCCAGAAAGCAATAAAAATCCAGTGTCATGTTCCCTCAGGGCACAGTGTTCCTCCTTTTGCCGAAAGCAGTGAGGTAAGCAAAGCGGCTCAACTTATTACTTCTCCACTTTTGTAATATCATTTTCTATTGGTTTTAATTGTAATTACTATTTCACTCCTTTTTTCATTTCTTTTGTAATCTCATAATGTATAATAATTTCTTTATTTGTATTTTATAATTTGTAATTTGAACTGCTATCTATTATCTATATTAATTCCCCCTTGCATTTTATTTTTTGCAATTTTATATATTAATCCCTCTCTTTATCTTATTTTGTATTTTATTTTTATTTTATTTATATTTGTAGGCTGATGATGGCGGCAAGGCTGTCGAAATCCGGCTACCCCAATAAATGTACTAAGTTGAAGGAGATGACTTCCTTCATTTCTTCATATAAACATCAACAAAACCGCATCAGAATTCCCACAATTTGTAAAATTATTTTGCAGGAGTAGAGAGAAAAATAATCCTCCACCACATGTTAAAAAAGCTAGCACATGTTAAACCTCCCAAAATTAAAGTGTCTATTTCATTTTTTGTAATTCAATCTCAAAGCATAATGATAACAGAATATTTATACATACACTACACCAGGTCTATAATGCTGTAATAAACAATTCCAAGGCAATACGTTGGAAGTTGTGTACAAGAGTCTCTATTATTACATACGAAGCAGCGACATACAATGTGCGTAATGTTTACACAGTTGCAGTTAGTGATTAATAATAATAACTGAGACAATATATTTCGTTGAATTCTCTAGAATACGAAGAAATACAAGATTGCTAGAACTCCATTGAAATACTCCTCATTTTTTATCACAGCATCTGACTGGTTAATACACTTATGAAAAAGTATGAACAGATATTGCAACTAAATAATTCTCACAGCAAAAAATATCCAATATGTACGGATTATTGTCCGCATCGACATTGACGTTTGCTGTGGTTGTCCACATGTGGTACGCTTTAAAGCCAAAGCTAAAAATTCAAACGATGGCGATGGAATACAGTCATTTCCCCATGTAAATAATTACCCAATAACATGAAAAATAGACGCTACTGTAGGCATTCCCATGGTTATTGGGGTTTAAAGACACTCGAACGAAAATAAAGGTACTTGGGAAAAACAATCTTCAATTCGTCTGAGAAAGAAGCCTTGAGATAGCGATGTTCACCAACCACACGTAGCTTTTGACTTGAACGAACTATTTTCTGTACATACACGCAATTTATTATTAACCTATTTGTGACATAGAATGCTTGGACAGCATTTGGATTAGAATTACTATTCACGAGAAAAATATATGAGATGTAATTATTTAACAAACAATCCAAACTACTCGAAATAGAATAAATTGGACATCAAATAACAACACAATCCCGAAATTACTTCGAAGTTTGATAAATAATGTTCTGATTACAAACATATACGACAAAAACAACAGATGGCGATGCAATTTGTAAAATTTCTTTAAATGAATCTAAGTATTACTGCAATTTATAAACGTCTTCTGAAACCATACTCTTACAATCGAATAAACAAACACTTCCGAAGAGAGAAACATAGGTTAGATTCTTAAAGTATCCTACAAATGAAAATTAAACTACAGTAAAACTCTCATTGACACAAATTCTAATGAACCGAAATAATCGGAGTTCGTGTTAGAAAATTCGTTAAAATTGTTTGTTATAATTTATTATCCGTGCATTATTAAGTCCGTATTATCGAAATCCTTTGCCGGGACCGAAGTTTTCTTCGAGATATGACAAAATTCGTGTTAAGCGAGTTCATGTTAACGAGGGTTTACTGTATTGTTTTATTTAAAATAGAAGTCTGTATGTGTCTCCATAGTAATATGTTTTTATTACGTTTAAAAATTGATGAGAAATATGCTTGAGATATCCATGTCTACTTTATTAAATCTTCATAAATATCTGTAGTAAATCGATGATGCGTGAAGTCTGCAGTGCTTGTGCGTAAACTCGGTCCACCCGCTTTTGCTTTCTTTTTATTATTTTTGATCTTAGGAATGACGTAAATTCAATGCATACCTGCAAAGAATTTTTTTCAATCATTCTTTCGTTTCGGTTCGATGGGTGTAATGACATCGGGGTAATTAGCTACAGCGGACTCTCATTTCGGCGTCAGCCTTCACGATAACTAGTTTGCTCAGAATATTTAGTAGGAAAGGGATGATAATTCTAATAAAGTAAAGGAAATAGCAAAATTTATAAATATCATGAATCATTTTGGATTATTTAAAAAATAGATACATTTTAAAATATATTTTGTTCTTTAATTAACGACTTTGGTAAACAAACCTTAAAATTCTTGTGCGCTAGGGGAATGTCGGTACAGTTCCAAACAAGCCACGGACCGCGGCGATCTTTCGTTCCTCTTCCTTGTCCTAACATCTCCCCTTAATTACACACCAACGCACACACGCACTACACTACACACATGCCCGGAGACTAGTCAGAAGTTTAAAGCTTGTCTCGGCTGGGGCTGTGTCACGCTGTTGGGAGAGAAAAATCCTGGATGGGGAAACTTCTTGCAAGCCGACGTAGGTTGGTTCCGGATCTCGCTATCCAGCGGGAAAGATCACCGCCATCTCCCGCGATAAAGGCATTCACTACACTTAAGGGACTGTTTTAGCCGTTGAGGCGCCAGGAATCACCTATCAATAAATAAAACTGTCAAATTAAATGTTGATCACAAATTTAATATTAGGAGTTACTAAACCAGCTTTAAAACATCTATGTAAAGCTGTCGGACACAGAGTCTCTTAACTATCGTTACAACATGGCCTGATGCCAAACCGGTCTTCGCCTCGAAGACCGCGTGCTAGAATAGCACCGGAGATATCACTCGGCCTTTCGACCCTCTACATATCCCGCGTGGGCGCAGTTGATGCAGCCTTAAGTACCCGGAGGCTCGCCCCCTCCCCTCGGCGCTCCCATGCCGGCGGGCGTAAGGAAGGCTCGACGGCCAGCCTCCTCTAGGAGTCTTGCGACTCGCACTAACCTTTCTTTATAGTTATTTTTGGAGAGTTTCCTGCCCCATCCCCCTGGCCTATTCAGCGCGTCTTCAGCTCGTCGCGCGTCAGCGTGCACAGCGCATGCCAACCGCCCCCAACCCCGCATCCGGCTTAAGCATGGGGGAGGACGGTTTTCCCGGCACGGGAAAGGAAGCGATGCGCGACGCCACAATGGATTGTTTTTGGAGGATGTATAATTAAGCTGGACGCCGTCGCGTCGTGTGTTGAGGAGAGCGCCGCGGAGGCGGAGGCGGCGGAGGACGCGCCGGCGCCGACGCCGCCCGAGGCCACGCCCCCGTCGCCGCCCACGCCCACGCCGCCGCTGTCCATCCCCGAGCCGCCCGCCGGCCAGCCGCAGCCGCTGCTGGCGCGCCTGCTCTGGTGGCAGATGATGCGCGACTGCGACCTGCCCGGCGCCGGCGTCTCGCTCGTGCAGCTCGACCGCGCCATCGGTAACGCCCCCACGCCCCGCCCCCGCCCTCTGTAACGCTGACAATAAGGGTTCTAGCAGGCCTTGGCGCCGCTCGATCATTTTTTTCAAATTTATTTATTTAACAGAGTGAGCTGATTATACAACGCTCAGCCATATGGCTTTTCAGTTGTTAGGAGAGAGCATTTTCAGACGACAATATGCGAAGGGGGTGGCTACGGCCACCTCCCATTAAACATAGATTGAAGTAGTGCGAATGATAAAGTGGAGGAATACATATTGTTGACTTTTTATGGGAGGACTAACTCGATCATTAGAACCAGTTAACGTCCATTGTACAGACGAGGTTTTATTTTTTGCGTTCATAAGCTTCCACGTCCAGACATACGAAGCCTTACGAGGACATGTGAGGCCGCGTGGAGGTCAGTGATAACACCAAGAAGACCACCTTAAAACGGACGAATCGTCGGCTCTCGAACCGACATCCCTCCACGCAGCGTCATCCGAACAGCCGAGAGCCTTCGTTTCATTTTTTACCAAATTTTAATGATTCAGACTTACTTATTCACTAGTTAACTAGATGATAACTTGTTGACGCAGTGTATCTTTTCATATCTTTCCCGTTCATAATTCTCTCGATAAGAGAGCATGTAGCATCATTATACTCTTTTCATATTTCCCTCGCAATCACGATCCTCTCTAGCCAGAAGTTATACTGTGTATATCTCGAGCTCCTTATCGAAGGCAATACCAAGCAATAACATATCAGTAAAACATAAATATTTTTTCAAGCAATATTCAGAATATTGGATTGCATCCTCTTCAAAGTATTCCTATCTTTCACTTAAACTCATCTCTTTTTTAGTGCGGGAAGCATCACCTTTAACTGGTCTTTTGAAAACACCAAAAGTTATTGGTTTACTTAATTTTCCTTCATTTAATCACTCATCTGGAAACAAATGCAAAGTTTTGTTGCCTACCTTTCTAAAACAAATTGGCGTACAACTACTACGACGTTGCTGAGAAGTGATAACTAGTAATTACAGATGAAAGAAAGAAGAAAGGAAGTGAGGTTTCAAGCTACAATAATCATCCAAGCTCATCTGAGTAGAACGTCGCGAGATTCAACCCTGGAACCTTTTGAACAGACCTCGTATTACATCGCATCTGATGGGCGCATACTCATTTCGGAACGTCATTGAGGTGAGGATGGACCGCGTCTAAGTCTCTCCCCTTCCCCTCATCAGAGTGGTGGTTTCACTGCACCTTCCAAAGGAGGGCGAATCGTAGGTAGGTGCGCCTGGAGAAAACAAGGGGTCTGCGTCAGTGCGTCCTAGGGGCTCCTTAGTCCAAAGAAAGCTTCGTCCTCTCCCTACATAAACAGAAATAATTTTTCCGTGCAACAGATCTAATTTATATCGGTTGATTTGAGCTCAAAGTAAACACATTTTTATAAGTAATTATTGAAAAAATTTAAAGTCCAATAAAACTGGGACGTGGATCAAGTTACCATAGATGTCCCCCTCTTCTGCACGTCAATGATTGTATGGGTGTTCGTGAGAAGTAAAATATGATGAAAGATGAATGACAAAGCAACGAGACCAATGGTGGATCCAGAAAGTATTTTGGTGAGGGAAAGAAATTTCGATTCAGACACTCATAAATATTTTAAACAATATTTTTAATTGTTAGCATTGAAGAAAATATTGTGCGAGAATATGTTGCAATGGTAATACTGCTTTGGATGTGATGTGATCTACATACGACAATTATTTTGAGTAAGTTGAGTAAAATTATAAAAATGCTGACTTTCGGGGAAGGCGGGAGGGAGGTCATCCGTGCCCCCATTGTAAATCCATCGCTGAATGGGCCGACAAAAAGGAATATTTAATTTATTTTATTTATTTAATAGGTAATTATTACACAGACAAATTAGATAACTTGATGCAATGTGGCTAGTGCGAAGGCCTTTAAACCATTACAATACCTACATCCTACCGCGTTCTAACCTTTCAAATTCTGGTATTCACCCCAAATTGTCTCTCTATCGCATTAAAGCCGCGGAAAAGAGACCATCTGGTACGGCTGAGCAAAAAAATCCTGAAGAGGGAAAACCTGCAGTCAGAAGCCGAGTACATGCTAATCTGTCCGACTTTTTTTAACTATTTATTTATTTATTTCCTGGCGTGGACGTCACGCATTCTCCTACCAGTGTTTGGCCTCCTCAGCACCTGAAATCAAACAGCGCCACAGAAGATCATCCACATCGTCGCCTCTGTGTTTACATTTCCGACACCCACTCCCGTTTGCTTTCTAAAGTGCTTATTACTATGACAGTTTCATTTTATTTTATTTTTTATTAACTTATTTATGTACTTATTACTTAACAGTTGACTATGACTTATTTACTTAACTGTTTACTAACAAAGTAATTTAACTTAATTTTTGTTTGCTTATTGACTTATTTATTTCCTCGCAAATCTAGACTCCTCTCATACTGACCAGTGCTGTTTTCCCATTCCCTAATTTCCGTTTCCTTAATGATCCGAACCTTTTCTAGAAATGTTCCTAATTCTTTTATGAAGTTAGCCCTTTTATCACCTAAAATGTTTTGGCCAAGCGTTACTTTCCTATGTTGGACGTAGTAATTTCCCATACCCATTCATTTTTCTCTCCATGCTTCGGTCGCATAGCAAATTAAAAGTATGGGGATCCAATGTTCCCTATCACCGCAAAGCACACAGATGCTATTACAATTCGAGTCTTTCAATCTACGTTGCATCCACACACCCCCGATCCTGGACCAAGCGTATCCCCCTCTTGCGTCCTTTCGAAGTGTGTGAACGTAACTTTCGCAACCCCATACTGAACTCGCGTGAATTTGTGCCACTAGCGAACGTTTTTTGGTCGTTGCTGCCAAAAATTAAAAAAATGAAAAATGTGGAACGCTTCACGATATTGCGTGTCATTCTTGCGCAGGGGTCATGCTAATCTTCTCTGTATCGTTCCAATTTTAGTATATGTACCACCGAAGTAAGTACACTTAATAGAATGAGAAGTCAACCGGGTCCGTGACATCAACATATTGAATGTCTTTTTTACCTGAATACGAACAACTAGTTTATTGTGGCACCTCAGGCAGGTATTTTGGTGTTAAAAATTTTTAACTGCGGTTAGCAATTTCTTGATAAAAATAAATTTTAAGCATATTACAGTTCCCAGGTGCGCCTCTTTGGGAGCTTCTGGGAAAGTTACGAGAAAAAGTATTGACTAAGTATTTTTAAATTTTTTTTCATTACAAAATTAGGTTTCATTATAGACAATCCGAAGAAACAAGTCATAAAGGTTCACGTAAATGCCTGAAACAGAGTACAGTAATCAACAGCGTTTCACCAATGTATCCGGGTACAGCGAAACCATTAAACATGTTTTTCTATAATAGTTCCAGATATCTTAGAGGGAAACGGCGAAGTAAAAATTGGATCAAGCAATTTGACTTGCCGTGAGGTATCGAATGAGTATCGTAATTCACCCTAAACGCGTTTTTGTTCTTTAAAAAACGAAAAACAGTTTTTTCAGAGAAATGTCTCATAATCTGGATGGATCCGCAAAAAGATGATCCGTTCCCCGTCAGGAGAGTCGAGTTGAATGGCACCTCATTTGCGTCGATTGATAGACCAGAAGGGGTTTAACCGTGAGTGGCAGACGGGCCGATGGAGGTTACTTTATTAATATAGAAGAATTTAACCCTTAACTACTGACGTGATGTCTATAACACCCTGGCGTTGGGTCACGAACATTCTTATTCAAGAAAATTATGTTCTTTGTCTATACTTGTACATCCGCCACATTGAAATGCACAGATCCCTAACGCTTGCGTCGGGCCAAGAAAGCCAATCCAAAGAAATGAATAAGTCAACGGCATTTTTAATTGCACACTCTGAATAGGAACGTTGGCAAAAAATATTATATCAAGTCGTCATCATCGGAAGGTCGCCGGGTTCTTGTAAAATAAACTAGTGGGACTAAAAAAGCACGTACTTTCTCGCCCGTAATTTTACACACAATTCTGCGAAAAGTACTCAGATTTTCAAAATATTGTACTTGACAATATAAAATATCTAAGGAATAGATTTCATTAAGGGAAAAATCTCTATCTTCATAATAGTAGTTGTAGGAAGGCGCCAAAAAGTTTTTTTCAATGTTCGAAACTTTAGGGATTTCAACAAACATGAGACCTCCACCATTCTCTTAAACGTCCTTCACACTATCCAACAACAAAATTTAATGAAAACGATAGAGCAAATGCATGTTTCTTGAAAATTTTTAAACTGTCCCAGGGGCTTCATGTAAAGTACCCCCAAAATTAAAATATCGGTTTCAAATTCAGGGACCTGTGCGACCAGATCGATTGGGGAATATCATTTTTGGAAATCATCGGCTAAACGGTTTAACCGCTATCGTTGTTCACAGACGGACGGACAGACGTTTTGGCGTCAATCATTTTGTAGGTATGAGGAACCCACAAAACATTCTGGCTCCACAACTTGTTAGAGGATTTTCTTTTCTAAATTAAGCAACTGGAATTACTCACTTTTTTCATTGTAGAATTAACAACCATTAATAAATTGTAAACACAATAGTTTGCAAACGTTTCGGAGTATGTATACATATTCCGAAACGTTGGCAAACTAGTGTGTTTCGTTAATTGACCAATCCCCTGATCCATATCCCACAATGCACTTTTTTGTTACCAGAGTCTTGTAATAAGAGTTTTCTGCCGAAAATTCCCCGTTATTTACGCGCAGCAGCCTAACAAAACTTCCTCTGTGCTGCGTAAGCGGTGGCGAGAAAGTAAAAGAGGGCCAAATTGTCCCGACGCGACGCCAGTAGTGAAGGGCAGGTGGAGACCGGCGGCGCTAGTCGAATTCGTTTATTACGCTCCGTGGAGTCACGAAGGTTAAGCGAATTCGAGACTCGCGAGTTCCTGGTTGGGTGACCGGCCAGGAACCCCGGGATCTAACGTCGCCGAGCCCCTGGCCGAAGGGATAAAAGGCACTGACTGACTGCGACGTGTATGAGTATGAGTATATTATGCTCAGTAACGGAGGCGTGCGCGCGCGCGTGGGCGCAGCGGCCAACCCGAGCGCGCTGGCGGAGAGCGCGCACGAGCCGTTCGAGCGGCTGCGCACGTGGCAAGTGCTGCACGCGCTGCTGGAGGTGGCGTGGCTGCGCTACGTGCGCCCGCGCGCCGAGGACCAGCCCTCGCTCGCCGACGCCTTCGACCGCGTGCTGCGCCAGGACCTGCTGCCCCGCGCCGGCCGCCTCGTCGGTGAGCCAACGCCACGCTACGCCATTGCGAGCACCGCCTTGGTGCGTCAACTGCAGTGCCTCTGGCCGGGAGATCCCGACGGTGGCACGATTTTAGACACTTGCTACACAGATAGGTGGAATTCAATCGCTGTTTGGAGGAGAATTCTAGCGGCCGGCCGCTCTGATCGGTAGTTTTCCGTGGTTTCCCCGATCACCACTAGGCGAATGTTGGAGCAGTACCGTAACAAACGGTCCACGGACCGCGCGCGATCTTTTCTTCTTCTTTTCTTGCCCTATCCTCTCCCCTTACACATACACTTACTTTCACTAGTCTACCTCACATACCGGGAGACCAGTTAAAAGCTTCGAGCGTATCTCCACTGGGGCGGTGCCCCGCAGGTGGGAGATACCAGCTAGGTGAAATTCACACTTGCCGAAGTGTAGGTCGGCGCTGGATCTATCCATTTAGCGGGAAAAGATAACACCTACCTCGTGCGGTAAAAACGCGCACTACAAGCCCTCGTGTAGTTCGGCGCTGCAACTCACCATCCAGCGGAGGGAAATCATCGCCCCCCCCCCCGCGATTAACACTGTTCTCCGCATTTACGGGATTAATGACTTTTCAGTTGACACGCCCTGAAACTTCGACCAATCAACCATTACAACTCAATAATTGTTTGCATTGATTGATCCCTAGATCCTCGCGGATAGCATCGAGTAATGTAGCAACCTCATTGAGTAAATTTATGCTCCATAAGCAAAATTCAGAAACCAATCTGAGACGACCCAAATTCCTAAACATTTATGTATTTATTCATGTTCTAATTCATTTTGAATCACTGAGGGTACTCCCATATTTGTCACAACTATAGGCGGTCGAGAAACAAAATGCGTCTCTATTCAGAATATCCCCACCTAATGTTTTGTTTAATGCAACCCGCTCCGCATTTGTGTACTAAGGGGTTGCGTCGCAGCGGTGAGGAAAGGGGCTAGTCGGGGCTGGGCGAGGCGGGGGTGGGGGGCGTAGAACGAAGCGCTTCTCAAGGGAGCGGGGAGGGGAGAGAATGGGGCAGCTGAAGGGTCGGGCTTGTAAATAGAATTACTTCCAATTCCCACTACAGATAGAATAGGTTGTTCTTATGAGCAATAAATAACTTCGATATGCACGCATATCGATATTCTTGATCGATTTTAATTCTCACCTCGTCCTTAGCGCCCAATCATAAACTGCGATTCACCTCCCCTTGGAGGCGGTATGTAATTATGTACCGATCCCTGTGTCGATGTGCAATATGCGATGCGCACTTTTCCCTTGTCTCATTAAAACAGTTATTAACTGAAGGAAATGGAAAACGAGTTGCTGGTGCGTCAAAGAAAGGAAGAGACAATATTATTCGACAAGCTACTCCAAAGAACACTGATGAAAGTAGAAAATATGTTGGGAAACTGTTTGAAAATGTTTGTAAAGACCGAGGCTAAAAGATATACCAATTCCAGAAACTGTGAACGTTTTGAAGGAATTAAAATAAACGAATTTATTTCGTGTTTTCATTACGTGCATTTTCTATTTATTCATATTTGTATTGTATTAATAGTTTCTTGTAGAGTACAAACAAGATTATACGTATGTACATACGTATAACGTATGTACATACGTATAACGTAATCTCCTTGATTTTAACATTGAAGTTGGTCTTGTATATGTAAACAGAGGATAGAGGTTGATGCACATAGTAATTGAAATTATTGAAAATACGTAAACATACCAGACTAACTTACATAACGAGTATAAAGGAACCAGCTTCTTATATCCAAATTCTATTTGTAAAATATTTCTTTTAAATTCCACTGGAGCTTCGAAAATTCTCAGATAAATCCAAAGCACCCATGGGATTCCCAATGGAAACACTTTGGTGGTGTTTGAGTAATTGTAATTATTTGAGTTATTGAAATTATTGAAAATACTTAAACATACCAGATTAACTTACATAACGAGTATAAAGGAGCCATCATCTTATATCGAAATTGTATTCGTAAAATATTCCTATTCAATTCCACTGGAGCTTCGAACATTCTCAGATAAATCCAAAGCCCCCGTGGGATTCCCAATGTGTGGCAAGGAGGCCTGGGTTGCAGGCAGAGCCTTGACGACGCAGCGCGACCTGCTGCCGCTGCGCGCGGTGCACGCGCTCTACCGCAGCGTGGGCGAGCCGCACTCGCTGCGCCAGCTGCTGGCGCGGGTGGTGGGGCGCGGTTCGCTGGGCGCGGTCATCGGCGCACGGGACGACGGCACCAACGCCGCGAGCGCTGGCCCAGGCCCTGGCCCGAGCCCCGCCGCGCCCGACGACGGGCCCCCGCCCCCGGCCCCGCCGCCTCCGCCGCCGCCGCCGCCCCCGCCCCCGCCGCCGCCGCCGCACGCGCCCGCCGCCCCGCTCTACGCGCTGCGCCTCTCCGACTTCCCGCACCACGTGGCGTTCGGGCGCAACGCTGTGGCGGCCGGCGCCGACGTGCTCTACTTGCCCGGCGCCGCGTCGCTCTTCGACGACCAGGCCTCGGCGCACGTCCCGCCGCGCGGCCGCCCCTCACAGGTCGAGTCCCGGCGGGGGCACGTTTCGCGATACGAGCCATACAGCTATGCCAAATTCAGCCGCTGCGCTGTCTAGCGGCCGGGTGCTCTGATCGGTGGTTTTCCGTGGTTTCTCCGATCAACACCAGCCGACTGCTGAAGCAATATCCTGACACACGGGTCCCGGACAGCGCACAATCCCTCCTTCCTCTTCCTTGTCCCTTTCAGGCACTACATTAACACACATGCAGAGAGACCAGTCATGAGCTTAGAGCTTGTCCCGGTTGGGGCGGTGCCCCGCTGGTGCGAGATACCTGGCTCGAGCAAATCCCGACCTGTTGGCGCTGCATCTCGCAATCCAGCGGGAGATGATCACCGCCACCTTCAGCGATAAAAGCATGCACTACACTTACGGCACTAATGAACTTATCAATTAACGTGAACGGAAACTAAATAATCAGTCAACCGGGTGCTTTCAACCCAAAGGAGCGGGTACAGTGAACGTGTAGGCTTCCGCGACCGGAGTCAGCAACTACTTGTCTGTGCGCGAGACGCCCCGTCCAACGCACTGACGTTCGCCCAACATTCTCCGACCTTCCTCAGGGCGCAATGCAGTTTGCGCCGTGCCTACAATGCCCTTTTCGCCTTGAGGAAGGTCGCGGCGTGAGGACCGAAACGTTTCTATCTGTGCCTAGAACACCGCGTCTCCCAAACAAACAGGTAAAGAGAGATGGTACGGCTTGTTCGAACGAAAATTAATCCCAGAAAGTAGTGGAGAGACGGGGTGTCCAAAAATACGCACTAGCAAATATCTCATTTGCGACAAATTAATGCAATCGTAATTTTTCTCTTTTTCAGCTTTACTCTCTTTTATTCATTTCTTGTTGTGAAGAAAGGTAGAACGATAAAGTATTTTCACTTGCTGGCAACAAAAGTTCCATTTTGCAAACAAAATCATAACGATCACGAATTATGAAGCTGCTATTCGACCGGGCCTTTCACTATGTTTGCAAATGTAACTGGAAATGTTCCATTATTTCGGTCATAGTATCATATTTTCAATAACATGTTTTCTTTTACACTAAGATATTTTATGAATAGATACGTTTATGACATTATACGTTTAAATACAGAAAGAATAATTTTACGAATTTGCTAGAGATTCTCTTCATATTTTTACAATAAGGTCTAATTAGCGCATTTTTCTAATGACGTAAAACTAGTCTAACATAATTTCCTACGTCCCCGGGATTGTATCATAAAGTTTAAGCCCCTGGAGCAAGATAGAAGCTTGGTTATTGACGTTGTTGTTTACATATTATTACTTAGTGTTAAAGGATATGCTGCCCAAAAACATGCAGCACACTTTTAAATTACGGAGTTTGAGAGACTTTGTGGATATCATGAAAATTAAATATGCAAAATACGGCAACGAAAAGTAGGTTTCCCTAAGTTGATTTCGTTTGGCGTCTCTCTTGTTTTCTGTGGCGAATCTGAACAAGACAATTGCAATAATATTACAATAGTTCTTACATTACGGTCTCGTATTTTAGATTGCTTTTCGACTCTTTTAAATTACAATTATCACATATGCTACTTTTAGTAAAATATTTTTGACAACTACTAGAGATCTGAGGTAGATATAATAGACATTATATAAAGATAGATGTAGACTTTACGTGACTAAACGGAACTTACACGTGACTAAACGGAACAGATTGTTGACTTTTCACAAAATCTCACAATCTCGGGGAACACGGTGAATGTAATCTTCGCTCTTGAATTCCGAGGACGCAGCGCACGCAAGCCGCTATAACGAATATCAGAGGAACAAAACTGATTTCCTCTATGAGACTTGGCAACAATTGCAAATAGCCCTACGTTTCATCTGGAGTCCCCTTCAGTCCCGCTATTTTCAAGGTCATCGAGCCCATTTTGAGAACCTATCACAACACAAGTGTTACTGATTTGAAAGGAGTTTTTGAAATGAGAGAAACATACCCTTTTTATTAAAGAAATTAAATGGTGTTCTACTATTAATTATAATGGATTATTAATATAGGAGTTTGAATTCGAACCGTCATGTTTCATTTTAGTATTAAAATATTCAATCTTGGCTGTGTCCATTAAGAACTGAAAACCTCAAAATCTGTTCCCGAATAAACATTTGCAATGTGGGCGAACGTGTGCCAGGCTTGTTGCTGGAGTCAGTTCATCGTATTTACACGAATTTCCGAGCGTATAGTGCAAGCGCAAAAAACAAATTTGCTACATTAAAGACGAACCGGATCTGGTGGTAAATTTGTTACATTAAAGAGTAACCCAATCTGTGACGTAGTAAGGAGAAAAAGCGTGATGTAATTTTCGTCCAATTTCCCTGCTCCATGGAGCAAATGCTGGGATGATGTGCAAATGATGGCCCCTTGTTTTGCTTCTGGGCATAAATGTAACTTCATTATCTGGGCACGTCTTCTAGAATTCAGTGGGAAATAGAGTTATTCAAATTATCGTTTCCATGTTGTCGCGGCAGGAAGTATTCCGAAGGACAACATGGATAAGAGCCCAAAATTTATTGCTTATTTATCCTTGAAAATAGATTTTATTACATGGGAGCTTCTTTTTTTTCTTTCAAAATTCAAGTAGTATATGACTTAGTGTAGGGTTCACAGAATTTTGAAAATATGCACACAATTCACGTCATACGTAGTTTTAACTGTTTTTTTTACGTAACAATAAATAAATAAATAAATAAATAAATAAATAAATAAATAAATAAATAAATAAATAAATAAATGCAAACGACTATGACACTATTGTCACAGCGAATTGCTGGTGGCACTGCTAGAATCGTTATTGTTGGCCTTAAGAACTACGCCATGGTTCTCTAGGCTCCCCTCAAGGGGCCGTGTCTGCTATAATGCAAATTTCTAGCTGCATAACTTTGATGAAGCCTTTTCGAATAGATCATTTTAGAAAGGGCAGAAGACATACTGACTTGTCATTTAACTTGTGTCCTTCCTAGAATAAACGATCGCGAAGCTGTAAGGATAGCATCTCCTCTCAGACATTTCCGCAGTGATCGTTTATATCGCGAACGAGAATGTCTTATTTTAAAAATCCCCAAAATATTTATATCAAGTCCGGAAATGCCGGCACTAATTAATTTCCAAACCGAACGCTGTCGAAAACATTTGAAAATACAAATTTTCATCCAATTAAGTAAAAAATCCGACAGATATAAATTTAATTCCATTGAAATCGTTTGGGGCTGCAGTATGCAATATTGGATTTCACGTTATAAAAGTATACTGCATATTGTACAGAACCACTCGTGAGATGAAGACTAATCCAACACTTTATCCGCAAAACTTTTAAATCGTTTACCATGTAGACTGAAGTAAATAATTCCATATACATACACCCGATAAATATTACTTTTTCGCTCTGCACAGTCTGGTTATGAATAAAACCTGGCAGTAAAATATTAATTGTGCAGAAGACGTCTCTTGGATTTTCGCATAGAAGCGTGGTCGTCTTAATGTTTTAACATGATTTTTTCTCACTTCTATGTGAAAAACGAGAAACGAGTATATTAATCTATATATTTAACTTTCCAAGATTTGGACTGTCGTTATCGAAGGTATGTTGCGATCCTCTTCATACTAATACTTTCAACTTTTTGTTTAGATTTCCAGAACTGGTGTCGAATACAAAATTGTAGATTCGCTTTCTGAAAAACTAGAATAAACATAAAATACTAAATCGATTGTTCCTATCTTAATCACATTTCAAGCACGTTATTTTCTCTGCAGTCCAACACTTAATGTAATCACTCTGTAATACTGTCACAGAAAAAAAGAAAAATCGGCTTGCCATTTATTTGAATGAATAAAATATAAATTTTTCGTGTAAAATAAATGTGATTTTTTAAATACAATGTATTACGGTTTCCTTATCAAGACTTTGAATATTAAAAACACATCATTTTCTTTGAATATTAAAAACACATCATTTTCACAATTTTAAGCACATCACTGTCGTATTCAAAATCGAGCAGCGACGCCCATCGATAATGGAACCCTTGACACTTATTTCGATAATTTCGACGTATCGATACTTCGCTGGTTGTAAATATCGATACTAAGAATCGCATGCACTCTATTATTGCAACATCGCATTTTGAATCACCTACATTACGGATTCTAAGCACAGCGTAGCTTATTCAATCGACAGCAAAATCGTTCAACGAGAGCCCAATTGAAGTTTAGTGTCAATTTTAGGCATCTGCACACGCGTAGAAGATCGAGATGGCTGTACACTACTACAGCACTATGCATAAAAGTGTGATGAAAAGACAAGGAAGAGCTAGTTCGGCGCAACGATTTTTGCTCTTTTCGCGAAGCACTACATACGTCACAAACCACGTGACCACAGCACGGGCACTACGTTTAAAAAGCCAGACTAGACGCCGGCCGCCATTCTGCATGGCAAGCGAGAAGTGTTGAGAAAAACTTTGTGACATACAGTGTCAATTTTCAATGGTGACCAACCAAAAATAAGGTTCAGTTGAAATAAAAGATGTAATGTTTAAAAGCTTAATGCTATTTTTCTTAGTGCTATTTTGCTTAATGTTAATTTAATTTTAATGTTTCATATATCTGTTTCGATATGTTGTAACAAAGTAATTATTGAGTTTGAGACCTTCTTCTTTCCCCCCCCCCCAAAAAAAGTCTCAAACTCAATTCTATTGGTATACCGTACTCCGAAACACCAAAACAAAACCATATAAGGACAGACGCTAGTCAGTCGCTTGCCCGCCGCCGACCCGGAGACTACCCCGACGACGCTGCCGCCACTGAAGATGTCCACCGCAGACGTGGACGAAACGTTTGGCTCTTCAATGCCAACTGGACCACGCCCTACCAGCCCGGAAAATTTCACTCATACTGACTCCGGCCGTGAATGCCTACGATGCTATGTAAAGAAATAATTGTTTTGGTATCTGGCTGTATTAAAAATTCTCGCTAATATTGTAACGAAGCTGGTGCCTGCAGCCGATTGGTTGAAGCCGGACAGGGTGCGCAATGGCTCTCCCACGCCCTTCCGTCGCGCTCGCAAGCGCCTGAGGTGGGCGTGGGCGTGGGCGTGTGCGCAGGCGGCGGCGGCGGCGGTGGCGCGGCCGTGGGCGCCGCGCGCGCCGGGCGACGTGGCCGACGCCCTGGCCGTGCAGCTGAGCGCGCTGGCGGCGCTGGGCGTCGCGGGCGTCGTGGACTGCGTCGCCGCCACCTGCCCGGCCGCCAAGGCCGACGGCTTCCTCGTCAACGCCGACTACGAGGTACCTCTCGGCAGCAGGCAGCGGTTGAACAATTGCAATTAGCATTGGTTTGGAGTAGATGGCTTGTTCCCACCGCGCACTATACCACATGCCGGCGGTGGCGGTGACGATGGTGTAACGGTTAGCGTATCGGACTGTTATACCCAAGTTTACGAGTTCGAACCCGATCAAAGTCGTGGATTTTAAAGGCCGAAAAAATCCTTCGTACGCCTTCCTTCGGAGGGTAAGTAAAGCCGGCTGCCCTATATTAGTAGATTTACTACATGTAAGAGATCCTCAAGCCTAAATGAAGCCTCTGAAATAAATTCAACTCGCCTGTTTCGTCGCCCAAGTAATATCTTCTTTCTCCCATGGTTGGTGAAAGGAACGTGGCGAAATTTGCGTGGTCAGACGGAAGAGGATGGCCTGAGTCTCGCCACGTAAAATAAGGCACATTCAATTCAATTCAATGAGCTCTCCTAACTACACGACCGGGAGTGCTGACTCAGAGCATCGACTGATGTCACCGCGATGCCTCTGACCGGGAGGTCCTAAATCCGAGTCCCGGAGGTTAACAGGATTTTCGACACTAGCAACATTGCTAGGTGGAATTCAGTCGCTGTCTGGGGGAGGGGGAATTCTAGCGACCGGCTGATCTGATCGTTAGTTTTCCTTGGTTTCTCCGATTAACACCAGGCGAATGTCGGAGCAATACCTAACAACCAGGCCATGGACCGCGCGCTATCTCTCTTTCCTTTTCCTTGTTCTATCCTTACTCCTTACACACACTTACACTAACATGCAGTACATAACCACACATCCGGGAGACCAGTCGTGAGCATAGAGCGTATTCCGACTGGGGGTGCCCCGCTAGTGGAAGATACCTGATTGAGGAAAACCCAGCTAGCCGAAGGTAGGTCGGCGCCGAATCTCGCCATCCAGCGGAGAAAGATCACCCCCACGTACCGAGGAAAGAGACATGCATTACACTTACGGGACTAATGAGAGCAATTGACGCGCTCGGAATCACAAATCAATCATTCAATATCTAGCTACCGGACACAAAATTGAGGAATCGGCGATGCAAAAAATTGCGCTACTCTCTCCATCTAGAAATTATCTCTTATGTCATTTTCTTGCACTATTTCCCCAAAAATGGAATGAAAGAAAAACGGGTTAGGCCTATAATATTCCGAGACACCAAAGGCTAACTAGGCTGTCAAGGAAGAATTGTGTGTGCGTGTGTATATACATATACAAGATATCCATTTCATCTTATAGCGTTTAGCCAGTTCTCTGAAACCTTATACCATATTCACAATAACTCGCGTGAGCTCTAATCTTTTACCACCCAACTAATCTCTAACCAATATACCTCTGGAGTTAGCTGAAACTCTTAACATCAATGAGTCAAGTCGTGATTGACTGCAGTGAAATTGTAATCGTAGAAAATGGTTAATGCATTGATCGCTTATAGTTCCATTTTTAGTTGTTTCAGTAGGTTACTGTACAGTAATTTTAACCGATAACAGATAATAACAGGGTGTACAAAATCCCTGTTATTTATTAGTAACGATTTCGAACTATTGTCAAGAAATAGAATCTTAGCTGTTTAAGGCAAATCTGTACATTTCATACTTGATTACCACACTTTGGCAAAGCTGGTACGTCCACCTGAAAATATGTAAGGGTTTCCCTCCCAAATTCAATACCAAATAAGAAGCTATTCTAGTGATATGCAGATTTTTCCACAATTAACTTTAATAAAACCAATATCGGGTAGAAGCTCTGAGTTTCCGATTTTCATTTTGCGATCCAAAACCTATACTACGAAACGTTGTTGTATCTAATAACAATTGTGAAGAAATTACTGATTTCAAATATATGTAAAACATTCTAATGCATCATATGTTGCAGGTAAAAGTGAAATTTATCTGAAATACTCTAGGTCGGTCATAGAATTCATTGTTTTTTTTTTAAATGAAGCTTTAAAAGATGCAAGTACTTTCTTTCCCTTTTAGTTTTATCGGCTTCTTCACGTCTATTCATGTGCTGTGCTTCCGAACCTGTAAAGGTCATAGTCCATTCATCTTTATCGCATGAATTTTATGACATACATGTGACACGTTTTTCAAGGTTTCCTCCGTGTTATTTCTGAATGAAAACTTAATAGAAAAATATTGTGCCATCACGAGTTTGACTATCTTCTCCTGATAACCTCGTTAATTATTCTATTAGTTTTCTCGTGAATTTATTCAACTCTGTAGCAAGTAACTTTAATGCCATTAATATTTTTATAGCAGCTCCACCCTTCTTCATTTGACCACTATTTTCAATGATAATACATGAAGCAAAAATGTACAACTCATGTATTCGATCACGATTTTACGAAAGTAGAAAACTTGATAATGTTTGTTAAGGTGGGCGATGGGGTCCTCAGTGGGGTGAGGGGTTAGCTTACTGGCCTCTGAGCCCCCAGTGCGCGGGTTCGATCCCGGCCAAGGAACCCGGATTTTCGAAGGGCGGAAAATCCACAGTAGCCATGTCACTCTTGTGACATGTAAAAGAACCCTGGCAGGATGCCCGGCAAAATTAAATCCCTCCGACAACATCCCGCCCTAACGAGATCCCACTTTCTCCCAACCAGACAGTTCGGATGTAGTTAACTGAGCCCGACATCTGGCGGAGAAAGTGAGAGTCAAATCCCAGGCGCAGACGGGACTGCCCACGGGGTGCGCCTGCTTAGATAAAAGTCCCTAGACCCGCGTCGGGGGTAGGCTTCGAAGGAAGCCTGGGTCGAAACTCGGGTGCGGAACACTGCGTACGGGCAGTCACCCCGCAAATTAACCCGTACGATAATATATAATATAGGTGGGCGTAATGCACATTTAAATGATAAAGTTAGATAAATATGTTGGAATCTCAAGACTATGGTTGAGGTATAATTTTATGATACCCTTGAAAAGTATATTTATGACTTTCTTTGGCGACTCAAATACACTGTAAAACTAGAAACAATCAATAAATCACAAAGAAAGTCTAAAAGCGTCGCATAAAAATCACATAAATCTCTTAATGTAGCATGCAAGAGAACAGTAAAATTTGGGGTCCGGGGATTTACTTTATTAGTCTGATAAATGAGCTGGTCATTTTGAGTAGAAACGTTTCTGGTCGGGTCGCACTACGCCTGTAAACTCGAGTGTATAGCAAAAGTGCGCGATGCACTTTCGCTGTTAGCACTAAAGAGAAAATGGGCAACTCACCTATCCGGGGTCACAAAGCAGGGAGAGCTTTCAAGGGTAGTGGATTTGATGCTTACCCTACTCGGGCAGAGGTACTTATGTTGTCTATTCATCTTTTATAACGATTTGGTTCATTGGTATCGTGTATGACGCATCTGAATACTACAGAAAAAAGGTGGTTTATTGAGTTGTATTTAGCGATATTTTAATTCATTTTCACAAGATGAGCAGCTTCCGATGGCTTAGGGAGAATTGAATATAACGACTAAATTATTAAAAGCTGCTAATTTAATGAATATAAATAAATTTACATTATGCTCACATTATGCGTACCAACTGAATTTTCATATTAAGTTTATCATTGTTTACGGCAAATCTGACAGCATGCGGCAGCAAGGCTTCAAGGAAGATGCTGTCCTTCATTAAATATTTGCTATTTACGTGATGCGTTACTGAACACCAACTTTTTTGGTATTTGATTGATTGATTGATTTTTTCGTGTTTCCGGGCGCGTCAACGGCTCTGGTCATTAGTCCCGTTAGTGTAGTGCATGTTTTTTCTCGGGAGATGGCGGTGATCTTCCCCCGCTGGATGGCGAGATCCGACGCCGACCTACCGTCGGCTAGTGGGGTTTCCCCCTAGCCAGGACTCTCCCACCAGCGGGGCACCGCCCCCGTCGGGACAAGCCCAAAGCTCCCGCCCGGGCTCCCGGAATATGTGGTAGTGTAGTGCATGTTAGTGTAAGTGTGTGTGTGAGGGTAGAGGATAGGACAAGAAAGAGGTAGGACAGATCGCGCGCGGTCCGTGGCCCGTTTGGTAGGGTACTGCTCCGGCATTCGCCTGGTGTTGATCGGAGAAACCACGGAAAACTACCGATCAGAGCAGCCGGCCGCTAGAATTCTCCTCCAGACAGCAGCTGAATTCGACCTAGCTGAAAAGCTAGTGTCGAAAATCCTGCCGCCGTCAGTACTCGAACCTAGGACCTAGGACCGCCCGGTTAGAGGCTCTGCAGTGACATCAGTTGATGCACTGAGCTACCGCTACCGGTGGTAGTATTTGCGTGAAAAGAACTTTCGCACTGTATATTCACGTTACGACATTGCAGTATTCATGAAGATTGCTTTTATTTAAATATTTAATTTATTGCTGTATTATACGAATGTATTTTATTTATTCTTTTTTAGCAAACTGCTATATTTTGGAAAATCATTTTGTGCCATTTTGTTCAGCAGAATTTTTGCATGTCTCTAGTTTATGCTAACACATCATCAGTCAAGAATATCTCTCATACCTCCTGAACATATGTGCAAACTCTGTACCCTAAAAATTAGGAACAAGTGACACATGTAAAATGTATGTAACTCCGCAATAAGTATCATTTTCTACCTCTTCGTATGTTCTAAATGTTTGTAATTTTTAGAAAATGACGAAAAAATTATTTAATATTATTTTATCAACAGATTTTGGCTGTGGTGGTGCCCCCGTTACCCCGCAATAATTTTACGATCATCAAACATTACTTATTTGACTCAAACAGCGTTTCACATCAGCCCGAATATGGCCTATTTTACGTTAAACTAGAGAAATGAACACTTTTCGATTGGCCAAAGCTCTGTCAATTTCTTATTGAAAATACTTTTAATTTAGATAAAATTGAAATCTCTACTTTAACAACTTTGGTCCGCACAAAATAACTATTTCACTGCTGTCGGCTAAACTTGCACCGCGCGCCATCACAATTAGGACCCACAATTGCACTGCATTGTATCTTATTTCTTTATTCACTATTAGGCTGCATTGAACATATCTGGGGAGAAACCAAATGTCTTTTGACGTTAATAGTCTTTAAAGACTATTATATGGCATTTGGAAACATACGAGCTATTTTTCCCTCTTTGTTTCGGTGCGTGCAAGTGTCTATGTCGTCGCACCCGCTGGCTTGCCCTGCCTGCCGCCCGGGCCCGCGCCACTGAAGGAAGCTCACTCAATGCGGCAATTAACCAGTGTCAGAAGCCACAGCTCCTTAGTCACAAAATTACGCAATCAAGTTCGCAATCAAGTCAACTAGTTATACCTAGAAAACTCACAAATGAACAGTAAATATTTAATATATGCTCGCAAACAAAAGTGCTAACATAAGTAGAAAGTGCTAGTTCTACAACTGACGCCCTTGTAAGATCCTTCTTCTCGCTTGTTTTCGCACCAACTAATCTCGTTTCTTCAGACTTCACTAAACACTAGAGTGTTGAGTAAAGCCTCAAGAAGGAGTTTTCGACATATTCAGCGCAAAATTAAAATCCACAAAGATACAGAAGTCAAAATTATTATATACAGAACTTTCCAAAATAGTATGTGTATTTTGTACACATATTCTGTACTATTTTAAACATCATACTTATTAAGTTTATAACAAAATTAATAAATATTTAATACATAAATGTAAGTAACAACTAAGATGAACTATTGGTTTGAAAACTTGTTTGTTTTATAAATCTGCGGCGCCGTGTACTGCTTGCTTTTTCGGTTGCGTGATGCTTTATTTATTTATTTATTTAACGCAAAAACAGCGCGTATGACGTGCTATGGGGAAAATGAATTGTGTGCACATTTTCAAAATTCTGTGATCCCTACACTAAGTCATATACTACTTAAATTTTTAAAAAAACTCCCATGTAATAAAATCTATTTTCAAGGATAAATAAGCAATAAATTTTGGCTCTTATCCATGTTGTCCTTCGAAATAATACTTCCTGCCGCGACAACATGGAAACGATAATTTGAATAATTGTATTTCCCACTGAATTCTAGAAGACGTGCACAGAAAATGAAGTTAGATTTATGTCCAGAAGCAAAACAAGGGGCCATCTCAGCATTTGCTCAATGGATCAGGGAAACTGGACGAAAAACCTGATCGAGATGGGTCATGCTTTCATGACATCATTTCCATGCTTGCACATGGAAATGTCAATAAATCGTTAACTGAGGGTTTAAATGCAGAAGAAATTTAAAAAAAGAAAAAGGTGTTTTCCGCATGCATTAATGAGTGTGCCTCCTTCGGCGACGCGGGGCTGGGTGTCCCGCGGTGCAGGCTGGCGGGTGCGTCGATATGGACACTGTTGCACGCACCGAAACAGAGGAAAAAATAGCTCATAGGTTTCCAAATGCCATTTAATGTATTTTAAAGACTAGTAACATCAAAAGCCGTTTGATTTCTCTAGAAAATGTTCAGTGCAGTCTAATAGTGAATAAAGAAATCAGATATAGCAATGCGGTACAATTGTGGGTCGTTAATAGCGATGGCGCAATTTTAGCCGATTGCAATGAAATAGTTATATTGTAAGAAGCAAAGTTATTAAAGGAGAGATTTCAAGCTTTAATCTTACCTAAATTAAAAGTGTTTCGGATATAAATTTACGAAACTTTGACCATTTGAAAAGTGTCTATTTATAAGAAATTTAACGTAAAATTGGCTATATTCGAGCTAATATGGCCCACTGTTTGAGTCAAATAAGTAATGTTTGATGATCGTAAAATTGTTGCAGGGTAATATGGGCACCACCTCAGCCAAACCTCCGTTAATAAAAATAATATTAAACAATATTTATTCGTTATTTTCTAAAAAGTAGTGGGAAAAGGCTGAAAATGGGTTATTTATGGGGTTTGTGGCAACCCTAAATCCATTTTAAACACTGTTTTATTGGTGTCGATGTTGTTCTTGCATTGAAAACTTAAAGTTTTTCACTAAGCCATTGGCTTTTGTTTTATTCGAGGCAGTCTTTTTTTTATATATAGATAGATAGATAGATAGATAGATAGATAGATAGATAGATAGATAGATAGATAGATAGATAGATAGATAATATATATAAGATATATAAATAAAATGATATACATGTTCTAATAACGAATGTTTTAAAGTGGAACATCCATTGGGTTCTAATTGCAAACCAGGCATATAAAATTTTACATGCAATGGCATATTTTAAATTTATTGCTGGGATCTCTTTAATACACCATAAGTCTTCAAAACATCCTATACAGGGCAATTAAAATACTCATTGGAAATCGATATATGCCATGCAAGAAAATTATGTAGGCTCTAAATTTACCGTCACTTTAAGAAGGAAGAATCCAAGAGAATTCATTATAAATCGGCCTGACTTACAGCTCTGCGATTGTGAAAAGAATTCCTCAAATTGTGAAGGTGCTTCACATGAAGCCCCTAGGGCATTTTCATAATTTTCTCACAAACGTCTCCAATTTTTACATTCTCGCTCGAGTAGAGAGACACTGGAACGAAAAAAATGATAAATCCAGTTGATAAATTTAGGGGAAAATCCTCTAACACGTCGTGTAGCCAGTATCCATGTATTGTGGGTTCTTGAAAAAAAATTGATTGGCGACAAAACGTCTGTCCGTCTGTGAACATCGCTAGCGGCTAAGCTGTTCAACCAATTTTCTTCAATATTGATATACCCCAATCGATCTGGCTAACGTCGTGGCTCCTTGAATTTGAAACCAGTATTGCAATTTTGGGAGTACTTTACATGCAGACCCTGGGACATTAGTCAAATTTTCAAGTAATGGTTCCATCGTTTTTTATTGAAAAATGCAAAAGGTTTTCTATTTTGAACCTCCTCTTACGTACAAATTATTGAAGATAGAGATTTTTCTTCAAATGAAATTTGTTCTCCACAATTAGTCATTTAATTAATATAATATAAATTTTTCTATGAAAATATTAGTAGTTTTTAAACAGTTTTGACAAAATGTGAGCAATATTAAACAGAATTTTTTTTCTAAATACCTTTTTATTACCTCTTTTTTTAAGGATAGTACTAAATGTGCTGAAAACATGACATGAAAGTATTCTTTCAATTTTTAAAAATTACTCAAACAATTTTTTAATATCTCCCTCGTCCTTAAAATTTACATTATGGATATATTTCGTTTTTTTTTTACATTTTTTCATTAGAAGCAAAAATACATTAACTTTTAGTGTGTGGGAAATAAAATGACGTATTTTTGAAAACGTTCGAACAAAATTTTCTCAGAAATGCCTGCAATACTTTCCTAGAAATCTCCATGCTGGAAAAGGAATTCCATTTTCGAATTCCTGACTTCGACCAAGATATTTGGGGCCCCAAAAAATAAATAAATATTGAAAAATGTAAGTGTTTTTTTAATCAAACACAATATAAATAATATTGATTCTACGGATACGAAAAGTACACCTTCGAGTTTATTCAAATGTTCTCTAAGTATTTTGTCTTATTACATTTTGCCAAAAGTTTGTAAATATAAACGAAAATATGAACAATTAAGATTCGGCAGGTTGTCTGCGAAGAAATTTGTTACGATGACAAGAATTTGGATTAGCATTGTGTTTATTTTGACGAGATCAAATACATTAAGATGGCAGCCACTGAATATTAAGTTTTATTTATTTAACAGGCATAACACTGTTTTACAACTTCCTGTGGTTTATAAATCTCTTACAATTGCTTTATTTTAATTTTCTTCTTCTAAATATTACCCCTATCTGCACAGTCTGCTTCATTTAAACCTTACGTATTTATAATTTTCAAAATGTATTTTATCTTGTTTCAAAATAATTTTTTTACACTTGTGAACCCTTGTGTTAGTGCAACCTTTTTGCTAGTTATGAAATAAAACAAGTTCTTTCTATTAAAATATTAGATATTGGCTTAATTTTCATTTACATACTTTTTTTAATTAACAGTGAGGTAAATGAGTAATTTTTAATAAACTACACCTCTCTTTTGAAATGATTCCATAAATCTCTGAGTGTAAGAGTAGCTGATATTTGAAATAAGACATTAAGAAACAAATTAGACAATTTGATAAGCCATATCGTTTTAGAAATTAGTTCTTCAAATGATAACATGTACAAGTTTTTGAAAACGCGATTAGTTTTTGGGTAATTTTTGCTTGAAGTAATGGCAAGTTGTTGTTTTTTTCGTTTTTCAAAAAAAGCTCCAATTATTTCTTTAAATTTCTTCATAAACAAATCTTTCCATTCGAGCACACTTAATAAATGAGGCAGATTTTTTGTCGAATTCCCTGAATTTTCGAAAATTGCAAAAGTTAGAAATAATGCGCAGACGTATGTTCTGTTGAAGTATCACATTTCTACTCTACTATTAGAGGATCGAAAATTGAGAAAATGTGAATAAATGTCTTTTAGACGTCGATAGGTAGCATTTGGGAAGGGGATGGGGGCAAAACCGAAAAGCGGCCATCATAAAAGAGATTAGGAAATTAGAATAAGAAAGTCTACGCCATTCTTTAGCATCACAAGTTATGCATTATTTGTATTGCTGTTTCAAGGTATTTTTTCATAATAAATTGATTTTCCTGATGTACATGTTTTAATAAAAATAATAAGGTCCAAGAGGACTTCCGTTCTTTAGACATTTTTTTTATATTTGAACTCTCTGGCTGAATTAACATGTACTTTGAACGGGAGGCTAATTTTTATCGGCCAGACTTGCCGAACTACAGTCATTTCGATTAACGTTAATTGCATCCAGTGTAAGGACGTACCACAACTGCCTTAACAAGCGCTAAATTTCCTAACTTGACTATCGCTGAATTTTCAGAACCAAATTAAGACGTGATAAAGTCAAGCTCAAGGGTAATAGTCAAAAGTATTTGAATTTATAAACTTACTGGTTTAATGCGTAACTTCCCTGTTTTTGGCAGGGAAGATGCTATTACTCGTACATGTGTATGCTTTTGTAAATGCGTTTATTAGCTTTTGTTTCAGATGTTGTATGCATCCTTTTTTATTTTATTTAAATAGAAAAATCATTAATCGATTTTATTTCTCACGTTTCATCCATAGTTTCCACAGACGATGTAGTTTTTCTATATCAAGATTGTAAATTTGCAGGTTTAGAGTTACTTAGGTCATCATTTTCCAAACGCATTTGTATTCCAAAAAGTGCCCTACAATAGTTTGAATTCTTCGTGGAAACGTGGAAAATCTAAAAGTGCAATATCAAGAGAATAAATTATTGTATGTCTTTTTTTTTTCAAAAACATCCTACAACCAAAAATGATCCCTCTTAATACCCTCCTCTTGTCGTATTTGCAGGGTTCAGGGAAGTTATTTAATACTGCAACAGCAGCAATTAAATAAGTCTTTTTGATCGTTACTCTGACTTTGGCAAAGTAAGTGCCCCCTTAACTGGCTTTTTCCGTTGTCACAGATTCCATAACTGTAATTGCGTTTTCGGAACCCCTCTAGTGGCATATTTTCATGTTTATGGATGGACAGCAGCTTCAAAAGGAGCCTTAGTGAGAGAGATGCCCAGCTTCATATAATAGATGTCGATCACATAACACGTTTTCTCGTCACTTGTGACAATTGAAGATCTTACTTTCAAAGTGAGTATCTTCATTTCCGCTTGTTTTCTAGTTTTGCACATCAGTCTTTTCTAAAAATGCTTCTCCATCATGTTGACAAAGTGTGTTCAAAAACTAGGTTCCTTCCATGTCAAACGGCATCCGCAAATCGTCAAATTATATCTTGAAAAATAAGTCTGAATGTTAATACTCGTATATTCTATCCTTAAAACTAAAACGAAGGCATTGCATCAGGCCAGCTAATTGATTCATTCAGTGAGCGTTGAATTTTGTTGGCATTTTTTGTACGATTTTTTCAGCCGATGCATATAATCATCTACACTCCGAAGAGGTAAATCGTGACACCGGCACCCTCGTGATCTCTTCAAGGCGTCAGAACGCGAAACATGCCGAAAGACAAGATACATACGACAAACATATATGCCCAGGTTGTCAACGGCGCCACCTAAATCGTTCAGCCGATTTTCTCCAAAATTCATACTTCCCTAATTGATCTTGCTGATGTCGCGGTCCCTTTAATTTGAAACATATTTTAATTTTGGGGTGTACTTTACATGAAGCATGTAAATTACATGAAGCTCCTCGGACATTTTCAAACAAATGGGTTATATTTTTTAAATTATTTTTTTATTAATTAAAGTTTGTTGTTGGATAGCGTAAAGCACACAAGAGAATGGTGGAAGTCTCAGGTTCGTTGAAATCCTAGATTTTTTTTTTTAAAATTGCAAGAATGCAATTTTTTAGAGACTTCCTTCAACTACAATAATAAAAATAGAGATTTGTTTCTTAAAGAAATCTGTTCCTTAAAGGCAGATCATCAAATACGTTCCTGTTGAAGTTTTCGAAAACATGAGTAGTTTTCACGTAATTGTGCGCGAAATATAGGCTTTTTTTAAATTAACAATTTTTTTCTCGAAAACCGCTCCCACTTTTTCTTTGCATTTTCTCCCCTTATGTATTGAGGGATGGTAAAAAATATTGGATAGTCCTATTTCCGGCTCTTCCGTTTTTTCGAAACTATAAAATTGAAGATAGATTTCTGCCTCAGACAAGGTCTGTTGTAAAAAAATCAGCTCTTTAAAAAAGACATGTACAAATTTTTAGTTGGGCAAATTTTAGTGCGCATAATTTTAATAAAAGTGTGCAAATTTTAAGCGTGTAATTTTCGTGTAATTTGAAATTTATGCAATGTCTGTAAAAATTGTCTCTAAAACCGGTCTAAATTTTTTTCTTGCAATTTATTTCACAGATAAAACAAGAAACGCTTAAAGGATAGACGCATGTCTCATTTTCGTTGAACTCTCCGTATTTTCGAAAATTTTTCGTTGAACTCTCCGTATTTTCGAAAATTGCAAAAAATTAACATTTCAAAACTACAAAATAAATGAGAGAGATTTTTGTCTTAAACAAAATCCGTTCTAAAACATTAGCTCATTAAAGAGGTCATGTGCATTTGTTTGAAAAAACTAGTAATTTTCCTGAAATTTATGCTTTTTGATGTCCAACCAACTAATGGCCTCGAGAAAAATTCACCAAGAACAGAAATGGATCAAAAGGATAAGAAAAATAATTAATTTAATTTTAATTATAATTTACTATTGAAAATTCCAATATTAATTCGATATTCCCTATTCTACAATTTTTATTCTTCGTATTGATGTAATATCTTTCAAGCAATCCGCAAACCTTAATTGAAATTAAACCAATTTTGTTTTCTTTCTTAAAAATACGATTTAAATACAATGTGAAAGAAAAATTAAAAAATTGAGTACCATAATTTTGTAAATATACTTTTATTACGATAATTTTATTTTATCGCCGTACGCCGCATTGGGCAACAATGTTGCGATGGATATTTGAGGAGTTCATTGTTGACCGGCGACACGAAAGGAAAGATAAGGTGGTTTTGTTACAATGTTTTCTTCGTTCAATAAAATGGTATATTCAACTTTGTTAAAGTCGGGGAGACTGTATATACAGATATGCATAGGTAATGATATCGTCGTTTCGAATGCATTCATAATGCGATATATTGGATGACCATTAGTTCTGGATGTTCAATTTATGCTATGATGATATGATTGTCAGCGACAGACAAGCAAAGAAAGGCATTTTTATCAGAAGTTTCGCTTTATTTTCAACCTAGTATTAAAAATTATCATCAAAGAAGCATTATTACCTTCGACGCTGCTGCGACTAACTGGGAGGTTGAAGTTCAGATGGTAGCAGGGTTTCGACCGGATGTTGTACGTTAACAAACAGACGGCGCGCGATGTTTCCTTCCTTTTCCTTGTCCTAACCTCGTCCTTACTGAACATACACTTACTTGCACTACACTGCCACACATTTCGGGAGAGCAGTCGGGGGCTCAGAGCTTGTCCCGAGGGGGAGATACCTGGAGAAGTCAAGCTGGCTTCGGCGCTTACCTCGCCACCAAGGGGAGAGACACCGTTACTTCCCAAGAGGAAACATTCACTAATTAACGGAATAACATGAATCAATCCACTTAACAATTGTTCGCGTTGTTTCGTGACCGTAGGTGGTGCGGTGTGGGAGGCTCGATGTTTTCGAAATAGCAAGGTTCACTCATTTTTAGCGGCGGAAGTATTTTTTTTTTAAATTATTCTGTCTGCTGCGCTGTCGGATGCACAATCTGGGTTGGGATGAATTTTGCCAAAGCGCTTCCTAGGAACTCGTTTTGCGATTTGTACTTTTAGATTCCTCCAATTAAACTACGCAAACTGTTACTGTGCATGCGAGTTAATAGAGCGACCGCCGTGTGGCTGTCAGCTGACGCTGCTGGAGTTCGCGGAGGTGCTGCTGGAGGCCGGGCGGCGGTGCGCGGGGCTGGCGCGCTGCCGGCGGCTGCTGGACGAGCGCGAGGCGGAGGCGCGCCAGACCTTGGCGGGGGCGGGGGCGGGGGCGGGGCGCGCCACGGGCCTCGGAGCGTCGCTCGCGCCCAAGGCCTCCAAGCGCGGCACGCGCTGACGCCAGCAGGTGAGGGCGCGCTTCCACGCCCACCCCCAGGGTATCAATTGATGTCACTTCATCCTCTCTGAGTGGGATGTTTTAGGGTTCCAGTCTCGACGGAGGCAGGATTTTTGATACACACTACATAACAAGGTAGAATTCAGCCGTGGTCTGACCGGGAGCGGTAGCTCAGTGCATCAACTGATGTCACTGCAGCGTCTCTGACCGGGAGGTCCTAGGTTCCCACTCCCCACGGCGGCGGCAGGATTTTTCAGCTAGGTCGAATTCGGTCGGTGTCTGGAGGAGAATTCTAGCGGCCGGCTGCTCTGATCGGTAGTTTTCCGTGGTTTCTCCGATCAACACCTGGCGAATGCTGGAGCAGTACCCTACCAAACGGGTCACGGACCGCGCGCGATCTGTCCTTCCTCTCTCTTGTCCTCTCCTCTTCCCTTACACACACACTTACACTAACATGCACTACACTAGCACGTATTCCTGGAGACCGGTCGGGGGCTTACAGCTTGTCCCGGTTGGGGCGGTGCCCCACTGGTGGGAGAGTCCTGGTTAGGGGGAACCCCCATTAGCCGACAGTAGGTCGGCGCCGAATCTCGCCATCCGGCGGGGGAAGTTCACCGCCATCTCCCGAGAGAAAAAACATGCACTACACTAACGGGACTATTGATCAAAGCTGTTGACGCGCCCGGAAACACGAAAAAATCAATCATTCAATCAGCCGCGGTCTGGAGGAGAATTCTAGCGTCCAGATGCTCTGATCGGTTCCGGGGCGAAAAAATATTTTACTGTTTGGAACAACTTTTGCAGGTTCATGTAATAGTATAATATTGCAGAGTCGTTATAAATAATGCAAGAAACTTTGTGTTGTTGTAGCACCTTTACTTTGTTTCTTTTTTGATTTGACACGCACCACTAATTGTTCCGTTCTGCTCTACCCTTGTGTGGTCGCAGCTCGCTTTGGTTGATCCGTCGAACATACGCCGCCTTTGAAAAAAAGTCGGTTTTCGCTCTGCACTTTGAGACTTTAACACTATTCTGTTTACTGCTCTCTTGTTTCTAGTTTAGTCTCTCCATGTGTTCATTACGATAGAAAACTATTGCTCACGACAGAAATTCCCTTTGAGACTCGAACTGCTGTTTGCTGTGTGATGCTCAATGCTCGAAGCTATGCCTGTGACTTAAACCTCCATTGAATCACTCCATACTGTGTCTCTCGTCATTGCGATGGGTGATTCAGTTCAGGCGTTGTTTTCGACTTCCTCAAACCTGTTACCCTGGACTCTGACTTGCTCACTCATATTCGTTCTACAAGCCGAGAAATCGCATTGCGTTTCGCCGACTCATCTTGAGAATCCTCCTGGACAGAGACCCTAATTTGATGGGCTAAGCAATCCTTTTCCAAAACCTGACCGGCCGTCTTCAAGTACCGCCCCAATAGAGACCCGGCCCGTCCTCCTTTCCGCCTGCATCACCGTCCGATCTCGTCCCCAACTGCCCCAAGTGTCTCTGAGACCCCCGTCGAAGCGCCCCAATTCGATCGGTGCCACGCCCCCTCCCGCAAGCTTCGTCCCACTGCGACGCGTTCTCCTTTCCTTTCCTTTCCCGCCTGGCCTCAGCCTCCGCCTCGCGCGGTCGATGGCGGCGCGCGCTCGCCGACAGACACGGCCGCGGCGGCGGCGGCGCCGGGGGCGGCCGGGGGCGGCGGCCGGGGGCGGCGGCGGCCGGGGGCAGTCGCGCGGGCGGCGCCGGGCGCTCGCCATGATCCCGATGCTGCGTCGCGGGGCGGCCTACGACCGCATGAGCGCCAGCGCCCCGGCGGACTGGCTGCGCTGCTCGCACGCCGACGGGTGGTGAGTTCAACTGGCAAACGCCAGCCGACGGTCACAGGGCGCCGCTCGAGCCTCGGCTTCATCACAATGTATCTTCGAGTTTATTTAGAGAGCATGTGTTTCACTGGGTTAACTAGAACTTTTTCTTCAACTCAACAATAGCACTGTTTGCACATTTTATCTAATATTGTGCTCGACACTTTTGCATTTTTTACATGCTTTTGCGTAACTAAGGAGTTGTCCTAAATAGATATATTTGTACTCTGAAATATATTATCTTCAAATGACCGTGATTTTGATTTTTAAGTTTTTTTTATTGCGCGAGCTAAATAAGTATTACTTTGGAAATTGTTCGTTTAGTTCTTCAGTCATCAAAATCTGCAGAATTATTCAAAAGTTATGATGTGTGAAAGTAATCCACAGATTTCACAATGAAAAATTATTCTTCACTAACTAGAACTTGAAGTTCAATCGCTAAACACGCCGACAGATCGACGTTTCCGTTAGTTGTAAAAAATTCAGACGTTTAAATTATTTCAAACCAATTATCATTGGATTAACAGGTCTCTGTGGTATACTTTTGGTTAGAAATATAAATCATCTAGAGTAACACCAAACGATGTAAAAATTATTCACAAGTTCGTGAAAATAATTCCCACAAAACTCTTCAATTCGGCAAACGAATCCCCGTTAGTGTTGGGTACAGAATACCCAACATCAATGAATTCTATCTTATCGTCAGCGCACCAGACAGCTGACACAATTTCCGCCTTGAAGACGGCCTTTGACTCGGTGAGGATACAAAGCAAGTAGGAATGAATCTGTGAGAAGAGAACGCTGTGATGCGCCAGTCTAAAACACAAGTTGTTTCGGACGGAATATAAAAGAGCAAAATATTTTTAATATAAGTCTGAAAGACGCAGAAATATGCATACTCGAGGTTTTAATAATACTCGGATCCTCTTCGGAATGAGAAAAATTCAAAATTTGAAGACCCACATGCCTGATCTCTATTGTTTCCCCAACAGCACGTAGAAAGGAGGGTTATATTTTCCATTACGCACATTGAAGTTTTCCCCACACTCATAAATGTTTCTACGAAACAACGGTATGCGATGATAATTTGACTGCGTAGGTAATTAAAAAACAACATGTTAACTTTAATAAGGTAAGGAATTCAAAGAACAAAGCGCAATTTATTTAATTAAATGAAGTGTTGTCTAATTTCATTCGAAGGGTGTTGCAATGAACCTATTCCAGCCCCAATAACCGAATGAAGGGAACAAAATCATCCGCATGAGTAAAGCTACTATCTCTGGTGTTCTGTCGCAGACGAAGGTCTTTGGGAAAAGACGAGTTTCCCGTTCTTTAATCGAATGATGATTCTGGAGCACAGATTCTTTTCATCACAGTCGCATACCAATGGAGGGGTTTAACGATGGAGAGCGTCCTAGTTTTTGTTTTTGTTTTTTCTTTTATTTCCTACCCGTTCGGCCCTCCAGGCCTTTCGGTGGTTATTATATAGAAAATCTGCATTACATGAAAAACATAAGTCTCCTTCAGTACATCAGGGCACAAGTACACTTACTTGAGTGTATGTTTTTGATCTATTTACAGGGTTATATTTACACTTAATACCATAATATAACATTGAGAAAATATCACACTTCTGAGTAATACATATATACAGTTTTTACAATCATGTATAAGGTTTATAATCATATCACCGGCAATTCATGGTGGCTTTAAGTGATCTTTTGGAAAGCTTTAAGTGATCTTTTGAATATCCTGGATGGTGTGTAAGGTGTACGGCCGAGGTTTAAAGCTCTTTTGCTGGGACAAGCTCCAAGTCTTAAATAAAAATTTTCTTAAATAAAAATTTCGAGCATTCTAGTTTTTCTTTCACTTTTGTTTAGTAAAGGAGTTACTGTTTCGTCGTTTACAACTTAAACGTTTTTAAACACAAGTGAAAGTTTCGCCTATCAACGTAATTCGACACCATCGCCATGCGAACTCGCACGTGGAACTCCGACATTCTCTTACAGCCAGGTCTGCCCTTAACAATATTTCTTAGTATCTGTGTATGTATGTAGAGAATATTTGTGCAATCAGTGGCTCCTAGTGAATGTTAAACTAGCTCCTTTAAAAAAAGTAGGAGATCGTTTGTGTGCACGTGGAAATGACCACAAGAATAGAAAACGTGCTACAGCTCACAAACTCAAAATATTTTACCAAAAAAATTGCGGAAAATGATTGTAATATATTGTTAAATACATGTAGCGAAACAAAATGTTCTTTTGACTGCAAATTATTCTGAGGACAGGCGTTGACACACACACACACACACACACACACACACACACAATTCTCCGCGCACGCGACTGCGAGGGGGCGGGCGGGCGGTCGCTGGAGCAGGGAACGCACGCGCGACGGGGGGGGCGGACCGGCCTCTGCGCGTGCGCGCCAATCACCGGCACGCTGCTCGGAGCGTGACCTCCGCAGACATACTGATTCAGATCGATGCATGATATTCCCCTCGGGCTGCAACAGCTTCCCCATTCAGTACTGTTGGTGCTACAACAATATTTCGGATTCGGTGGTATAACGGTTAGCGTACCGGACTGTTGTACCCGTGTTTGCGGGTTCAAACCCGATCGAAGCCGTGGATTTTAAATCCTTCGTACGCCTTCCTTCGGAGGGGAAGTAAAGCCGACTGTCCCATGTTAGTAGATTTACTGCATGTAAAAGATCCTCAAGCCTAAATGAAGCCTCTGAGCAAAATTGAGATTTTCCGCCTGTTTCGTCGCCCAAGATAATACCTCCTTTCTCCGCTAGGTGGTGAAAGGAGTGTAACGAAATTTGCGTGATTAGACGGAAGAGCGGGCCTGATGGCCCGAGTCTCGCCACGTAAAATAAGGCATTAACTGACTAACTACAACAGCTCAGAGTCTCAGCTCACGAGTTCAACGAAAACGAGATCTGTACCATTCTTCTAAGTGTTCCTTCTTATATCTACGGGAAAATGTGATGAAAAAAGTTGGAGCGGTTTTTCATAAAAAGAAGGATTTTTAATTGCATTAACTGAAAGCAGAAATTACACGAAAAATGCTCGTGTTTTTTTCTTCAAAAAATTGCACATAATTTTTTGTTCACGGTTCGTGTAAAAGACGCTTAAGAGAATGGTGCAGGTCTCATGTTCGCAGAAATCCCTGACTTTTGAAAAATTGCAGAAAATCAATTTTTTGGGAGTTTTGAAACAATTACAATATTGAAGATCGAGATTTTAATCCTTAATGAAATCCGTTCTTTAAAGACTCTTGAAATAAGGTCATGTTCAATTTTTCGAAAATATGAGTTGTTTTCGTGTAATTTTGCGCAAAAATAGGCAATTTTAAATTTTTAAAGATTTTTTTGTCAAAAACCATTTGTTTCCTTTAAATTTTCTCCTCGTATGTACCAAAGGACGATAAAAATTAGTGCTAGTTCCATTTTAGGCGAATTCTTCATACTTTTTAATATTCCAGAGTTAATATTTTAAAACTACAAAATTGAAGACAGATTTTTGCCTTAAACAAAGACGTAAAAATTTAATTCTTTAAAAATTATCATGTACAATTTTTTGAAAAAGCGAGTAGTTTTCGAGTAATTTGTGCTTGAAATTAATGCAATTTATAACGAAAATATTTTCTCATAAACCGCTCCAAATTTGTCCATGAATAGAAGAAGGGAAGTTAACAAGAATGGTGTGGGTCTCATTTTTGTTGAACTCTCCGAATTTTTATTTATAAATAATACTAATTAATAATAATTTAGAAAGTTTGTGCTGTTGTAGCATCACTGGTTTATATTGACCTTGAATATCACAAATAAAAATATTAAAGAAAAAGCACCCTTCGAAGTAGCCATAGTAAGCTAGTATATAAATGTAGTAAATTGATAACCAGTATGTCCGTCCGTCGGTCCATCGGTCAAGTGTCAAGTCTCCGGGTCTGACAAGAACCTCCGAAAACAAAAAATACAACTTCACGGTGGTTTTCCGCGATTTAAAAAAAACCTGGAGAATGGTGGCGGAATTCAGATTCGTATTCAGCGCGTCAAAATACATACAGAAACATATGTCAAGTCTTATTTTAATGATCGAATCCGATTGCTGTCTGGAGGAGAATTCTAGTTGCCAGTTGCTTCCATTAATCTTATTTTTAATTCCGATAGTAATGGAACTAGCTGGTTCAAGCATATTTTCATTTAATTAAAAAGTGAATTCATTTATTAATGAGAAATATGAATATTGGTATTCAATATAACGTTTACTATCTTCAATAGTAAAGATAATCATTCAATATCGCACATGCGTACGTTATAAAATAATAAATTATCTAATAAAACTTTATTAATAATTAAATGAAACAGAAAGAGATACGGCGCACCTATCAACAATTGACAAAGGAGACTTGATAAAGCACTACAAAGGATTACGGACGGCACAAATGAAACAAGAGCAAAATAAGATCAACCCTAGAAATGGGGAAACGTATACTAATGTCCGTATCAAGGAGACGACTTTACATTGGAAGAACTGCAAAGTTATACGACAACTGAAACAAAGAAAAGCTCCAAGGGTTGATGGAATAAATACTAAACTTACTAATTGTGGTGGACTTCTGAAAATAAGGCTTTTACATCTTATTAATAAATGTTGGAAAACCCAATAAGTACCAACGTCTTCGGAAATAGCGGATGATATCGCTGTTTAAAATGGAGAAAGAAATTTGTGTGAGAATTATCAAGGAATAAGCCTTCTTTATTACCTATAAACTATACGCAATAATTATCAGAAACAGGTAAAAGAAAATTGCCGACATTTTATTACTGGATGAACAAAATGGTTTCAGAAAGGGAAGATCCTAGAAGAATGTAATAAAAATTATACAGCTAATGGAGAAAAGTGGAAAGTTAAACCTGGAAGCCTATGTCTGTTTTATAGATTACGAAAAGACCCTTGATCAACACACTAGAAGTATACTAGGAATTTCATTGAGTAGATGACACCCTTTGCATCTAATCAATGAAATAAAACATTTCTATAAAAATACACAAGTAGTAATCAATATCAACTTGTGTATTTTTATAGGAATTACAAACCAAATAAAAATTAATAGAGGGTGAGACACGTTTGTTCGTTACCACCTACATTTTCATATATATATATATATATATGTGTGTGTGTGTGTGTGTGTGTGTGTGTATGTGTGTGTGTGTAAGTGTGTGTTCGCGAAAATCCGTATGCTTCTTAAAACAATTATGTGAAAATAATATTAAAAACTCTTATAGAAAGACAAAAAGTATGGTCTTTAAAGGAAAATATCCAATGCGTACCAAAGCTATTAAAATGGAGAAGCATTAGAGCAGGTATCTAATTTTAGCATCCAAGGATGCGACATGAGCTACGAGAAACAAAATAACCCGCAAAAGAAATTTAATAAACACCAGATGAAGTGTGGTACAATCCAAAAAACATTAAAAATAAAACTCGAACAGAAACGAAAACAAAATTCTACAAAGTAATGGCTGCTCCAGTCTTAACCAATGGAAGTGAATCATGGACTCTAGCAACCAATGAGCAACAAGCGACATAAATGAGTTTGTAAGAAAAGTAAAAGGTTGTTCAATATTAGATCAGATAAACGATTATATATCTGATAAGCGTCTATAAGCGCTTCCAAGAAAATAAGCAAAGTTGGATATGGCATGTAGAAAGACATGATAATAACACAACAGTAAAATCAAAACTTAGCTATAAACCAAATGGAAAACAGCTAAAAAGATTGTTGGCTGGAATGCAGACAGAATAGGCTGAAAGCCTAACCCTTGATAGTGAAGAAGAAGAAGATGAAAAATAAATTAATTTTAAATTCAGCCTGGAAGCCAAATTACTTCAAAGAAAATGTAAAGCAATAGGACCCGCAGCCGCCTCCCTCGATAAATACCCTGGACGCCACTATACACACAGAGTGACTGAAAATAAAGGTTAATACCTTCTACGCATGTCAGGGATCAAAGAAGATAACCTTTTGCCAACGACCATGTAATGAGAAAGTTCATAAAACAAAGTTTCACTTATGACATTCGCCGTTGAATGGTAGGCAACTTATAATGTATTGGTGTTCGATGGGAACCCGAAATACCTTTGCGTCAGTGCATGACTTGACCATCACCTGTGAATGATATTGGAAGAGGTGGCACAGGGCATCAACTGATGTCACTGCAGCACCTCTGACCGGGAGGTCCTATAGTTCGAATCCAGACGGTGGCAGGCTACTAACACATCTAATACAAACACATCTAATCTAACACATCTAATCTAATAGGTCGAAATCGCTCGCTGTCTGGAGAACAATTCTAGTCGCCGACTGTTGTGATACGTAGTTGTTCGCGGTTTCTTCGATCAATGCCCGGCGATTACCAAAGCAGTACCCTAACAAACGAGCCACAGATCTCGCGCAATCTTTCCTTCCTCTTCCTTGCCATATCCTCACCCCTTACATACACACACACACACACACACACACTAACATGCACTACACTACCACACATGCCGGGAGACCGATCGGGACCTTAGAGCTTGTCCTGGCAGGAGCGGTGCCCCGCTGGTGGGAGATACCTAATTGGGAAAATCCCACAAACCGACATGTACGTCGCCACTGGATCTCACCATCTATCGAAAGAAAATCACCGCCATGTGTCGTGAAAAAAAAATGCACAGCACACAGCGTAATTAATAACCTTGGCAGTTGATGCGCCCGAAAGCACTAATCAATCCATCAATGAAAAAAATGCTTGAGTAAATGTCACATGTGTAACTTCGTAATGTGGAATTTTCCACGCCAAGTTCTCTGAAAAAAAGGCATTATCTTCACTTCGTGTTCTAGAAGTTTCTAAAACTTATTCTTTGAGGGATTCTTTGCAGGACATTTTAGCCTACTAAACACTCATTATAGATGCTTAAATAAAACTTTGAAACTCAATTAGGCAATCTAAATTAATCTGAAAAGATCGTAATTTTGAATACATTTTAGTTTACTTCAAAATTTAAACTGAAATTCAGGATTAGAGAACGGCTAATGAAAATATAAAGCAGCCCACAATGAAAACGAAATAAAAATCTGTAAAGAAAATCTAAAATCGGCTTCAGTGGAATAACGGTTACCCAATTTCGCGAGTTGAAGCCCGATCGAAGACGTGGACTTTTAAGGACAAACATCCTTCGTATGCTTTCGTTCGGAGGGGAAGTAAAGCCGGCTGTCTCATGTTGTAGATTTACTGTATGAAAAAAGATCAAACGTAAAAAAAGCCTCTGAGCTAAATTCAAATCGCCTGTTTCGTCGCCCAAATGATACTTTCTTTCTCCGCTATATGGTGAAAGTAGCGTAGTGGAATTTGCGTGGTAAGTGCGAACAGCAGACCTGATGATCTGGGCCTCGCCATGTAAGCCATAATAAAATGAGCCATAATTCAATTAAATTGAATTGAAAATTGTGTTACGTAAAGGACCTTAGAATTCTGAAATGTAATATTCTTAACCAGCACAATTAACCGATTACCCAATCATTTTTGCTTCATTTCGTGTCTCATAAATATAATTATATTCACTTCAAAAGCGCTGGTAGGACATTAGCCATTGGATCTATACCCATGAAAATAACGGGTACAAACACCCAGCTTACGACAAAAATGGATTTAAACATCTTCATGTTTTAATTTTAAATTTTACTTTCAAATGTGTTCAAGTGTTTCTTACTCGTTTTAAGAATAAAACAAATCCAAGAGTCACTGGAATAGTATTTCTGTCTCTATCCCTTGAATTCAATTTTACGTAGTAGGTTTTCCGTTCCTGTGGTATCTGACCGCTCATGCTAAGGAGGAGGAGTCCTCGGAAGAACTAAATTTCCACAAATGCAATGCAAGGACGCGCCGTTTCGAAGTTATATATACTGGCACTGAGATGCAGTAATTTTTTCCGTGTTATAATCTGCAAACTTCTATTTTTTCGTCTTGAATCTGTTTGATATAGAATTATGGAGTAATTCCATATCCAGCAGTAGCATTCTTTAACAGGGTTTTGTGCCAACGGTTTTTCATAAATTGCGAAAACTGACATCTGTTTTTAGCGTGTTAAATGGAGAGAATTTTCACGAATATATTTTTTATTAAAGTATATGAACAAGGAAAAAACAGACGAGATGGTATGAGTTCATTTCTAGTTATTTAATGTTTACTGAAAATGACAGACTAAAAAGAATTGTTTCGCATACCTTTTGACAAATACGTGTGTTTCGTGACTCTAGTGGATTATGAGGGTTAGGAATGTGAGTTAAAAGTCAAAAAATTAATAATGAGCATCTTTATTCACTCTAAATCAATACAGCAAAGAGCTACATTACAGGAGGGTATTGGATAAAACTTTTTAGTAGTGGATCTCGTCAGTATCAACACAGTAGAGGGGAAGTTGCAAGGCAAAATTGGGGAAATGTATTGACTTCATTGGAGGATAAATTGTTTTTGCATATCATTTTATTTGGCATTCTTCCATCATAAATAAATAACCAATTTGTAGAAAAAGTTATTACGTAACTGTCTTTTCTGACCGGATTAGGATGATGTATCTAATACGCTTACGTACTCAATATTCTTAGGAACTTGCAGCACTCGTTTTTATCTTACAAAAATGCGATGCCCACAAAAGCAAATAATGTATAATAATATAATTTATTAATGATAAATAACTTAACACAGACTATTCATAACGCATGGCGTTTGGTTACTTACTAAACATATATTAAAACATCACAACGTTTCCACAATTTTGTCTTGTCCTTTTCAAGTGACGCAAAAAATCATGTCAAAATGTTAATTATACAGATTTTATACAGAATTTATTTTTAATATAGTTCTCGTAATATTCCACAAATTACACGGGAGATGATAAAACAAACTAATTTTAACATTTATCTTTAATGTTTAATCGATTAAATTTAAAAATACTTTGCTTCATTCTCATTATTTTCGTTGCAGTTTTCCTTATAGCTGTAGGTTTTGTGCACGTCTCTCTCTGCAACATTTCTTTCATGCTTAATTTCATCTCTGGCAGTTTTACACTCATCAATCCAATGTTTTGTTTTATTACTTTCTCGTATACATACGTATATACGGAGTAATGGACGTAGTATAGAGAAAGTTATGTAAAGCTGCGGAAAATAGATTTCGATATTTCAACGGAAATACACGTTTTGGGGTTCCCTGATACCAAAAAAGCGTTTGTTTTTTTTTTTTGTTGTTTTTTTTCAAAACGTCCGTCCCTCTGTCTGTGAACACTACTAGCACCTAAACCACGCGTAGGTTTTTTTCCAAATTCAAGAAATCCCTGTCCATCTGGCTCGAGTTCAAGCTTTGAAATTTTGAGAAACATTCTTTAAAATTTGGGGGTACTTTACGTGAAGCCCCCGTACATTTTCTCAAAAACGGCTCCAATTTTTTCTTTACATTTTTTGTGAGAATAGAGTGATATACACTTATAGAGGTGGCATAGGTTAGATTTCACTGTTAACTCTGAATTTTCGAAAATTGCAAAAGTTCACATTTTTGGTACGGTTAGTGCTAAACAAACCCTATCCGCTGACATAAACACCATATTGCTCTATTTGTTGTTGTTGTTTTTTTTAATTACACAAATGTATTTTTTTTACTTGTTTCTCACGTCGGTAATACTTACTTTAGAGGCGATTTCTTCACATATTGGATATATGAGTACATGTTCTTTAAATAATGTCAAAAAAAGTTTCGCAAAAGCTTAACAGTTTTCTCTGAAAATGAGCTCAAAATCTCGCATTTTCAGAAACGCTCAAACGCTATTTTCTCAAAAATGGCTCCAATTTTTTTTGAAACTTTTCCAATAGATAGTGCTAATTGCCCTGTTTAATATGACAATAAGTTCATTGGGGTGTATTCTTTTGTTTTTCAAAAATTACACAAATGTTCTTTTTTTAATATGTCACGCCGTTAATATACACATTTCCGTCGATTTGTATACATTATTGCATTTGTGAGTGGAAGTACTTCAAATGATTTTAAATGAAGTTTTTCGAAAACGCAATTCATTCCTGTGAAAAAATCTTCAAATTTCGAATTAGAAGTAATCCTTAATCGCCATTGTCTTAAAAACGACTTCAAATTTTTCAATGAAAATTTTCAATTAGGGCAAGCCTTTATCATTTTTTTAATATTCTTAAAATAATATTTCGGTCCTACTATTAGGAAACCGAAAAGTTGAGAAAATGTCAAAAAATGTATTTTGGGCGACGATAGATGGCAGCTGGCAAGAGGATTGGGCAAGATCATAAAGCCAGTCCACACCAAGGAAATTAAAAAAGTTAACCACGAGAAAGTATGTGCCATTCTGTAGCACCACTAGTTTTTTATTTGAAGTCACCAACTGTCTTCAGCAACTCTTTGTACTTCGTTTGAAGTATCTTCCTATATTCCTTCAACGTCTAAATATTCTTGCTCTGAGAATGTCTTCAATTTTTTGAACTCGTTCAAACGTTGCATTTTACCATTCGTGCAAATCCGCAAATTTGCTCAGAGCCAGGGGCGACTCGTGCCAGTTATAGCATGTTTTTGCAACAACTAAAAAGTTTCGCTATTTAAGTATACAGGTGAGTCATTTCAGCTTCAACATGGATAATTCCCTTATTGTTTTTGCCTCAGAGGGATAGGGAATATTTGCTTTGTAATTTCTGTTTCGCTACATTCTGTATATCGCCGGAACTTCATGAGCGTTTCCAAGCCTCAAAGAGCGATTGTAAACTCGGAAAGTCATTGTCGTCAATTACAAACTGCAAGCGCACTACGATTGTGACGGTCGGCTGGTAGACTAACTCTGTCGGCCTTAGGTCGAGCACGGTCGCGGGACCGAGATGGATACAGGATTGTGGTAATAGTCAGTCCGATTCTGTCAATTCACAAATTTTCCTTTTTCCTCGTTTGCACTCGAAAAAAGCAGGTTTTTCATCAGTACTTCGAAATAACTTCGTCTCTTTGACTCACTATATGCAACATTTTCCGAGCATTATAGAAGAAGACAAATTGTTAAGAAACTGTTGTGTTTCTCAGCATAATGCCATGGGAAACATATGTTCGTCTAATTGAAAATATGATGGTTTACTTTGTTACCTGAAATTACTCACCGTGTAGTATTAGTTGCAAAATGCGTTTAATTTGTACAAATACTTTGATCGGTCGTAATAGCATCTCGGTTTGTTCTTGCATAACTGTCAAATTAGAAAGGAGAGTCGCCCGCGCGTGCAACTGCAGGCTCACACTCGATGCCGCTCCGACGCTTCAACAGTAAGCTACGTGTATGCCATAGAGGTTTTCAGCGGGGCCATCTAAGAGGCCTGGTTAAGAGATCCAGGGCGTGAGACAAAAGTGCGCGTGAATGTCCTTCACATCGCTTTATTTTGTTTTAATTTGTTGCGTCTACAACTCTACGCAACGCGTCTCCAAGACCCTCAAGGGGCGTTGAGCGCATTGCGCTGGGGAGTAATCCTCCATTAATGTGCGCTATTGGAGAGTAATCCTCCATTAAAGTGCGCTATTGGGAGTAGTTCTCCATTACTAATATGTCATGTCACGTCACGTCGCAGTCAGTTGTCAAGAGGACTACCAGGTAGTATCTCCGCGTTCGCGCCTCCTGCGTCACTACCCAGCGGCCAGAATTGGGAAGGAATAAGGATAGGGGTGGGGTTTAGGACACTTCCCAGGGGTTGGACTAGCCCTCGTGAAGCAGCCAAACTCGTTTTGTTGAAACAAATTTCACATGAGATTCGACGGGAGACCTCAGTGGGGAAAGGCTAGTGACTTCGCTATGTGCCACGAGCGGGCTAACAGCTTTGGCACACACAAAGCCATCCGTGGACCAATGACAAAGTTCGAGGAAAAGAAGGAATACGTAAAGTAGTAGGGTGAACGAACTTCATGAAAAAGCTGCGAATTGGACGGGGAGAAACGCTGGTTTTTCATAAAAGACCTTTTTTAAATTATAGAAACGTCATAGAGTCAATGTACATTTTAACAAAAAAACGAGCCAATTTCATTAGTTAAACAAGAATGTTTTATTTTACATGCATTTGAAGAAAATTAACATTTTTTATGTCTTTGACGGGGTGAACTTAACCTTGGTTGAAACAACCCTTGGTTGTTTTTCGCTGCTTCCATGTATCCGTAGAGCTAGCGTCACGAACGGCTGGGCCAATGGTCAATATGGACTGGTAGTCGGGGGACCGTAGTTTTCCGTGGTTTCTCCGATCAACACCAGGCGAATGCCGAAGCAGCACCCTACCAAACGGGCCACGGACCGCGCGCGATCTTTCCCTCCTCTTCCTTGTCCTATCCTCTCCCTTTACACATACACTTACACTAACATGCACTACACTACCACATATTCCGGAAGACCGGTCGGGAGCTTAGAGCTTGTCTCCGCTGGGGCGGTGCCCCGCTGGTGGGAGAGTCCTGGTTAGGGGGAAACCCCACTAGTCGACGGTAGGTCGGCGCCGGATCGCGCCATCCAGCGGGGGAAGATCACCGCCATCTCCCGAGAAAAAACATGCACTACACTAACGGGACTAATGACCAAAGCAGTTGACGTGCCCGGAAACACGGGAAAATCAATCAATCAATCAATCGGGGGACCACCCCGCTACATTTTATGAGAAACCACTCCTCCATAATTATGTGAGTCTCCAACTTTAGAAGTCAAGAACCCCCACTGCTCCCCACTCCTCTACCTCGCCTACAAATGTTCGTTTATGCTACAAGTGTAACACACTAAACTCTTAGCCTAATAATATCACGGTGTGAAAGTCATACAAACAGAGAGCGGTGGGGGAAAACAATTGTTTCAAGAACTCTCCATAGAAAATAAATTCTTTTCAAACTTCACTTTAACATATGACATGTGCGCCCCGTTCTTCGGTCTGGAGGAATAAAGCGCCACTGAAAGGGAACCTGTCATATAAATTCACCTACGAGCGTTCGCTGTCACTCACTGTCACATAAAAAATTCATTGCACGTTTGCTTGGGAACAAAATTCCTCATATTCACGATTATATAGAGCTGTTTCACAGCGAAACACAGGAGCATATCATTTCATAAATATTTAGGATTTTTCCACTGAATATAATTAAACTTCCACGTGAATGGGACGCAGTTTAGAAACGTGCATCTCTGCAAATAAATCTGCGTTTGTATGTCTATACGTTGCCAGAGTATTTGACTCATTATCAAGGCATCATTGAATTACATGGGAAAGGAGTTTAGAAATCACTTTTTCTCGTGTTCAAGACTTAAAATAAAATTATAATGAAAAATTAAAGACGTCGGGAATACACAAATTGCATAATAAATTCACAGCTTTCCCCAAGCATTAGTGTTGTTTTAATAATGGATAATGGAAAAAGTTATTCAAGGTGTTTCATCCAAATTTGCGGTCGGGGGTATAGACGCGGCCCACCGACGAAACTTTATATCTCTTTTAGCATTCAGCCATAGAAATTAATGCTTCCATGCACACTTCACTCATATTGAAAGTGTTAGTTTGCGCCACGCAGACAGACTAGAGGCATTACGCGAGACGCGGTGCGCAACGTAAACAAAACACCGTGGAAAACCAAATAAACAAAACCCTGAAGCGACATAAATCAACGCAACTGACGCCAAAGTAATGTTCGCAAATTGTACTAAAATGAAGTTGGTATTGTCATTTCCAAATGCCGGACCCTGCTTCTATCATTGCCCCGCGTGTCAACTTTGCACTTGTAAGCCAAAGATTCTCTTTCCTACTAATTATGTGTGTGTGTATATATATATATATATATGTATATATATATATATAAATACCGTGTTCATGCACGTATTCATTGCGCCTTCCTCCCTACGTCCCACCCGGTTTTTAACGGTAAATTACAGCCCTGAAGAAGGTTACGATATTGTCAAAACGTCTGCATCTCAGCCTTGGACGCGGCGTCACCCGGACAGTCCAGATCATGTGAGCGGTAATGAAAAATCTGTATTTAGTGTGAATATATTAGAAAACGGCCCATGAACCCGGAAAAGAACTTTCATATTGATACCAACTGTGAAAGCCAACACGGTTTCATGGCACCTTCTTTTACGTGCAGTCAGGTAAAATTCGATAAAATAACGTCGACTGCAATATACCGGTATAGGTAGCTCAGAGCATCAATTGAAATCACTGCAGTGTCTCTGACCTGGAGGTCCTAGAGTTCGAGTCTCGACGGTGACAGGATTTTTGACACTAGCTAGACAGGTATGTCGAATTCAGCTGTTCAGTATCGAGGAGAGTTGTACCAGTGGTCTGCTCTGATCGGTAGTTTTCCGTGGTTTCACCGATCACCACCAGGCGAATGCCGGAGCTGTGCACTAACAAACGGGCCACAGATCGCGCGCGATCTTTCCTTCCTCTTCCTTGTCCTATCCTCTCCCCTCACTCACTCCCACTTACTCATATGAACTACACTACCACACATGTCGGGAGATCAGTAGTGAGTATAGAGCGAGTCTCGGCTGGGTCAGTACCCCGCTCGTGGGAGATATTCGGCTGGGGAAAACCCCACCAGGCGTAGGTCAGCGCCGGATCTCGCCATCCAGAGGGAGAAGATTACCACTTCCCGTGATAAAAATAACCGCACTCCACTTACGGTACTTATGACCTAAGCAGTTGACGCGCTCGGAAACACTAGTGAATGAATGAATGAATCAGTCATACTGAACCCAATGGTGAAAGCGTGCACCCGGGTTGCAATGGTGCGAGCCCGAGCGCGTGTGGGCGTTGCGCGCAGGGACAGCACGCGGCCGCCGCCGGGGCGCGGCTGCGCCAGCGCGTTCAGCCTGCCGGGCGGCGACCAGTTCCGCTCCACGTGGTGGCGCGTGGGCACGTGGCCCGAGCCGCAGCGGCGCAGCAGCGAGACCACCGACGCCCTGGCCGCGCCCTGGACGCTGCGCGGCGCCGCGCGCCCGCCGCCCAGCCCGCGCCTCGCGCTGCTCTCGCCCTCCGTGCAGCGGTAAGCAGCGCACTCGCCGCCGCTCTCGCCGCCGCCCTAGCCGGCCCACACTGGCCTCATTACCCGCTGACACACTCGCTGGCATATTCGGAGGCACTCTCGCCGTCACCCTAGCCGGAAAACCCGCCGGCCCACACGCCAGAAAACCCGCTTGCACACTCACTGACACACTCGCCAGAATACCCGCTTACACACTCGCTGGCACACTCGGCGGCACTCTCGCCGTCACCCTAGCCGGAAAACCCGCCGGCCCACACGCCAGAAAACCCGCTTGCACACTCACTGGCACACTCGCCAGAATACCGCTTACACTCGCTGGCATACTCGGCGGCACTCGCCGTCACCCAGCCGAAAACCCGCCGGCCCACACGCCAGAAAACCCGCTTGCACACTCACTGGCACACTCGCCAGAATACCCGCTTACACACACTCGCTGGCATACTCGGCGGCACTCTCGCCGGTCACCCTCGCTCGAAGCGCCGGCCACACGCCGGAAAACCCGCTTGCACACTCACTGGCACACTCGCCAGAATACCGCTTACACACTCGCTGGCATACTCGGCGGCACTCTCGCCGTCACTAGCCGGAAGCCGCCGGCCCACACGCCAGAAAACCCGCTTGCACCTCACTGGCACACTCGCCAGAATCCGCTTACACTCGCTGGCATACTCGGCGGCACTCGCCGTCACCCTAGCCGGAAAACCCGCCGGCCCACACGCCAGAAAACCCGCTTGCACACTCACTGGCACACTCGCCAGAATACCCGCTTACACACTCGCTGGCATACTCGGCGGCACTCTCGCCGTCACCCTAGCCGGAAAACCCGCCGGCCCACGCGCCAGAAAACCCGCTTGCACACTCACTGACACACTCGCCAGAATACCCGCTTACACACTCGCTGGCATACTCGGCGGCACTCTCGCCGTCACCCTAGCCGGAAAACCCGCCGGCCCACACGCCAGAAAACCCGCTTGCACACTCACTGGCACACTCGCCAGAATACCCGCTTACACACTCGCTGGCATACTCGGCGGCACTCTCGCCGTCACCCTAGCCAGAAAACCCGCTGGCACACTCGCCAGATAGCAATCACCAGCTCACTAGCCGGCACTCTTGCTAGAATACTCGCTTACACACTCGCTGGCATACTCGGCGGCAATCTCGCCGTCACCCTAGCCAGAAAACCCGCTGGCACACTTGCCAGGTACCAATCACCAGCTCACTAGCCGGCACACTTGTCATAATACCCGCTTACACACTCGCTGGCACACTCGGCGGCACTCTCGCCGTCACGCTAGCCAGAAAACCCGCTGGCACACTCGCCAGCACACTAGCCGGCAATAAACTCATCACATTCGTTAGCACTCACGCCGAAACACAAATCCACTTTCATTAAGTTGTACGTCAATAGCCACTTATCATCGAAATAACATTCTTTTCCAGTTTTCTTGGTTTATATTTTTTGATTTGAACATTTCAGTGAAGAAATCATAAATGAGGCACCTACATATGGATTAAATGTGTCCACGACCGGTAAATATTCATTTTTCAGCTTGAAACATGCAAACTCCGGCAATTCCAAGCATTCCCCGCCAATTCTTGACCGAATTACCGGCTGATTTTAGTCCTGAGCCAGCATTGCCGCTGTCTCTCAAGCGACTTTAACTGGGAAGTTCTAGGGTTCCAGACCCGACATTGGCGGATTTTCGACATTAGTTATATATGTAGGTCGAATTCAGCCACTGTACGGAGGAGAATTCTAGCGGCTGGCTGCTTTGAGCGGTAATTTTCCGTCGTTTCTCCAATAAATATCAGTTGAATGCCAGAGCAGTACACTAAGAAATGGACCACGGACAGCCCGCGAGTTTTCCTTCCTCTTCTTTGTCCCCGTACTCACACAGACTTACATACACTTATATGCACTACACTATTACACATAGCGGGAGATCAGTCGGAAGTTTAGAGCTTATCGCAGCCGGGACGGTGCCCCACTGGGGAAGATACCTGGTTGAGGAAGCTTCCGGAAGCCAAAGTGTGGGTCGGCGACGGATCTCACCAACCAGCCGACGTCACCTCCCGGAATAAAAGCATTCACTACTTTAACGGGACTAATGACCATAGCACTTGATATGGCCGGAACCAATCAATGCCCTATTTATATCGCGCCTGGAGCCTAATCAACGTCTATAATTTAATCGGTGGTGTTAAAAGGGAAGTAAGTACACTTTTTCATAAAAGTATTTTATAGTTATCCTTCAAGCCATAGATCAGTATTAAAATAAAACTTGTCCAGCATAAAGTATGTGTTCTATTGCCAAGTAAAAATTCTAATTACTGGAAAAGAGAAAGGAGTCCAGAACTAGTTTCTGATCCTCAAACAGAAGAAATAGTATTATCAGCTAGGAAACGCTTAAGGTGAGAAGGTACTGCCTATCCCGCCCATGTTAATTTCAGTAACTTCTAGTACACATTAAAAAAAACGTATTCGATATATATAAACCATTTTTTAAAGATAGGTTTTAGGAATGTTTTTCTACGATAATACCTATTATTATTGCAATTATAATAATATTTGTGAAGATACAACAATTTAAAAATGTTGCATTTTTTTCGTACAAATTGTAGTCAATAAATATTTTTAAAAATTTTTGAAAGAAACTTACAAAAAATTCCCTTCTTATTTTTATAGTTTATAGTCCTATTAATTCACAAAAAAAGATTTACTTCAGTAAGGCAAGTAGTTTTTGTGTAATGTGCACTAGAATATGAAAAAATGAGAAACTGAGAAAAACTGATATAAAGTTTGAACAGCATTTACCTACAGAGAATGTTGATTTAAAACATTCCTGCCTCATAGTGTTGGTTTTATGGATCTTCCGTTTCTATTGTGTTCTTTCTTTTAAATCTTCTTGCCCGTTTTTTGGAGGTTTTTGGAGATTCATTATTGAACACAATGTATTCCCGCCAGAACGTCCTTTGCCGATGCAACGTAATGCATAAACAAACCTTACATTTACTTCATATCCATTTGTTGTTTTCTTTGATGAGTCAAATTTATTTCCACTGTCACATTTGGAACATAAAATTTCTAAGGAGGAAGCAAGTCCTTTACGTGTATTGATGTTCTCAACCACAGCTAATGAATTCTCACTGTTACAAAATTTACATTTTGTGTATTCACACAATGCTTGCGACAACAGGTCAATGTCCAATAACACAAAACCAGATCTCAATTTTCCATTACTTTCGCTGAAATTATTTACTTCATTTTCAAATAATTGTTTGGGGTATTCCAATTTTTTTCTCGAAGCACTAGGAGGTGAGTCAGAATTACATATTTCTCGATTCGCACTCGGAGTATTGTCACGCAACACTGGAGAATCGACAATAGACGTGCCTTCATTATTCATTGTTGATTCGCAACTAACAGTAGCACTTTTGATATTTCCTGGTTTTCGCGTAAAGCGATGGCCAGTAAATTTCCTCTTGCCGAAAGTTTTTGGCCTACCCATCTCGACAGCACTCGTCAACACAAAAAATACTTAGCAAACTGTAAGCGCGCCAAACCACATAAACAAACTTTCACATTTATAAACAAAATAATAGGACGCTACATTGGTACGAACAGAAGGTATAAAATCTAACCTTAAAATAAGACATCGTTCAGAAATCTACGTCAAATCCTAGTGAAGTTATCGAAGATTTCACAAATGCATGCATAAGGGGGCGTGGCACCCAGCGCACAACGTCATAAATAAAGTGCAAATTATAGTTGATATAATGCTCTGATTTGTGTTTCGACCACATATTCTTATTTTACAGATTTTAAAGTATACTAAAAGCTAATAATTAAAATTTGTCATTTTTTGCCCCAAACCAAGTACCTTCTCACCTTAAATACGGCATGCCAGAGGTAACAGATACTGAGGACATCATAGACTTCAAAACCTGGTGGTCGAACTATTTTAAGAAGACATCCAAGTCTCTTGCTCGTCCTAGCAGTCCTCATTGAGCCTGGTGTGACTCTTTACAACTATAGCAGCTAACGTATGATACAGAATATTCTGGTTAACTCGTGACACGTGATGGCACATATTGATGGGCTTATCAAGTACTCATTCGGTTGGCTAAAGAAGACACGTCCAGATTTGCATTTCAAGAAAGTTTATGGCTTAGCTGTTCTTCCAATCAACATAAATAAAATAACCGATGTTTAAAAAACAATAAAATTCATCCCACATTAATATCTCCATTTCTATCAGAAAGTTTTGACAGACACAGACTCAAGTGGAAATCGATGATGACTAGATGCCGATATTATTAACTTAGAAACAGTATTTTTCGTGACCATATAGCACAGTATGTTAATTTATATCATTATATATTCATTCTATATTGTTTCATAAATCCAAAAATAAAGAAATTAATTTTTTTATTATTTCATAATTGTTTTATAAAGGAAATTAGTTCAAGATATGAAAATAGTTCTGTACATCACAGAAATGCAAATTTGAAGTTATAGACTAGCACAAGCAGTCAATAACGAATAATTCTACAACTTTTGTGTCAAACATAAATGTTACAATGCCAACTGTGAATGATGTCATGTTTTTTGTTTTTCTCAGAATTATTGAACAAGGCCTATTTCCCATTTCAAATCACCAATTCAATTGAAATACCAGCTGTATAGCAGATCTTGCTACACATGCATTTGCTCTTCAGAACGCTCGTATTAATAAGTGTGTAAGTCTCGATGCATATATGACGCGAAGTAGTAGAGCTCGCACTATCTTGTTCATGTGAAACAAATATTAGGTTATCTCACATAGCATACGGACTGTACAACAGCTTGTGTCATAATTAGTTAATAATAGTTAATAATAATTATTATTACTAATTGTTATTAATAATTATTATTATTAACTATTATTATATTACTAATATTATACAGTTATCACGCAACACAAAAAAAAATTAAGAAAAAAATAATACGTAATTCTTTATCACAACCTTGCAAAATTAATAAAGCAACATTATTCTCCTCCTTCTTACTTTCTCGTGTAAGCACGCATAAGCAAAAAGTTGAGAAAATGTCAAAAAAAATGTTGGGGCGGGCGGTCGGGCGAACGGACGTTTTGAACAGAACCTCTTTTTCGGTATTGGGGACCCCAAAACGTGTATTTCCGTGGAAATCTCGAAATTGATTTTCCGCAGCATTACATAACTTACTCTATACTACATATATTACTCCCGTATATACGTATGTATACGAGAAAGTAAAAATTGCCCAGATTTTATTTCTTGCCATAAGTGATATACAGTTTTTTCGTTACATAAATGAATATCAGAAACAGTGTTTAATATTGTTTAAAAACATTAGCGTAAGTTTAGTAACATACTTAAGTTTAACTCACCCACCACTACTGCTTGTACTAACACCGTCAATGCGGCGTGGGCGGCAAGCCATCTGCGGCCATAGCCAAATTTGCTTTTCGCGTTAGGCCAATAGGACTGACGATCGCGTGTCCGATGTGAAGCACAGCGCGGTAATCCTATTAACGACCAAATCAGGAAATATCGCTATGGAGTAAGTCAATGCTTCAGACAACCAAATGAGGTACAGAGGACTCAGATACTGGCTGTGCTGTTCACAAAATTCTGACGAGCAGTTACGAGGTTCAATAGATTTTTATTGTGTAATTTAACACTAATTTATTAAATGTACTTTCAACTGAACCATGGGTTTGGCATACGACATATTACTCCTTACCTGTTGCATGTGGTTCGCTACAATAATTTTCTAGAGAATGATCCCATGCGTCTTTCTAAAAGATCATGGCCATCTAATGCCCTCTTTACACTTTTTCCATATAATGTGTTCGGGGCCATGTCTATCTGCACAGCGTTATGACACCAAACATGGAATATTAAACTTTATTGGTCGGTTGTCCTAACAACGCATATTCTTTGACTTCCGAGTTTGAAAACAATGCCATTTTTCCAACGCTAAATGCTGATTTTATCATTTACACTAAACCCAGGGTTCTTGGCTTATCACATTATACACAGTCACGAGTTCTAGTTTCGCTCACGTGTAGTAGAACGTCACTCAACAACAAGAGGACATTCCTCTTACTACTGATTTTTTTAGGTGAGAAGGGTCGAATAGTTTTTTCTTAACACTTAATTTCGAATAAATTATTTAACTATTACTAATTTTATTATCATTAATTTTATTATAATATTAATCATTAACCCCACACTCCACTGACAACCGCACACATCTCAAATCCGTATTAAACAATCAGAATTCGAATTAAAGATAAATATTAAGAGTACGCTTTAGTCAAAGGGTTTGGTCGCATTTTCACGTGGGGTGGGTTCTCACGTCTCTGGTCACGTCACGTCGTTCAGTGAAGTTTAGAAAACTGTAAACTTATTTTTTAGCGTCTTCAATCCCAGCCTCAGCTGTGGAATGTCACATTTCGTACCGATAGTTTTGTGAATAGTAAACCTCGCAATAAAAAGACTATTAAAACGGGCACCACCTTGAAACTTAATCAGAAAATTAAAATCGTTGCACATTCGTTGTTTAAATTACTTTCACCAACATTCACACCCAATTACAAGAAAATCTAATGACGGGTTTGACCAAGGCCCACTACTCCAATGGTGAGAGGTGAACACTAGTGTAACAAATTTGACAATGCGCTCTCCGCCATATTGTAGGCAAATGTGAACGTCGTCATATAATACTGTGTATCTTAACTTTTTTCACGAGATATTACGGATTCACAACTTCAAAAATCACACTGTAAATGTTCCTATCAACTATGAGAAATAAAGTGCGAAAAATTTAAACGGGTTTTTAACAAAAACGTAATTGGAAATAGCTCGTGTTGTTTGTCTTGTAATTGGTACCCTTTCAACTCATATCGAATAAATGTTATTATTCTTATGATTGGTGATTCCGGGCGAATGGTGGCGGTGATATTCTCCTGCTGGATGGAAAGATCCGGCGCCGACCTACTGTCGGCTAGAGATGTTTCCCTCTACCAGGTATCTCACACCAGCGGAACAACCACGTAAAACTACCGATCGGAGCACCCTGCCGCTAAAATTCTCCTCCAGACAGCGACACAACTCGAGCTAACTACTCGAACCTAGGACCTTCCGGTCAGAGGCACTGCAGTGACATCAGTTGATGTCCTGAGCCACCGCTCCCGGTCTCTTTCCCGTTAACAGACCAATTGTACAAATCAAACATATGATTCCAAAAGAAATTTCAATTAAGTTATTTGTATTATTCTTGCGTCGTTTTGTTGCCCTCTTTAGCTAATGCAGTTTCTTTATCTGAAGGAAAGATTAAACATTTTCTTTAAAGCATTTTTTTGTTGTTATTATTTTATTGTTCGAATGATGAGTACATGGTTCAGTAGCTTTTACTTTTTCACATGTCTTTGAAATTACGTATAGTTATCCTTCATTCTCTAAAACTAATTGTGTTCTAACTACATTCATTAGGATACTCATCGAGCACCTTCGCTTGGTTAACATCGAACAATATATGGAGGAAAACATGAAGCGGATGTCTATTTCGGATTCGGGTCGGGAAATAGTTGAGTGTGGCTAGGTTTTAGTGTCCTATTTGATTTATTGACGATTATTTGAATAGAAATTAATGAAGAGATGAGCGATATGATGATTGATGGATGGTAAGTGTAATTCTGTATGGAGTTTATCATTAGAAATGAATCAATTCTTTAAAATGAAGATTTAAGTAATGCTTAGCACAGAAACAACTTAATTCATAATAATGCTGTGAAATACCAGAACTCTTGCAATCTCTCTTCCAATTTTTAATAATGCGATCAAGTTTTCAAGTGAATAAAATAGAGTAAAAAATATAAATATACATTATGTACGCAGTGTGCGGATGTGCTAAGACCAAATTAAAGTATTCGTTTCAACTAGATGAAAAATACGCATATATTACTAAATGAAACATGTTTTTCTTGTATCGTTTGGGTTTTTGAAAGTGTTTCTCGTAACCCTAATGCTGATTTATTTTGGCCTTCAGGTCATGGAACCATGAAGGTCTCATTATATATTTTTAATTGGTGCATAATTGGTGCCTTTGTATAGCAAGACAAAAGCACTGCAAAGTAAATAATTTACATGAGAAATACCTACAACTCTCGTCGCGTACGGACACAACACGCCTATCAGCGCCTGCCAGGGAACTATTTGCGTACAATACGACGCCCTTCGGTTTGTAACGCTACACTAGCGCTACATGTGTATCTAGGTAATACTCTCCAATATCTTTGTGTTTGACTGAGTAACTATCATGTTTGTAGACGAAATGCCGGAACATGGAGCTAAAACAGAACGACCGGTTAAACAGAATCGGTTAATTATTTTGTTCTTGAAACGAAAAGACCTATATCTTACGAACTTACGTTGCTTCCTGTTTCCTCCTTTTTTCCTACAGGTCCCACAATTTAACCGGTATCCGGAAGTGACCTAATAAAACTATTCGCCTAGTTTCCATCCTTAGAATAACTCTCGTACAAGAGGTATTATATGCAAAGTGTAGTTATTCAAAAAATATTTTACTGAACCATTTTTCTTCAATATGAATACTTTGTTTCAAGTTCTGCTGCAAGTAATACTGAAATTATGTGTATCCCAAAATTTCAAATTGCTGCAGTAATTTGCAGATTGGAGTCCTCAACGTGAACTTAGATCCCAATTATTTTTCCACGTTCCCGCATTTCTTGTACGGCACTCTTGTACCCTATTATCCAATACGATGTCCACGTAGAAACCTCGTTTAACGACCATTTTCCCCGGAAGCGCCTAATTGCTCCGCGGCGTGGCCGCGTGTGCTTGCAGGGCGGTGAGCCCGGGGTCGACGGCGCCCTACCTCTCCACCTACATGTGGGACTACTCGCGCCTGCGCACGCCGCCGCCGCCGCCGCCCCCGCCGCCGCCGCCGGCCTCCCTCGGCGGGCCCCCGCTGCGCCTCGTCAACGCCATCCGCCTCTCCGAGCTCAGCGGAGGAGGTAACTGCCCCCGCCAATGGGGGGACACGCACGATGTGGAGGAAGGAGCGGGGTAAAGATGGGGTCGATGACGTGCCTTCGAGCTTGGATGTTGGGCGTGGTACTGTCAATCAGGGCCGGATTTACCCACCAGTAAAACAAGCATTTGTTTGGGGGCTCCCATCCGTGAGAAACCCCGCGCTCGGAAGAAGTTCCAAACAAGTCAAAAAATATTTCTGAATCAGTAAAATAATCGTTTATCAAATATTCTTCAGTACTAAACAGGTACTTAAAAATACTTTTTTTACTATAGGATTTTTTTAGTAATCTGAGGGATATTTTTCTGGACAGGGGGCCCTAAGATGATTTTAAGCTTGAAGGTCCTGCAGAAATTAAATACGGCCCTGCTCTCGCTAGTAATACAAGTAGCAGGTATTATACGATGTATAGATGAGAATATATATAATTTTAAAGTGAGAAAGTGAGTGAGTGGGTGGGTGAGTGTATTTATCGCGATATTTCAACTGTATGATGTGCATTTGGTGTCAAGTTCTTCTCTTGTTATTGTGTAAATTATATAATCAAAGTGGCCTTTAACTTGTTATTAGATATTTGTGTTTATATTACATACGTAACTGTAATCTTTAAACTTCTAACTACTTTACTCTTCTTAAAATAAATATCACCTGTTACATTATTGAATAAAATACTGATCAAGGAAGGGAAGAATGAGTAAATTTGAAAATGAAATATTTGATGTGTTCAAAATTATTTCGACTAAAGGGAAATCAAAATCGAACAGACATTTTTAAAAATCATACTCTTTTTACAAGAATAAGAATCTAAAGGGCTATCCCTATGCCGTGATCTGGTCTTCTCAAACAGAAACGTGAGTTTTTGCATCGTCACACAGCAGCATGCACTGCGACATCGCAAGGGAAACGCACTCTATAATCTTGCCCGACCAGGAATCGAACCCAGGGTCGCGTGATGGAAAGCGAGCATTCCCATTGTACGCCTATATTCTTCACGCAAGTGTAAGCAATAAGTTGACAAAATGTTATCGTAATCACATAAAATACAAACGAACAAATGTTGGTTTTTATATATTAGATTTAATTGTATATGAATTGAAACGTTCGTCATATTTTTATATCCTGCTTCCACCATAATTTCATTTTCATTTCAATAGCTCAGGGGAAAAAATACAATGTGACATTTTAACCAAAAAATGAAATAACATTACATATTGTCAAGACACGACACACAATGATCCGAATTCCCAGTAAAAATTACTAAATACAAAACAAAACAATTACATTTTACATTTTTTTAATGTTAGAATTACATTTTAAATCACTTTCAGAACACTTCATATTTTAAAAGTTGAAGAAATCTTACTCTACTTATTTTTGCGCAAGAACTTAAGATACAACTAATGCTGAAACAAATTAATTCACGTTAGAAGTATCATAAAGAAAACAATTATATCACCTGTAGTTGGAGAAATAAATGTGAGAAATGATCAGAATGTCAAAAGGCAAAACGAATGTTTTTAAATAACATTCACATTCTTATTCTCTACTTCATAACATAATTGATATAATATTATCATATAGGTAAATGAAAATATCAATTGCTGAATCGTAATTCCTGGATTTTATAATTATTTAAAATACGACAAATGTATAATTAAAAATGTATATGTTAAATACAACAGAACATACTCCTATTCATGTTCAAAGACCTATGACCTATACTTAGATTTTCTAATCTGGCCGATGACACTTCATCAGCTGTTACGGTGTCATCCAATCGAAAGCTAAAACGTCATCACGGTGACGTCACTGTGATGACATTTCAGCTCCCGATTGGACGAAACTGTAACAGCTGATCAGCTGTCATCAGTCAGGTTATAGAAACCCGAGTATATTAATAGGTAGTATAAAACTTATTATGTCGAATTGTATGAGGAATTGAATTTCATGTTTGATATTGTATGCAATTTAAGAGGCAATTTTTTATTAATAATGATCAGAAATGCTAAATTCTAATTCACGCATATTACCGGGCTTACTTATCGTTACGCACATTTTAGGAGCTAACAAAGTGTGATATTTTCGTTCGGAGTTAGCTAATGTTAAAAAAGTCAAAGTTATAATTTAATACCTAAATGTTGCATGCATGCTCTACCACTGCACTTCTACCTTCGTTTTGGGGGTACATAAACCAAGAGACCCCTTGCGATGTCTATTGTTGTAGGAGCAGAATATAAATTTAATATAAGTTGAAAAATGACCTCATGTGCTCATTACCGCTTTCGCGTTCAATTTACAGTATCTCCCTTGGAAATCTGTCAATCTGTTCTTGTTGTAAAGAAAAGTAAAGAAACCCGCATAGTGGTGGTTCACAATTTGATGTTTGCACCGGGGTGGTTCACGAAAAAATGTGGCGGGATGGCCCATCAACAAAACTAGCCGCCCCTGAGGCTCTCCCGATAACTAAATGCACCCTAAAACAACTCCACCATTTAAGAGACCGTGGCGCTAACCCCGTCATGGAAGTAAGTGTTACATTCTCTCAATTTTTATAACTATTGAAATTGTATAACAATTGGTATTTGTTCTGCTGTGTTCTCATTAATCATAAATCAAACTGAAATATCTATAAATATCACTTTATGAAGGGTAAAACTTTATGAAACATTTTATGAAACTAATGTGTTTGCTGCGCCCAATTCGCAACTTTCTCGTGGAGTTTGCTCAACCTTGCCCTCTCTGGCGACTCGTCGTTGGCTCGTGGAGCACAGCCCGAGCGCGAAAGCGATCTGAACTCTGAAGATCATTCGCGCGCTCTATCTGGCGGTCCTGTTCGTCTCCCCTGGTCTTTAAGTGGGTTGACTAACGTTATTAAATACCTCCCTCAATCCCCGCTGCCCACCATTGGAATCCACTGCTGACATCACCTACGCTTTACCGCTGAAGCGCGTCGGTAGCATCTCGGAGTCTTCAGCGCGGATCGTTCTCTCGAACAAGCACTCGGCACAGAGGCATGAAATCTCGACTGCGTCAGAACGAGACAGGCCGAACATTGTGCATTCAGGGGAAAATGCCACATGCATAATTGCATATAATTCCGTTAAACAATTTCACACTACATGTTCATTGACAAAAGCAATCATTTTCGACCGCTCTGCAAGCTCTACAAGTTTATTATAGAAACATTCCAAGGTGATCCAGAAAATAACTTACGTTTTAAAATTTTTGAAAAAAATGAAACAAAGAAATTTTATGATTCACATTTGAAAGAGACAATCTGAAACACGTGTTCTACACAATTGCAATTTAAATTGAGATACTTATCATAACGATCCACAAGCTTTTCTATGCCTTCTCTGCAGAAATCTGCCGCCATAGGTTTCAAGTACTGGTTTACACCGGCGTGGATCTGCGTCACTTCAAAGCGCTATGTTGCTAGCCAGGTCTTATAGCTGCAGCTATAATGCTTTCCATGGAAAGAGGTAGTAATCACTGGGCGTCAGGTCCGCGCTGTACTGTGGGTGATCAAACACCTCCCATCCGAGAGCTCTTGGGTTCGATTAGCCGTGAGATGCCGTGCGTTGTCGTGGATAAGCATCAGTTTCGAGCACTGTTTCCCCGACGCTTTTATATCGTTCGCTTTAGTTTGGTCAATGTTTCGCAATACCTTTTGTGAGTTAATTGTTGCGACGAATTTCAATTGGTTTGAGTCTTTTTGCCAGTAGAAACCTAATCACTGAACGCACAGCACCACTCGCGAGATTTTCTATTGGAGCGGAGATTTCAATAATTCGCAACGAACCAAGTAGAAAAATCACAATCCACACTACGTCAGCTTGATGGGTACTGAGTGTTGAAACGATTTGAAGCTAAGATGGCGGTTCTATCTGTCCCCATCTCCACGCTGGGCACAAACGTAAGTTACTCTCAGGATTGCCCTCGTATGTAGTAGTAACATTTATTCTGAGACACAATTGTTTTGTTTACCTACATTTGAAATCTGAAAATAGATGGGGCAATTTGAAAATGTACAACACTGAAAAGGCATCAGTTTATGTTTGATGACATGTATCCCATCAATAATGAAAAAAAAACATGTACAACATTGTTTCTATATCATTGTTTATATATGCCCTAAATATAATATCTGCTTACATCTATTTCATTACTGCAATAAACGTGTATCGACTGTGTATGGCATAATATTCTGGGGAAATACATCTTATAGCTCCCAGACTTTTAGATTACAAAAACAAATTGTACGAATAATAACCAAATCCCACCCACGTGATTCCTGTAAGCCACTCTTCATTAATCTAGGAATTTTACCATTACCTTGTCTGTTTATTTACGAATCAGTGTTTTTTTGTCAAAAATGACTTGCTTAAGGGCGGGAATATATTTTCAGAAAATGCCGATGTCTATTACTATAACACTCGACGTAGAAATCATATTCATCAGGTGACAGCATCAACAGCTCATTACAAAAAATGCACATACAATACATGTACATTATTTTACAACACTTTGCCAGATGACATTAAACGATTAAATTCGATAGAAAAGTTTAAATCCAAAGTGAAATCGTTTCTGCTACATAACTGTTTCTATACAATTAGAGACTACACTGAGCATAACAAAGAAAGTAACATTAATTTTAACAGTGATATTTAATGTATTATTTATCATTGGACTGTATAATTCTAAACAATATGTAACAAGTATTGTATCGCAGCTTCTGGGTCAATGACCCCCATCTCGATCAGGTTTTTCGTCGTTTCCCTGATCCATGGAGCAAATGCTGAGATGGCCTCTTGTTTTGCTTCTGGACATAAATGTAACTTCATTATATGTGCACGTCTTCTAGAATTTAGTGGGAAATACAGTTATTCAAATTATCGTTTCCATGTTGTCGCGGCAGGAAGTATTATTCCGAAGGACATGGATAAGAGCCCAAAATTTATTGTTTATTTATCCTAGAAAATAGATTTTATTATATGGGAGCTTTTTTTTTTCTTCAAAATTCAAGTAGTATATGACTTAGTAAAGGGATCACAGAATTTTGAAAATGTGCCCACAATTCACTTTTCCCCATGGCACGTCATACGCAGTTTTAACTGTTTTTTGACGTTAAATAAATATGTGGTGTTGTTCTTGACGAAGGCAACCTGCACCGGTGCGCGGCGCTGGGGCCCGACTGCGTGCGCCTGTGCTGCGCGCGCGCCTACCGCCTGCCGCGCTACGTGTCGTGGGACCCCTGCCGCCAGGCGCACGTGCTGGGCATGCGGCCCGCGCCCGCCGCCTGCCGTCTGCTGCAGGCGCGCTGACCCCACGGGCCTTGCACGACGCCAACTGGGCGACGAAGACTCCCAAACGGCTAGCCACGTTCAATTTAAACTCGCCCTACTACATCACAAAATTTTAGCAATATTCTTTAGATCGGACGGTTTGGCCTTTCGCCCGTCACAAAATGGCCTCGGGACTTCTTTGAACGCATGCCAACATAACTAATGCCAAACTATCCTTGTCCGCAACGTAACCAAATTTTTTACGTTATTCGAGTTCCCCGTTCGATTTCTGAGTAACTATCTACAACTCGTTTTCAGGATCGCACAGGTCGGAGCGCCAGAAATTAAATTTCCCAGTAATTAATTAGTTGTAAATAAAAGGAAATGTTCAATCAACATTATGGGCGAAATAGATTTTTGTATGTAGATACACCCCAAAACAGAATGGGCCCTTGTTGCTGAACTGATTCGTGAACTACCTGTGATGGGACACTTCACTGTACTATACACATAGGAAATCATTTCAGCAAATAAAATATTTGAATATAAGTCCCTTTTCTTAGAAAAGGTCAAGGTATAAAAGAAAATTATATTAGGTATTATCCCTCATGTAAATTAATAATTTTGTTACTTAATAAAGCAAAAGACACTCATATTAATAATTTGTACATTGAAATTCATTTTATATTACTACAAAACTACAAGAATGCTGTGAACATAATACCATATCATAGAATTAAAAATTAACTATTTCACAATTGTATTTTTTTCCTCACTCATTTCAAAATATTAGTTTCTTATAATGTTCATACGAACATGTTATAGCTTGTCATTAAGATCTCTCCCCCAAGTTCATGGCAGCTTTATTCCAATTTTGCAGCAATCCTGAGAGTGAATGATGAGATGGGCCTTTGCTTTTGGGTAGCAAATGTTGCTTGACCCCAGATATGTCAACTCCACACAATGTCAAGACATGGGGTAAAATTTCTCGTTAAAATCGCATACAGTTTTAAATACTTATTGGCATGAGACACATACAATCTATTTATCACACTGATGAAAATTGTGCCTTCTCCCTCCTGAAGCTCCATCAGCAAACTGACAGATCATACAGTTAAGATTGTTTTCATGGCATCAACTAAAATTACGAAAATGGAAAACACACCTTATGATATTTCTTCAAAGCTTTCATATCAAAATGGAGGAGCATTTGGTGTGGTACATAAAGTAGAACAAATTTTGTCAAAAATAGTTGTTTTCATTTTTAACAATTTTTACATTTTTTGTAATTCATACTTTTCTTATATATATATATATATATATATATATATATATATATATATATATATATATATATATATATATAAAAGTCGTGTTAGTTACACTATTTATAACTCAAGAACGGCTGTACCGATTTGCTGAAAATTGGTGAGCAGGAAGCTTAGAGCCAGGAGACGGACATAGGATACTGTTTATCCCGTTCGACAGCGTTCCTGTGTGAGAATGCACGTTTTCGCGTGATTTCGCATGTTTTCGCGTGAAGGTACTTAACTGAAGAGTGCAACCTATGCACCAAAATACAGGAACAATAATAAATGATTAATCTACTTAATTTTTTATTTGTATTTTCTAATAAACAATTTAACTTAATAAATTCCAAAATCTGCTTATTTATTGCCTTTAACAGCCGGTCCCTATGATTACAGCTTTGTATTTCTCTCTTAAACAAAAATCAATTCCAAAAAAACGCTCTGCTGCGTAATAGATTTTTTAATTATCTATTTAATATCAGAGCGTTTTTTTGAAATTATTCTTTGTTTGAGAGAAAAACACAAATCTGCAATTGCTTTATCATCACGAGTGCAACAAGGATAGTACAGTTTCTCACAGTGAGTGCGACGCGAGAAAAAGATGGGACCGGCTGTTAAGGCGGAACAGAGTTCGCCGGGTCAGCTAGTATATATATATCATACTTAAATTGTGAAGCTAGTGAATTATTATGTTTCCAGAGAATCATAAATGCAGTTCAAGAAACACTCCCATCAGGACATTCTAAAACACGTCACAGAAAAAACTTTAGGTCAGTAGCAGATAAATAGAAAGAAACAGTCTAACCACAAATCAAACTTTTATTAAAACACTAAGACCAAAATATGTTTTGAAGAACTGTTTACCCACCTTCAATGGATCTACATCAACAGTCTTTTTTTTTTTAATACTGAAAACTGTTTTCATCATACGAAATACATTAGTTTTTGTCAGTTGAAATATATTTCACTTTTCCTTTAGTGTTTTAAGATTACACCCCTATTTTTGACACAAAAGTTTTCAAAATATTTTTAAAAACCTTATTTTTTCAAAAAAGATAAGGTTATAAAAAATGAGTTTTTCATGCTGTGGTATTTCTACTGCACTTTTTTATTACAAAGGTACGTAGGCTACACAAAACATTTATTTTATTTAGAACTAAATTAAAGCAAAAAATCTAGAAAAAGGACTAAAATTGAATAAAATCACAATCCTGGCCATACAACAAAATCAGGAACATTATATCACTGATTTTCCTTCATTTAAAAACAAGCTGAACCAACTAATCGTAAAAAGAACCAAGTCACAAAATTGTGTTGAACCGTGTTATATAATAAATAGTAAAATAAACCTAATATAGTAAATATATCTAATATAACAAAGTAAGAATGTAGTAAATAGTTGTAGTGTCAATCTTGTTTCTTTACATAAAAAATTACTTCCTCTAGCTTGTTGTGTAGTCAGAATCCATGTTTTGTAGGTCCTTGATACAGAAAAATCGACTGATGGCAAGACATCTGTCTGTCTGTCCATCCGCTCATCCAGCTGTCACTAGCACCTAAACCATTCAGACGATTTTCTGCAAAATTGATAATCTTCAATCAATCTGAACAAATTCAAAGTCCCATGAGTTTGAAACGGTATTTCAACTTTGGAGGTACTTTACTTGAACCTTCAACATTTTCAAAATTTTCTCATAAATGGCTCGGAACTTTAACTGTCTTTGGATAGCATAGAAATCACTTTTTAAAAAACGGTACAGGTCTCATTGTCGTCTGAATATGAAATGAAAACTCTGGATTTTCGAAAACTGCAAATGTTAAATTTCTTTTTCGGTGTCTCTCTACAACTACAGTATAGAGATTTTTTCTGAACAAAAGACAGTTCTTGAAAAAAAGGTCATTGTTGAGCACTATTGGAGTAATCCTCTGTTACTTCTACATACAATTTGGAGTAATCTTTCATTACTGTAGATATTTATATATTTCTGTCTGTCACGTTTCGTCGCAGTCTGTTGTCAAGAGGACCGCCAGGTAGCATATCCGCGCATGCACCTCCCACCACACACTCCTGCGTCACTACCAAGCAGCCAGAATTGGGAAGGAATAAAGATAGGGGTAGGGTTTAGGACACTTTGCAGGGGTTGGACTAGCCCTTGTGAAGCAGCCAAACTCATTTTGTTGGATTTACAATTACAGAATCATAAAACAATATGTAAAACCTTTAAAAAAATTGATTAATGCAAGTCTTTAAATAAACACACTAAAACCATTGTAAACAACTTGTGCTTTTTTATTATGACATATTTTACATTATTTGTTGTTTTTTTATCCGATTTTACTATAGAAGCTTTTATTTTAGACACTTTGTTAACTGCTCTTCTTAGTCTCAATAAATGCAAATTTTGATTATTCACAAAATTCATGAAAGTAATTGCACAAATAGTTAAGTAAAATAGTATTACCTACATATGCTCTACAAACTTCAACCTTCCTTTCAAATGAAGTAACAAGTTTTCAAATAAACGAATTTGGGATTATGTTCAACTGCATGAAATTTAAGTTTCGATGTTTGGCAAAGATTTCAAAGAAAATATCAACCATATTTATAGTTTAAGGCAATATTACCATGACATAAGTTGTGAAAAAAAAATGCTTAGTTGCAGCACTAGTGGTGTTGCTAATGTTGTATGTAGACAAAAAATGAGTACATTATGATGGGGTCCAGGTTTGGTTAAAAGAAAGCTAAGGAAAGTAAAATGGAATTAATTATAACTATCTTTAAGCCATTAACAGACTAACAACAATTCAGAAAACTTGTCAACTTAGAAGGTAGTACATTTTAAAATGCACATCAAGACTAGGCCTGGCTGTGCTTTCTGAAAACTTTCAATGATAGCCCCTTATCAAACCCTAAGACAATATTTGAAAATCAAGTAACAAATGCTTCTTTCATAGAACAACAAGGATGAAAAAATATGTATGTTCAACAGAAAGATTCAACTGCAGCTCATAGCCTCCTAGAGAAGGGCTTTAGAGCAAGCGCAATTAGAAAGCTATTTAATTTTTTTTTTTTAACAGATACCAGCCAGTACCCTTCACATGATACAGGACAATGACAATATAATAAACTAGAAACAATTGAAGCACTAGATGTAATAAAAGCATAAGATGTTGTATGCTCTTATTACATTAAGAACATTCTGAGAATAGCAGTTTCTCCCTTTACATGGAGATATCAATTTTGTTTCTCTATGTTGCATCTACATGGCTAGAGAGTAGTAAATGTAGAGTCTGATGGTATGCTGTTCTCATACATAAGCCAAAGTGCAATCGCACATGCATAAGTGAGGAGAAAATGTCAGGTATTCTTTGTTTGCCATCTTCATCAGGTATCTCAGCAAGTTTAGATTATGATGATCAGAACGAGTCTACAGTCCAGCAAAAATTTAACACCAACAAACAAAACCGTATTGTCCTTGAAAAACATTAAAACCATGTTTTTGCAACATTTCAGGAAAAGTTGCAAATTTGGAATTAAAATGTACATGTGTTTCCTCTAAACAAAAGCTGAAGAGGGAGCATACGAAACTAAGCCTTGAGTATCTCAACAAAAAATATACCTATATGTATGTCCACAACATAAATCTAAAAAAAAAATGGAAAACCAGGTGTAAAGAATGAAATGAAAAAAGATGTGCTACCTTTGAAAACATTTCTAATACTAGAAAATTCTCAGTGGGACAGCCACATTCTGTCACTCAATGAAAAGGTTTGTTGTGGGTCTTTAAAACATGAGTCAATAAAAAATAAATTACATTCATGGAAACTATAGCTACTATTCATTTGAGTAGATATCCTTCCTTTCTTCCACACCGTAAAGAATACTTATGAATAATGCATTAAGTCATATCTAGAAAATTCTTCATTGAAAAGTGCATAAATATAATGAATATTAACCATCACGCAAAAACAGCCAACAAAAACTTTTCATTATATTTTTTGCAGTGAACAAGTTTTATTGAATTTTTGACAGATTCAACAATTGTGCATAACAACTATGCTTCTGATTACATACCACCCATTAACTTCATTCAATACTTTTTGTTGTGCAGAAAAGAATATTAATCTTCATTATTTCTTCCAAGCTTCAATAGACTTATGCTCTTACAACATCTAATGCTTTAATTATACACAACTGAAAAGGAGAATGAAAAGTTGCATTTACTGCCCCCAAACAAAGATCATTAAGTAAAGAACCCGTCTCTCACTCTCAATTCAAAATAGAAGAAGTGCATCAGAAAGTTACTAGTTAAATCATTAAAGTTGTTTTCGAAAGATAACTTTGCATAATTCCACTACACAATGCCAACTATATCCCATGACCACAATGATGAATTTCTTAGAAGTATACCTTGAAACAAATATATCATTTGCGTCATCACATTTTAACCCTTGAACTGCTGAGAAATCATTCACTCAGTGGATTTACAATTTCCCTTTTGTGTACTTGGATGTGCCATGGAAATATTGGGGAGGGTCTTGAAAAAAATTTGCACATGCATCAAAAACATTAAAAAAATTACTTTTTTAAAAAAGATTTTGGTTTTGTTTCATTTTCAAACAATCACTTTGGACGACTTTGACTGGTCAAAAATCTGTCCAAAGAGAAAATGTGCTTTACATGTACCGTACATTCACATTATGAAAATCTCTCCTTAAAATTATCTGTTATATTCCTATGGATGTAGACAATGTTTAAGGAGCAAATGAATGTTACTGAACCACTGAGGTACAAAAAGGAACAGACACAGCTTTGCTAGACAAATGCTCCACAGCAAAAAAATATTTCATTCATCATAGCTCTGATGTATGTGTGAGCTGTTTCAGAATAACTGAAATGAAGAAAATTCTAGCTAGGTATTTCCAAAACAAGCCATCAATTCCAGCCTTTCAAAGCATAATGAAATGAAAAACATGGTCATAATCCTTTGAAATAGAGCATTTTGAAAACTCAACCAATTGTATTTAGCACATGTTTTGTAATATTATTTACTGTATGATTTTAAATATTGTATTACAATATTTCATTTCATTCAAATGAATAAACTAGCTGTAAATGACTTTATACTTTGCAATTTTTCCTGGATTGCACCTGATTGTTAAAATCACTATTCATCTTCAGAAAATCCGTTCTTTCTTACTTCAGAGACACAACTCAATCAAGAAATAAGAGAACTGCAATTAAACCACAATAAAACAATCTATTGGAATTTGAAGGAAAGGCACTGCCTCTGAGGTGAATGTGGAGACATGTACAGCTCAAATATTTTATTTAGAGCCTTTTTCTGAATGTTCCATACATGTTTTTCACACATTACAACACTTTTTTTTGACTTTCAAACATCTCAAACATGATTAAGAACTATTCAAAAATAATTAACATGATTTATATAGCTGAGCTTATCTTTCTACTAATGCAACAGGTTTTAATATTTTTTAAGTATATTTTTAATGTAAGTAAACAATACATTTTTCAATCTAAAATTGTTGATTGGACTCATTTCCCAAAAAGTTTACATAACATGAACTATGAAGTATTCAAAGACTAATTAAGATTGTACACAAATGTTTGCAATATTTACAAATCATTTTGGAAATAGTTTTTTTACAGATTCCATTTATACAAATATTTCATCAAATCTCAGTAATCAAGAAACTTAATCATAATGTAATAACTAATTTAATTACTTTCTAAAGTAGGAACACTTGTATAACTTTTTACCAAAAGTTCTGAGACTTCTGTGCTGTTAATTAAGCGTTTTGAACCTTTATTCATGACTGTAGCCAAATGAGCAGCTAACACATGTTTACAAGACATATCAGTTCTGGTGCCAACAACATGGTAGCGAAATGCTGGGCAAGGGCAGTAATTCACTTCAGGTAACAATGTGTACAATGATCCACCACTCCCAGTCACCTGGAAGAAAAAAAAAACTTAACAATAGAAGGACCTAAGAACTTCAAAATATATTTACAATGAATGGGATTTCCAATGAAAACTAACCTGTATTACAGTTCTTATACCATCTGGGTCACTAAGGAAAGTTACACAATCCTTTTCCAATAATTCTACAGCTCTTTCACAAACATTTCCATAAACAGAGTGCAGTGCAAGTAAAGATCTGTCTGTTACTAAAACAATTAAATTTTTGATAATTATATATTTTCCTATTTAAATTACAATACTTAATAATTACAATTTCATATGTTGGAAAAGATCTCAGAAACCACTTTATAAATAAATTTTAACAAATTAATTTTCACTAAGACTGGGATAAAAAATAACAAATATAGCACTATCTCTCCGAGAGCTCTGTTTATTCTATTTTGAGAACAAAGAATGAAATACATTTATTCTAGTTTCAAATATCAAATTTATTGTCTCAATTTCTACATTCAGACATATACAAAAAAAATTAAGAATTATTTTCTTTCGAAGATAATGTTGCTCCATAAAGAGCGAAAAGCAGACACTTCAGTAGTCTGAATCTATAGTTAATTTGTAGCTCCCTAAATAGCATAATTGAAATATCAGTCACTAAAACTTGAATACTTGAATTAAATTCTTCAGTTCAACAATTGTACAATATATATAATACTGTAACTAATGTTTGTCTTGTTCTTTAAAACAACAGAAATCAAAGCAAAATGAATATTTTCATTAAGTGTACACTATACAATTTCAATGACAAAAGGTTTACTGAAAGGAACCCTCTTTATTCTTAATACATGTATTACTAATAACACATGCATGCAGAAACTGAATAAAAACTATAATCTCCAATAATGTGACACACAACTATGGTTTTGTTAGACACACAGGTACTACAAGCAAATTCAAAAAGAATGAAATAGTTTCAATTTTGGCCGATAAATGAACATATTTTATCCTTAATTTTCTCTTTTTTCTAAACCCTTTTAATTTTTATTCAGATCAAGAATAATCTATAATGCCATGAACCAGACGTAACAAAAAAATGTTCAATCACACAACAATAAATGTACATTGCCAACAATAAAATAGCATATCCATAAATTCCCTATCTTTACTTTCAACAAACATTCACTTTCATTACATGCAAATCATTTGCTTCATACCATATTCTTTTGTTATGTTTTTATTTATGTTCATATTCTGATTATTGAATTTTTATTGTTTTCATTGATTCTTCAAATATTTCCGTGGCAATGTTCACACAATTTTTTTTTTTCAACTGGACCATGAAAGAATAAATGAAGAGTTGGTTAAGTAAAATGCAGGATGCTTTCAATTGTGACCAGAATTTCCCCAGAATCTTGTGAAATATAATTATATATTAGTAAATATGGCTTGCTTCAGTCATATTGCAGTCAATATTGCTCTTCACTGCACTTCGAATCTTGCCTATTTATTTACAAATCTACAGTGTTTGTTAAAACTGACTTAACATAGGGAACATATTTAGATCCATGTCTTCTTGAAAATTAAAGTCACCAGACCAAAGTGGTACAAACAGAAAGGACCTTAGAGACCAATCAGACCTTAGAGAATTAGGATCTCCAAATTTAGAAGATCGTGATATAATTAGAAAAATTACAAAATCACAGTTTCGAGGTAATAAAAGGCAAATGAAACATGTGGTCTGAGCAACAAAAGCAGAACCATTCATTATGTGTGAGAGATTACTGGGCTAACAACAAGGTCAAAAAGTGTTGATTCCGCATGATCCTAAGTTACCCATTTGCAAAAAAGAAAAAGAAAAGAACATATTTTTAGGCAATACTGAATAATGGAATATCCATAATTATTGATATTTGTGGAATTTCTAAATTCACACAAAACATTTTTAAAAAATCTAGTTTTTCTAAGTAAAAAAAAAGTCTGTAATACACTTTTTTATTTTTTGTTTTTTGGTAACAGTTAATTACATGCAATGTTTTCCCTGCATGTAAAGGAAAAAAGAAAAATTATAAAAATTTCAGAGGCATAATATTTATAATTACAACACATTCATCAGGTAGGATAATAGGAATTTACATTCATCAGGTATCAGTGTCAATAACTCACTACAAGAAATCTACATGTAATTCGTGTATGTGACCAGATGACATGAAACAAATAAAATACGGTTAAGTTAAAATCTTTTCTGCTGCATAATTGTTTCTGTACAATTAAAGGTTATATTGATCAAAAAGAAAAATATTATTTTAACAGTGATATATAATGCATTAGTTGGCATTTGTACTGTATAATTTTTTTAAATGACTTAATAGGCCTGTAATAAGTAATGTACTTCAGCTTCCAGGTCCATGACTGCCATCTCAATGACATTTTTGTCCAGTTTCCCTGATTCAATGAGTAAATGAAATGAGATGGCCCCTTGTTTTGCTTCTAGACATAAATGTAGCTACACTATGTGCATGTTCTGTTAGGTTATCATTTTGCTTGTAGTGGTATGAGTAGAGCTGGAGGGTGTTAAACTATTTGTAATAGAAGGGGGGTAGTGTAGTAAGGGGTGTGTTACTGTTGTTAGCAATGCAAAGGAATAAAATCTGCAATTCGTTTACCAATGCAAATAAGTTTTCTATAACTCAGGAGCGAAAATGTCACCCCACCCCCCCAAATGTTGCTAATCTCATGCATTTTTAATTTTCTTTTTTTAACTTCTATTCATCTATCAACTATTTAGGGGTAAAATGTTAGGAAGGGATTCTGGAGAAAATGAGTGTAGATGGTACTTTTCCTCCTTATGTCACATAGTTTTTTACTGTTCTTTGACTAAATCAAATCAAATCCTTTGCTGCTTACTGCCAGGTATTATCATGAAATGGTTTGCACTCATCAGCTATGACCGGTAGAAAATCTCTTGTGTAAGACTGTGTGGTAACCCCTACAATCTTGCCAGTTAATTATTTTGAGAACTGATCATCTCCATTGCGTGTCACCAAATATGGCACCTTCTGAAATTCTCCTAATCTATTGTCCAATTTAAATACACTGACTTGTGACAGATCAGCTGGACATAGTTGTCCAATCAGGAGCTTCATTATGACTTTAATTTTTTATATTGAAACTCTCAATTGAATAATCACGCCATAGTTGACGATCTGTGCAAGTCACTATATTTAAATCAGACAATAACATCTCAAACCCAATCTAATCCAATCCACACTTGTTGATGGAACATGTCCTCTTGAAACATATCAAACAATGAAGATCTGTCATTTTAGAAAAAACAAGTGGATGTTTTACAATTCATTGATTCAATTTAATTGATAGTTTTCATAGAGGTAATGTTATCTTTCGTTGTGATTGTTCAGAAAGTTTGTCTACATAGAAGATTTAAAGAGCTAACATTTCTACATTTTGAAATTATTTTATACTAGCTGAAGAACCCTCCATTGCCAGGGAATTTTTCATAATTTTTTTATTACACAGAAAGAGGAATTTCATCTATTCCCACCCTTTGGTGGAACCTACTTCTATTCTATCGTATGTCCCTTCCGCCCTTCCCTGCCTTCCACTGCCTCGCTTCAATCTGGAAATACCCAGTTTTCTGTACTCTCTAAAACACTTTCTCATTAAAAAAATATTTAAATTTTATTCCTATAGGGGTTCCTGGCACAAAATTTCTTTCTCTTTATAACTTAAAATAATAAACAAATCTAAACTAAAAAATATAACACACATATATTATTTGTGTGGAATTTTATAACACCATTTTTACCATTTTATACCAATCAATTTCAATCAACTGCCACATTATAAAACTTATTCTTTTTCATATTTTTTCTTCTTATATATTTATAAAGAAAAGTTTGAAATCGATCTTGCTGCATCAATTGACACTTAAAAATAATTGAACTAATTTTAATTGAATGTGTATAAGGAGTGTAGTAAGTTATGTGTTTAAGGAGCCTTGGTAATTTGTGGCTGATGGAAAGGAGCCATTAACCACTTATACAATTATAGTATCTCCAAAAATTCGAGATCAGTCAATCCTGGCTAGACAAAACTTTTTCTATTATCTAAAATAGCAACCTTAAAAACCAGCATTGTCACACATTAAATTCCTCCAAATACCTTTTTTCCAATACTTTCATTACACTGCCGTTTTACTATAAATTATATTCTTGCTGAATCAATCTAATCATTCCTTCAACACCCAAAACTTTCACTCTCCACTATATTAAAACACTTCTCTAAAAAAATGCATCCCTCTGTTAGTTTCAGCTTACCAGTAAATCATTCACAATATATTTTTGTCTCACTGTCGCTCAACCATCTTGCAAATACATAATAATTATGCATAATTTACTACAACTGAAAATGTATGCATTCATACCTTTTGACAACAACATTAACCATATCCATTAGAAAATGACCTCTTCCAAACATTTCGTCTCTTGTAGACTTAATGCACTCAGGCCTACTCATAATTAAAATCAATATCTAAGTTCCTTTTATAAATAAAGAAGAGAAAAACTCGTAATTATTTAGGATTAGACAATTGACAGTGAAAATAAACAAACAGTTCTCTAAATACGCACTTCTGTGCCTTGATGAAATCAGTAGTACATCTCAGACGCCACCCTCTGGTAAACTATTGATATTGATGCATGTCATGAATTGACATTTATTCATGATGCATAATCATGAATCTGTGATGTAAAGCTAGGCGAAAAATTCCAAAAAAGTAATTATTTTGTAAATATATTAAGGTTTATTGATGCACTAAAATATTCTCTCCGCCTCAGAATTTACATGGAAACAATTTACACACCAACCCCATGCAATCGAACTAATATTTACTAATACTTACGTCTGCCATTACTAGAACAAAGGCCCGAAATCTCTTTCATCAAATCTCCACTTACATTGGCCAATAATGAGGCGAAAATTTCATTTCGGTCTTGAGCCATTATAGTTAATATATTTCCACCGTTAATATAATACTTCTCATAGCGATGTGAAAGAATTCATTGGGGAATATAGCGCCTGTCATTGATTCTAACATTCCAATAGAGTACAAGTTTAAGTAAACAACAATTATCCGCTCGGATAACAAATTCGTATTTCTACCGCCATTCCAACAACTTGCCAGCCACTTGCCTATTGCCAACCAAAGAATAACTTATATCCTCTACGTAAATCAAGGTAAAGTAATAAATGCATGGATTTTGAGAAAAATTAATTTGAAACCATTCAAATAATAATTGTAAATTGAATGAGTAGAAAATCTAAAACAAATATTTTAATTTTAAGACTGCAATACAGAAATTATTAGAAATGGTCCGTTTCAATTGCATCTGTATCAACGATCTTGAATTGCGCGTTGCTCTGTATAGTATATATCTTGCATCTCGTTGATCTGTATAGTATATATCTTCTGTATATACTATATATCTACAGTATATATAGTCATGAAAGGCACGGGCAGTTTGACATTCTTAGAATAAAGAAAATATACTTGGGATTTCGTAACGTGGCGGATGACATAAGGTCATTTTTACACCTCCTGCCTTATAAAATGAATCTTTATAACAGTGATAAGCACATATTTCAGGCCATGAGCCCCGGTGAGAAGGACGTTCGCGAATTAATTCAAAACATTAATTTTATAAGGCGGGAGGAGTAAAAATGACCTAATGTCATCCGCCCTGTTACGAAAACCCAACTACAAGTTCACCTTTATTCTTTGATTAGAACGTAGGGATCGTCCATTAATTCCGCTGGCCCGTAGGTTACACAATCGCAATGGCGAAGGTCGTGAATTTACTCACCACCAGAGGCCCAATTTTGGCCAAGAATGCAGTTGAAGCGGCGAAGCCTAAATTCGACACATTTTTGAAATACGCCAAGGTGGAATTGGTGCCTCCTACTCCAGCTGATATTCCACAAATACGATCTGGAATTCAGAAGATTTTGTCCGGAGCCAGAACAGGAAGATGGAAGCAACTTACAGTGAGAGAAGCTTGGTTGAATACTCTCGTAACTGCAGAAGTTTGCTTTTGGTTCTTCGTGGGAGAATGCATTGGCAAGAGGAGCATCGTAGGATATCAAGTATAAAGTAGTGTCAAACTCTTGTAGCAAATCAATTTGTCTATCATATGAAGGACTACAACTTGTGCTTAGAAAGATTACCTTCTGTTTGATTACAAAAGGGAAATGTATGTAAAAATGTTTGGTGTTACATTAAATATTTAAAGTTTCACTTGTGAGTTACTTTTCCCAGTAAAATGGATCCTTGTGCACCTGTGAATACATTTATTTAATGCATTAATATCTTCCAAGGTGAAAGGGTCAGTTAATTGCTAAAATAATATATTTGAACACATTTGTTCCCATTTCATTCTCATTGCTCTTCCTGAAGGCTTGAAAACTTATGTCCAAAAGCCCCAGTGTGAACCAGTCTGTTTTTGTTTAGCAGACAAAATAGTCTTGTAACTGGTTTTCCATTTATTAGGAAAATATTGCCTCGTACCCTTTTTTTTCTGGGATACAGTATTGAATTTCGCCCATTAGCTTCTTCGAAAATAGCTCTTGACGTCTTTTCTTAGTGGAAGATTCCTTGGGTTTCTGTATTTCAAACAAAATTTTATAGTAAGCTTCAAAATTTGTCAAGTTTTGTTCCTTTTCTCTAACTATAGTCTTCATGATCTTCAAAGGAAATAAATGTTATCTCTATATGCTAAGGAACTTGCATTCCACTCATTCAGCATAATGGAATGTTTTGTAATTTGAAGTAATTTCCGTCGCTGAAATAATGCAAAGAAAATAGTTTTCTTCCTAACACCACTCAATGTTCATAGAGAAACACAAATTTAGTGAATTGTGTTGAGCATTAATATTGCCACTCCGAATGAAGAGAGAACAGTGGATAATTCTGCTATAAAAGAAATATACCATTAAACTGAATTAGAACTGCATCTTTTCATCAACTTATTTTTTCTTTGTGGGCACTACTTTTAAAAAAATTATGATAGGGCAGATGGTGTCATACATTACATGAGGGAAAATACCTATGTCAATATTAATGTAATAAGGGGATTTCTCTCTATAAGAAATGCACAATATATTTTTGTGATCACAGTTGCACTAAACATTTTGCATTTTTACAAAATTGAAAACTACTTAAATTATCGGACAATGATTTGCCTATTTGAACAATTGTTTCAAAGCTATGCAGTGAAATCCTTATTAATTTGATTACATCTGCAGATATTCTGTGAAAATGTTAATTATTGATTTAATGTGATATGTGCAAATAGCCAAGAATGCCAAGTCTGAATAACTAATATCTAGAACATTTTTGACATTATTTTAATGCTTCTCAAATTCAGGCATAAAATATCCTGAAATTAGTTTTTAATCATTTACATGTTCATGATGTCAATTTTAATGTAAAAAAATGTGGTTTGTGACCAACATTAACATGGACACACCTTAAGCTACCTTAGGATGATGTGTCAGAAGCGCACATCTAAATTAATTGTTTAGTTGGGATTTTAAGAGAAAGGAGTGCTACAAGATCCAACACACATGAATGAAAATTTCTTAAGCACTAAGAACAAGTAAATTGCATCAATTTTGATCAAAGGTACACTATTCGATTGAATTTTCTAGCAGAAATTATAATTGTATCCAGTATATTAAAAAAATGCAAATTTTCCACAAGATTGTTTATAAAATAAGGGATATCAAGCATGAATAAATACCATTTACATAACCTTTACTTGTACAGGAAGACTTCATTTTAGGGAATGGAAAAGCTCTTAGAATTATCAAGCTGTGATAGCTTTAATTCGTTTTATTATTACGGCGTCTAAATGAGACAAACATGGTAGGGTGAAACAACATTTAAGAACATGTGCAATGCTTGTTGCTTTCTTTTATTCATAATTAAACTATCTTTGATAAAATTGAAGGGTAGGGATTCTGGAGCTCAAAAAAATGTGTATAATACCATTTCTCCAACATTCTTCTGAACTATTGACATAAACTGGTTCCAGTTTCTTTAGTGGCACAAAAGCACAACTTTTCCATCTATTACATAAGCCAATGTAGTGTCAGATTCTTACACAAGTCATAAAACACACAATGGAATAGGCCTATCTCAAATAACATGAGAATCAACTTACAAACAATTTCTTCCTGATGTCATGACAACAATGTTGAAAGTTTCACCTGATAAGTTTGCTTCTCATTTGTTCTGAATGCAAAACATTACTGTATTTCTAATATCAACAAAATTTATATAATCTTTAAAAAACAGTTCAGAACTATATCCTAGCTATGTATTTTAAGAATTTCAAACTGAGAATTTAGATATGCATGGCATTATAAAACAAATGAATCTTCTGTAGGATATTGCTACTCCAACTCATGTTTAAAAGAAACTAACTGAAAACTGCATAAGTAAGAAACCTTGGCAAATCAACTAAAAGAAAATGAAAAATGTCAAAATTGACCTATTATATTCAGCACTACTGTGGTTGTAATGAAGTCGCTCCATGACCTTTCACCTTGGGATCGTCTTGGACTCCAGTGCTAGGGTTCCAGATAATTCCATGAGTTATTCTGCCATCTCTTAAGTTTGGTGTAATATCTTGCAAGTATTCAGATAGCAAGATAAACATTTGCGATCGTTGTACAGAAACGTTGGGGTCCAAAAATACCCAATAATAGTAGTTGTGTGCGAGAGGATTTTGACTAGTGTCACTTTTAATCTGAAGTAAATTTGCCATTAATAAATCAGCAATTAATATTGACAGATGAAATACGACTGCTAGTACAGATCAGCAGTCATATGCTGATCTGTGGCCAAACAGTTCATATGATATGAAGTATTTGGCTACAAAGCGACAAACATGTAGTCTGGGACAAAGAAATATGGACAAAAATTATTTTTAAAGTGCTCACTATAAGCAAAAGACATTCAGAACAATGGTGTCATTTGCACAATAGAATTATGTATATTAATGTAATATCCATAATTATTGATATTTGTGGAATTTCTACATTCACACAAAACATTTTTAAAAAATCTAGTTTTCCTAAGTAAAAAAAACTGTCTGTAATGCACGATTTTTTTTTTTTTTATAACAGTTAATTACATTCAATGTTTTCCCTGCATGTAAAAAAAAAAAGAAAAATTATAAAAATTTCGGAGGCATAACAAAGACTTCTTGATAGTACCCGTGTAACGCAATAATAATAATAATAATAATAATAATAATAATAATAATAATAATAATAATAATAATAATAGAATCAATATACAGTAAAATTTGAATTAATTCATATTTGACTCTTTTCAAATTGAAGATCAATGCATTTAATTCCACCCCTTTGATACTACTGTTATTCTTTATAAGCTCTCTAGACATACAATGTGCTATAAAGAGGATTTCATTTATCACAAGTTGATAATTGGAAGAAATTGCTTTTGAAAAATCTCACCATTTTTAAGATGAAAGTTAGATTAAATTCTGTTCTATTATCTTTTCAAAACAAACAAGAAGTAAAAAAATATGGATGAGAATAATAATTCACATGCTTACAAAATGCACAGGAGAGAAAGGAGGGAAAGAAACAGTTATAAATTAAGCAGACTCCTCTTACAAAAGAGAAATGCAGTACATTAGCTAAAGAATGTGAAGAGACCGATTTCACATATTAATAAGAATTTCATATAGCATTGTGAAAGTTTGAATGTACAATGTATTTACCACAAATGATAAAACAAGAATTTCATAAAAAGATAACAAGAACTACTGCCACTTGAAACTCCTATCTTACAGCTTTCTGCTATTATTTATCATCACATTCTTTCCACTATAACAGTACTACAAAGAAGTATTAATGGATTGACAAATACTGAGACATAAATATTTATTTTCCCATAACATGTTTCATTACATGTTAGATAGTGTGTTGTGCGCAACACTAATTTTATTAATATCCCAATCAAAAATATAAAATGAAATTTAATTTCAGTACCAATCAAACCTTATAGGCTGTTCATACAGAATTCATCATTTCTTTTTAGACACAGTCTTCCCATACATACCATCTAGGAACAAACCCGAAAACACAAGCACTGTGGCAAGCCACTGCCTAGGCAATAATGTATTACCAAATAATAATACTGATCCTAGGACAGTGAAAAATTTTCTTGTTGTTGTCATAATAGAACATGGTAAAGGACCAAAATCACTGACTGTCAAGAAAATAAAAAACTGTCCAAGGGCACTTGCAACAGAGAAAGTAACAAGATGCCAAATTATACTAGGATGCCTTTGAATAAATGATATAAATGTGAATAATTCACCAGTTGAAAGGACTGCAATACCTAAAAACAAAATGGACCATAAATTCATGCTAAGCATCATGTGCCCAGACTTGGTCTGGAATTCACCTTTCATTCGTTCTTGAATGGCAGCTGTCAAACCATCCATAGTCAATGATAAGAGTAACAAAAATTCACCAAAGCCAATCATTGTGTCACTTTCGGTGGATGTTTTGCCATCCTTATACATAAAAAGTGCCACACCAATTACTATCAAAAGCACAAACAGATATTTTTGCATGGAATAACTTTTTCTACCCAATAGTACTCCCAAAATCATAACAGGTATCGGCTTGGCCGATTTCCCCACTACCTGTGTGGGATAGTTAATCCATTGTAGAGCCATGTTACTACAAACCATTGCCAACAAGTATGTTAGAGCACTGCAACTATAATAAAGCGTTCTGGTGTTGTCTTCTCCTTGTTTCATCACAGTTGAAGTTACTATTTTGGCATATAAATAGTTGAAAATGCATTGCACAAGCACCAACGCTAACGTACAAGTGAACTTCTCTTTATTTTCACCTTCACCATAACTGCCTCGGGTGATTTTCTCTTGAAGGATGCCGAAATAAAAGTAACATACAAAAATGCCAGCAGCACAAATAAATAGTTTTAAATTCTTTTCCATTTTAAAATAAGGGGTGTTCAATCAATAACACCGCAATCATTTATGACACAAAACGATCCGGTATGAAGACAACCCCATACATGTGAACTAACCACTGACACTCAGCCAGTACAACTGCACCACGTCACTCATGGTTGTCAACTAAACATTTGCGCATGCTTTCGTATGTGGTTGAATGTAGTCCAAAGAATATCCATAAATTATGTTAGCCCTCCCTCTCCGTTACGATGTCTTACACCACGCCCCGATGTAAGATATATCTTACACCGTGCACCGTACTCCGCACACGGTGTAAGAAATATGTCTCCGCATATTCGAATAATCGGTCGTGAACGATTGCGACTGAATCATAAATGAGTTGACACGCCCACGGTGTAAGAAACATCTTACACTGTGAACATGCCATAGTTGCTGATTAGTGATATTTTCATTATATATTTTACTTTCAATCTTGGGAAATTACATCAAATAGTCATGAATTTGCGTATTCTCTTATCTCTTTACTTGTACCAGTTCACGAATCGACTCCTCACGCCGTGAAATCGGGGAACGAAAATTGAGAAAAATACTCAAGAAGCTTTTCGTAGTGTGAATGTGCGTGATTGAACGCAATTGTTTAAGGCCTGCAACAGACTACACCGAGATGTGCGTTGCCAGAAATGTGCGACGAGAAATGTGAAAAGAGGCCGGCAAGGCTGCGTCCACACACTGGAAATAGGTTATTGAAGGTCTTGAAATGCCTTTATGCACTGGCGTAGCTGAGGTTGGTGTCACCTCCTCTAAATGAAATATAAAAATATCTATATCTCAATAGTTTATAATTATTTAATAACTAGAAGTGCTACAGAATGGCACAGACATTCTCGTAGTAAAGCTTTCTAATTTCTTTGGTGTGGGCTGGTACTGTACAGTCTCGCCCTTCCTTCTTGTCAGCTGCCATCTATCGTCGCCCAAATATGCTTTTTTGAAATTTTCTCAACTTTTCAGTTTCCAAATAGTAGACCCGAAATATTATTTTAAGAATATTAAAGAATGCTAAAATTTTGTCCTAAATAGCAATTTTCATTGAAAAATTCGGAGCCGTCTTTAAGAACGGCGATAAGATGTTCTGTAAATGCGAAGTTTGAAGCTATTTTTCATAGGAATCTATTGAGTTTTCGGAAAACTTCATTTGAAGAAATTTGAAAAACTTCCACTCACAAATTTAATAATGGATACAAATCGATGGAAATGTGCATATTAACGGTGTGAGAGATATTAAAAAAAACACATTGGTGGAATTTAAAAAAACAAAAACAAAAGAATACACTAAAGTGAACTTTACGTCACATTAAATAGTGCAATTAGCACTATCCGCTGGAAAAGATTAAAGAAAACATTTGGAGCCATTTTTGAGAAAATCCCGTTTGAGCGTTTGTGAAAATGCGTAAGTTTGTGCTCATTTTAACAGAAAACTGTTGAGTTTTCGAGAAACTTTATTTGGCATTATTTACAGCACACATACTCGTAAGTACAATAATGGGAAGTAATCGCCTCTAATGTTAATTTACCGACGTGAGAGACAAGTCAAAAAAATTACATTTTTGTAATTTTTGAAAAAACAAACGAAAACAGCAATATGGTGTTTATGTCATCTTATACAGTGCATTTAGCACTATCCATACCAAAAATTAACAAAAATTGGGTCCATTTTTGAGAAAAAAATTGTGTTTGTTATTTTTTAAAATTGCAAATATTCCACACACTATTGCACGAAAACTACTAAAATGTTCAACAAAAATTATGTGACCTAAATGAAAGAACTCTTTATGAGCAACAAATTTCATTTGAAGGAAAAAAAATGTGTCTTCAATTTTATAGTTGTAGGACGACGCCGAAAAAATTCAAACTTTTGCAATTTTCGAAAATTTAGAGTTAACCGTAAAAATCGGACCTATGCCACCTTTATAAGTGTATTTTACTCTATTCTTACAAGAAACTTAAAGAAAAAATTTGGAGCCGTTTTTGGGAAAAGTTTGAAAATGTCCGAGGGGCTTCATGTAAAGTACTCCCAAATATTAAAGAATGTTTTTCAAAATTTCAAAGCTTCAACTAGAGCCAGATTAACAGGGGTTTCTTCAATTTGGAAAATATCGTATGTGTGGTTTAGGCGCTATTAGTGTTCACGGACAGATTTACGGACAGACGGACGTTTCACTTTCAGTTGGTTTTCCGGCATCATGGACCCACAAAACTGGAATTCTGCCTACAGCACGTGTTAGATGAATTTTTTCTCTTAATTTACCTACTGAATTGATCCACTTTCTTGTTTCTAGGACGCGGTAATGATTTTTTCTCTGTCGAAAATTCGCCAGTTTTTCGCGCAGCATTACATAACTTTCTCTATACCACGTATATTACTCCGTATATACGTACGTATACGAGAAAGTAAAAATACAAGTAGTATATTTGCACGATATTAAAGATAATTTGTAGATTATTTTATCAATATTAACGATAAGATAACATAAAGTAATCGCCGAAATCGAGACTCTTGGACTACTGAAGAATTGGGGCTCGCTGCTTATAGTTTCGCGTTTTACTTTACATTCTTTTTCTTTGCTTTCTTAGTGTATATGATTTAATTGTATAACTATTAAATTAATATGTATATATATTAAATTAATATATGTATGTATATATATATATATACATACATATATATTATATATATACATATATATTATACATATATATATATATACATACATACATATATATACATACATATATATATATTTCAAAATATATATATATATATATATATATATATATATATATATATATAATTTTTAAATAAATAATTAAAATTATATAATTCGAACTACAAAATTTTATAATTGATTTCAGCCCCAAGATGCTGTCACCCGGGGCGCACCGCCCCCTCTGCCTTCCCCTCCCTAGCTACGCCACTGTCTTTATGCGCTACAAGCCGAGAGTGGGATAGTAGTTAGCTATGAGATCATCTGCGAATCCCATTTCTTGTTTTATTAAATGCTCTTGTGTAACTTTAATCCATGAAATCCTTGTTTTGCTGCCTTAATCGTAAACCATCTGTTTAACTAGTTCGAATTGCCTAAAGAGAAATTCATTACTGCATTGCACACAAATCATTATTTAATATAAAACACTGGAACGTATGTGACTTTTAAGGGAAGAGTGCAATCTGTGCATATTTTATTGAGCTCCGTAATTCCCCCCTCTGTTTGACTGCATTTATTGGTTGAATTATGAATAAATTGTGAACGATCAACTATTTCAGAATAAAATTCACAATTAATAAATTCATTCATAAATAATACGGATTAAGAAAATAAAGAATTAATTAAATTATTTCAAAATAGCCCTTCAAATTTCTTGCTTCAAATTTTTATTTTTATATGGCTCATTATGAACGGGTTGCATTCAAGTAAGAATATCTTTCACACAAGTTTTTTCTTGTTCATTCCCGTTTAAAGAGAAAATTCAAGTAAACAATTAAAAAACTGGTTGTTTATCGTGTCTTTTACTGCTAAATATTATAACCTCACTTAGTTCTAGCACTGTTTAGTGTTTTCCTGCTGTAGGGAAGGCTTAAATGTCATATAAAAAATGAAGTAGAAATGTGTCCTAGAAAACTCGCTCGCAGACTGACTTGAGCGAGGAACTCTTTCGCCTCCGAAGAGGCGAACGAGAAAACTCTTTCTAGTGTGTAAGGGTCGGTAAATGCCCCTTGTTTCGATTTTGCACATTTCACGTTGCACGCATCGCATTTCTCGGTGTAGTCTGTTGCGGGCCTAATGGTGTGACAATAGCTTCTTTTAATTTCATACGTTCGTGCGAAGTCTTTTAATGGGTTCATAATTTCTTGAAGAACACGCGCGAAAAATGATTTTGCGGCGAATGTAGAGAATCTTGTATTTATGGATTGGAATTAAATTACCAGAAAATTTAGACTGTTGACTAAAACAATAGTGATGTTTATCAGAAATGTTTAAGAAAATCAAGGATAATAAACTCCACATGGAACTAGTGGTGGCAGAACAACACATACTTTCTCGTATTATTTCAAAATTTGCAATTCTCTAAAATTCAGAGAGTTCAATGAAAATAAGACCCCAGTCATTCTTTTAAATCCCTTCTTCTATCCGTGAAAAAAATTACAGAAAAAATGTTGATCGTTTTTTGACGGAAATGTTAATTATTTTTTAAATTGCATATATTTTGCGCCAAAATACACGAAAACTATTCATGTTTTCGAAAAATTGAACATAAACTTTGAACATAAACTTTTGCAATTTTGAAAAGATCTCAGATTTCAACGAATATGAGACCTGCATCATTATCTTAAACGCCCTTTACGCTATCCGAAGATCAACAAATTTAATGCCGTTTTTTTTTTGAGAAAATTTTGAAAATGTTTTTGAGGCTTCATGTACAGTACACTCAAAAATAAAAATATCCGTTTGAAACTCCCAAAGCTTCGAGTTCATTCAGATCGACTGGGGAATATTAATTTTGGAGAAAATCAGCTAAACGGTTTTAGGCGCTAGCGTTGACCACAGACGGACAGAGAAGACACGATACGTCTTCAATCCATTTTTCTGTATCAAGGGCCCACAATATATTTTTTGTGTCTACACCACATGTTACAGGAGTTTTCAATTTTTTTCTATATTTAGCAACAGGATGCATCCACTTTTTCGTTACCAGGGCCCGGCAATAAGGGTTTTTCTGCCAAAAATTCGCTTTTGTCCGGCGCACGATTGCATAACTTTCTCTTCTTACGAAGTACCTCGTAAGAGCGAGAAAGTGAAAAGAACAAAGCAACAAGTATATGGGTCATTTGGAAAAAATAGAGAAAGGATAGACATCTGGTTTGAAATGAGAATGGCTGCATTTTTAGGATATTTTAAACGTCTTTTTGGAAAATCGATTTAGCTCATTTTAGGATTTTATCGTTTTTTTTCTAATCATGGTAGGATCAGGCAATAAATGCTGTAAATAGTATTTAAATTACTGACTCATTTGATTCAAACTCGAATGAAGTACTTTTTAAAAAACAATTAAAATTTAAGAATAATTTTTCAACTTAGTAAGTAAATAATTAAAAAAATAATAAAATAATAATAAAAGTAAATAATCAATCAACCAAACAAACAAATATTAAAGTTCGGTCAACGCAACATGAAACCACTGGGGAATACTGCAAATTTTTGTCTATAATTTTTATAGAAAGTATTTTTCAAACCAACTTTTGAGTGCTTGTCGTGCAAATTTTGAGTGCTCATCCATTCAGAATATCCGAGTATTTTATCAGACAAAATGTGCTTAAAATTGACTCAAAAGCTTATTTTCGAATTTTCAACGTTTCCTCCCCGGACAGACTGTACTATAGTATAGAGAGGAAAAGTAGTGGAATCACCTCAAAACTATGATCTCATACCTCTTCGTCAGATCTGCGTTTAAGGTTCTAATCAGCTGACCTTTGCGCTCTCATCAAGATTAAGGCCTGTTAATGCTGTTCCAAAGACGCTTAAGATTGGTGCAGCTGGGCAGGAGAAACATGCAATTTTGTACTCGAAAATCGATTGGTATAATGGGAATCGATGTCGTGCATTCTGTTAGATTAGAAGCTTTTGAGCTGAAACTTGATAAATATGTGAGAAGTAAGATTCATTTATAAGTATAGGACAGTCACAATTTTCATTAAACCTCTGACATGTAGAAAATTGCAAAAATCTTTTTCGTTTCGAAAGAAGTTTAAGCTTTTCCCTCAATCATATTTCGTGGTTTTTGCTTTAAATGAAAGGTAGAGGTCTTTTGATGTTTTATAGCTGACTATTATTAACGTTTTTTTAATACTCGCATAAACACAAAATTTTAATAAAATCATAAAATCAATCAAATGAACGCCTATCTACCGTGATTTGTTCATTGTTTCATTGCGGAGTTGTAATCAATGCATTGAAAGTTTTCTCAAGCAATCAAACTTATTGAAAGTTTCCTCTTCGAGAAAACATGTGAGTGTAATGTTAGCTTATATCGCGAGAAAACATGTAACGTGTGAGCTAATATCGCGAGCTTTCATAAGTCCGAAGAGTCCTTTGAAGCCACAAAGAAATAGTTGTAACTGCCTCACATACGAGAATCGGTTTGTCGGAGATGGAACAATCCCCAACGTTTCTTGTTATTACGCGGCCATTTTGCCGCTTGTAAGATGACCGTAGAGACTCCTGTAGGCGTGCACTATTTATGAACGTATAAGCTCGTACCTTAGGCCTAAGGTACGACGTTATGACTTCAAGGTCCGTCACGTGACTGTTAGTACATAACGTCGCTACTTTACGCGTGGCGCTAAAACTCCATAATAAGAAGCCATGGGCTATTAGAACTCTTTTTACGAAATTTATCTCAGTTTCGTTAAGATTGACTTTATATAATCAAAGTGGATAAGCATAAATGCACGACAATGTAGTGTTTCGAGTAGTAGAATTCTTCATAGTTTATTTTTTCTGACATGATAATACAATTTCTCTTTTCGTGGACTTCAAAAAGTAATCAAATAAATGTATACGAAAATATCATTTCAACAGTTCAGAAAACAAACATTCAAATGAAAACGAGCTTCATATTAAAATAGGTCACCACCAAGGACGAAGTGCTCGAAAAATCCATCTGTGGTAATTATTGTTTTTATGACACGGTCTGAGAAAAAGACGATGTGTCGCAGGTTGCTGCACAAGACACAACTTTTTGGGACGGTGGACCAGCAATTGCGCTGATTCGTAGTACGACCAAGGTCCATCAGCGACACGTGACGAACATGAAACCAATATGATACTTTCTTCATCTCCGTCAATGCAGTATTCAGCAACTGCCAATTGGCCTTCTACATTTAAACGAATTAATTGGGTGTGTCCATATCCATGACATGGCATCATTTTCATTAAATTGGGTGGTCCGAAGAGTGTTGAATCCATGCATGAGTTGGTTCCCATATTACGAAGCTCTCCCCAATGCACGTTTCTGGGAAGATCTGGAATAATATCGTACGCTACGTTCTCCATATACCATTGGAAGCCTTTGCACCGGAGTCTTTTTTTGAGGCTCAGTTGCTTTGAAATATCTCCATGGTCCAAAAATCGAGCTAAAGGTACTCGAGTGTAAAAGTATTCCTTGTGTTTAGGATCAAACCAAGTTTCTACAACGCGCTTGTAATTTTGAAGATCCAGAGGTCCTTTTCCACTTTGCCCAAAATCGTAAGGCAAAAACTTTCTAAAAACGTGTCCAACTCGAGAACACGGCACCCATTTTATACTTCCACCACATTGCCAAATCTTGAACGATAGTTCCATATTTTCACCGCCCCAAATGAGAAGACCTGGGTCGTATGCTTCGAGGCGTAAAAAAAACTGACGATCGATGGCAAACAGGCCGCCGGCATGAGTGGGAGACTCGTAAGGCTCACTTTTATATTTCCTACTTTTTTCCTGTTGCGCTGTAAGTTTATGTTTCTCGTACAGCAAACTCCAATCAAATCCACCCCGATAATCACCGTTGAGATTTTCAGAGTGATAATGAAAATTGTTCAAATCTATGACATCGATAATAGGCACTGTCATCACAGTTCTATCTCGATAAATTGGCTCTAGTAATGGAGGCAGCCAATTAACATTCACCTCACAGTGAGCATCTAGAAAAACAATTATTTCCCCTCGAGCTTCCCTGGATCCCCTATTTTTAGCCCTAATTAGTCCCTCTCGTTTTTTATTTCTTATTAATTTTATTGTTTCGCTGAATCTGGCGCTGTATTTTTCGATTTTTTCCCTTAAAACCTTTCTTTCGCTACCGTCGTCAACAAGCAAAATCTCTTCAAGGTATCTTTTAGGAGTTCTGTTCATGATGCTGTTAACAGTCCGAATCAATGTGCTCCAGCCCTCGTTGTGAAAAACGATAATGATACTAACTCTCGGCATATCTACAGGATAGTCCCAATGTTTACATTCAGGCAATCGAGTGTCCGGAATATGCCTATTTAGTGATATGTTATCCGAGCATGCCATATTTACTCCGTATTTCGCTATCGAAAGTTGCGATATGTTTTTTTGAAAGCAGTAGGGACTGATTTTTTCTCTAGAATCAACTTTTTCTTCCCTTTTGCTTGTAGACTCAAAGTTGCCTAAGCGACCAACCAATTGTGCTGCTTTTCTCGATTTTCCGTTTCTGATGTTTGATAGAACAACTTCATTTACATTGTCATTCTGTGTGATAAAATACATGTATAAAACAGCTCCGGTCATACTTACAATGAAAATCACCAAGAAAAGTCTGTTTTTCTGCAATTTAACTCTCATTTCGATAATTCTAATATACCTATGTGACGTGAACACTACACTTAAAGTAACTTGTAATCACACAAGTAACTTGTAAAACGTAGGAACTCGAATCATAAAACTTCGTAACGCCATAGACCTTCAATGAAAAGAATTAATTCCCTTACTTCGCGTTTGACACTAAGGAAACGGAATGGATGTTGTTTGTGCAGCGGCAACAAATGTAATTCAAGAAGAAACAAATGATTTCAAAAATAACAAGGTAAATTAATGGCTTACTTTTCAGCAGAATTGAAATAGCTTCCCAAGAAATTCATATTTTAAAAAAACGTAATATTAGTTCGTAATAAGTTTAATTCAGAACTGAATACAGTTGCATTTAGTTTAATATTTTCCAGCATTGAGTACTTTGTGTAAATATAATAGATTTGGTGAAAAAAATCGCCAGGTTATCGAAGCACGCCAACAAAACAAATGCTGTAGTACTTACAATATTCAGATGAATATCTTCCATCCAACGCGCTAATGCATTATATTCCTTGTGGTACATACTGCTACACTTTTTAAGTAATACATTTTGTTCCGTATTCATGGTCTTTTTCAAAAATTCACTCAGGAATATCTGTACAATCATCCACATTCTCGGCTACTTCTGGATAACAAACATTCTTTGCCATTGTTTCCAAACCAACTTCTTTAAAGAAGTGAACATCGTTCATTAGATATAATTTTAATTCGATTTATTGTATTATCATCAATAAGTAAATGAGTATTATTAATCATATATTTTTAAAAGCACCACGGGGTTAAGTTGATATTTTTACTCTTCGGGCCTAGAAGTCACACAAAGTTTTTGGAAGTCGCTCAAGACAGAGCATAAACATCTTGAGTGCCCTTTGGACAGTGCTGACCAAAGATATTGGATAGTATTGCTCCTGACATTATGTTCTGACATTCAGCCGGTTCGCAGCGGGTCACGCGAACCGATTATTAAAATTATTGTAATTCGCAGAAAAAAACGTTAAAATTATTATGATACGCAGAACCAGTTGAAATGTATTACAAACAAGTTGTTAAAATCATTATAACTAAATAACATATTTCGTTTGAAACACTGTTGCTTTCATACGAGAACACTTACTATATTATGGCATTACCTTCTAGATATCGATTTGGTTTTGTACTCATAGAAAACTCAACCTATGAGATTCCTAAACAAATCTTGAAATACGATCTAGTGGGATATGAAAAAGCTCTCGAGTGGTTTGCAAAGAGGCTCCAAGAAAGCTCAATTATGTAAGTCTGTGCTTATATCAATCTAATGCATTTATACTGGGTTACATTTACTGGGGGGAGGGGCTTACTAACTAACCTTAAATTATACTTACAATCTGTGCATAATTCTAGACTTATATAAGATAAGATTAATTTATTTAAACTGGTACCTAATTCTATATAAATACATGTTTACGTTGGTTAATAGTCTCAAAACGTAATAATAATAATAATAATAATAATAATAATAATAATAATAATAATAATAATAATAATAATAATAATAATAATAATCCTCTCCTATATTATTTTAGTGGTATAGATGGGTTTTGAGGCTCTCACACGCAACCAATCTTTATAAATGAGGTCTCTAAAGAAAGAGAATTTTACGGAGACTTGACGAATTTCACTTTAAATTTAAAAATATAAAGGATTTATTTAAAATACGCATCTATATATGCGTGCCAAAATGCAACCCACATCACTCGGTCAGGAGTGCTTATATACTGCTGCGATATTCACCTGGTATTGATCGGAGAAACCACAGAAAACTACCGATCAAAGCAGCCGACCGCTAGAATTTCCCTCCAGACAGCGACTGAATTCGACTTAGCTCTCGCTAGCGTCGAAAATCCTGCCACCGTCTGTACTCGAACCTAGAACCTCACGGTCAGAGGCACTGCAGCGACATCAGTTAATGCTCTGAGCCATCTCTCCCGGTCAACTGTAATGAAACCATAATAAATTATTTAATTATCTTTCGCAGACTACCGTAGCTTTCTCATCTCGTCTGTTCGCTCACTGATGCCCGACCTGTCGGAGCCAGTTGACAACACAGCGACATTAAGTGGTCTACTCGTCTGACGACACTGCCATGCCAACATATCAATTCCTCCTCTGTTGCCTTCCCATGGCGTCTGTTTTTGATTCTTTTGGACGGTCGCGGGGCGCTTTCCACCCGATTGCCCTGCGCCTTAGTTGCCTTGCTTTTTTTTTCTTCTTTTTTTTCGTTCTTCCCTTCGTTGCCTTGCTCTTGCATTCCTCGAGTCCGCACTTTTGGGCTTTTTGGGCATTGCTTTCGATGCGGGCGACCGGAAGAGGTGGCTCGGGGCGTCAGCCGTTGTCGCTGCAGTTCCTCTGACCGTGAAGTTCTAGGTTCGAGACTAGACGATGGCAGGATTTTCGACGCAAGCTAGATAGCTAAGTAGGTAGTATTCCGTGCTTTCTCCGATCCACATCAGGCGAGCGCTGCAGAAGCACCCTAACAAACGGGCCATGAACTACGCGTGATCTTTTCTTCCTCTTCCTTGTTCTATCATCACTCCTTATTTACACACACGCGCGCGCGCGCACACACACTCACATGCTCTACACTATCTCACATGTCGGGAGCTTAGATCTTGTCCAGGCTGCGGCGGTGCCCGGTGGTGGGAGATACCTGGTTGAGGGAAACCCCGTTAGCCGACCGTAGGTCGGACAAGTATATCTATCTCCTTCCAGCGGCGGAAAATTACCGCCACCTCCAGAGAACAAACACGTGAAGTACACTCGACTATTGATCTTAGCTGTTAATGCGCACGCAATCATCAATCAATCAATCAGTCGATGTGGGCGGTCCCCTTGACTTAGTGGCAGATCCAAAGGGAGCGAAAGCACGAGAACCCCCCCCCCAAAAATAACACTAAAAATTTTGGACGAAATTTTACTCTTCTTTAATATTCTTGAAGTAATAATTCGGTTCTACTATTAAGTTACCGAAAATGAAAACGTCAAGAAAATATACTTTGACATTAGATGACGATAGATGACATTAGTGACGATAGATGGCAGCTGATCAGAGAATAGAGGAAGACCTTAAAGCCAGTCCACGCCAAGGAAACTAGAAAAATTGCTACGAGAAAGTCAGTGGCATTCTTTAGCACCTCTAGTTACTTTTTCGTAACTATCCGCATATACGGGAGTAATGTACGTAGTATAGAAAAAGTTATGTAATGCTGCGAAAAATCAATTTCGAGATTTCAACGAAAATATACGTTTTGGGGTCCCCTGATAACGAAAAAGTTTTTGTTTGTTTTTTTCAAAACGCCCATCCGTCCGTCAGTCCATCTATCCGTCCGTACTAGCGCCTAAACCACAAGTACGATCTTTTCCAAATTGAAGAAACCCCTGTCTATCTGACTAGTTGAAGCTTCGAAATTTTGAAAAACATTCTTTAAAATTTGGAGATACTTTGCATGAAATGTCTTTTCAAAATGTTCTCCAAAAAGGCCCAAAATTCTTTCTTTAAATTTCTTGTATAAATGGATCAAAATACACTTATAAAGGTGGCATAGGTCCGATTTGCACGGTTAACTCTGAAATTTCGGAAATTCAAAAAGTTTGAACTTTTTTCGGCGTCTTACTAAAAATATAGAATTGAATACAGAGATTTTTCCTTCAAATGAAATTTGTTGTACATAAATAGTTCTTTCATTAAAGTCATGTAGATTGTTTTGAACATTTTAGTAGTTTTCGCGCAATAGTGCGTGCAGTATTTGCAATTATAAAAAAATAACAAAATCAAGATTTTCTCAAAAATGGCTTCAATTTTTTTCTTTAAAATTTTGGTAGGGGTAGTCCCAAATGTACCCTAAACAATGATATAAAGGCCATATTGCTCTATTCTTTTGTTTTTAAAAAATTACAAAAATGTATTTTTTTGACTTGTTTCTCGCGTTGGTAATATTTACATTAATGGCGATTTCTTTACATTATTATATTTATAATTACACGTGCTTTAAATAATGTCAAATAAAGTTTCTCGAAAACTCTAGTTTTCTTGTGAAAACGAGCTCAAATTCAGAATCGCTCAAACCCCATTTTCTGAGAAATGGCTCCAAATTTTTTCTTCAAATTTTTGCAATGGATAGTGCTAATTGCACTGTTTAATATGACTTAAAGTTTATTTTTGTGTATTCATTTGTTTTTTTCAAAAATTACACTTTTTTTAAATACCTCTAACGTCGTTAATATGAAAATTTTCATCGATTTGTATGCATTATTACACTTTTGAGTGAAAGTGCTTCAAATGACTTCAGATGAACTTTTTCGAGAACACAATAGATTCCTGTGAAAAAGAGCTTAAATTTCGCATTTACAGTAATGCTTAATCGTCATTTTCTTAAAAATCGCTTCAAATGTTTTAACGAAAAGTTCTATTGAGGACGAGTTTTTACTCTTTATTAATATTCTTGAAGCAATAATTCGGTTGTGCTACTAGGAAAGAAAAAAGTTGAGAAAATATTTTAAAAAATGTACTTTGGGTGACGATAGATGGCAGCTGGTCAGATAATGGTGCAAGACCTTAAAGGCAGACCGCGCCAAGAAAATTAGAAAAATTTATACAGAAAAGGCTGTGCTATTCTGTGGCATCTTTAGTTCATTTTATGCTATTCTTTAAATACTGATTTCAAAAATATTAATGGGGAGGGGTATCCTAATTTAAATTGGCCCCTCCTCTCTGAAATACTTTTTGGATTAAACCTTGACTTGACTGGCATTTTCCACACTTCCAATCTTCGTTTCATACGAGACGTAATTGTGCCTCATGAATGTCATGAATTATATTTTAAGGTTTTCATTTAAACATTAATTTTCTATTTTATTCTGACGATTATTTTTACTTTCTCGCTATCGCTTACGCCGTAGAGAGAAAGTTATGTATTGCTGCACGAAAAACGACGAATTTTCGGCAGAAAAACTCTTGTTACAGGGCACATGGATAAATCCAGCTGTCATATTTAGACAAAAAATCCTCTCACACGTGGTGTAACCTGAATCCATGTTTTGTAGGTCCTTGATGCCGAAAATCGAATGACGGGAAAACGTCTGTCCGTCCGTCCAACAACGCTAGCGGGTAAATCGTTCAATCGATTTCTCTAAAATTGATATTCCCTAATCGATCTGGCTGATGTCGCGGCCCCTTGAATTTGAAACCAATGTATTAATTTTGGGGGATACTTTACATCGAGCCTCTGGGACATATTCGAAATTTTCAAAAAAATGGCTCCATCGTTTTCGACTAAATTTTGTTGTGGGACAGTGTGAAGGACATTTAAGAGAATGGCGCAGTTCTCATTTTCGTTGAAAACTAATTTTTCGAAAATCGGAAAAATTCAAATTTTTCGGCATCTTCCTACAACTACAATTATGAAGATAGATTTTTCCCTTAATAAAGTCTGTTTCTTAAAAATAGATTTTTAAATAAGGTCATGTACAAATTTTCATTTTGCGTGAAAGTACGAGCGAGAATGTACTGCTGTTTTAGCACCACTAGTTGTAGTTTAAATTTAGTTTCTGGAAGCGCTCTACTAGCTTTTCAAAGCGACACCAGTATGTACGTCCTTGCTGTACGTAAATGAAAGTTTCTGCCCAAAGCTAATAATTGGTGACTATCACGCGAATACTCCTACACGCGTACGATGACGACATAGACGAACCACATCCTGCCCGACAAACTCTTAAATCCTGTGACATTGTTCATAAGTTCTAGGCTGAACCATTGTTCGCACGTTAAGAGTATTGTAAGGCATAAGCGTTCCAGATCTCACTCTATTGTGACACACAAGAAAATTCGATCACCTGCCAGTATAAAGAGTGAATGTATGTAAAAATATGCTATCGATTTAGATTTAAAAAAAGAGAATTAATCATTGAATGACATCTTGCTTACGGTTTTAGCACCGCATTGCAATAACGCTTCACACTCCGAGAAGCGAGGCGCATGTAATCTCGAAAAGGTTCATTTTCACAGTAGGATGAAATCTTTATGATACTTCAAGAGGCAGTTTTGTTTCTTGTATCTGCTTCTTGTGCTCCCTTTCCTCTTAAACCAGTGTTTATCAGTTTGATCACGAACATCTCCTATCCATAGTGCGAAACATTTCCTTTCACTGACAGTGTGGTCAGAAGTGGAGAAATAAAACGAGTGCAGTTCGAAATACAGATGTGTATTTTATCTTTTTATTTCAATTTTTGAATTAACACTTCTACTCAGCGCAGGAAGCGAATTACAAGTTCCAGTTCTGAATTCATTGGCTGGATCCGCTACTGACTTTGTGTGAAGTTGATGCACATGCTATGATTAAATTTTATTGTAATGCGTAATACATAAATAGTAACGTTTCGGAAATCATTGTTTACATCTTCAGGCTGGAGTTAAAATGTCAAAAACCAATAAATACAATATTTTAAAACAATAAAGATTGATTACATGTGGAGAAGTCCAAATAAATTAGTAGAATATCAATCTTCTTGTGACCAATTGTGGATAATTATTATTCAATTATTATTTTCTTTTCTGTCTGTAGATGTAACAACTTGGTCAGACTGAATTTGGTCTTTATTTTATTGACAGATATTTATTATTTGGGATAGCAGTTTTACATCAAAATAATAAAAAGTTGTTTGCAATATACTAAAATGTATAATACATAAATCGCAGCATTGTCACTCCTTTGTCACCTTTTCGAACAAGTTTACTCTCGGAAATATGTTCCACAAACTTATAGGACAACGGGTAAAATATATCGAGATAATTCACACATATAATACTTTCACCAAAATCAAAAGATGAACATTTACGAATAGATGGAGGATTAACTTGTTTCTGCCCCAAGCCCTTCAATTAATGCATATATTATTTTCTATTAAGAAAATGAGTTGATTCTAAAGCCTTTACTTAATCAGAACGAAGGGAACATTCAGGAAATGTTTCTTGATTATAATACATTGACAACGCACGTTTTGGACGAAGAAGAAATGAATGCAGCATGTTGAGGAATCCGTAGGCCACGTAATTGCTCTGCTTCAGCACAATTGCAAAAGTCGCTGACGGACGAACAGTTGTGGACGTCGCACACACAGGAATGCTTGCCTAAGCAAGTCGAACACAACGAGCTCCTCATTGAACCTTTAGAAAGAAATCACACGCTTCTCATGTGAAAATGAGATAGCTTATTAATTCAACGTGTTAATTTTTAAGGTTTTTTTTATTTGATCAATTCACGCACGTGCACAAGATGTAAAAATATCCTAAGCCACTTCCCAGTGCCTCTGTCTTATCCATTTGACTGAAGAGAGTGGTACTAGATTATGTGTTTTAGATTTTAATACGATCAGTCGTATATAATAAGAAGTTTTCAGTTCCAGTAATTAATCTAAATACTAGATAAAATGTGTGAGAGGTGTTTATTCCATAATTATTTATGAACCACTGCTCCCAATTACTTCCAAATATTACACAAATATTTTCGAAAAGCCGAGAATTGAGGTTTCGGGACCTGAATATGTTTCCACATTTTTTTATTCCCCGCAATTAGAGTAAATGGAGACATGCAATGAGAAAGGTCGTTTTCGAGCGATAGTTGCGGGCGTTGGTTGCTGGTGGTGATTACGGGTGGTGGTTGCGGGCGTGGTTGTAGGCGAAGCGGGCGTAGGGGGCAAGGAGTGGCTTGACGAGCAGGGGCTGGCGGTACTGTTTTAATAGACGGATGAAATTAATAAAAACTCGGTCAATGATGTATACAAGTAATTAGGTACTTCGTAGTAATCTTTATACTGTAATGTAGTAAACCTCAGTTCGAGCGTCCATCACTCACTAACGGCTCCCTTCCGACCAATTGAGACAAATGACGCATTCAACTCGTTTTGGCCTCCCAATGGAGAACTGCTCATTTTTTAGATCCATCTACAATATTCTAAGAAATTTCTCTTAAAAAGTTATTGATTAATTTTAAGCAATTAGAACGTACTTTTTGTGACCAACAACACCTACAGAAGGGATCAATAACTCAATCCATTCATCACGACCAGAAAAATCGATTGGTGCAATTTTGAGCAGATTCCACCTAGGATAATCTAGAAAAATGCGCGTTTTTTTATGATTTCAATGTAGTACTTACGAGAGCATTGGTGAAACACTGTGAATAACATTTACATGTAAATCGTAACTTGATTCGTCACAATCGCAACAGGTGCACTTAATTTTGTTATGAATTATCGACAAAGCGAGATGAGGGGGAGTTTTAAAGGTATCTTGAGAGAAGGTCGTATTCGAATGCTCTCCGCATTAATCGATTGGTTCTCTTTCTGACCGGATCTCTCCAAATGATTCCAGAATAATTGTGGAAAAAGGGGTTTTAAGGCACTTACATTGGTGAAACGCCATGGATTGCCACACTGCCTCTCCGCCTTAATGTAAATCCGAAGTACAGAATTCAGAAAATTGACGTTGGAGTTTCGTTATATTGTTAGTAGTTAATCCTACTAAAGTAATGAAACACGAATTTTTTAAAAAAAGGGCTTCTACCTGAAGGTTTCTATCTGATCTTCAAGCACATTGATAGAAACGGACAAAAGTAGAACACTATCCAATTTTTTCTTCATTTTATTAACTTCATGTCATATACCTCTGTCTTGATAAACGGGCTACATTCTAAGTAAAAAATGTAAAATGAAATATGAATAAATAGATTTAAAAGCAAATTTATTAATGAATAAAACTACCTTGTTAACTGATTTTTCTCTGAGAAAATCATTTAATCAAGGCAAACAGCGCGTACTACACGGGTAATCGAATTTGACCAGGGATCTCAAATGTGAATTATTGAAAGTCTTTAATTTCTACACTAATTTTCAAATCCAGAATTATGTAATACACAAAGTATTGTTTAAAAATAAATGTTTTAAACTAACACTTGAGCATTAGTTTCCTCCGTGCGTTTTACACACACTTTCTTTTCTGCAGAAAAGATCTCATGAGATCCCAGAAAAATATCATTTCGATATACACGTTTTTGTATGAGGATTTTTTAAAATTTTATTACCATAATTTGAATTTTGGGAATTTCTAGACCTCCTGCAGTAGACCCTAGACTCAAAAAGAATCTTGGTTCAGACAATACGATATCTCATTATTATTTATTTATTTATTTATTTATTCAGTCAAAAACAGTCAAAAACGGTGTGTGACGTATGGGGGAGAAAATCATCATTAAAAAGTACCCTTACAGTGTGTAAAAGCTTGTTGCCTGGAGTTTATTTATTTACATATTTATTCACTCATGTCACATTCATCACCTATTTTATTGCGTGATTTCTAAGCATATAGGCATGTATTATTTGCATATGCACTTATTCTAATAATTTGTAGACATATATATTCAATTTATTGTTTTATTACTTGAATCCCATTTCGATACATATCATTATTATGCTTAGAGATTCTGAAATACATTTTTAAATTATCACAGTAAAAATAAAATTTCACAATTTAAGAACTTATCTTTGTACTACATTAAAATTTTGTAACAAAATTTTGCTGCAAGAAATTATCATAAGTATTCTTAATTTATATCGACTGGCCAGCAGTCCATAATGTTCTCTGAAATTTAATTATTCCACTTGTCTACTTCTCTGCTAAGATTTCGGAAATCAATATTTCTAACAAAAGCAACTTATTTTCTGTACAATGTTTGTAATTCATTTAGAAAACATTTCTTGAAAGAAGATGCTGCATGAAATATTATTATTATTATCAAAAACGTCTAAGCAATACTTTTCAAAAGCGTGAATATGTGATGATGAGTATTAAGTGACTTTTTTTGTTGCGTAAAACAATTTCAAACTTATTTTGAATAACAATATTTTGGGTTATTTGTTTAGTTGTTCCTTATTAAAATACATGTATCTAATCATTAGTGACACTTCTCACTTTCATTTAGTAATCAATGAAGACTGCCTCGTAGTCTTCCATTTTCTCCGAAGTTCAAAATAACCAGAAAGAGGTTTGCAAAGAAAGAACGAAAAGTGGATGGAAGTAATTACTGACAATCCTATCTTTCCTCCAGTATTTGGTCTCGCAGTACACGCAAAAATGATCAATGATGAGCAATTTTGTCAGCTTTGTATTTTATGTCCAAAGGGTACGATATTCATTATGTGGAGCAAACGAACCTGTGAAGTTGGATTTACCGTCTGCTTATGAATAGAAATCGCACAATTAGACACATATTTGAGCCGTCGATTGAAGTTGCATCTTCAAAGGGATGTCACGATTCTAACATTGCTTCTTTTTCTTTCTCTTCGGCGCTCTGGGAGTTTGGAATGATATGAAGTTCGACGGACTGAAAAATATAAATAACACAAAAACATATTAGTGTTCTTGTGAAGCAACCCAATACAACAAGTTTCAGATCAAGAAAAAACATGAGAGTGCTAGGAGAAGTGGGTCGCATTGGGTGCCCATGTGTCAACAAATAGAAGAATTCCTAATAATACAGCCCATGCACAGGTGTGCCGTGAATGAATTTTCAGAAAACAAGTATTAGTTAACATTATAATACAGTAGAATCTCGGTTTTCGTGATGTCCAAATGTTCGTATCAAAGCGCGCGTGTTGGCCGCAGGGAGTGGCAATAAAGGCAAAAAGGCTAGGTGTCCACTCTGGGGATTCATCCTGTCGTTGAAAGTTACCGACGTGTGGGGTAGAAGCCTCACCTTGTATCCGTTGGCGACGAGGGCGGGGGCGGGGGCGGGGGCGGGGGCGGCGCGGGCGCGGAAGAAGCGGCGGACGAGGGGGCTGAGCAGGCGCGCGTCCACGTCCTGGGGCCGGTTGGCGCCCGTCAGGAAGCTCACGGGCAGCGCCACGCCCATCGACACCACCACGCCCAGCAGCGTGTACCACAGGTACGACACGCGGTACAGCGGGAACACGTCGCTGCTGCAACGCGAGGCGCGCAAGCCCTCTTTAAAAGAGCCCGTTGCGTCAACAAACTCAACAAGCGCCTGGATCTGCCGTCCAACAGGTTTGAAAAGTGATCTGGGCTGTCCGGGTGACGCCGCGTCGAAGGCTGAGGAGTCGACGTTTCGACCGACATGTCGCGGTCCTCTTCAGGGTTGTACTGCAGGTAGTACTCTACAGTCCTCTTCAGGGCTGTAGGTAGTACATCCCTGAAGAGGACCGCGACATGTCGGTCGAGATGTCGGCACCTCAGCCTTCGACGCGGCGTCACCCGGACAGCCCAGATCACGACTCTGGGCGCGGAAGCCTACGATATCAGGTTTGAAAAATGTATCTTTTAAATTCGGCAAGAAATTCTATGGGCCGATGTGTAATGAATAAGGATCTACGGGCTGATGTGTTGATGGCGTCTAATGAATAAGGATCATATGTTATGGCAAACACATCATATGTATTAGTTCCCTGTTATGTCAATAACCTGATTAATTACAATGGTTACATGATGATCACTCCTAGAGATGAATCGAGATAGTATTTCTTGGGGAGGGGGGAAATTTCAGCTCGGACCCCCAAATGTATTTTTGAACTTTGTTATTTGAAATTATTTTGAATTGAATTTTAAATTGTTACCTTGAAATAAAAAAATATTACTCAAGGGAATACCATGTCCACTACAATTAGATCTACTTCATATGATAATTATTTTCAATCAATTGAGTAAAATTACAAACAAAATTAGTTTGGGGAGGAGGGTCCTCGGGTTCCCCCTGGATTAGTCACTGATTACATCTGATGAAGTTCGTAAATCATACGTGCGAAAGATTTGAAAAGTGAAAGACTTAAATGCATCAATAAATAGGGGATGGAATGGTTTGGTTATCTGTATTAAATAAGGGCACCATATGATACGGCACATTGTATTGGGGGAACCAGTGTGTCCGCTAATCACAGTCACAGCTCTTCCGGTCTAACATTCGGCGCAAGTCATTCGATGCGTCTCGGAATACGTACTGGTGGAGAACCGCCCATTTGTTTGGATCCTTCCGAAAAATTCTACAATAATTCTTGAAAAAACGTGTTTTAAGGAGGGCTTAGGCATCTAACATGCTGTTTGTGAGGTTTTAAGACATCTATTGAGGTGTTAAATGGTATGTTGAATTGCCCTCGACAAGAATAACTATTTTTAGCAGAGTCCTATGTGAATAATGGGAAGACTCGTAGAAAAAAACTCTTTTGGCGAATTTCAAGACGCCTTCAGTGATGAATTGCTGTGAAGTACGTTTCAGCTTTCTCGTTATAACATGAATTGACGATATTTAATTTTCACGATAATTAAAGCTAACTTTGTAAATAAGACAGCCCTCGAAAGTGGCAGGGCTTGGAACGACGTCGCGACGAGGACAAGGAGTATTTAGTGTTGCTGGGCGCGTCATCTTCTTTGGTCATTAGTCCCGTCAGTGTAGTTCATGTTCCTGTCGGGTGGTGGCTGTGTTCCTCCTCAGGTAAACCGTGGGACTCCACCAACTTACCCAGCATTGATGGGTTCCTCCTCCGGTATCTCCCACCAGTGTGGCGCCGCCCGACCCGGAACAAGCTCCTAGCCTCCCGCATGTGTGGTAGTGTAGTGCATGTGAGTGTAAGTAAGGAGTGAGACTAGATCAAGAAAGAGCAAGGAAAGATCGCGCGCGGTCCGTGGCCCGTTTGTTAGGGTACTACTCCGGTATTCGCCTTGTGTGGATCGGAGGGACCACGGAAAACTACCGATCGCTCGCCAGAATTGCCGTGCAGACCGCGGCCGAGGCGCAAGGGGTGGGCGGCTCACCTGGCGTCGGCGGGCGCGGGCGCGAGCGTGGCGTTGACAGCGTGCGCCGCGAAGGAGTAGGTGCAGCCCTGCACGCTGAAGGGCTTGGTGGGGAAGGTCATGTCGCCGGTGGCGATGGCCGCCTGCGCGCCCAGCACGATCCACCCCATGGCCAGCAGCCCCGCGCAGCTACCCGCCAGCATCCCCTGCGCAACACAAGCACACAGGGAACGGTCACATCTACCAAAGTCATTAGGCCGATAAACTGCACTTGGAGTTTGTAAACCCCGAGGCGACAGGTCAACTGACATTTTTACTTTCTCCTTTATTGTACTTATATTTGGAGTAATATACGTAGTATAGAGAAAGTTAGTAATGCTGCCGAAAATCGATTTCGAGTTTTCAACGGAAATAACGTTTTGACATCCCCTGATAGCGGAAAAGTGGATTTTTTCAAAACGTCCATTCGTCCGTCTGTCCGTTTGTCCGTCTGTGAACACCACTAGCACATAAACCATGTTTAGTATTTTTCCAAATTTAGGAAACCTCTGTCCATCTGACTCTAGATGAAGCTTCGAAATTTTAAAAAATCTAAGATTTTTGCCGCAGCATTACAATAAGTACATTATAATCACTACGTAAGTACTTAGAATGGAGAGAAAACAAAAATTAGATAAATGTAAAGAATGAATAAGTAAAGTACCAAGCCATATTTAGCTACAACTCATTTGTTTGGTTTTTTCTTAATGGTCGGCGGACTGTTAAATCCTTTACGAATGCCGAGCTGACCATTAAAAGTGTTTTTTATTTCCTCTGCTAAGTTACCTACCTTGTTGTTTACCCATGGCAGAAATAATCCCATCGTGAAGATTCCAAGGGCTGGTCCATTTGTCATGGCTCCCAAAGACATAGAAAGCTACGTGAAGAAAAAATATATTGACCAATTTGTAAAACTTCACATTAAGGAATGATTATTAAATAATAATAATATCAATAATAATAATAATAATAATAATAATAATAATAATAATAATAATAATATGAGATTTGTTATAGGTTTAAAGTTTTGAAACCCATTTGTCTAATTGTTTTTGTATAATATTTTTATATAACACATGTTCAATTACGTACTATTAGTTTGCAAATATTCGAAATCAAGAAAATGAAAGTAGAACACACGTTAGATATGCAACCACTGAGCCATCCAGGGCGGAATTTATGTACTGCAAGACCCACGAACACACAATTGTGTAGCCTTTCCAAAAAGCAAAAACTAATTTAAAATGTATAAAATATTTTAAAAAATAAATACAAAGCTTTTAGTTTGGTAGACTATTCGATTAACACTTTATTAACAGATACAGACTTATTGGACGCCTTCTTCGCACCTGGAGGATGGAGCCGAGCTTCTCGACGACGAAGACGAGCGACACGCAGACCACGCCGGTCACCACCACCACGCTCTTCATGAGCGCGTTCGTCTGGCGCTCCGACAGCGGCCGCTTGCCGAAGAACGTCTTGTAGAAGTCCTCCAGCACCACCGCCGCCATCGAGTTCATCGCCGTCGACATGGAGCTGCAACCACACGCACCACGCCCACTGGCCTTCCATTTCCAACTGCAATCGGATTTAGTACAGTGGATGTGTTATTCCGGGAGGGGCGGTGTTCTTTATCCGCTGGATGGTGATATCTAACGCCACCTAAACGTCGGATGGCAGTGAATTTCCCTTTTAAGGTATCTCCTCCAGGGGGCACCGCCCCAGCCGGGATAAAGTCTAAGCTCCCGACATGTGTGGTAGTGCAGTGCATGCAAGTTTGTGTGTGTGTGTGTGTGTGTGTGTGTGTGTGTAAGTAAGGGGTGAGGATAGGACAAGGAAAGGGGAGAAATGATAACGAGCTGTCCGTGGCCCGTTTGTTAGGGTACTACTCCGGCATTCGCCTGTTGTTGATCGGAGAAACCATGGTAAACTACCGATCAACCGGCAGCAGTAGCAGGTGTTGTAATGCATTGAACGATATTCCTCGATATCAACACGGACGGTTGTTCTAGTTCCATGAACACAATTTCTTGATAAAACTCGAAACGTCGTACGGTAGACAAAATTCTTCATTAAAAATCTGGAGTTAAAACTCTTCTTTTTATCAAAAATTTAAATTTATATTCGTTTTATTCGGTGTACATGGCCTGCTTACGGAGTATTTACGTCACATTGATTGCACAAAAATTCGAATCTTCGTGTCCCTTCAAACTTTTTCTGAAACGAAAGTCGGCAAGTTAGACTACTCAAGCTTACATATTCAAAATGAGTTTTTGTTTTGGGGAGTTTGCTCTTTCTGAATATTTTAGATATAGTATACTTTATGTAAATTGAAAGTAATGTATACTTTGTTTTTACATACAAACACGTTTGGATGAAATCTTTCTCCTTCATTAATATGTGTAAGAATGGAGAGGAAGATCGTGTAAGCGAGAGTTTTCGTATGGGTACACTGATATATTCTATTCTTTTTCCGATTGACCACTTTACATGTGATTAATTACAATCTCCTCAGCCTCAACGTCTTTCAAATCATTACTCAATATATTTCCATCGTGCATAGCAATTAATCATCTGAGATCATTACAATGATCGAGAGTGAGTTTAATTTTGATAAAATGAATTTCGTAATCGGGTTTTGTGTGTAGCTTGTGCATTTACTTTTGTTGTCGATGTTAATCGCATATTGTGTCGCAGTAAGAATGGACCAGTTTGACACGTCGGCAAACAAATGGATGACACATAGAACGACGGCATTGCAAGAGGTAGTTATAGCGTTCGTTTCAGTGCATGGCCATAACCGGCAGTCGCGTTGCCGGCAATAGCCACGCGGCAGCAGAGGACTGACCTGAGGGCGGCGCTGAAGACGCCGGCGACGAAGCAGCCCGGCAGCCCCGGCCACTGGCCCAGCGTGCGCATCACCAGCAGCGGCAGCAGCTGGTCCTTGGCCGCCGCCAGCTGCGCACGCGCAAGCGCAAGCCACTCGTCAGCACTCGCGGCCACTGCCACGGTCGCCCAGCCCGTAAGTGTAGGGCGTGCTTTTATCACGGGAGGTGGAGATGTTTTTCCACCGCTGGATGTCGAGATGCGGCGCCGACCTACACGTCGTCTTGCGATGTTTTCCCCCATCCAGGTATCTCCCACCAGAAAGGCACCGCCCCAGTTTGGACAAGCTCTAAGATCCCGACATTTGGTAGTGTGATGCATGTAAGTATATGTGCAAAGGATGAGGATAGGACAAGAAAGAGGTAGGAAAGATCGCGACCCGTTTGCTAGGGGACTACTTCGTCAGTCGTCCGGTGGTAATCTGATAAACCATGGAAAACTGACTATTAGAGCTAGGGTGTGAGATTAGAGCTACTTAGTCAAAACTCCAGTGCACTACACGCATAAGAAACAATATTCATCGGTATCAAGCAACTATTAATAGTACTTCTAGTTGTTCCTGTGAGACTGAATCTTGAATTAATTATTATGCCCATAAACCTCGTCAATCTATGCAAAGCACGGTGTACACAGATAGTATAACATGCATAGTATAGCACGGTGTACGCAGAGAGTATAACAATAGGGTAAATAGTATAACATGGATGATTCTTAGCCTCCATAAGCGTGACGTCACAAAAAATGGCCACCTGCACCAAGGGCTGAAACATAGTTCTCGGAAGAATATACTGTATTCCTTCATGTACAGGTGGTATAGGATAGTATCGATAAGCACCTAATCGGGAAGAATTTAATATAATGTCAAAAATATCACATCCTGTAGATTACAGTGTGAGAAATGTTTCTTTGAGGTCTGTGGCCTCAAAATTTGAGTTTTTAAAGCCCTAAAACGCTTTGTTTAGAAGTTATTTAAATATATATGTGTCCGAGTGTGGCGGGTTGCATTTTACATGATTACTTAGATGCTATAAACAAATCCTTCATATGTAAAAAGTCAAAGTGCAATTCTTCAAGTCTCAGTTCAATTCTCTTTCTTTAGAAACGTATTTATTAAGATCGGTTGCGTGTGTGAGCCGCAAAAGGTATGTATACAACTGAAATAATATAGGAGACGATGAATGTAATAAGTATTGTACCTCGGCTTCCGGATCAGTGACCCATGATAATGTTTTTCATCCAGTTTCCATGATCCATTGAGAAAATGCTGAAATGGTCCCTTTTTTGCTTCTAGTCATAAATGTAGCTTTGCTATCCATGCATGTTATCCTGGACTCAATTAGAAATATAGTTAGTCAAATAATCGTTCTTCATGTTCTCGCGAAAAAAAGTCAATTCCGTCACGAAGGGCACGATAACGGATAATATCCAAAAACTGTAACTAATTTGCGTTTGGAAATAGTTTTTATTATACAGTAGCGAATATTTCCATGCCATTCTTGCCAAAAACACTCTTGCATGTGCCTATATTCATAATTCAACTGAATATATTTATGAGTAGAGCCCGGAAGTTTGGCAAAATGCCTTTTTGTTATTATTACGATTTTAACACTTTTAACAATAGGAGTCACTTATATGTGCTTATGGAATCATTTTAGAAGATTTTCATTTTGCCTTTTTTTGCCTATTTTAGCTTCTGATGCCTATTTCAGGTATTTTTGCCTTTTTTTGCCTTTTTCGTCATTTTTTGCTTTTTGCTTATTTTTTTTTTCTCTTCTTACCCTGGCACCGATTTCTATAGTATTGGAAGCCATGTGTTATATCGTTTTCTATCGGTCTGCAAGCCAGAACAATACGTGGTCATCGTCGTATTTTGTCTTTCTCTGCAAGCGGAGGCATGGTATCAAAAAGGAAGTGTTGAACTCGGGTTCTAGGGTCAGGAAGTGTTAAAAGCCGCTGTGAGAAAGCGAGACGATACCCGCTAGGAACCTCCGATTTCTTTCACTGACACCCACAGGCTTCCTTTTGCCACGAGGGATTCCATCCCACACTACTAAAGCAGAGCGCCTTGGAGGTCCTATATGACATGCGATACGGCCCGGCTCAATGGCGATTACACGAGTTCGAAGAACGAAAGTAATATCAGTGTTTTCACTGGTGCCATTTGAAGATTCAAAAGAGAATATTTCAGTTCGCTCTGTTACTTCGTAGGAATAACATTGTGTTAAAAAACATCGTATTAATAATGCCGAAATTGAACGTGCCGTTAAGTAGTAAGTTGCATCGCTATGTGCGTGAATTTGGCGAAGATGTATTTTCCACCGATAGTGCTATTCTGTTTTGCAAATTGTGCGAGAAAGCTGTCAACCATGAAAAGAAGTACTTCATTTCTCTGCATATGGCAACAACAAGACATAAATCTGCAATCGCGAAGAAGAGTGGAAAAAAGGAACAACAGTTAATTTCGGCGGTGGACGCAACATCCAGTAGACAGTCCCAGTTTTCTCTCGATCTGTGCAAGGCATGCATGGACGCTGGTATTCCTTTTTGGAAATTGGAAAACCAGACGTTTAGACACTTTTTAGAAAAATATACGAAAGAAATGGTACCATCAGAATCTACGTTAAGGAAAACCTATCTGACCATCTGCTATGAAGAAACTTTAAATAGAATTCGTGAAGCAATTGGTGATAAAAACATTTGGATTTCCATTGATGAAACTACGGACGCTACAGGACGCTATCTAGGTAATGTCGTCATTGGAACTATGGAACCGACTTACTGTGAGTTCTCAACTTTTCTTCTTACATCTGAAGAATTGGAGAAAGCGAATGGTACAACAATTGCTCAATTATTTACCAATTCCTTACTACTTCTGTGACCTGAAGGCATTACGCCATGATAATGTTCTACTTTTCATCACTGACGCTGCCCCGTACATGAAGAAGGCAGCCAGAGCACTGAAAGTACTCTTCCCGAATATGCTTCATGTAACGTGTTTAATCCATGGACTTCACAGGATTGCTGAAGAGATAAGATCTTTGCATCCTACGGTAGACAAGTTGATTTCGAATACTAAAAAAAGTGTTCTTAAAATCTCCTTCCCGTACCCGGATTTTCAGACAAGAAGCGCCAGGATTAGCTCTTCTTCTACAGCCGATATTGACTAGATGGGGAACCTGGATATCCGCTGCTGCGTATTACGCAAATCATCTAGACGTATTTAAGGTTCCGTATTTAAATCCGCGACGTATTTAAGGTTCTACCAGAAAATGAAGCTGCATCAGTACGTGAAGTGAAGAAGCTTTTGAGTAATGCAAAACTAAACAGTGAACTTGCGTTTATCCTCGCACATTATGGAAAGTTGCCTCAAATAATTGCAAATCTGAAAAAAAGGGGCGAAAACCTTGTGTCAGCCATGAAAGTCTTTCAAGAAACATTAGAGGGTTTAATGCAGGTGCCTGGAGAAAAAGGTTTAGCTGTAGCACAAAAGTGCAAAAGTGTCGTTAGCGCGAATGAGGATTTGGAAAAACTGAAAACAATTTGTAGTGTTCTGAGCGGTGTACTTGGAGTTGATATTGATATGACTCCAAATTCAATACCCTGCTTTATTAATGCTCCCATTTCTTCGGTTGAAGTTGAAAGGTCATTTTCGTCTGTGAAGAATATTCTTCCGGACAGACGGTTAAGTTTCAATGTAGAAAATCTGAAGAAATATTTAATAGTAATGTGCAACCAAGAAAACAAAGATCAAGTTTCCATGTAAATGTTTATGTATGATTCAGTATTAATATAAAAACTTATTCATTTGAATCATAACAAAATTCTTTTCACTTCATTTCCTTTTCTATTATCATTTGTTAGATTTTACATGATTTTCTGTAACCTGCCATAGCTAGAATAAATGCCTTTTTTAGTGCCTATTTTCGTAAAAATAAATGCCTTTTTGCCTGCCTATTTCAGCCGAAATAAATGCCTGAACTTCCGGGCTCTATTTATGAGATAGAACACAGATCTCAGAGTTCAAGATACCGTGCATTTCTCCCCATCGTACGTCAGACTGTTTTTAGTGTTTTTGAAAATTAAATAAATAAAAGTATCCTAAGTTCGTATACCCTCTGAAGATTGGATCATCGTCTCCGTTTTGTAGCACGTCACACACTATGTGCTGGAACAGCTGTGTATTATTTTCATACGGTTGTAATGTGATAAGATCAAACTGAAAGGTAAGTTGCGATGGTCCCCATCGTATACATTGTATTTTTAATTAAATTATTTCAAATTATAATACGCAAACTTCTCAATATATCATTACAACAAGCTTGGTTTACAACGTTTGAAAACTATTAATTCTTCCTCTCTTGTAATAGAAAGCGTGTTACTTTTAGTTAGTTTCATTTTTTAATTAATTGAAAATTATGTAAAATAATATTTTAATTGTCGCTTGTTTGTAAAACATTTTTCATCCAGTAGGGTATAACATTATAAACTTCTATGTGTACTATAATATTAACAGTATCACACAGTTTAATTTTTACTTCTTGTTTATTATCAAGTTTTTGAATTTGAGCCATGTAATTTGCCTGCCGCCCCTTCCTAACGTTTCTCTGATTTTGCTTGTGGGTGCGGCGGAGTTTGTCTGAGTGAGGTCGGAGGAATTGCGCCAGCTTCTGCGCAGCCCAGCTGAGTCAGGGCAATGCTGCGAAGTACGCGACATGCTGTGCTCAGCTCACCTCGGTGCATCCACAGCGACAAGAATGTCAAGCGCGAAAGCTGCTCTGCAAGCGTACTGTTTCCGGGAATGTAATCGATTCCTCCTAGAGTGTTCAGCGTTGAGCAAACTCAACATTACGCTTTGAGAACATACCTTCGTAGTGAGAGGATCGCAATCGTAGTAGGTGGCGTAGATGAGCAGGCCGCTGTAGCAGCAGGTGAACACCAGAAACAAGGCACCCAGCACGAAAATCCACACAGACCTGTAACACACACCCATGTCAGGCTCTCTTTCAAGCATTTCAAAGAAAGTAGTATATCTTTTCGAAATATATTATATTTTTTGTTTCTTTTTGTAGAGTCTAAGTTGATTTGTGAACTCGCTCACACAATGAATCGGAATTGGAATCGTGCAGCTAGATTCAAAGGCGCTTTTCGGACAGTCCATTGGCCCTCTTTCCTAGTGGTTTTATTTATTTAAATAATAAATAAATAAATAAATAAATAAATAAATAAATAAATAAATAAATAAATAAATAAATAAATAAATAAATAAATAAATAAATAAATAAATAAATAAATAAATAAATAAATAAATAAATAAATAAAATTCCGTGGTTAGGGTTGCTTGACGCGACACTGCGTGTCGCATGTACAGGTTTTCCTCTTCTAGTACAGGCCGAAGCCGTAATGACCGCCCAAGCGGTGTGGTGAGCAGTATGGTGAAATTCCAGCTTCTCGCAGCTCTACAGTGCAACACGTTTTCAATGCAATTTTCCGAACGTATTGTTAACTTTTCTCTTAGGTTTATTGCGCTTTGGAATATTGTTGTCGGCATAATATCTTTCCTCGGCCCCCCCCCCCATATGAACGCCCCAGCGAGAAAATTGAATATTTGGCGCGTCTGATGATGTGAAACTTACGCGTCAAGTTTTAATCATGTCTGTAGGTTCCTTTTGGGTGCAAGTACGTTTACAAGAATGGGTGTAAAACATATATGCCGAGCATGGTAATGATAATGAATATAATAACCATTGTCTCCACCAAAATGCTCGAGTGTTACTATGTTAGCAGTTAAAATGATCGGATTGTAGTTCGGCCATCACTTCGTATACGCAGGATCTGAATGCCGAGCATGCTCAATCATGAATGTGCAATGACTAATACATTCTCTCTTGCCACATTAAAGTCTTATCCACTTCTTTAATTAGAAGTTCGCCTAATGAAATCGTTATTTCCTTTCATAAGTTAGTTGCTCCAACAATTATTAAATGCAAAATATCAGTAGAATTTAAAAAAAAGAATCCATTTATATGTAAATGATAAAATATAATTATAAAAAATAAACTAAAAATGTATTAATTATTTTACCTTTAAGAATGTTTCAACTTTAACAGAAATTAGATTATAAATTTTTAATAATAAAATTTAATAAAAATTTCTCCAAAGATCATTATCATAATTAAAAATGTTCAATATTAATATTTACATGCGCAGTATACCTTTCCATGCTTCTTTTCAGAATTGACTGCGAACTTCAATCCACCTACGATTGAGAATAGCGTTCTCGAAACTCACACTCAGCTAATGCTGGCTAGGAAGAAGTCGATTGAATTGCTTGCTAAAATATGCAATGGAATGGAATATGTTACCATGCTGTTGTGTATTTATAGCGTAAAAAACTATAAAGCAAGACTAAAATTTCACAAATAAATATAAGAATACTTCAAACACTAACTTACAAACTAACTAACTAACTAATCAAATAAATAAATTTAGAAGTCTGATAAACAAAACAGATTTCATTAGATTGAAATGGCCAAAAACATAATATTGAAATCTATTGTATTAGTCAAGCAGGAACCTATCTGGCTTGTGGTCACTCCATTTCTAGCTACGAATTGGAATAATAAACAAAACAGAAAGCGCGACAAGTTTGGCGTGTTGCTGGCCCGTTGTAATGGCTGGTTCGCGATGTAGCGTGCTCGGCCACTTCCAGGTGGGCATCCAGGTGGAGCTCCTGCCCCGTCCGCGGTGGGGATACGACGCCGATGTACGTGTTTTCAAAACATCCCTGTCTTTGTAAAATTTAAGATATTTTTTTCTTATATTTATTGAAGCTCAGGTTTTTAACATCGATGATTTAATCCGGATCTTTTGACGTCGACTTTTTATTTACGAATGAATTAAATAATAATGTTATGGTTGGTAAAAGTGATATTTTATTTTGCGACTTGGCAATGTTGCATCACACGACCGATAGGCCGAGTGGCGCATCTTATGAGCAAAATAAAAACCCCTCGTTTCATGCACTATTTCCTAAATACAGCCTCATCTACTTTCATTTTATCTTTATTCTTTATTCTACAAACAACTTAGTGATACTATAAGTTAATGTGGCTGACGCGATCATATGAAATTATTTTGTTTTCTTTGTTGCATTCGTAGTGTAATGATTTGTGAGACTAGCCCGCAAGAATGCGTGGGACAAGGAACTTCTACATAAGCAAAGAGGAGCCAATAATGAAAGAAACAATAGACAACAGCGCCGCGTAATAATAATTATTAGGAAAGTAATAGAAAACAAAAGGGGGGGAATAGGCATTGTGAACAGTGAATAGAACCCAAATTTAGGAACATTTTGAACCAAGAATCACGTTATTCCACGGGTTCCGTAAATATTATAAGTGGTATAAATTGCATGCATAACGGCGAAGTTGAAGACATGGTGACCATTGTTGTACCTCTGAAAGTATACAACAAAACGAGTTTTATTGAATATCCAGTGAATGCCTGGGTGGATTTTGGCCAAACTTACAGAAATTATAGGAAAAAATATTTAGATCAGGGCAAAATTAGTTACGGCGCCGGGGGGAATTTATGTAAGGCTATAATAAATCAGTATCCAGTTCCATAGCATAGCGAGCTAAGAATGAATTAAAAGAGCGACCGAAGATGTAAGTGACATCACGAGTGGGGGAAGACGGAAAATAAAGGTTTTTTGGAAAAAGGAAAACGGGAAAAGGGAATTCGGTAATGTGATAATTACAAACCAAAAGTTAATTGAACTATGAAAGAGAGAGTAAGACGCAAGATGCCCCAAAACAGTGAAAAATGTAAACATTTTCGAACATTTCTTATGGTGATGGGCATGTGTTTAATAAAAAGACAGTCACTTGGATTGTGTGGATGCAAACTGGGTTACAGACAGAAAGAGTTCAGATCTGAGGATGATCGCACGCGTTTTTATGTTGTGTTAAGTTTTTGAAAATTTTTGCGGAAGTGTCGTGTAAAACGTTATTAAGTTATTTTGGTTGCATAAAAACAATTGTTGAGACTGAGTATCGAAAATTTATTTAAATTCATTTAGAAATTCACGAAAAAAAAATCCGCATAGACAATATTTACGCAAATTAGGTGTCAGGAAATAGGAGCGTCGCGAAAGATATATATATATATATATATATATATATATATATATATCGCGAGATATAGAAATAACATTCAGGGAAGACGCGATTAAGACAAAAAAAAAAAAACAATACTTGTGGATGCATTGGCAAACTTTAAACGGAGGAGTGCATCGAGGATCTGGTGGCAGCTGAACGGGGGACTGCGTGCGTAAATAATGCACGTGACAACTACCAGCGACGGGCGCTGACGGAAGGTGACATCGCTGCAAAAAAGGGAAGTGGCACGAATTGTGCAATAACTGTATTGTTGTTTTTTTTGTTTGTTTACGCTCCATTCAAAAGAAAGAAAAGAAGTTCTGTCGAAGACCAAGTTATGCTATTAGGCTAAGGATAATAAGGAAGATCACGACAGAATGCGCATTCTGATGGATGGATGAGATTTTTCTTTGTATTGTAATTTCAGTGTGTATGTTTATTTTTTTCTGTGTGTTTATATATTCGTATTGTTATGTTTCGTAAGTCGGAGGGGCAGATTGTGTTAATGAAAGGGATATCAGCGGGGAAAAAAATCCTAAATTAAATGCATGAGCATCCCAATGGCTCATAATTGCCGTGATTCCATGTCTTTTTATTCTGTAGTGCTATGAATGTTGACCCAGGCACGAACGAAACGGACCCTTCCTTCACCTCCGTATGGAGTGAGCGCGCGGACTACGACACGGTAAGAAATAAACAATAGTACGAGCTAGCAGAGATACGGGCAATCGCTAATGTGGCACCCAATTATAATTCAGGGCTAGAGCAGGGCAAGATAGTGCGCGTGACGAGGAAAAGATTACAATCGTCGTGATGTTTTGTAAGAGAATATTACTGTGGCGCCCTAGCGTGGGCCATCGTGTTTGATTAGAAGTAGTATATTGTTACATTGGCGCCGCGACGTGAGGCGTCGCGGTATCAAAGGAGGGCGGAGAGAGGGGGGAGATTATTACAGTAGATTTATCTGAACACTTGAGCATCATCCTACTTTATGTTCTAATGCTAGAAATTAAACTTTTAGCATTCAACGCATGCCGTGAAAAAAAAAACTTTTACGTGACTGTCTAAAAAGAGTATTATAATAAAAAAACAGTATTAATGTTTACATTTCTGGAAACTGATCATTGTTTCACGCCAACGTTTCCATTGGTGAAAAGCAAGTGATTCGAGTTTCGAGTTTCGTTCTTCTTTTCTTTTTTTTTTCTTTCTTTTCGTAAATCTTATTCATATGTTACTAAACCAGTTTTCCAAACATCGAAGCTGAAACACATGTATGTTATTTGGACGATGACGATGCTTTAACGCTGGACTCCGACGTGCTGAAAGCTGCCGGCGACGTCGCGCCCGCACTTACAGGCGCGCGCGCAGGAGCGTGGGCAGCGCCAGGTAGCGCTGCATCATGATCTGGTTGACGCCGCTGCTCTGCAGCCAGTGCAGGGAGCTGCCCACGACGAGGACGAGCAGCGAGTGGCGCTCGGTGGGGTCGAGGCTGAGGCTGCAACGCAAGGCCACGGGGCGTTACTCACGCGCGTGCGCGGCCGCGCGTCGGCAGCGCCAGGTAGCGCTGCATCATGTTCTGGTTGACGCCGCTCGTCTGCAGCCAGAACGTGGCGCCGCCCACCGACATCGTCCAGAAGGTGTGCCGCACCGTGGGGTCCAGGTCCCAGCTGCGCGCACCACACGCCGCCCACGCTCGCGAGACGCAACGCCCGGCAGCGCGGCACGCGCCGGCGAGCGGGCTGCCACGCTCGCCAGCGCGTGCCCCTGTGCACTAGAGCACGCTCATGATGCAAACACAGACACACTCTCCGAACCTCGTGACCAGAAATCATTCTCTCCCGAAACATGGTGGCACGCTCGCCATCACGTGTCCTGCTCTCTGATGCAAACCCAGACACACTCTCCGAACCTCTTGACTCATTCTCTCCGGCAAGCATGATGGAACGCTCGCCAGCACGTGCCTTTGCGAACTAGATCACGCTCTCTGATGCCCACCCAGACACAGGCTCCAAAGCGTGGCATGACATTATTCTCGCCAGTTATTGGTAGCACATTCGCGAATACATTATCTTGCTAACTCGACAGCACACAGGCCAGCATTCGTAAATGTGCACCAAAAAGCATGGTAGCACATTTACGAGCACGTTGTCTTGCACACTGGAGCACACTCACTGGGACGCACACCGACATTCTCTCTTGCATGAAAGACAGCCCACTTGCCGGCACAGATTTTAGAACACTCGTTAATACGCCCGCCTTCATATCCGTTACCACACTCTAGCGCATTCGATTGCAAATATGACACCGTTCTTTGTGGCACATCTGGCAGCACACTCCAGAGCTCTGAGATTGACATAGAGCGACCACTTCGACCGGATAATACCCAAGTTCTTCAATCTATCGTGATTGCACACATTGCGAGAAATTTAAATAGATTAAAAAATGTATTTTTAAATTAATTTTTAAATTTTTAAGAATAAACAGATGTTTAATCGTACATTTGAAAAAATCATCCAATGTCATTAAAGTTATTATATCCTACGCAAATGTAAAACTTGTGTTAGACACAAAGATCGAACATATACTGAAAGTAAAATTTCATTACATTGCACAGGACACACCAATGTTGAAATTAGAGGATCGAGTCGTATTAGCGAAGTGTCAAAGTAATAGATTTTTTGTTTGTTCTACACTTTTCCTTGGGTGACAGTGAGAAATCCGCGTTCATGTGACCGTCGCAGATGTGATTGATAGATTGATTGGTATTTCTGGGCATATCAACTGCTAAGATCATTACTCCTGTAGGTGTAATGAATGTTTTTTAACCCCGAGAGGTGGCAGTGTACTTCTCCCGCTTGATGATAAGATCCGACGGCGATATACTAATCGGCTTGCAGGAATGTCCCACCTCCAGGTATCTCCCCCAATAGAGACATGCTCTAAGCTCCCGACCGGTCTCCCGGCATGTATGGTAGAGTAGTGCATGTTAGTGTAAGTAAAACGGGTGATAAAAGGACAAGAAAAATGAAGGAAAGATCGCGCGCGGTTCGTGGCCCTCCGCTATTCGCCTGGTGTTTATCGAAGACACCCTGTAAAACTACCGATGAGAGCAACCGGTTGCTAGAATTCGACTGAGATATATACATCGAAAATCCCGCCACCGCCGGAACTCGAACTCTAGGACCTCTGCGTTAGAGCCGTTGAAGAGGGCATGGCGGCGCGCGCGGAAGGATGGAAGTGAGCTCACGCGCGGTGCCCTCCCCGGAAACGATGGAAGGAAACCTCCGAATTGCACAATTTGAGCAGTTGGTCTCTACAACTCTCAAGCAGCCAGTGATTTCGACTGGACCATACCGCTCTTATCCCTGTCTCTATTTTTTTCTAGGGCTTTTATCCAGTCAATAGCCGGTTACCCTTTATGTCCCGATGGGACGCATATTCGACCACACACTAGACCAACACACTTGCAGGCTCCTCTGATCTGGGGTCAGCAGAACGCGAGACCCTCCGCGACAACACATACAAAGTCAAGGGACAAACAGCCATGCCCAAGGCGGGACTCGAAACCGCGACCCTTCGGACCGAAGCGCTGAGTCGGTACTCGGTCTTAGCCACCTAGGCCATTCAGGTCGGCCCTTTTTCTATAACGCTGGATTATGGTCAATCTTTCGTGCAATTTCTTTTTAGTATTGATAGGACTAATTTTTCAAAGTTGGTTGTTTTAACATCATATTACCTGGCAATTAATTAAGGATGTTTTTATTCCATAGGACACGTGTATGAGATCACAATCACATCAATAGCTGAGTCCCCTAAGATTAATGCTTTTTAGAGGTCGGGGAGCAGCGTCACGTCCTTCGATTCCATTGTTCTGACTACTCTTCTCCAGCATCCCCTTTAATTTCTTATTCGCAAACGACCTTTAGTCCTCGTAGCCAATGGAACAAGCCCACTTTGGTGTCCTCATGATCTCCTTGGGCCCCAGCGCGGGCTGGTGATGGATCACTGCCCGGCGGCGGCGGCGCACGCTCGGACACGTTCGTGTGGGGCGGGCGGCCTCGGCCTTGGCATCCATGTGGCTAATAGCGGCCGCTGCCGCCCAATTGCAGCCCTTGACGGCTGGCGGGCGGCAGAAGGCCTAGGCGCGGGCACGAGGCGAGCGAGCGAGGAAGCGAACGGCCATGGGGCGGGCGAGTGGCTGGGCGGCGTGGGTGGACTAGCGGGGTGGGTGATTCGGTCTGGCCGTCAAATGGGCAAGCGAGTAAGGCCTCATTCACAATGCAAACTTAAACGTAACCGTAACGTAGCCGCAAAACCTAGAAATGGGTTATAAAGCGAGATCATTCACAATGCCTTGACGTAAACGTAGACGTAAGACGTAAACCTAAGAGCTCGCAAGCTCCAAGCTTCTACGTGTAAGTTAACGTCGAAATTCCACCGAAGACCAATCAGAGAGCAGCATAAAAAAACAAATGCACAACGAAATCCGCGAGAAGGAAGGTCGACTCCAGATCGATTCTTGTTTATGCGTGTGTATTGGTGTGTATAGTCGAAAGGTAGAGCAGAGAAGTTTGTGGAGTTTTGGTACGAGTTGCGAAGTGTTGGTTCGAAATGGCAAACAAAATTATGACCTTCGATAATGCAAATGGAAAAGGCGAAATCGATAGGAGAGTCGAAAAAAATGCTAGAAACGAATCGATCAATATGTTGAATTCTGATTGGTTCAGGCAAAACCTACGTTCCAGCTTACGTTTGCCATTGTGAATGATCGTTTCTACGTGAAAAGTTTACTGCATAAGTTTACGGCTTACGTTACGTTTAAGTTTGCATTGTGAATGAGGCCTAAGAGGGTGGTTGAGGGTGGTCCGGGTGAGTCAGCAGAGCTCGGGTGGGTGAGTGGTTCTAGGGTAGAGGGGCAGAGAAGGGTGGGCGAGCGGCTTGCTATACCACATCTCGCTCCGGTCCGACTAATATTGCAGGGTCAGACAGAATAACAGCTTAATTTGGTAACAAGGTAATTCAACTCTATCAACCACTTCTGCAAAGAAAATACACATATCACGTGGCCATGTAAACAACGTAGAGTATGGTGCAACAAACCCTCTAGGCAAACAGCTGGCAAACTTCTATAAATAAGTCTTGGGAACGTCTTCCTCTTTTTCCTCGTGTAGTACTATTAAAATATATACTCTCTATGAACAGCTTCATCCAATTGAACTTCATTAAAATATTAAGAAACAGATTATTGTCACTCAGAAGAACGTCATTAACTTTTCTCGCGCCAGTTCTGAAACATTTAATGAAAAAGCATTTCTGAATATTTAAGAAGGGTGACTTTTGATTTATAGAAAGTTCAATTTGTTAATAAAGTAAAACGCTCCTACTGAAATAATATTCAGATACACACTATGTGTGAATTTTAAAACAACAGATACTCTATTAACCTTATCTGGCTTTAATTCAGCATGCTTGGTTCTGCCGATACGAGAGAGTTAAGATAGCTTTAACGGATATCAATAGTGAACTTCACGTGACCATCCTTAAGTAAAAATGAAGATTTAGAAAGTAGGTTGTCGTGACCTAATTCACAGTAAAGGATTTGATAAAACTGGTATTATCGCATTTTTTTGGTCTTTAGACGATTGTACAAACGTCTTCTTTAGGCTGTTCCCTAACATTATTGTTACAATGTTACCAATTACGACAGTATTTCGTTATCGGTTGGTTTAGCTGTGTTTGCTTCTGTTTTGGATATATTAATGTCTTTCTGTTATGAGAAACTTTTCTTTCTCCACATATCTGAGTCGTCTTCCAGAAGATAAACTGGGTGAAGCTGATGAACTGGGTGAAGAAGGTGAACTTATCATTTAGAAATTGCTACATCAATATTTACAATATCCATTGAGTTATTACTGTACTGACAGTTCGTTACTCGACAGCACGAACAAAAGATTTGAATCAATTTAGCAGTTGAATGGTGAAAGCCCATGAAAGGTGATATCGCTTCTAATTTCTAAAATAGGTTTAATTTAGAAAACAAATGTTCTGGTTTCTTATTGGAGCTCAGAACGGTACAATCTTTGCTAACGTATCTAGTCTTTCGACATGTGGTAGTATAGTGCACGTAAGTTTAAGTGCATGTGTAAGGGGAGAGGAGGACACAAGGAAACGGAAGGAAAGATCGCGCGTGCTCCGTTTAGAGCATTTGCCTAGTGTTGATAGGAGAAACCCCGGAAAACTACCGACCGAAGCAGCCAGCCGCAAGAATTCTCCTTCAGACAGCGGGTGAACTGGACCTATACTTGTATTTAAACATAACTGCACTTGACGTAAATCAGCTGTTACGGCGTCATCCAATCGGAAGGTTGAACGTCACCATACTGACGTGTAAGCTCCCGATTGGATGACACCGTAACAGCTGACGACCTGTCAAATGTAGCTCTAAATAAATCAAAGTATGACACTATAGACTCGACCCCCCCCCGACGGGGCTCGAACCCTGAGACCTGCCACCGGGAGCGGTAGCTCAGTGCATCAACTGATGTCACTGCAGCGCCTCTGACCGGCAGGTCCTAGGTTCGAGTCCTGACGGCGGCAGGATTTTCGACACTAGCTTTTCAGCTAGGTCGAATTCAGTCGCTGTCTGGAGGAGAATTCTAGCGGTCGGCTGCTCTGATCGGTAGTTTTCCGTGGTTTCTCCGATCAATACCAGGCGAATGCCGGAGCATACCCTAACAAATGGGCCACGGGCGATCTTTCCTTCCTCTTCCTTGTCCTATCCTCTCCCCTTATAAACACAGACACACACACTAACATGCAGTACACTACCACATTTTCCGGGAGACCGGTCGGGAACTTAGAGCTTGTCCCGGCTGGGGCGGTGCCCCGCTGGTGGGAGAGTCCTGGTTAGGGGGAAACCTCACTAGCCGACGATAGGTCGGCGCCGGATCTCGCCATCCAGCGGGGCAAGATCACCGCCATCTCCCGAGAAAAAAACATTTAGTACACTAACGGGACGAATGACCAAAGCAGTTGACGCGCCCGGAAACACGAAAAAATCAATCAATCAAACCCGAGACCTGCCTGTGAGTGCCGCTGCTGAGCCCCCTCGGCGGGGGGGGGGGCGCGAGGGTCTCACCTGGGCGACTCGATGCGGCCGCTCTCCCAGTTGCGGCTCCACACGACGCCCAGGCCGCCCACGTCCGCCGTGCCCTTGGCGATGACCAGCAGCATGGAGCCGAACATGGCCACCGTCTGCACCACGTCCGTCCACACCACGGCCTTCAGCCCGCCCTGCGTCGCAACACTCGCTTCACTATCTACCACCACCACCACCATAATAATAGCAATAACAGGGGCGAATATTCTGGGATAGCTGCAATAGGCTGGGATTGCCCACAGGCAACAAGAGAAAAAAGTAAATATAATTTACAATCTGCTTATAAAAGTATAAATTTTATATTATGTATTACTATTATTAATTATAATCTAAAGAATGAACAAACAATGTAAGTCTCTGTTTTCGTATATTGCATCGCATCCATGATTAGACGAGATAGCTCAGATTTTAAACTCAGGATACGTCGTTGCAGTAAATAATTCCTTCTCCTTTACCTCAGAAGCACAGATTCCCGTGAGTAATATGAAAGAAGCGTGGTGAAATTGGGCGGAACGGGGATACACTATATATAGAATTCATCCCTTTTCCTGCGTAATTATTGTTTTATCAATAAATACCAGGACAATCATGGTTCTTCAGCTGGTGACCTATTAATACTCACTGCAAATGTTTGGAATGAAATGGTTTCAACTAACATTTCACTCGGTTCGAATCATTTGGCGTCTAAGTTTCACATCTCCATCTATTTTACTCTGACATCTCTCCACCAGCATCTATTTGTACAAAGATTGGAGTATGAGTATGACCTACTGGAAGTCAGATAGAACCGTACCACAGTAATAACTCATTTTCTCCGATTATGTCAGTTGAAACCTTGTCATTCCAAAGGGTCAATTTTATAACATAAACGGGTACATTTAATGATGTTGTTGGCACATGGGCAGCCAAAATTGATTCAAATTTGGCGCCGTGCTTTGAAATCTATCATTTATAACAATTCTTTGGCGCTAATAAACAGCAAAAAGCATGCATTTTAAACGTCCCGCGTTGGACTTATACGGAATACTTTTTCTCCAAAAACCGCGGGCTAGCTTCCAGAGAGAAAGGCAAAGGCATCTTTGATTTATGAAACTCTTTGAAAGGACAAACAGTTGAAGAGTTGAACTGCTTTCATAGACGCTCGCGAGATTGCGCCAGATACTAGAGTCGCTTTGGAGTGGTCAATATTCCGAGAATTAAACGTCTTTCTAAATAAAGGCGCGCGATATAATCGCATTATTTAAAAAGAAGGTGGCCGAAACAGTTTCGCGGCGACTCGTCTCGCTCGAGTAAAATGCTGTTACCATGCACGTATATATGCTACCGACTATCAATTTTATTATGTAGGGTTGCTATTGCGACCTCAGCTGAGAATTATTGGTGTGCAAACACGTCCACATTGTCGGGACTTCGAGGAAATACAACGCGTCTTTTCATATGACGCCGCGAGAGGCAATTGTTGGAGAATTTTTCAGCCGAGCGTTTGCACAAAAAATCGCCTCGTCAGAAGAAAGGCGAAGTAATTTACATCTTGGATGCATTGAAGAAATTAGATTTTTTGACTCTTTCTAGCGGCAGCAGCCTTACAGCTATTGCAGACTCTGTAAAGATCGTGTTGTTTGGGGGCGTAAAGCTGAATGTGAGCTGAAATTATATTACGCACGAAATACAACAGAAAACAATCTTCTGTTCGTCTTAGGAAACATTTACAACAAAGTAACATTGACAACTTCTTCAATTTTCAACAATTTTTACGCTGAGGCAAAGTAATAGTTCTCAAATAATTGTGTTTCAGAATTTTCCCTTGTGGCAAGCTAAGAAGTTCTGGCCACGCATGTCAACCCAATCCAGCATTCTGTGGCTCTCCCAAAACAATCGCTGAAGTTATTTTGCAGCCTCAACAGATGTTTTATTTGTTTTCGATACTTTTCCTGTTCCCCTGCGGCAGGGGCACTTTACAAAGAATGTAATACTTTGGAAATATTTCATTTATCACAGTTGCTATACTCACCACGCAAGTGTAGAAGATGCACACCAGGCACACTAATGGGGTGACCACGTGGACATTCACTCCGGTCACTGCGAACACACACGCACACAACTACAATTTCATAGTTTTGTTATAAACATTTATACGTTTATGACCACAACTGCACAAGCTGTACCAACGTTTAGAAATTGAGAAAATATATATTTATTTTCCCGGGATTAAATAAAGGAACCTTAACATGTGTTGTCAGGAACAAGAGGTACCAGAGAAAACCCAACTGACTTTCATTAACAGATGAAAAATTATTCTTTAAGACCAATCCATTAATAATTTTATTTCAGTATCAACTCACAATAAAAGATTTAGTAAAAAGGAAAAGAAGGACTCTTTCAGCAACAATTGCAAACCACAAAACGATTTTACAGGAAATCTTTTAAACGTTTCACGAAAAGCAAAAATAATATCATTAATTCTTCTGATATGAATGAACCAAATGTTCTTTGTTAGTGAAGAAATAAATTTATACCTATAGTATATCCATAGATGAAAATAGATAATGACTAAATGAAAACAGATAATGTTTAGTATTATAATGAAAGGGTTTGTAATTATCTGATATATGGTGATGTAAATTTAATTAGCATTTTCTCAAGTACAAAATATTATCTTAAATTATTTTAAAATAAGAATGAATTTATTATTGTTATGTGTTTATTTATAAAATGGATCTCGTTTTACAATCCTGTTTTTATACATATCTTATTACAATGCGTCCTTGATAACTTACACTTCGATAAATCGTACATTTTATAATTTGAAAATGAGGTATATTTAATAGCACTCTGGACGAAATGTTTGCTAATTAAATATTTTGAAGGACATTAATCTAAAAGCGACCTTTCTAACTCGAATTGTGACAGAATTTCTGCAAATCAAAGTCAAATCAAGGAGTGACGCTGAAAATCGTTGACCTTTGTTATACTGTTACGTTATAACCTTCATGTAATATAAATACGAACATGCAAACTGTCCATAATGTTACGTCAGGATAGCTATGTAATAGGTTTCTATGGTCAGAAAGAGCTTTTTTAGAGGAGACACGGTGAAATATTTGGATGGTGTAGATACAAGTTGATATGTATGTTGAATAATAATGCAAAATTATTCATAAAACTCGTGTTGAAGTAGCCTATATTGTTAAGTAGGCTTGCGATATATCGGAAAAAGTTTTAGTATGATGATTACCATTACATCAAGTTGTTAGGCCTTATAATTTGGTAGCGGACATTGCCAATAGTCAAACTGACGTGTTCTGGTTGGTTCTGAAATATACCATTGTTTAAGTCAATGTTGGCGGTTATTAATTGAAAGACTCCTCAGGAATTGGAGGAGTGAATTGCAGTGACGTCCTTACAACCCAACAGCCCCTGGTAGTAAAATAAACATCAATGAAAGTCAAGACCCTTCGCTGGCATTTTGCTACCATCTTCACCGTCAAGGGATATAGTGTCAATTGGGGTTGAAGAACATAGTACTCACAACCATTTTTAGTGCCGAATGATTAAGGAACGAATTAAATGCCACTATCTCTGAGCAAATTCACTTTACCCATGACAAGGACGTTGTAAATACACATTTTGACGTCGGTTAATGTGTTCTGAAATGCGATTAGTTCAACATACCAGCGTAGACGACATAAGCGGAAGTTAAGAATGTCTCAAGCGAAATACTCGTATATTTAAGGAAATGATTTACGAAAAAACGTAACTAAAAGGTCGTTCGAATGCCACCCTGGTTGTGAATGTTTGTTTTCCCGTGTTATATCACGAAGGGCTTCGCACTCTTGTGATCCAAGGAACCCGGATGTGTTGTACTGTGCATTGTTTACGACACATCCCACTATTCTACTCGCGCAACTTTTCTTGAACGTTGGATTGAGGAAATACGGGTGGAGTGGGGGTATTAGTTACAAAGTCGGCCAATAGAGTATTTACAATGTTGCTAACCTCTGGAAAATGGAAGTCAAACCAGCTACGTGTGAGGCCAGGTCATTCCTCTGAGTAGGCAACAAAAGGGAGACTAGATGGGAGTTAGTGCCTCCCTTGAAGGACTTGGAGTTGCCTCAGCCATTTCTTTAGATAATGGTAATGAAGCTGAACAGAAGTTCTCGACTATGAAAGCAACTTGCTTCTGTTTTGCGCCAACGAAGTTTTAATGCTTGGAATGTTTTCATCAGTGGTCGTTGCGAGCTTTTGCCTTCAACTGTTTATTGCTCAAGGGAGGGGGAAGCAAGGTCATCGTTCAAGAAAAGTTGCGCGAATAGTAGAGATAAAGTCGATATTGGTGTGTGTGTGTGGAGATAAATAGAGTAAAAAGTTCATTTAGCAATTATAATATTTAAATAGAAATAATAAGGTATTTAACTGATTGATCTTGATCTTTGGCTTACAACACGTGAAAAATACATCATTAATTGTTTCATAACTCTAATAATAAACCTTTAATATGTGTTAAAATGACTAATGGCCCCTGGTCCTTTAGAGCATTTCTTAAAAGTAATAAATGTGGTAATTTGCGAAGCGTAATAGAAATCATATTAAGTAAGATATTATTTTCTGAAGTGAGAGGAGAATGCTCATAATCCTTAGGTGAACATTTAATACTGTACATTGAGACAGTTTTGAATAACGTTTTCCTCCTAAATGCATTTGTTTGCTTTTGTGTTAGTTTCGCTAAATAGAAGCACAGTCTGCAGGAATAAGTCAGATCAAATTCCATTACGGTATCTGCTTCTCTCCATTTATCGTTTCACCCTAGACAACTAAATAAAATAATACCTCGGAATGCACAGTTCCATGTTTCTATCGCGTGACGAGTTCGTGCACGCGCACAGTGTCACAACCAACGAGTTAGAGATGAGATCTTGTATCTCTAACTCGTTGGTCACAACCCATCGCTTAGCGTGTTCGCTATATAATTTCACGCTGTGCAAACATTCTACATTGTTTCATTGTTAACCATTTAGTTGATATTTCGCTTATGGGGACCATTTTACCTAAGCTTCGACACTCCGTATGGGTAAGCTGTGAAAAAGATTACGAGAACAGGAAGATTCCGGCTGAATTATTTCGTCGTAACGCAATGAATTGAAAAAATGTTTTACGTAAATCGTTGATCAAAAAAAGATCAGAGCTTTCCCACTTAGCAACTGCTTTAGGACAATGCAAGAGCAGCAACTAAACAGGCTTGTAAAAGTGTTTTGACATAACAAATTGCTGGAATTGTTCAATTTCCACACTCAAGATTCTTTTGAATTACCGTTACTCACTACTTAAATATAGAAATAAACTAATTCAAAGTAAGAAAAGGAAACATTGAACAAAAACCCTAGAGGTCAGTCGTTATTTATGATGCGAGCGGTTAAAGTTATATTTTATTTTGCGAGTGAGAGTGGTTGCGGCATGAGGCCGATGGACCTATGGCCGATGCTACGAGAAAATTAAAATGTTTTTTATGTGTCTCATACATTACTTTTAGACAGCCTTACTGGCTTTCATTTTATTTTAATTCAAACACACGCATCACTACTAGATACTAGGGTCAGTAGGAGTTGATACGGTCACACGAAAGTATTTTGTTATGTTAGTTGCATTCCCTGATTTATCTGAACACTTGACCACCTTCTCACTGTTAGCCCTAATGCTTCAGCGCGCTGCGCACGCCCTGAAAGAACCGCTTTTAATTGATTGATTGATTGATTTTTTTCGTGTTTCCGGGCGCGTCAACTGCTTCGGTCATAGGTCCCGTTAGTGTAGTGCATGTTTTTTCCTCGGGAGATGGCAGTGATATTCCCTCGCTGGATGGCGAAATCCGGCACCGACCTACCGCCAACTAGTGGGGTTTCCCCCTAACCAGGACTCTCCCACCAGCGGGGCACCGCCCCAGCCGAGACAAGCTCTAAGCTACCGACCGGTCTCCCGGAATATGTGGTAGTGTAGTGCATGTTAGTGTAAGTGAGTGTGTGTGTAAGGGGAGAGGATAGGACAAGGAAGGGGAAGGACAGATCGCGCACGGTCCGTGGCCCGTTTGGTAGGGTACTGCTCCGGCATTCGCCTGGTGTTGATCGGAGAAACCACGGAAAACTATCGATCAGAGCAGCCGGCCGCTAGAATTCTCCTCCAGACAGCGACTGAATTCGACCTAGCAGAAAAGCTAGTGTCGAAAATCCTGCCGCCGTGGGGAGTGGAAACCTAGGACCTCTCGGTCAGAGGCGCTGCAGTGCTATCAGTTAATGCACTGAGCTACCGCTCCCGGTGAACCGCTTTTACAAGTGGCTGACTAAAACAACAAATTATAGCACAAAAAACATCGCCGCCAAGTGGAATAGCTCATACCACGTAACGGAAAGTCCAAGCGAGCATTTCCTCGCCTGCTCGCCAACGGACGTGGCCCTGACCGTCACGGCCGCCTGAAACGCGCTCCGCCCCCAAGCCGTCATTGCGGCCCATTAAGGAAGCGCCCGCCGAAGAGGTTGCGGGCTATTTACAGAGCACTGAGCGCCCGCCTCCGCTCCCCCCGCCCCCCCCCCGCCCCCGCCCCCGCCCCCGCCTCCGCTGCCGCGTCGGCGCTCGTTACCTTGATTGAAGGCGAGAGCCGGGACGTAGATGACGATCGGGATCCACGTGATCTGCAACACAAGAGCACCCCGTGGATCAGGGTGGAAGGCAGGAGGACCCGCGTGTCACAGAGTACCATCGGACGATTCAAAATTTTGAATTTTGGTGCTTTTTAGTCATTCGAATCTTTCGGATTTGTCTTAAATTACTCTTTCTGTTACTTCGTATTTTTAGGTTGTCCTTTTTTCGTTCCTCTTATAAATAGGGCTTGGAGCTAGGATCAATGTTCGCGTTTTATATCAATTCATATTTGTACCCTGCTCTTTAAAAATTGAGTAAGTTGACACAATTTCCGCACTTGCGAGTATAATGAATTTTTACTTTTCCTCCCTGTAGGTAGTGTTGGAATCGCCTCAACGACTGGATCTCGAACATTCGTACGTAAAATCACTGTTTAAGGTTCTTTCGAATCGTAACACTGCACACACGTTAGAACTGAGGTGTTCCCAATGTAGTTGAAGTTGTTGCAGGTGGAGAGGAGATACATTCAATTTCGTACCCGAAAATCGGAGTGTCTGTGTGTATGGATGTTCAAATGGTTGGATGTGGCACGTATAACTCTGTCACATTAGAAGCTTTTGAGCTGAAACTTGGTAAAACGACATAACTAGGATTTTTCTAGTGTTTTTAGATCATTAAGATATTTTAATTTTGGAAGTACTTTCCTGATGTCCCTGTGACATTTTCAATATTTCCTGGAAAACAGTTGAAATTTTCTTATTGGAATTGTTTGCTCGAATATAATAATGTGTGGTAAGGACGATAAAGTATGGTTGCATTTGTAAGTATGGTATAGCTCCGATTCTCACTAAAACATCTAACATTTACAAAATTTCAAACATCCTTTTTATTTAAAACACTAAAAGCTTCCCTTTACAAAGACGTTTGAGCTTTCTACTTGACCATATTTCGGGATTTGTGCTTGAAATGAAAGGTGTTGATCCTAGGATGACTATCATTTACTATTATTAACTGGTTTTGTAACATAAACAGTAAATTTTAGTAAAATCGTAAAATTAATTGAATTTTCTTTCTCTGCCGTTATTTGTTCATAGCGTCGTTTGGTTATGTCTAGAACTTCAAGAAGGCCTTGGTATATTTTATTAGAGTTTTCATAAATAACATTAATCAAAATGAAACTCACGATTCCAATAGCAAACAGCACCGATCCAATAAGGCGTGCTTCCTTGCCGAATCTTCTTTCCAAATACTGCAGGAAGAAAAAGAGCAATAAGCGATTATGAACGCACACAAAAAACACAGCTTAAATGTATAAATTCAGTTTTACACTATTAAACAATATTTTGTTATTTATACTTTAAAATATTTTAGAGAAACCTCTCCATTCAGTTGCAGGTTTTATAATTATAATAATAATAATTCATTTTGAAAAGGGGAATTCCCAAAAGAAGCTATAACTTCTAATTTTTATAACTGTTCATTACGTAACAAACACATTTACAAAAGAATTGCATTTTATAGTTATCTTTTAAGAATATAACCCAACAGGTTCGCTGGTTCCAATAAGCGTGTACGAGCTCATTTTTAGAAATAGGAGGGCAAACTTATAAAAGTATTTTATATTCCCTCAAATCAATATTTGATCTTTTTTTTTTCAATAAAATTTCTCTGTGAAAACAAGCTGTTTTAAGCTCCGTTTGTTGTAAAAATGGTATAAAACCTGTACAACTGTTTTTACAGTTTTGTTCGTCTGACCAGGTTAATTTTAGGAACGGGTAAACCAATTTTGAATAGACTTTCACCAAAAACTTTCATTTAATAATAATAATAATAATAATAATAATAATAATAATAATAATAATAAATTCTAAAATATCAACCTTTGGCAAATGAGATAAAGGAAATGTGGAGCGACGTGGAAATGGTGACGATTATACCAATAATTCTAGGCGCCACTGGTGAAATTCCTAAGTTCCTACATGAATCCCTGGCTGAACTGCTACTGAAGAAGGGGTTATACATCCAGATGCAGAACATTGTCGTACTGGACACATGTAACATCGTGAGGAAGTTTCTGAACATTGATGGTTGATCCAGTGCTGATTACGACAGTTGGAACGTGTATCTCTTGTTCATGGTAACCGAGATGCACGAGTGGAAACAAGTTAAATTGTGATAGTGATAATAATAATAATAATAATAATAATAATAATAATAATAATAATAATAATACCCTGTTCGTAATCAGTTTTCATTCTTATTCCGCTATAGACTGTTGTTGTACAGTTTAAATTATGAAAAGTTCTATTTAAATACGAAAGATTGTTTTTGCAACAAGCTTCTGTAGTAATTGATTGATAGTTGTTTCCGGGCATGTCAAACGCTAAGGGTATTTGTCCCGTTTATGTAAAGAATGCTTTTTAATGCCAGGAGGTGACATGTTTCTTCCCCACTGCATGTTAATGTAAGTGTATGTAAGTAAAAGGAGAGGAGAGGACAAGGAAGAGGAAGGAAAGGTGGCATGAAAGATCTGTGGTCCGCTTATTAGGGCACTGCTTTCGCATTCGCCTGTTACTGACCAGCAAAACCACGAAAATCCACCGATCAGGGCAGCCGGCTGCTTGAATTGGTCTCCAGACAATAGCTGACTTCGACCTAGGTATCTAGTGTCAAAAATTCGCCACCGTCGGGGTCAAATCTTATGACCTCCCAGTAAGACTCGCTGCAGACACAGCGACAATGCTGCACCTGAGTGGACTAAACGCAGTCGATGTCGGTAGAAATGTTTAAGTTACAAATAGGAAAGTATTTATTAGGTAAAATTGTTCGTCGGTTGTTATAAAAAGAACGAGTTTTTAGTAGGGTCAATTTAGTTGACAAACGTACAAATTCAGTCAATAGGTCACCTATTGGAATGGTGGATGGATAGAAGGAAGACGAAACAATTTGGTACAAGTTAGTAGTTAAGAAGCCAGCGTACAATTCCTTCTCGAAGTCTTGGTTTGTAAGATTGCATTTTAGGAGCTTGATTAAAAGAAACAATAATTAGGATGTAATCTTAATATAATTCCGCCATTACTTTAAAATTCACGGACATTCCATTCAGTTTCACAATGGAAAGGCCTGTATCTTGCGGAGGACCATGCCAATCTCACAAGCATTCGTGAAACAACTAATTCATACAGAGAGAACCAAGGGCAAATTCTCCAAGGAGTAATGGGAGTTATTTTTTATTTCTGCCCTATCGCTTGGTAAAATGACGCACATATCTGATAAGAATCGCATGAGAAAATTCTTAAAGTGAGGCTTTCAAGCAGCAAATATGTCTTACAAGAATTCTGTTACTATCTAGATTTGTACGAATAGTCTCCTAGTTTTCCTATGACGCAAACCGAAAGGTTAATGTCACTATTGCTGATGTAACAAATAATGGCACAGTTACAGCACTTATTATCATACGTAAAGACGATGACGTAATATTTGTACGTAATATAATTTTGGGATATATACAAAAACACAAGCCGAAAACAGTTCTCCAGAGACTGGTATAAAGCTACGAGTATTTGATAAGAAATATTTCATGACCTTCCCCAACATTCTCCGATAAACTTTCCACCATTCTATAGTGAACTACTGGAAGAAATTTTCATGGAAGTTCCCCAGAAGGTTGAAGATATTTTACATGTCATAATGAAAATTGAAAATATTTAAGCGTGTGGCTACCAAAGATTATTACGCATTTAAGAAGTTTAGAAACGGCGAGAGAATTTGTCCAATGAAAAAAATTCCTTATTCTCACTGCTCACGAAAGGAATCAAATTGACAAGGAGATGAGACATTACAATTCTCTTTCATGGGCTGTAACACCTATAAACAATTCAGCGCCCCGAAAGTTGAGTAGACAAACATTTTACTGTGAATTTGTTATATTAATTAGTCCACAATTTATTTTATCGAGTGTTTCATTCATTTAGGCATTGTGTATATTGTTTATTATTGCATATTTTGACAGAAATTAAAATAATTTAGTTAACTTCCTACATCTATTACGAGTACTTCAAAACTATAGTGAATGATACAAAGTTGTGTTCAGGGTAATGGTTGCATATTGAAAACTTCCTCGGCACTGATCTGTACTTAGTGACAAGTTTGAAGGTGTTTTATATATTATGAGTAATAATTGATGGTAATTGTTATAAAATAAATTCCATTTGTTGTGACTCTGATATCTGTACCTTGCAACCGGTGACCGTAGCAGTGATCAGCTGTTGCCACCACTGCCACGGAATGAAAGCGCCACCATTTAGCAACCTCGCACCGTAGCAGCGGCGGTGACAAGCTTGTAGCACCGTAGCAACAGAACACTTAGCAACCGCGCACCGTTGCTATGGTGCCATGACTCTCCCACCACTCTCGCTACTCGCTGCTCTGTGTGCAAGTTCTGCCAGTTTTTGGTGCTTTACTTTTGAGAGTCACGTGACGACGCAGAAAATAATTTCACAAGCAATATCTTCGATGAAACACGTCATCTAACTTGTCACTATGTTTGTATGAATAAATGAAGAGGATAGGGCGAAATTGCTCTGCAATGAACCGCGTACAGCGAGCACGTGACTCAGGCGTTGGCGCGGAACGCTGTCAAGCTAGTGCAAAATAGCAAGATAGGTGGTCTGTACATACACTATAGAATGCTAAGAAGCATACTTTTTTAATACATTCCTGTGTGTAGAGCTTTGAGTCTCACACAGACAATTTGTAAAGTCACTTCCCCCTTGAAATAGGCAGCCAAATACACTTCGCTGTTCAGAGGGTTATCAACAGCGTTGCAAGATCAGATAAATTCCAGTATGTTTTATCAGATCAGTGCGTGTGAAATATTTCAAAGTATTTATTAATAAACAGACGTATATAAACTTAAATCGAACATATTTGGAAATAGTGACTTTCATTACAGGCAAATTTTGAGATTCTGTTCGTCTCTCCCGTCACAATTTTGTCGCTGAGGTGGGTACAGAGAAGAACGAAACCTCCAAAAATGTGAAGAGCATTCAGAAAGACCACATTTTGGAGACTGATCTACTCTAAATATACCTCACATATCTCCCTGAGGTCCTCGCAAACAAAGTTAAGAGCACCCATGAAGTAATTATCATTTACCATTTAACCATATGAAATTCACAGGAGAAGACAACGATCGAATGCGTGAAAAAAACTTTTCAAATCTCTTCACGTAAAAAGGAAATTATTTGACTTAATTTAGGTAATGTATTCAACAACAGATCTAGAAATGATATGTCTAATAATAAGTCTTTTTAGCGATTTATTAGGTAAAAAAGACGAAAAAAGGGTATTTTCATTAAGTAGTCATCAACTGATGTCACTGCAGCGCCTCTGATCGGGAGGTCCTAGGTTCGAGTCCTGACGGCGGCAGGATTTTCGACACTAGCTTTTCAGCTAGGTCAAATTCAGTCGCTGTCTGGAGGAGAATTCTAGCGGTCGACTGCTCTGATCGATAGTTTTCCGTGGTTTATCCGATCAACACCAGGCGAATGCCGGAGCAGAACCCTAACAAACGGACCACGGACCGCGCACGATCTTTCCTTCGTCTTCCTTGTCCTCTCTTATTACACCCACACACTTATACTAACATGCACTACACTACCACATATTCCGGGATACAGGTCGGGAGCTTAGAGCTTGTCCCGACTGGGGCGGTGCCCCGCTGGTGGGAGAGTCCTGGTTAGGGGGAAACCCCGGTAGCCGACAGTAGGTCGGCGCCAGATCTCGGCATCCAGCGGTTAAAAAAAACCGTCATCTCACGAGAAAAGCATACACTTCACTTACGGGACTAATGACCAACGCCATTGACGCGCCCGGAAACACGAAAATATCAATCAATCAATTAAGTCGTGGACTCCAACATTTGATCGTGCCGAGCCGGGGCGGGAGCTCTCGCCCTGCTCCTACCTCGTACGTGGACGTGAGCTGCAAGTCGTGGAAGACGGGCAGGTAGGCGTACGCCAGCACGAAGGCCATGAGCAGCACTCCGATGGCGATGAAGGTGTACTGCGTCCCGTGCAGGTAGACCTCGGTGGGCGTCCCCAGCAGCGTGATGCCCGAGATGAAGCTGCGGAAACACAACTCAACGTACACTTCACATTTCGCTTGGACTACAACCCTTCCCAATACTCTGATGATGGTATTTCGGAAACATTGTTGAAGGACTTTTTTGGGAAAATAAAAAAATTATGGTTTTTGCCATAACACATCCTCGTGTTTGTTAGGAAGAATAGCAGGTGTTATAGTGTGAGTCTTGCCTTTAATAAAATATATTTATTATTGTTATTATTATTATTATTATTATTATTATTATTATTTAGAAATCATGCGATGAATTTCAGATTGTTCTTCTTTGTGCACTTTGCAAGGGGAAGAGTCAGTTACACAGAAAGCAAAAAGGCGAGATCGATTTCTTGACCGCAGTAGTAATAAGTCTAAGTGTGCCGATCATAAGGCAGTTAAATCTCAAAATAATAATAATAATAATAATAATAATAATAATAATAATAATAATAATAATAATAATAATAGTTTAACAGTGCTCTACTGGGTGTGGGTGTATCAAAAATAGAAGGTACCAGTAGCCAGGGCATGAGACAGCACGTTCTTTGCAAATTAGGAATGGTTCTCTCCATCAAAACATTCACAAAGAAGTTCAAAGAATGATACATAAAACCTTCTTGGAGGAATTATGTTTAAAATGAAGTTTCGGACTGCTCGATTAAATTTATCAGGAACGAAAGTGACAATGCAGAATGGAATAAATAAAATGGTTCTTGATAATTGAAAATTCAATAGTGTTGCAAGATGTGACGGATTCTAAATAGTATAAGGCAAAGCAATAATGCTTATTAAAAAATACATTGGAATTTCCTGCTGAAAACTCAAAATCTTATAACTTATCTAATATCTCCTTCGTATGTATGAGCACTGAGAGTTTCATTGGTTCAGCCCAAAACTTTCCTTTGATCAGAAAATTGCAAATTTAGTAAAATATGTAATCATGAAAAAATATTTTCCGAAAGATGAAATATCCTTAAAAGTAAATACGCGCTCATACTATTCAGTGTTTTAGAATTCGACAGTCAATTATTCAGGCGACCTAGATAATTTGATATACTTTTACTTTTCTTTGTCTTTCACGCTGACCCCCATCTACATGTTCTTTACGGAAACACAAATGCTAATGATTCGTCATGTATAAAGCTGGAGAAATGTGCTAGATTACGTGAGTATACTCTCAACAAATTATCATTGCATTTTCGTATGCATAGAACAGAGAAGAATACAATGCGAGATTAAATGTGAAGATTTTTTGCAACATTTTTCAGTCTAACAAAGAGCTCATGTTTATAAATGAAACTAGTTTAAATCAAAGAAGAACTGCAAACTCTTTAAAACATTTGAACTCGATGATATTTGGACCCGTTCACCCTGTTTATATAAGATGTACCTTTTATCTTTTATATCCATCAGTTGTTTTCTCCCTTTCTACTTTGTTTCCCATCATCTAGGCACATGTTTATACAGAACACGTTTGGACCAAAAATATAACGAATAAAAATGTAGTCTAACTAGTTCAGTTATTTTGAAATCCATTGTTTTATGATTGTACGAATTATTGACTTGACGTTTTTCAAGCTGAAACAGAGCTTAAAGAGATGGCTCTTTCTCTTTAAAATGCTAGCCTGGCGAGAACTCTTGTAATAAAAATTAAAGTAGATCAGGGAATCACTTATACTATTATAGTGGCGCAACACGTTCGGAGCCATTATAGCATAGGCCACAGCTATTAAGTTCACGACAAAGATGTTCGTCTGTCTCGCGACGCGATGCAGTGAAGTACGAGTTCACCTCACGCGCCGCATTCACGAAGTTAAACTCCCCGTTTTTGTAGGAAATACATTTGCAATATATTACAATGCAATATCCCTTGCAGCAACAAATATTAAGTTCCTGTTACGTGAATAAATTCTTCATTGATCACACTCAAATGAATATGGAATATCTAAATAATCGTATGCACTTTCCCTTCTCTTTTACATCTACCGTTTATCTAACACCCTTTAAAAATATTGAAAATATGAAAATACGATTTCGCAATGATATGTTACTGTCATAATAAGGCGATTTAAACACATCAAAACCTGATTTTATGAATCCAGAACTATCGCATGCTTCCAGTGTTGGTTTCCCAATTGATTCAGCATTCCTGATTCCATAGAGGTTCGAAAATAAATAATATCAATAACATTAAGAAATTTATTATCATTGGTATTTATTGCTGTGTACAATTTTATGATGGTGACGAACTATCGTCTGATCGCATATTGTTTCATTTTAGCTGCCAAACTTTTAGAAATTAGCCATTTAAGCATTCCCTACATCAAAGATGAGAGATCCGTTTAAAGTAGATAAAGGACAACAGACACTTAGTTCTGATCACTCCATGGAACTTGTGGTGCTTAAAATTCCATAAGAAAATGTATGTAAGCTCTAGTATTTCGTGGGGTATCATTTCCTTGCCTCTCATTCCATCAGCATAATTAACATGATTACATTCAGTCCTTACAATACTTCTTCCATGTCTCCTAAGGGATCATGCTTCACCACTTCCTTAAAAGTACAAATGTCACATTTATCCTAATGTGGTATCGATATTTCTCGGGTATTGGAAATAAAGAAAGATTTTCATCAAACCATTGCGAGAGAACCTTAGATTGTAAATAATCTTATATCAATAGTAAATAATAATTAGATAATGCATAAACTTCAGTAGTAAAATTATATTATAAGATAGTTTTTAAGAAAATATAATATTTAATTCTTCAATATAAGACCTTTCAGTTTTGAATAATATTAAAGTTCTGCGAGATAATTTTCTCATTCCAACAATCTAATAATAAATAACTTGCTTAGTGTTGTCCCTCTAATGAGTATTTTCATGTTAAGAAGTTTAATTTGTGCTTTTTAAGCGCATTAAAATATTTTTAACATATTAGTTTCAAAGCTAGACCATTTCTAGGCTCAGAAATGGAAAAGTATTGTTTCATTATAAAATTAGGGTTTAATTATTGTTTAAAATTTATTATTGTTTCATTACAAAATTAGGTTTAAATACCAAAACTCAAGACAACGATTCATGTAAATGTCGAAAAGAGTATTTCACAGCGGTCAATGTACTCATAAGTGCATTGAAACTGTCAAAAAAACGTGTTTTCTAGAATTCTTCCACAATATCCTAGAGGGAACCGACTAACAGTTGTGCCAAAAGTTTTTTTCCTTTTGAGAGGAATCGAATGAGCTAATGATCACCTCTGCTGATGACGTCAGCCACCCAAACTATGTTTTAGTTGCTAAAAACTGCAAAAAACTCATTTTAGATAGATATTTTAGATTATTTTAGATATATAAGCAAACTATTATCGATTCCTTACTAGTGGACCGAGGTGCGTCGAAAGATACTTCGTTTTTTCTCAATTGGTGGATCTTTAGGGTCTAATCGTGAGGGAATGATGGACACACGTTACTCGATTACTACATTAAAATTCCAAAAGGCTTTGTTGTCTTAAACAAGGGTTTTTAAAAATACTGAAGCGAATGTTGTTCTGTCTTTCGATACGCGGTTCGTCAGCGTCTCCACAATAAAAAACTTCAGTACAATACAGCAGTTTAGTATAACAGTTCAATACTGCATTAGCTGAGGGTGTTATTCAAGATATCTATTAGCAATTGGCGAAGTCTACTCTTATTTCGCGAAAAGGGAATGTTCTGGATAGAGTGAATAGCTGGCATTTTTCGCTCATTAGAAAGAGACAGTCGACACTCCCTCCAAAACATAAACATTGTTAGACATAAAAGAAAAAACAATAATTTCGCTCATCTAAGAACATTTTCTACGGTATCTCAACAGTGAGGGTAAAGGTAAAATCGCTTTTTCTTTCGGATTTTCACAGCTGCCACAACACAGTTATTTTACAGGAGTAAAATAAAAACTGATCGTTTCGATATATTTCGGGTGTTATTTCTATTAAACTGCACAGCAATAATGTAGAAATATCTGATCACCCCATTATTTTACTATTTCTGGGCGTCTAATCTGGATATTTTTATTCCCAGAAGTTTCCAGTATTCGAGATGATCGTCCCGACCATCTTGGATAATGCACAATGTGGGATATGTGAGCCACACCTTGCACTCCTTACTTCCAAACACATCCGAGGGGTTCTAGGACATGCTGGACGAGAGAATATCATCCTACACCTAAGAAAATGGTTCGTCTAATATTCTCCCTATTTCTACCTGTCACAAGAACACCATGTCAAAAGAACAAAAGTGAAACCCTGCGGGTGCAAGATTTCTGCCAATGATCAACGAAGATTGTTATTGGAGCACATGCAGATACACGACGTGTACCAGTTTGACTCAATATTTTGTATTCGTATCAGTCATTGACGTTCAACAAAAGTGCTGATCAAATCCTATGTATTCACCTAAAAAGTTGTATCTCTATTAACAATTGTTTGTGATTTTCATTGGTGTTAAACAACTTTTCTTCTATACTTTATCAATAACCTTTCAGAATATAGTTAAAGAGCAGCGTAAGGAGTTGTTCCGTTTTTTAGTCATTACTATTTAACAAACTATTTACAAATTATTCGTATTACCTTACTACCTCTGAAGAAAATGAATATTAAATATTGATTTCCACAAAATTTTGTTGTTTTAAATTTTGCGAAATATTTACAATTTATCATGAACGTTATGTGAAAATTGACTTCTTCTCATATTTCCATTTTGTGTGCTTGTGAGAATCTGAGGAAGGTAATTCCAGTATAATTTTGATCTTTATTTCATTAAAACGAGATATTATGATATATCTGTCCACGTGTTGATTACGGAAATGGCCCAACAATTAGTTTCGACAAATTACGCGGAGACTTCAACCATAACTGCTCAAATCACATTAGCTACCCAATAAACTTCCACACATGATAAGAAGAAAATACAATTGAATAATTAAACGCCAAGTTTTCAATCATTGAATGAGAAAGTATACGTATTTTCTCGATCATTAGAGAGAGCTCACAGAGATAGTTGAAGAAGATGGTGTAGCGATACAACGAATCTTTAGCTATCTGGGAGCCGACGCGTCGTTCATATTGCAATCCCCTGGAATGAGTTCCCACTTCGACGGTCAAATCATTGAAAAAACTTCCTGGGTAAACGGCGCGTCCTTGATATGCAAGACTTCGCGTATCGTGACATCCAGCAGACGATTCTGCCGCTCCTGTTCTTCCTGGGAATCGTAGAATCATGGAATAGTCGGAGGAGGCCGGCAAGCGGATCACGGAAACCCTCCTGCGTTTAACTACTCCATGCGAGTCATGTCATTCTCAGAACCATTGAGGCCCTTGGTTTGTGTTTTCTGGTTATCCTCACACCTGCGTGTACATGTGGTGTTCAAATACACCTCTGGTTGGCTTTCGGGTGTCCCGGAAAGTCCGCCTTTGGTACAGAAGTCACTTTGTACCTGACACGTGCGGAGACAAACCCCTCTTCAATAACCCATTTTTTAAAAACCTGGAAGGTGATGGCGCAATTCTGTCTTCACATTCAAATTCACAGAGACATAAATAGAGAAACGTGTCAAGTCTTTAGGTTTGACAACAACCCCCCAAAAACAAAAACAAAAATACAATATCGCGGTGTTTTTTCGCGATTTAAAAAAACAGGAGGGGGAATCCAAATATGGATTCAGAATTGGATTCAGCGCGTCGACATACATAGAGAAACATGTTCCAAGTCTTTGGGTGTGACAACGTCGGTTGTTGTTTGTTTGTGTGTGTGTGTGTGTGTCTGTGTATGTGCCTGAGTTATCTGAGTCTGCCACGTGGAAACCAAGTGGCCACCTGTTACCACCTGGATCGTTACACTCAGGGAGGCAAGGAGTCTCCTGTCGTCCCTTCTGCTAATGGTGTACCACAGGGTGCGCGGGAGGGGCAGGTGTTTTACAAACGGGACCACGCCGGAGGAGGAGCGCACCTGGCAATGAGCGACATGGAGATGGGCACGACGCCCATGGAGCGGCCGCCCATCAGGTAGTCGTCGGCGGAGCGCGCCCCGGCGAAGAAGCCGAAGTAGACGCCGATGGCGGCGCACAGCAGCAGCATGAGCGCGAACACCGCGTAGTCGGCGATGCCGAACAGCTGCAACGCCTGGTTCAGCTCGTGCACGCTGGGGGCGGTCGCCTCCTCCATGGCGGACAGCGTTGCAGAGGGTGTTGCGAGGAAATGGGGACCAGCGACTCGGTGTGGCTGCGTTCGTCACCGCCGCCGCCGTCGTCGCCTCCGCCGCCGACCGCGCACTGTGGACCGTCCCGGACCGCCGACGCCCCGATAACGACTGGCGGCGGCCCCGCGGAGGAGACTGCGGGGTGGGTGGGCGCGCAGGGCGAAGGCCGCAAGGCGCGACGCGGCGCGGCACGGCTGCTGGAGGCTGCGAGTCGCCAATTGCACGCCCCTCCGCCGCCCTCCGCCTCGTGCCAGACGGCGTTCAAGTCCCGGCGCGGCGCGGCGTCACGTGGCTTTGATTTACGGAGCGCAGTGTTTGGCCAACGCTTAGAAGTCGCGCGCAGCCTTATCCCCTCCTGATGCCTCGTGGTATATCATTTCTGGTCGACGACACGTAAAGAAAAAGGTGAAATGTCTCAGGGGATCACGTCCACTTCAGGATGTCATTCAATCTTCTTACAGCTGTTCTTCTTCAGCTACGTCGAGCTAGTTGCGCACTCGAAAATATGTTTGATTTTTCTGACGATTACTATCGACTGTTATTCTTCCTTTAGCCGTGAAGATGATTGACTTTTGAGCCTGCATTAGTTCCTATTTGCATGCTAGTTTGTCTGAAGTGATCATTTGTTCATGTATGTCTGATTTGTAATTGTTTTCGCTTTTTAAATTATTTTTTAATTTTTTTCGGTTTTAATCTCTCGTGGATCTTTAATATTTACCATGAATATGTATTTAATAATTTAATGTGTTAATGTACTCAAGTGTAATGAATGATCTCTTAATGAAGTAATTGCAGGGGTTGCTGTAATTCTATGACGTTGATTGAAACATTTTCGAAAGACGATTACAATAGTAGCAATACATCAATAAAATTAAAGTTTTATGTTACCGTTTTTATGTAAGAAGTACTGCGATAAACTGCGGGGTTGTAGCATTACCAGTTAGAAAAGTGAATTGGAATTCAACATTTCTTTAATTTTGTTTAATAATAATAATAATAATAATAATAATAATAATAATAATAATAATAATAATAATAATAAAATAATAGTAATAATAATAATAAATATTACTGTTTAGTTATTGTTGATTTTCCTAAAATAATGCAAGTTCAATAATTAAATGCGTTAAATATAATAGACTGCATAATAAAATGTCACATGAATATTGTACAAATGTCATATCACATGAAAATAGTACAAAATGAAAATATCACTAACCAATAATATATACAAGATGTTACGACAGTATTTCATTTTTAACGCTTAAGTAAAATGCTATATCTATTATTGAAGCGATCATAAAGTATTTTAAATGAAAGAAGAAACGGTGTCCCATATGTCAACTCTATTAGTTAAATAATTCAAATATTATGCTAGTTTTCATAGTGTTACCTCCTAATTTTCATAGAGTTACCTCCATATTGTAGAGTCAGTAGAAGATTACATCATTCATGTAGATTTGTATTGTAGAGTCTATAAAGGATCTTTTTTTTAATTTGTTGCGTCTACAACTTGACGCAACGCGTCTCCAAGCCCCTTAAAGGGCGTTGAGCGCCTTGCGTTGGGGAGTAATCCTCCATTACTAATATCAGGTCACGTCGCAGTCAGTTGTCAAGAGGACCGCCAGGTAGCATCTCCGCGTACGCGCCTCCTGCTACGCGCTCCTGCGTCACTACCCAGCGGCCAGAATTGGGAACGATAGGGGTGGGGTTTAGGACACTTCACAGGGGTTGGACTAGTCCAACTCGTTTTGTTGGAACAAATTTCACATGAGATTCGACGGGAATCGAACCCGGACCTCAGTGGTGAAAGGCTAGCGACTTCGCTATGTGCCACGAGCGAGACTTATCGAGAGATCTCTAAAAATCACAATCACATGGAAAAGTTTTCGAATTGGCTGAAGCAGGCATTCCATAGTCCAGTTCCAAATTCAATAATTGGAATAATATAGCCCTTACAACTCGAAAACTTTGTTGGTCATTTTCAAGTGCCATGCGTCGTTGTTTCCTCGCCCCACGCAGAGATTTCCAGCGGGAGAATGGGAGGAGTCCTCCGGTAGTGCAGAACCAACGAAGCAACGACAAGGCGACGTCGCGGAAGCTTCGAAGACGAGGCTGGAGTGGGAGTCGGAACGAGTTGCCAGAAGGAGGAAAGCAGTATAGAAGGCGACTCGGTCATCCAGAAGGCATCGCACGTGGCTGCATTTACGTTGATGCATGAACGCAATACTATAAACGCAATTATTATAAAAATAAATGTAACTTCATTTTATGTGCACGTCTTTTAGAATTCAGTGGGAAATATAGTTATTCAAATTATCCTTTCCATGTTGTCGCAGCAGGAAGTATTATTCCGAAGGACAACATGGATAAGAGCCCAAAATGTATTGCTTATTTATCCTTGAAAATAGATTTTATTATATGGGAGCGGTTTTTTTAAATTCAAAATTCAAGTAGTATATGACTTAGTGTATGGATCAGAGAAGTTTGAAAATGTGCACAGATTTCACTTCTCCCCATAGCACGTCATACACAGTGTTAACTGTTTTTTTTACGTAAAATAAATAAATCCCTGATGTGCACATCTGTCCTCTTCGACGACATGGCCTCGCAGTAACAGTGTAGATTGGGAAGTTCAGCCCAAGAAAGATAGCGAGTAAGGTGAGAAGATGCCGTATTCACTGGTGATTTGTCGTAGGAAGAGCTGGAATATTTCTTGAGCAGAAGAAATGTTAAACCTTTGATTCCAGTTCAAATTTCTCTTAGTTTCAAAGCTTCACTTAGTTCAAATTTCATCTAGTTTTAAAGCCATTTTTTCACGCTGTACCTTAGTTTGATTTAAATTAGAAACAGTATTTTTATATCAATCGGAGCAATATTTTTAAGAGGGAAGGATAGTGTCAATTCTTTAATATAGAGAATGAATTTTAACTGTTTTCCCAAATAGTTCATTCAAAATACTTGCTACTCTAAAAATAGTTAAAAAGTTGTATAATTACAGCTAAACTATTGCTGCATTTATTTTAAAATATCTTTATCACTGGAAGAGGGGCCTTGTACATATTTCCGAAGCTTCAGAACCAACCAGCTACTCTAGATTCTTTTGTAACACGACACCAGTTGTTATCTACGTTCACTATTTGAACAATGTGAATAGGTTATAACTATCGAACGACCGCTATCAGTCACAGTACACAAAGATATTAAATAACTTGTACATAAACAATGACTGTAGGGTTTGAATAAGACAATCCGCAAGCTCTTCCTGTAGAGTTCATTGACCCTGAAGTCTAATCCAATATAAAAGATCCAAAAGCATGCGCATTCAAATGTAATTAGGTAAGTACATTACATATACAAAAAAGTCAAAGAAGCCAATAAATGAAAGTCACAGCAGCATTTACGAAATAATACGAATTTGTATGCAATGAATATAATGTTGATTCCATATTTTATATCTAGATATTTAATGCCAGTAAATTCATTTATCATTAGATTTCAATTACTGTCGCATAATTCGAATTTTTATTCCTCGTTAATTACACAGGCACACAAAAAACAGTTGCCAGACCAAAAGACTTAACACAAGTTTCTCTATGCATTTCGGCGCTTTGTATCCAAATCTGAAGCCAGAATTCGGCCATCACATTCCAATTTGTTTTAATCGAAAAAAAATTCGCCATGAAATTGTATTTTTTCAGAGGTTGCTGTCAGACCCAAAGATTTGATACATGTTTCTCTATGTATGTCGACGCGCTAAATGTGAATCTGAATGCAGAATTGTACCACACCCTCCAGTTTTTCTTAAATCCCGAAAAAACACCGTGAAATTGTAGATTATAAGTTTGAGGGTGTTTTTGTTTTTTTTTGTTGTTGTTTTTTGCGATTTAAAAACAACTGGTGGTTTGTGGCGCAATTCTGATTTCAGATTCGAATTTAGCGCGTCGACATTCATAGATACACATGTAAGTCTTCCGGTCTGACAACTTCCGAAAACAAAAAAAAATACAATTTCATGGTGGTTTTTCGCGATTTAAAGAATGGAGGATGGTGGCGCAATTCTGGGTTCATATTCGAATTCAGTGCGTCGAAATACGTAGAAAAACATGTGTCATGTCTTTGGTTCTGACTACAACCCCCGATAACAAAAAGTACGTCATGATGGTTTTTTGTGATAAAAAAATTTGGAGGGTGATGGCGCAATTCTGGCTTCATATTCGGATTCAGCACGACGAAATCCATAGAGAAACATGTTTCAAGATTTGGGTCTGACAACTTTTTTGTGTGCCTGAGTAATCGGTGATAGTAATAACATTTTACAATAACTTTAGATTAAAATTTACTTACATGGTCAATTCAATGGTGATATTTTTAGGACAAAAAAAAAAGAAAAATCTATCTATAAACTATTAGCAATACTTTCTAAGGGGGGAATGGTTGTTTTTAAAAGAACACATGAAATGATAGAGGCAATGACTCATTATTTGTATTTGATCTTGTTCAGTTTTATTCCTTACTGAGAAGAATCGTAAAGGGGCCTTTTGCTAACAACACATTCACCTTTAAATTTATTGACAAGAAAACGTTACTGGCAAGTTTCTGGAATATGGGAAGGAGCTCAATGTAGCATATGGAAAACAACTTCCAAAAGTTTACATTCACATTTCAAAAATGAAACGTTCCACAAAATATAAATATTCAGGGTATTACCGCTGGAAAATATTTTAAATAGGTATGATATAGACACCAAATGAAATATAGAATAGTTGGTAATTTTTTAACATATTAATTAAATGGAAAAGTGAAACAAATGTTGCTAAAATTGTGTTCATCTCAAGACTATTTCTGAAAGCAATGTTCCTCCTATACATTCTAGTTTACATTATTAGTGTAACTTGACTATTATTTGCTTTAGTTGGACTAGTTTGGAGTAACGCAACAAAACAATCGTGTTCTTAAATTTAATTCAATACAAAACTAATGAAAAAACTAATGTGACATCGTTTATTTCACACATTTGTACTGCACAAATGGAGCAGTATAAATCGGATACGTCTTAACTATTGAGAAATACATTCCAGTGTCTTTTACTTTTGTTTACATACAATTAATTTTTAAAATGAACAAAAAGAAATTAAACTCAATAGAATGATTAAAATCATTTCAAATTTCTTAAAGATCTCGCACAATTCTGAAGTGTAGTGGGTATTATTTGTGCCACGTTTCCAGACACAAAGAGCGTCTGAATATTACTATTACATTCTAATCCATATATTAACTAGCCACACGTCATTTTTTCGCCATAAAGAAACCTATTTAAAGTATTAAGCTTCTATACACAATCCAACGTGCCTTAAGTGGTTAAAAGTACTTCTATTAAGCCTCATTGACGACGCAAAAACTTATCTTGAATGTGAAAGAACAAAGCTATCTTGAAAAGATCACACATACTAGAATGAAATTACTTGACTTAAAAGAGCAGAAAGACGTTGAAATAATTCTATGCAAATGTATGTCACAAATGCACGTGATCAGACTGTGATTATATCTTTGTGTGTGGCATCGAAGGCCTCGAACCCCCCTATATTTGGGTTCATAGAACAAAACTTCTGCATCTCAAATGTTTTAATTCATACGTCACTAACTAGGGCAGATAAAGAAGCACGCGGAAGGAGCACAAAAAAGGCAGGGGCTAGTATCCTCTGAAGATTTTCCTTAAAAATGTACAATATCAGTACAATATCAGAAGTTTCAAATTGGTTCCGAAATAACAAATTAATAGTAAACGAAAAGAAAACGGTTTTAATGCAGTTTTCCATTTCAAATAAACAATTCTGTGCACCATTGAAAATGAACAGTGTACCATTGACTGATGTTAAGGCAACAAAATTTTAGGTCTCTCAATTCAGTCAAACCTTAAATGGAACGTCCATTTAAATGAATTGAACACAAAATTAAGTTCATTATGCTACGCGTTCAGAATTCTTGCAAATTCAGTCAGCCTTCATACTGCTCGTTGTGTATACTTCGCGAATGTTCATTCCCGCCTGAGATATGGCATAATATTCTGGGGAAATACATCTTATAGCTCCCAGACTTTTATATTACAAAAACGAATTGTACGAATAATAACCAAATCCCACCCACGTGATTCATGTAAGCCTCTCTTCATTAATATAGGAATTCTACCATTACCGTGTCATTTTATTTACGAATCAGTGGTTTTTGTAAAAAATTACTTGCTTAAGGGCGTGAATATATTTTCAAAAAATGCCGAAGTCTATTACTATAACACTCGACGTAGAAATAATATTCATCAGGTGACAGTATCAACAGCTCATTACAAAAAATTCACATACAATACATGTACATTATTTTACAACACTTTGCCAGACGACATTAAACGATTAAATTCAATAGAAAAGTTTAAATCCCAAGTGAAATCGTTTCTGCCGCATAACTGTTTCTATACAATTAGAGACTATACTGAGCATCACAAGAAAAGTAACATTAATTTTAACAATGATACATAATGCATTATTTACCATTTGGACTGTATAAATGTGTATAAACAACCTGTAACAAGTATTGTACTACAGCCTCCGGGTCAATGACCCCCATCTCGATCAGGTTTTTCGTCCAGTTTCCTTGATCCATTGAGCATTTGCTGAGATGGCCCCTTGTTTTGCTTCTGGACATAAATGTAACTTCAGTTTTTGTGCACGTCTTCTAGAATTCAGTGGGAAATACAATTATTCAAATTATCGTTTCCATGTTGTCGCGGCAGGAAGTAATAAGAGCCAAAATTTATTACTTATTTATCCTTGAAAATAGATTTTATTACATGGGAGTTTTTTTTTTTGTTTTTTTTTCCCTTTCAAAATTCAAAATTTATTGCTTATTTATCCTTGAAAATAGATTTTATTACATGGGAGTTTTTTTTCTCCCTTTCAAAATTCAAAATTTAAGTAGTATATGACTTAGTGTAGGGATCATAGAATTTTGAAAATGTGCACACAATTCACTTTTCCCCATAGCACGTCATACGCAGTTTTTAACAGTTTTTTTGACGTAAAATAAAATTTAAAAAAATAAAATAAAATGTTTCGCATTAATTGATGGCTGTAAAAAGCATTTAAACTGAATATTTCTTTGCTTTCATGAATTAGTAGTACACAATAATGACACGTTTCTGAAAGAAACACATTTTGAAATGTCGCCGCTAAAAATATTTTAATAAACGCCCGTCTTTTCGTCTATCTTGTTCTGCATTCTTCTAACTCTTACACTGCGCATTAGATTTCTTCCAAAATTCGTAATACGCCATATATACTTTTTTTAATTCTAAACTGGTAGTTGCAATACTATTATGTAAAGGATGTACTGCATTTTCAAATTTTATTTTATGAAGACTCATCTTTCATTTCAAAATATGTAAGTTTGGAGCAAAGTACGTGTGAATATCCTGGTTTGCTCCTAGTTTTTTCCTCATTAGAATATTGAGAATATATGGCTAATCACAATATTCTAACTTTTCTTTAATTTAATATAAAGGTTTATTTATATTCCATGAGAACTCTATTCGAATTCATTATTCTCGTAATTATTCTTTCAAAAACAGAATAAAACGTGCATTGTTGGTTTGCGAACGTTGATCTGTATCCCAGAGACGACAGCTGGTGCGGGCAGCGGGCTCCGAGAGCCCCTGCCATGCAAAATGCCCTCTTCAAGCCGCACGCACCATCCCACCACCCGGCGCCTCCGATCCACCCCTCCACAGAACACCGTCCACGTAAGGCACACGACTCGCCGCCACGCCTCCCTCACGCAGGGAAATCTCACTCTCTTCCAGTATTCAAATTATCTCACGCTTTGGTTGTTTTCGAAATACTATTCTTACGAGTAATCTGTACTGTATGAAATCGGCTTAACGCGCCCAAACTGGAACAAAAACTCACTCTTAACAGTCGCGTTTGTTAACAGTCTACCGTCCGTTAAATACAATGGAAACAAATGAGTTGTAGCTAAAGAAGACAAATATTCTTTCTTTCAAATTATCTCGCACTTTGGTTCTTTTCGAAATACTATTCTTATGAGTAATCTGTACTGTATTAAATCGACATAAAGCACTCAAACAAGAACGAAAACCGGTTCCTAACTGTTGTCGTCTGTTAACAGTCCCCCGTTCGTTTAATATAACCCAAAGAAATGAGTCGTAGCTAAATACGGCGAATAAGAATGCTCCTGTTCAGAGGGAATTCATTTCTTATTTTTATAATTTGTTCTTATAAGGGGGGTAACGAAAATTATTGACGACGCACGGTCTTTATCACAAATAAAGAACTTGCTCTATATCTCCATAATGACATAGTAACTATTACATGAGTCCAAGCAGGTTGAAAAATGAACAAGATCGGTGCACTTACCGGACCATTTCTGATTTTGTTTCTTATACTTGCACACCATCCGTGATGCAAAGAAAAGTCAGTTAGAGGGTTGTGGTATTGTATGACCTCGATCTCAGTAACAAACACATCTAGTCCCTTTCATTTAATGAAATAATCACGAAATTTGGTTGAGTAGAATGCTCGTATTTCTTTCTAAACGAAGACCATTAGCGCTTGAAATATATAGTTGGCAGGGGGAGGGGCAGGGGGGGCCAGAAGAGGGACAAAGTGGGCGTTGAACTGAAGCAACGATTATGATTAATTAAATACCTGTCCAAGCAGAGCACTTCGAATAGCCTACTAATAATATTATACTGTCGGTTTTTCTTAGCTGGACTCACAGGTCACTGAAGGCCTGTCACCACGGTAGCATTTAGGCAAGGTTTTTCGCGTCTCTTTCAGTACTGCCGCTCGGTGTCGCATGCTCGCGACCGTATCAAGCAGTCCCGTAGATGAAGCGACTCTAGCGGCATTTGAAAAAAATACTTTTTCGGTATTGTGGACCCCAAAACGTGTATTGCCGTTGAAAGCTCGAATTCGATTTTCCGCAGCATTACATAACTTTCTCTACACTACGTATAATATACGTAATATACGGGAATAATATTATTACTCCCGTTTATACGTATGTGTACGAGAAAGTAAAAATTGGGGCCATTCTTCCCGCGGTGGTCCGCTGCAGTTGTCATCGGGCCACTCGTCTTTACTATACTAGAGCCGATCGCGCCCGGGCGCCTCCCCTCCCGTCTCTCTCTGGAGAGGGTTGCTCAGCAAGCAGCGCGCCATACCGCTGGCCCACAGATAGGCTCTGGGCCAGGGCGCCTCGCACTACCAGCAGCCCTGTTGCAGAGGCAGTGCCGAGCGCGCGCGGCGAGGCAGGTCCCGTATTGATTGATTGATTGATAGTGATTCCGGGTGCGTCAACTGCTGTCGTAAATCCCTTAAGTGTAGTGTATGATTTCCTAGGGCAGTGGCGGTGTTCTTCCCCTGCTGGATGGCACGATCCGGCGCTGGCCTACCGTCGGCTAGTGCGGTTTTCCCCAACCAGGTATCTCCCACCAGCAGAGCATCGCATCAGCCGGGACAAGCTCTAAGCTCCCGAGCGGTCTCTCGGCATGTGCGGTAGTGCAGTGCTTGTAAATGTGTGTGTTGGTAAGGAGAGCTGCTTGCGGGCAGGTCCCGTGATGTGAGAGCGCGCCATGGACGCTCCGCACGGGCGGGTCGGGCGCGCGGGCGTGCGGCGCGAGTCGAGCGAGGCCGCGCTCGTCGTGGTGATGGGCGACGAGGCACCGCTGCCGCCGCCGCTGCCGCCCCCGCCCCCGGCCCCGGCCCCGCCCACGCCCCCGCGCCTGCGGCAGCGCTGCCGCATCGAGATCGAGATGACGGAGAAGCACCGCCCCGACTGCGTGCGCGGCACGCTCAAGAAGGAGCAGGTGACCCATCATCCTACTTCCTCTTTTATCCTTCTCCTCTCATTTTTCTTCCTCGTGCTTTTAGCATCTTCCTCTCTCCTTCTCTTCCCTACTCAGTCTACTTCCTAATTTATTCTTTTATTTCCTCCCTTTGCCCCCTTCTCCTCTTTCGTCATTTTTCCTTCTTGCCTCTTCCTCTCCCGTACTCCTCCCTCCTTCTACCTGTCTTTCCCACTTTCCCCTCCCCTTTCTGCTTTGCCTTTTGTTCCCCGTTTTTCTTCCTTGTTCTTCTTGGTTCCCGTCTTCCAAATTTTCTACATTCTTCTCAAAGATTTTTTTAATTTATAGTCAACGTGATGTTCGCTTGTTCCTATTGCAAGGTTCTGTGTGACTTCATGGGTTCAAAATCTCAATTCCAAACCGTCCCTCCCTCGTTGTGGCCATGTAAAAATTTTGCTTGTGCTGATTATATGGGTGACGGTGATTGTGTGACGGTGGTATGATTGTGTGGGTGACGGTGAAAATTTATTCGTAACGCTTCGATCCTGTTAATAATAAATGCCAAACAATGCAATCCGAATCGTGGCTGAGGCAATGGATCCATTTAGATTCATTCAGAAGTATTCAAAACAACAGTTATAACAAGAAAACGTGAATTGGTTTTAAACAAAACGTGGCGAGAAGAGGTGGAAATAGACAATACAATCTAAATTTTGAAAATGTGCACAGAATTCACTTCTCCTCATAGCACGTCAAACATAGTTTTAACTGTTTTTTGACGTAAAATAAATAAGTAAATAAATTATCTTAGTAAGTTCCGAAGATTACCCGCCGGCATCAAACGAACTCGGCGTCTCCAAATATTGGCCCCACGAAAAAACTTGCAATACAAACGCCCACCACATGTGTTAATAGGCAGAGGGAACCAACATTGTAATTGAGAATAGCTGCACGCATGGGGATCACGCCACTGAATGCGTTGATCGTCTGCCTGTAGCGATCCGGTGCCACAACTTGGTCGACTCTCGGACGATGATATTACGTTCCCCGGAGAAGCCACTCATAACTATGGAGAGAATTTCCATGCCCTAAAAAACTGAAATATGCTTTTTAAAATATGCATTTATGACCTAAAATTTATGAAATAGACTTTAAAGTGCAATTCAAATTAACAATATTTAATTTCCCTTTTAAACCTTTCCTGATAAAATTTCAGTAGATGGCATTCTTGGAATGGAAATATATATTTTGTGCAAAACTAAATAGAATCTACCTTACTTTACGAAAGAAAACTTTTCGAGAGTAAATATTCATCTTAGTGAAGTATATTGTATTTTTTGTTTCATTTCTTCTATCTGACTAAAACAATATATTAAGAAATTTCTCACATTTGTACAATGTAATGTCTGTAGAAAAAACTCAAATTGTGCCCTCACAAAAAAGATTCGATCAAAAATTTTTAGTGATAAGTCTCCATTTTAACGAAATATGCACAATATGCGTCTATAATTACACGAATATGCATAGAAAAATCTGCCAAATATGCACAACATATTAATCTATAAAGCTTTCAATTCTAAACAAATGTGAAGAAATATCACTTAGCTATGACTTGAAGCAACGGACAAAAATATGCAAAATCACAGAAATCCAATCCGTACTCACAACACTTAGGATCGTCAGATTGAGCGGAATTCCGCTTCTTGGGCTGGAAAACAGGTCTCTCGCGGGACGAAAATTGGCTTCGCGGAATACCGCCCGATGAGCGGAAATGCATCAAAACATGAACATGTTTTATACATGATTTTTCATTAATCACATGTTAATTCGTTCAAATTTACTTTGAAATGTGAGTAATGTCTGTTTTTAGACCTTCAACATCGGGTGTGTTCGAAGAGACGTCTTTGTCGTGCACAACATGAGTATACAATATATCACATTGGCAATACTTGGAGTTAATTTTATAACACGTCATGCAAAAAGCATTTCGATATAATATGACAATGTGATAAATAAAATGATATCCTTTAAAAATATTTTTTTTCCTTAAAGTATTCGCTCCATTTATACGAATAGTCATAACTAATTTTCAATTATTAAGATATCACTTATTATTACAAAAAGTATAACTTTTTGCATAAATTCTTAATTACAATGTTTACAAACAAAAAAATATAAAATCAATCTAGCTACTAACATTTTTTAGGCTTTTAAAAAAACATATTATTTTAACGCAAATTTAAATTTCCCGCTTGGAAAGTAGAAATTTTCTTATTGAGCAGAATTGGGCTTATTGCCTTGCTGACGCTCGTTTCCGCAGCTGCACTGCCACCACCCGACGGCGGCGGTGGGCCCCAACGGCAGCGTGGTGATCAAGGAGCGCATCGACATCGACTACTGCGACGACGGCGGGGCCGAGGGGGCGGGGCCGGGGGTGGCGGTGCGGCCGTCGCGCAAGGGGCTGCGGCTGCACGACGAGGAGAGCTTCCACCGGCCGCTGAACGAGGAGCGCGACGTGGTGGAGCGCGCGCCGCTGCTCCGGCCATCGGTGCGACCACGACCACGCCCACGCCCTCGCCCTCGCCCTCGCCCTCGCCCTCGCCCTCGCCCTCGCCCTCGCCCTCGCCCTCGCCCACGCCCTCGCCCTCGCCCTCGCCCTCACCCAGCGCCTCGCCCTCGCTCCGCTACGCTCACGTCCACACCCACGCTCACGTCCACACCCACGCTCACGTCCACACCCCACGCTCACGTCCACACCCACGCCCACGTCCACACCACGCTCACGCGTCCACACCCACGCTCACGTCCACACCCACGCTCACGTCCACACCCACGCCCACGTCCACACCCACGCTCACGTCCACACCCACGCTCACGTCCACACCCACGCTCACGTCCACACCCACGCTCACGTCCACACCCACGCCAACGCCCATGCCCTCGCCCACGCCCTCGCCCACGCCTACGTCCACACCCACGCCAACGCCCTCACCCTCACCCACGCTCACATCCACACCCACACCCACGCCAACCCCCATGCTCTCGCCCACGCCCTCGCCCTCGCCCACGCTCACGTCCACACCCACGTCCTCGCCCTCGCTCACGTTCATGCCCACGCCCATGCACACACGCCGGTCACGTGCATCTCCCTTCAAATCTCGCAGCATCACACAACTTTGTCTGTCTGTACTTCGCGCGACAGCCCGCGTACGGGCCATGGCCTACCAGCAGCGTCCCGGCCATGGGTTAAGGGGGTACATGTGGTTAGGACGAAGGCATCCTTACGCCGTATTCTGGCCTTCTCAACCTGAGAAGTGAGATTTCTCATCAAAACACAGCAACATATACTGGGACATTGCAAGGAAAAAATACATTATAATATTGCCCGACCGGGAATCGAACTTGGGGTCGCGTCATGGAAAGCGCACGTTGACCAATTACTTAATCCGCGACGCGTGCTTAGAACGAAATTCGTCGTAAAGCGAACAAAATGTGGGTCCCTCCAAAGAAACAGGGTATGAGAAGAATATTATACTATAATATTGAATAGCGTGGAAGTCTGTCAACGTTTTACTGTATTTTCAAAGTATCCCAATTAAAAATGATGGCTACTTTCCACAAGTTATCTTCTTTTGTTTCATAGGATGAAATTGCACCTTCCAACATATGGGAGAAGCCTGAGCCGGCTTTGCTGATGTCTGCAACCGTTGGGCAGCCGGTAATAATCAGCGCCAATATTGAGCAACCTCTCGTAATCAGCACGCCTGCTGTCCAGCCAGTTATCATCAGCTGCAAGCATGACAAGTCGCCATGCCATAAGGCGCCGTCCCCAAATTTTGCCCACAGCTCGACTTCATGCCCAATGGAAATCAAGGATCCACCGCCAATAGAGCAGAGCTCTCCAACGAAAAATGTGAGATTGAAAACACTTCGATGAGTAGCGTATAAATAATGCTTGTAATGCAAGGAGTTTATGTAATGTATACGTTACGGTTAACGTGCGCCTCTAACTAATTCGCGAATTAGCCAGTTAATGAACAACCACATTATCTAAAATTGATGGATACTGTACGATGTGGGGACATATCTCAAAGTATTTTAGACTTTAACCGGATGAAGTGCTCATTAGCCAACCCAAAGTGGCTACTGACTCTCAAATTAGCTGAATTTAACGTTACGGTGACGACGAATAGCAGATAAATAGGAATAAAATAGAAATGAAATAAACGGGAATCAGTCTGCACGTGGAAAATTTCAAAGAGTGATAAGGTATGTAGTTTCAATTTGCACTATGTCAGTAGTAAATTTCTGTTTACACAATAGCACCTAACCTAATCTTGCAAGTGTAGTCTCCATGTGTTGACGCTTTTCTACACGATTCCGAGTTGGAACCTCGTGGCATCGTTCTTCGTCTTTCGCGATTTATTTAAAACAATCTCGAGTCCATGCAAAGCATAATTCACAACGAATTTTTATGTGAAAATATTTATTCCCTCCAACACATGAGACGCCTTACACTCCAACAATCACCTTCATTTTGCCAGCGTCCTGTGTATACCAACCCGTAGAATACCAACATTAGCCGGATGATAATCGAAATGGTCATTTCATCGTCATTATACATATATCCGTACGTCATTTATACATTTTCCGTTAACCTTTATCCAAATTTTCTTGTAGAACATGTAACGTTTGCGTAAAATTGTATTACAAAGTTTTTAGCAAATCAAATGTCTGTAAAATATATTCGACAAAATCCCAAGTGCAGACATTAACATACGTGTTTGCATTACCGCTTCTAAATCGTTTTAGCCGTCAGTTTATCCAATAAGTGGGCCTACTAGACGGACAGGTAGACTCAAAATAGATAGCAATATTTAAACTTATAAGTGAAATTCACAAAACTCTTTTATATTGATCTCCATATCTTGGTACTCAAAAAATATTCTACCTAATGGTTTCCCTCCGAAAATTAATTTAATCAGGAACGTAGAATAACATTTCCCTCTAGCTGTTATTTCAAAGCAATTCATCTTCTATAAAATTTTAGGAATTTGAGTAATGATTTGAGTAAAAGACGCAGAGAGTATAAACATTACATGTTGCTTGCATCAACATGAGGTAAACATGAGGTAAAGAGCAATTGAGGTAAAGATGTTTAATTTAACAGTATGACGGGAACAGGGAACGTCGACGCGACCACAAAAGGGTTGTACGACAAAGTAACAGACATCCCGATTCGTAGCGCTTTTGAGGATGCACACTGTGAGCAAAACGTTGGATTAAAAGACGTACAACTATTTTGTGGTTGCGTTGACCTCCTAATAATTATATTTAAATACATCAATGGTTTTTTGCACACATTTTTTCTGCCGACAAAGTTTGTTTTTTGGGAAAAAACATTATCCATCTTTGTACACACAATCTCTGTAAGATCGAAAGTAAATCTCCAGATTTGATTTTAACTCAAAACTAATCATGAGTGAACATACAACGTTCGTGAACTAAGCCATCAATGTAATGTGTATAATCATCTGTTGCAAAAGTTTCTTCATCAAACATCAGTGTGACTGTGGAAGCTAGAGCCCTTTTCCCTCTTCCCAGCGTCCCGTTAGGCGCGAATTTTCCCTCGTGCCCCTGACAGCTCTGCTTTGCTTAAGCCCATTTGCCGGGCTGCGTTACTTCTGTCACGCTATTCACTTATCGTTGAGTATCCGCCAAAACAAGACATTAATACCCAGAACTTCTGTTTTGCAGGAGGAAAATGCAGATGATCCTGCAAAAGATTTCGTGTGGGAGACCCCCAACCCAGTGCAGATGAACGTTTCGAATACTAAATTGCGGGTGAGCTTCGCACGAAATCTAGAGAATGAGTCGGCGGCGAAGCCGGCCGACAATGACGGACAAAAAGTAAGGCCACAGGCGTCGCCGTCATCCCATTTTTATCCCATATTTAGAATAATTTCCGGTCTGTCGGCTGCTAAGGTTTTGTTACAGGGTATTCCAAAGAATCTACACTATTTCATTTTATCCGACAATTGGCACTTTTGATTTGCGAAACACATTGTCTTCTATGAGAAATAGGGCAGATCAAGGCACAGTATTGCGATAATGCGAGGCCTTGTATTGCGATAATGATTCCCTCTGTCTCTGGAAACAGGAATTATTTAGCTAGCCTCTCTGCCAATATCTTGGGCCTAGATAAAACAATACTTTTATTTTCTTAAAATGAAGAAATGCTTAATAAACAAAAGATAAAATGACTTTTCCTTTTTTACAATATACTTTTTTAATTAATTACAAACTAAAAGTTTTCAAATTTAATTAAAGGCTTCTGCTAAAATAAGTTATATATATATTACGTACTAGAGAACGTCATTTATGTACTACAAATACCGGAGCGGATCGAAACAAATTTTAAAATTCAAGAAGAAACAGCATTTCACACGACTTTTCAAGATTTCTAAGAGAAAAGACCGCGCATAAAGAGTAACCATGATGGTAGAAACAGTTTCTTTCCTCTCCCGAAGCCACTTAATCCTGCCGCTGAGTGAGTCCGCGCCTTCCTCTACATGAAATGGCTCGCGAGCGAATTTCCGCGCTCGTGCGCCGGGATCCGCTCGGGGCGGCGCAGCCGAGCCTTTCAGTGGAGCTTCATGCGGAGCAAAAACTCTCTTTTGGAGAATTCGCAGCCATGATGTAGAATTGGGTTGACGTAGACCACGATTGGATCGTAGAAAAGTCTGTCGTTTTTATGCTTTTTTTGCTCCATCTCTGGGGATGGAATAAAAAATTCCGAAACGTCGGCAGACTAATGTTTTAATTTTAGTTTTTTCTACTCACTCCGACCAAATCCCGTGAACGACGTTTCCCAAAAATTCTCTATCGAGTCCGCGCGGTCGCTAACAGGGCGTATGTGAATTGGGGACCATATGGAAAATACGAGTTTAACCCATATGTAAATTGGGGACCGATCCAAAGAAGGGCATACGTTAATTTGAGTCCGGCCTCATCCCCTTCCAGGTAAAAGTGGAAGATGACACTTTATTTTCGAAGAACATTTTCACAGACCTTATTTTTAAAACGCAACTTTCAAATTTTTCAGACTTAGGACGGGCATATGCCCATATTTACTGCATATATTCTACAACGCTAAACATGAAATTTGGACATACTTCTAGTGCTTTATTTTGATTCAGGGAGTCTGGAAGATTTTCAATAAAGCACAAGGAAAAGCAGGACACAAGCGCGGCGGCGGCCCCCTTAACGCGCTTACCTGCTCAGTCAGCCCTTAGGGAGTTTAGGCACCTCGTGTAAGGTAACATTGATTGATAGATTGATTTTTTCGTGTTTCCGGGCGCGTCAACTGCTATGGTCATTAGTCCCGTTAGTGTAGTACATGTTTTTCTCGGGAGATGGCGGTGATCTTCCCCCGCTGGATGGCGAGATCCGGCGCCGGCCTACCGTCGGCTAGTGGGGTTTCCCCCTAACCAGGACTCTCCCACCAGCGGGGCACAGCCGGGACAATCTCTAAGCTCCCGACCGGTCTCCCGGGATATGTGGTAGTGTAGTGCATGTTAGCGTAAGTGTGTTTGTAAGAGAAGAGAATGTTGTTGACAAGGAAGAGGAAAGAAAGATCGCGCGCGGTCCGTGGCCCGTTTGTTAGGGTACTGCTCCGGCATTCGCCTGGCGTTGATCGGAGAAACCACGGAAAACTACCGATCAGAGCAGCCAGCCGCTCGAATTCTCCTCCAGGCAGCGACTGAATTCCACCTAGCTGAAAAGCTAGTGTCGAAAATCCTGCCGCAGTCGGAACTCGAACCTAGGACCTCCCGGTGAGAGGCGCTGCAGTGCGTAAGGAAACGACGTTATGCACTAACAGTCACGTGACGGACCTTGAAGTCATAACGTCTTACCTTAGGCCTGAGGTTCGACCTTATACCTTCATAAATAGTGCATGCCTATACGGTGCGAGTCTCTACGGTCACCTTACAAGCGGCAAAAAACAGGAAACGTTGGGGATCGTTCCATCTCTGACAAACCGATTCTCGTATGTGAGGCATTTACAATTATCCCTTACTAACTCCACAACGCTGGTAATAATTAAAAGGAAATGTTGGAGAAATGATAGGAAAGAAATTCGCGAAAAAGAAGTTGAAATCATATCTTCGGGATATGTTATGACTTATTCTCATAATGAACGCTGTTTGAAAATATTTCCTACGTTCTCAAGAACTGTCGATTCAAAATTCCAGTGTGCGTACTCATCGCAGAGGGCCACAAAATCTAAAACTCCAAACACAATGTACATTTATTATACTCTTGTTCCGTATCGTGGTTTAAAGATCTCATCGCTCGCCTAGATTCTCTGATATATTATGCAATTTCTTTGTTCAACGCGTGAAATGTTTATTTTGTTATAATGCATAACGCAATGATGCAATTGCTAAAACTCTTCTGAACGTTGTTCATTATGATATATCATCAATAAAGTCGTTAGTCACGTGCTCAATAGTTTAAGGATTTCTCCTTACGCCTGGCGCTAAAACTCCCTCTTTTCTTTACCAGGGTTGGTTTTGTCTCCAATTTACAAGTAGCATTATAAAGTAAGTTTCGCGAGAAAAGGTTTTGGTGCCCCATTTGCACTAAGCTTGCCCGCCCTCCTCCAGGGAGGCGCGGAGGGCGAGCCGGGGGAGGAGCGGCGGCCGGTGCTGAAGCGGCCGTCGCAAGAGTCGACCCCCAGCCGCGACCTGAGCGCGACGCTGGGCCGCGGCCAGTCCATCCCGTCGACCGCCCCCGCGCGCCGCCGCCCGCCCGCCCCCGCGCCGACGCCCCCGCCGCCCAACAGCGTCGTCAGCGCCGCCCACGCCAAGGCACGGCTCCTCTCCTCTCCTCGCCTGACACTGCTTCATCAAATGCGGGCCTTTGCAACTCGAATCCCTACAACTCCGCCAGACAAACCGGCTTCGGAAGTTCAGAGCATCAAAGGATGTTATGCAGTGCTTCTCACCGGGAGAATCTAGGGTTCGAATCTCGCCGGAAACACTAATCAATCAATCAATCAATAGAACAACCATAATTTGAATCACGGTAACTCAAACTGCTGTAGATCAACCCCCTTCACTCGAACCTCCCTACCTGTAATGAGATGATTACTACATTCTGACGTTTTATAGCTTTTCATCAATTTTAAGCCACTTTATATTAATTTTCCTCAATGAGCCGAATACAGGGAAATAACATAAAAACATGATATTTTTGTATTCTGATGATGTCGCTAAGCGGCTCAAACTACATAATAAGGAATAAAGAGGACAATAGAATAATTAGTTTTCAATAAATTAATGATCATTACGCAAATATCAACTTTATAAAAACAAACGTATAACATTTCTAGTCAGGTAACTAAATATTATAGTAAAAGCCGTGTATTTCTGACACCAAACCTGTTATAAAAGTTCTTATTGATGAACAAGCGTAAATAATAACTCGGAATTGAATAATCAATTTCAGAAATTAACACGACTACAATAGTATTATATTAACATGTCATTTATTTATTATGTTAATTTGTTTTGTAAAATATGCAAATCACCGAGAATACGTCGATTTGACAGCTTCAGGGATCGACACATCAGTACAACACGTACCCATCGACGAGGGTGCAATACTACTACGCCATGTCGCAAGAGTCGCACGACAACCTCTTCTCGCGAGAGGCGCAGGGGCTGCAGCCCGCGCGCGTGCTGGTGGCCGCGGACGCCCGAGGCGCGGAGTCGACCGCCTCCGCCGGCATGGACATCGTGCGCCAGATCACGGCGTACACCGTGGAGCCGCCGCGCGTCATCATCCAGCAGCCGCCGAGCAAGGCGCCCGCGAGCAAGGCGTCGCCGCCGGAGGACGACTCGACGGAGACGTCGGTGGAGCTGGGCAGCACGTCGCTGGGCCACTCCGCCTCCCCGACCCCGTCCCCGGACGGCGCCTCCGCCCACTCGCACAGCATCCGCCAGCAGGCGCTCGCGGCCTTCGCGGGGGACGCGGCGGCGCGGACGGGCAGCGAGCGCGTGCCCGCCGGCTACCTCGATCCAGGTGGGGACGCAGATCGTCCGCCAGCAGGCGCTCGCCGCTGGCCATGCACATGTACACGTTATCAATGTTTCGGCCGGCCCAGTAGCGCAGACGGTTGCGGCAGCCGTCGTCTGCGCCGAGGAGGTTGCAGATTCGAGTCCTGCATGGGCATGGTCGTATTTGTGGTTGTCCCATCATCATCCTATCACCTCATAATTCATAGTTCAAGAAATAATAACCTTGTCGTACCCAGGGATACTGCTCAAAAGCTGACCCTAAAAGTTACACACGTTAATCGCGTAGCGCGATCAGAAATAGCCGATACAGTAATAATAATAATAATAATAATAATAATAATAATAATAATAATAATAATAATAAATTGGCGATAAAGTATCAGTCTATCAAAACGTCAATGTTCAAAATTTAAATTTAGTTATAAATTATACATTATTAAAAAACACCATCCACAATTTTAAACATTGTTGATTTAAAAAAATTGGTTTAGTAACCGCTAACGTTAGTGGTCGAACACTGGTTGTGGTGGCTCAGTGGAAGCATCGCCTTTGCCTCAGCAGCGTCGCTGACGGGGAGGTCCTAGGGTTCGAGTCCCGATGGGGCCTTTTCTTCCGGCCAGCTCCTCTGATTGGTAGTTTTCCGTGTTTGTTCTCCTCAAGAGCAGGGGAATGCGGGAGCAGCTCTTTACAAAAGAGGTCGATTATCCCGCGCGATCTTCCCTTCCTTAATCTTATCCCATTATCTTTCCTCACAACTTCACTCCCCGGTTGAGAACCCTTTCGGAAGTTTAGAGCTGGTACCATTGGGAGTCATCAAGGTATTTAATACTTATTAACGTCTTTAGGCATTAGTTTGCACTAGTCGGTCTTGTGTAGTTTAATATGTTTTATAATATATTAAAAAATTACCTCATAAAAATCGTATAAAAAGAACAGTTATTTATGATGCGAGTTGTAAAGGGGAAATTGTATTTTGCGATCTTAAACTTGCCAGATGAGACCGAAATGTCAAGAGGCGCAATCCCACAAGCGAAAACGTTTTGAGCTACGACCTACCATTTCAAACTTTCAAGCTTCTTTTTCTCTAAAATAGGAAATCTGGACATAGAAAATGTGTGCACAAATCCATCGATATATTTCAATTTGGAAGTCGAACCTGACAGCGGAGATCTTCCACCAGTAGGTCATTGCCCCAAACCGGGACAAGCTCTAAGCTCCCGACTGGCCTCCGGATGTGTGATTGTCTGGTGCATGTAAGAGTAAGTAAGGGGTGAGGATAGGACAAGGAAGGGCAAGGAACATCTGCGCCTGTTTGGTAGGGTACAGCCATGGCCTGTTTGGTAGGGTACAGCTCCGGCATTCGCCGGTATTAATCGGAGAAACTTCGTAAACTACTGATCGGAGCAACCGGTCGCTAGAATTCTCATCGAGACTAAACTTGCTGAACTCAACCTAGCTATCTAGTGACATAAATCCTGCCACCGTCGGGGCTAGAACCCTGGGACCTTCCGAACAGAGGCACTGCAGTGACATCAGTTGATGCCCTGAGCCAACTAAACCGGTTTGTCCAAATCTGATATTATTGGAATTTATCACTCACAAACAAAATATGGAAAACTAGAAACGTCGAACCCAAAACAATGATGTTCAGAAAACATCGCCTTCAACAAATGGACGTTTAAAACCATGGTTGTATGGAATGTAACGAGAGAATGTAACGAGTGTGGCCCGGCGGCGGCACCGGGAGCGGTAGCTCAGTGCATTAACTGATGTCACTGCAGCGCCTCTGACCGGGAGATCCTAGGTTCCCACTCCCCACGGCGGCAGGATTTTCGACACTAGCTCTTCAGCTACGTTGAATTCAGTCCTGTCTGGAGGAGAATTCTAGCCGCCGACTGCTCTGATCGGTAGTTTTCCGTGGTTTCTCCGATCAACACCAGGCGAATGCCGGAGCAGTACCCTACCAAACGGGCCACGGACCGCGCGCGATCTGTCCTTCCTCTCCCCTTACACACATTACCACATTTTCCGGGAGACCGGTCGGGAGCTTAGAGCTTCTCCCGGCTGGGGCGGTGCCCCGCTGGTGGGAGAGTCCTGGTTAGGGGGAAACTCCACTACGGCGGTAGGTCGGTGCCGGATCTCGCCATCCAGCGGGGAAAGATCACCGCCATCTCCCGAGAAAAAAACATGCACTTCACAAACGGGACTAATGACCAAAGCAGTTGACGCGCCCGGAAACACGAAACAAAAATCATTCAATCAATTATGTGGCCTGGCCAGTGCCGGGCTGGCGCACGTACCCGGAGGCGCGCACCAACTACTTCGGGGCGGGCGCGCCGGGCGCCGGGCTCACCACGTCGTCGGAGTCGGACTGGGAGCGCGAGCGCGAGCGGGAGCGCGAGCGGGAGCAGGCGCGCGGGCGCACGCTGTTCGCGCGCCGGGCGCCGCGCCTCGACAGCGTCACCCTGGAGGGCCGCCTGGCGCGCTGGGGCCGCGCCCCGCCCCACGACCTCTCGCCGTCGCCCGAGCGCGCGCCGCCGTCGCCCGCCCTCGCCCCCACCCCGTCCGCGTCCGTCCTCAGCGTGGAGCAGGCGGCGCGCAAGCTGCGCCTGCAGGTAGGCGGGGCGCAGCACGCAACTACACAGCGATTTTCCAGGCAACATAACTGAAGGTTCTGTGGTCGTTGTGCCTTTGAGCCCATTAGACTCCCTTCCCGCATTCGTTCCCGCAATAGATCAGAAATCGAAATATATTGATGGTATGCTTTGGAAAAATAGATGGGAAATAGAAATAGATTGCAAGAATTGATAGGAAATATAGAATGTATATGCTTGCTGGTGGAGCGCTGCGTGACCTTCTGGGGCGGTCGGTTACATTCAAAATATCCGTTAAGAACTGGTCGCAAAAGAATCAAAATTTCTCAAAAAAATCCTTATTAACATATAACAATATGTATATCATTTGATTCGTCTTTTTACGCTCTTTATGATAGACTGAAAAAACATGTATAGTTCCATTTGAAAAAACAAAGTTACCTCAAATATCTCGTAAAATACAAGTGATAAAATAGAAATAAATACACGTATCAGTTAGCCCTATTTTCTCATGCACTTTCGTGAAAACTGCATTTCAATATCTTCAACCGTTCAAAAGTTGCAGGAGGTGCTAAAGTTACGTGACTCATCCTGTGTGTGTGTGTGTGTATATATATATATATATATATATATATATATATATATATATATATATATATATATATAAATGTAATATAATACATAAAAATGAGAAAAAGCATTTAAACTTTGCAAACACTGATAGGAAATATGCCCCGTGATTGTGAAATAACGACCGGAAGTATTACCTGAACGTTATCTCGGACAAGGAAATCAAATTTCTCGAAGACAGTGTCATAGTAAATGCATGTCAAAATTTGAGGGATTCATTCCGATCAACACGGACTTCTTAGGCAATTGCACCCATTCTCGGTGCAGCTATACTGTTGACAGGTTTAGGCTTATCGTCGCCTCACCTCATCTATCCAACCCTGGAAAGACAGGTAAGCAAAAGTCTTCAGTCGGAAAGGCGAAACTTACAAAATACGGCACAGCGAAACACATTTTTTCACTCATACCCTCAATAATATCCCATCTGGAACTGGAAGGAAAACCATTGACAGATGAAGTATCCATGGTGCAAGACGATTTCATAAGCCGATGTGAAAATTACGGCTGCTAAGGGAGCCGTTGGGGACAAAGTAAAGTGCAATAGAAGAAGTCGTGGATATGGTGTAATGGGCTGAGTTGTACAAGATTTGGTGGGAGAGGGTGGGACGTTTCAGAAGAATGGGTATGAGAAATGTGACTAAATTTAAGTTTGATCCAACAACCTCTGTGTCAGTGGAATTGTCCTTTACAGCTTTCAAAATGATTTTAACAGATGAGACAGCGCCTTACTGTATAAAAATAGAAAAAAATCTTCATTGTACACTGTGCTGCTAATTATGAAAGTGAATAAAATAATATGCAAGTAATCACTCTCATAAACGTAAAAATACTTGATTTAAATTAAAAAGGGCGTAATTTAATTATTTTGTAATCAGTTTATGACACTCAAAACATAAATTTTCATCTCCAATATTTTTAAATACCTGATTTAATCATTTTGTCATCTATTTTTAATTTCTAAAACGTCGCTTTTCACGCCTAGTAGTGCTTAATTTTATAATTTCGATTCCTAGTTTAGGTGCCTAAATCGTCACTTTTTAGTGCCTAAAATTCCGAGGTCTACTAGTAAATAACGTGCCTCCCTCGGCACGTTCGTTAGCGTGCTCACTTTCCACGGCGCAACCCCGGGTTAGATTCCTGGCCGAGGAAAATTACACCTGCTGTTTGCAAATGCCCCAGTATCTATCGCTGTGTGAAGATGAGAAAGCCTCTGGCCGGCAGAGGCCCTCATGAGTGGCGCTGCGCGTGGCGGCGCAGGACCCGTGCTGGGTGACGGCGCCGATGGTGCTGGCGGCGCTGGAGCGGCGGCGCGCGGAGAGGGCGGCGGCGGAGGGGGCGTGGCGGCGGCGCGAGGCGCGCGCCGAGCGCCAGCGCGAGCGCCAGCTGCAGCTGGAGCAGGCGCGCCAGCGGGCCGAGGAGCGCGAGCTGGATCGCGAGCTGGAGCGCGCCAGGCGCAAGGAGGCCACCTGGGCCAAGGTAGCCCCACGCCGCTTCCCGTTCGTGTCATTTTAAGGGCAAAAATCTTTCTTCGAAGGGGAACCAAGGGGAAGTGGTCTTTTGCATGCCGTAAATCTACATGGGAAGCGATATGCATCATGTTGTAGATGTACTGCATGTAAAAGGCTTAAGCCTGAAGGAAGCCTCTCAGCAAATTTTAAATCGCCTGTGGTGTAACGGTGAGCGTATCGGTCTGTTATACCCAAGTTCCCGGGTTCGCACACCTTCCTAGCCACGGAAATCTAAAGGAAAAACATCCTTCGCACGTCTTCCTTCGGAGGGAAAGTAAAGCCGACCGTCCCATGCTGTAGATTCACTGCACGCAAAATATGCTCAAGTCTAAAAGAAACCTTTGAGCATAATTCAAATCGCCTGTTTCGTCCCCCAAATGATAACTCCTCTCTCTGCTAGGCAGTGAAAGAAACAGCGGAATGTGTGTGATCAGGCGGAAGAGCAGGCCTGATGGCCTGAGCGTCGACACGGAAAAAAGGCATGGCAACGAAGCTCTCAAGCAATGGATACTTTATAGGACTCTGAGGGAACTGAAGTATAGACTTCTCGTGTAATAGTGGTGTCGATAGATATTGTCACTGTTGTGTCCTGACCGAATGAAAAAAAAATCCTTAAAGTAAGACTTTTATTTTCCACAACATATAATATACATGATTCCTCCTTAGGACGGGCACATAAGACAAGAAGACATAAATGGGTCTTCTTCTTGCCGTGAAGTCTTGTTCAGGAAGTGTGATGCTGTAGATCCTGGACCCACTTCCTGGTCCCGCTAGGTTGACTCCCAGGGAGGTGTGGTCTCCGCGAAGGTCGCTCCGTCTTGTGACGTGCTGTGACGTAGGTAGAGACTCCAGGTGAGGCGGGGTCTCCACCACAAGTCGAAGCGGCCACAGACTAGTGGCGCGCTTTGACGAAAGCAGAGCCGTCCGGTTGCGACGGTCGTGTGACTAGAGGCGACTGGGTAGCGACTCTGTTGCGTCTGGGTGGCAACCGTGTTGAGACTCGCTGTGATGGTCAGCGTGGTGAGGTCCCGACGGGGAGTTGCTTGTTCACACTAGATGTACGACGCGCAATGACGTCGGTTGAGACTCTCTGCTGCGACGGTCTGCGAGGTTGTTGTCTCCACGTTGTTTAGCATGGGCCTTACAGAGATAGCCGCGAGGAACTTGGATGGTGACGGCAGAGTCGTGACGGGCAGCGACTGGGTGACTCTGTGACGTCTGCTATGAGTCGGCTGGTCCAGCAGTGACTGCCTAGGTATGACCTGATTGACCGAGTTTTGACTGCGTTGGAAGGTGCCTAGGAATTGCGTCTCCGTAGGAACTGCGACTGGATTTTCTAGGTATAGCTGCCGTATATATCAGCGCCGCCAGCCTATGGGAGGCCGGATCAGCGACATGGTTGGTCAGGTAGCTCGGTCGCTTGGGCGCTGTTGGAACAGTGCTGCGCGTAGTCGCCCGCTGCCCGAACTTGCTGTCGCGCGCATTTTGGGTGTGACGCGTACACATCACTCACTTATATCCAGCCTTCAATAAAATGTCTCGTCTGTCAATAAATTGTCTCCGTCTTGCACATTTCAACAATATTGAAATTTGTTGTAATAATTCACTTATTTGACACGTCCAGAGAACGTTCATTTTCAGTTTTATATATGTATGTATTTGACAATCCAACTTTTCCACGTAGTGGTGTTCCCAGGCCTGGGTCCGGTTTTTAATTATTTTCCATGGCTGGGGGTAAGGAGACATGTGGAGATCATGACGTATTTCCGTCACCGTCTCTAGCATAATTGGCCTGCTCCAGCTCTTCTTTCGTCACACAGCTATAGAAACTGAGACGATTTTAAAGAAAAGCTTCAGCTCTATTTCTGCCCCGGCTGGGTTTCCATCCTGGGACTGCCTCACAGAAAGCTAGCACTCTGTCCATGAGCCACTCGAGGGGTTTTCAGTTGTGCAGAGAGTATAAAAGGATATAAGGAACACAGCCGGAGAAGACAGACTAAATAACTTGGCCATCTTGTACGTACAGCAGGGATTGTTAAACAGCATTGAGATTGTCAAAATAATTTCCGCGTAGCACTCGAAATTTCTCGAAGTCGCAATAGAATGAGTAACGCCCATAAATATTCCTTAAACATGCATCACAGCTACACTTTTATCACATTCAATTGATAAAGTGTATAGTAAAGTATACTAGTTGAATGTTGCCTAGGTAACCAAGTTGTCTTGCTTGAACTCTATGGTGACTTTTGTCTCCCAATCGTAATAATAATAATAATAATAATAATAATAATAATAATAATAATAATAATAATAATAATAATAACCATTTGAATTGTTTCACAAACACGGAATGTAATGATCTACGTATCGAAACAAGAGTACACTCAATACTTTTTCTTGATTTTTAAAACATTTTCTCTGACGCTAGACTCCAGCCTTCGGTGGCCCGTCTCGCTTGTCGCAGCTGAAGAGCGACCCGTGCTGGGAAGAGCCGCCGGAGCAGTTCTCGGTGCCGTCGGCAGGGGACGTGCACGCGGGCGCAGCGGCCGCCGCCGCAGACGACTCCTCCGCCGCGACCGACGACGCGGCGCCCACCCCTCAAGACTCCTCCGAAGTGTCGTCGGGCGACGGCGCCGCACGCAGCCCCGCCCCCGCCGCCGCCCCGCAGGCCCGCCTGTCCAGGGTGGGTCCACGTCCTCCGCCCTCTCTGAATTCAGTCGCTGTCTGGAGGAGAATTCTAGCGGCCGGTTGCTCTGATCGGTAGTTTTCCGTGGTTTCTCCGATCAACACCAGGCAAATGCCGGAGCAGTTCCCTACCAAACGGGCCACGGACCGCGCGCGATCTGTCCTTCCTCGTCCTTCTATCCTCTCCCCTTACACACACACACACACTTACACTAACATGCACTACACTACCACATATTCCGGGAGAACGGTCGGGAACTTAGAGCTTGTCCCGGCTGGGGCGGTGCCCCGCTGGTGGGAGAGTCCTGGTTGGGGGAAATCCCACTAGCCGGCGGTAGGTCGGCGCCGGATCTCGCCATCCAGCGGGGAAAGATCACCGCTATCTCCTGATGAAAAACATGCACTGCACTAACGGTACTAATGACCAAAGCAGTTGAAGCGCCCGGAAACACGAAAAAAACAATCAATCAATCAATCAATAAAGCCCTCTCTAAAGCTGAACCGTGCAGAAAAAGCTCTCTGTTGCATGTGCAATCAACGTCCGATTTGTAGCTGAGCTTGTTCCTTAACCCATCTGCCAGCGCCGAGCAACATAAGGTCTCTCTATGCGTTCGGTGTCGGTGACATTTGATGCTCATTTGGGTACAATTGCACTTGATGGATAAAACGCCCATTCCGGCGGCACCAGTTGACCGTTGGTTTTCCTCAATCACTTTGGCACCTGTGTTTCAATTCACCAAGTCGCTGGCGGTTGGTTGAACCGTAAGGAAGCGAAGAGTTGCAAGGGGACGTTACCCGTATCCTCAACAGATATGCTCCGCCCTCGTGGGTTTTTACTTCGTGGTACATCTGTAGGTGATTCAAACTTGCCTGTGGACTTCTGAAAGGGGGCTGCTTAACGGTAGGTCTTGTGTGATATCAGCAAAGAACAATAGCGATCACAGTGATGACGAAACTTGACACCCCTGTGATAACATACGGTTAGATGCCGTCAATTCAGCGCTGCGAATAGGCCGAAGCAAAGCGTACGCGTACCTGAGGAAACGGCGAATGTGACGCGTTTAGCGTTGACTGCACCACAGTGTTTCACAATTCCCACCTCATTATTCTGAACTTGATATTTTAAGTGTCAAACAGCTAGCTTAGCCGCCAAGGTCGCCCAATAACGCTTTGCTCAGGAGTCTCAGAATAAATGTAACAAACTTCTAGAGCTTGAAGGGACGTCGAAGATGATCACTTTTGTCAATGAATGCGTGATGGGAATCTAATAAAACGAGGTTGCAGTTTTGAACATCGTGTCCCTAAACAACATCTTGCACCGATAATTGCCAGGTACACGTTCGAACACGTTCGTACCTGCCAAACACCAATACATAATGATTTTCTGATGACTCAGAGGTGGATGTTCAAAATCGCATATGTATCTTGTTATATGAGACTTGCCACCATGTGTTCAGAGTCGACAAGTGATGTGAGCCCTTTGACTGAGATGTGAGCGGGCGGTGCGTGTTGCAGACCAACGTGGTGGCGTTTGTGCCCGCCAAGCTCACGGCCACGCCCTTCGCCGGCGCCGCCGAGGGCCGCGCGCCTCTGCAGCCGTCCGCGTCCCAGCGCGCCGCCCACTCCCCGCCGAGCGCCTACACGCACGTCATCGTCGTCCAAGACAGTACGATCTCCTCCTCCCCTTCCGTTACCCCTTGCCAGGGGTCAACTAGATAAGCCTATCTTCCTTCCTAGTTTTTCCCCTTCGTTTTTCTCTATCCCTTGGGTGCCAGTCGTGGATCCAGAAAGAATTTCAGGGAGGAGCTTTCAGTTCAGATACTCAAAAAGGTTTCTTAAATAGTCATTTTATGCATGAAAAACGTATTAGATGTTCATACCGGGAGTTCGTCTTTGTATGTGAGTTATATAAAGAGTAATTACTTTGAATACATTGAGTAAAATTGAGAATTGTGAGCTAGCTTTGGATGGCATGGCCCCTGCGCCCTCACTGGATTCGCCACTGTTAGACACTATTATATGTGCTTGTCGTTTTGGGTTTTAACATTCATTTTCATTTCAGAGAATCTGGACTCGATTCCAGTGTAATCAGTCCATTGTCTCGAATACGTCAGGTGTCTGTACTGCATTACGCGAGTTTCATGAGCACAAAAACAATTTTGACTCATACTCTCTCAACGCATCTTCCTCTAAAAATTAGATCCACGATACTAATTCCATTTCTATACCACTTCTTTCTTCGTTCAGCTCCATAGAAATGTTTAAGAGATTTGATTCATTCATGTAATATGATCCAACTTAATTATTTCATTACAACAAACACATTATACATAAAATATCCGGGATGTAGGAGATATCAAACCACAATAGTAGGCAAATAAATTTACTTTGCAGAAAATTCAGCCATACACGTGTTTTGGGAAATTTTTCCCATCATCAGTGGTTCTACAATATAAAATTAAATTCACAAATAAACATATGAAAAGCTGTATCTTACAAGGAAGAGCATAATCTACTTTAACATTACATTATTTAATTAGACTACTTACCCAAGTTACAAGGATTAAACACTGTAATTAACCAAGGTGAGACTCTCCTAGCATGGCACCATTTGTGCTGCGTACGATGTACGAGGGCAGATTGAGGGAAGGTGAGGGAGGAAATATAAGGATGGGCTAGTGCATAGGAACAGTGGTGTAAAGAATAAAATAGACAAGTGAATGAATAATACAAAAATAGATTTTTTAAAATAATAAACAACATTGCTTGGGCAGTAAGTTATTTTATGTTGTTTATTGCATTATTCATTCACTTCTTTGTCTATTTCATTCTTTACACCACTGTTTCTACGTATGTTAATCATTCAATTTTCCCTTTGCTAGAGACCCACTGAGGATGGGAAAATATTGTTCCCGAAAGGTACTTCTGGGCAAAAAATAAATATATACTATTTATTTGTTACTATTGTGGTTTGATTATCCCTATACCACTAAATGCAGATCCGCCCAGCGAGGCCGCGGCGGCGGTGGCGGGGAGCGCGTCGAGGGCGAAGCTGGCGGCGGCGGCGGCGGCGGTGGCGGCGGCGTCGGAGGCGGCGGGGGCGGGGGCGAAGGCGCTGGCGGACGCCGTGCGCGGCCACTCCGCAGACGCGAGCCCTCACAGGTGGAAGTCGCGCGCGCGCCGGCTCAGGCAGGGCGTGCGGGACGCGCAAAAGCCCGCCGACTTTCGAAGACACCCGTGGAGTTTTTAGAGGGCCACGAAACGGAGCTCCGTTCCTCATGGCCTCACAGGCTTCTTAGCGTTCAATATGAGCCAGCTGGACAACACGGAAAACTTTTTCTCGTGTTAAATTTAGAAGAGTTGGATTCATTCTTGTCCAGATAATAGCTATGTGATACTGAGATCGTTCGTCAAAATAGACAATATTGTCACAGAGGCAGTGTTACGGGGAAGGCGGTGAGGTTGGCGGCACAAGGAGATAAGGTTTCGACTCATATATCATAAAACCCATTGTTCTTCAAATGGTTTTCTATCCCCGTCGCCTCGATAATGAAGACATCGCTATGAATCAACATTTAACAGTTGTGTACATGTCTTCTTATCCAATTTAATCAACACTTTCACTTCCATGACGTTGAAATATTGTGATATTTCGAACTCATTTCCACAATGTTGCTCATGCAAATAAGCTTGGATGGTGTTATTGGCTAGAGTATGCTAAATAAAAATTGTGAGACATAAATCTGATTCCATGTGACTTTCATTGCGGAATAAATTAAATATGGTATATAACTTTTTTTAATTTCAAATATTTTTTCTTGTTGCTTAAATCGTCGAAATGAGTGTAGATGCATGTCTAATTATATTGTATTGGAAGAACGCATAAACACGTAAATGTACATATTTGTATATTCATAATTAATTTTTCAGTTTTTCTTCATAGAAGTTAGCCATAACCTGCCGAAATGTAAATATAATTGAGAAGACATATGCTAAAACGCTATATTCATGAAAAACCTGTGTAACATTTCATATTTTCTCTTCTAATTTTTTTTCGGGAACAATAATATCGTGACTTACAACCCTACAAAATTGGATTATTTTCATTTCTTATTTTTTCGCTGATAAGTAGAAATAAGGAACGTCCTCCGTGCCACAATGCTCAGGAAAAACACCCATCGGCAGGCGGAGTGGTCTATGTATGAAGTGTCATGTCACTTCATAGGACCTAGCACATATTTGCATCACATAGGCGCTGCCATATTGAATCATGAGCACGACAATTATCCAATATCATTGCTACTCTCTGGTGACGTCTCCCTTCAACTAGTAAATACAAGAGATTCAGCTTCTAAGCGTTATTTCGATTTTTTGGGATTAAAAAATAAAATTCATTGGCGATTCACGTTACCAAAACTCAAGTCAAATAAAAACAAGAAAGTATTATCAAAGAAGTGTATTTGCTGACTCAAAACTGAAAAGTAAGTTCTTCTATCTAACGCATTATCTTTTTTACCAGAAATGACTGCATCAGGTAACCATTTGTAGGTATGCTAGCATGCACTATCCGTCCACTTTTTCTTCATACTGCGGAAGGGGCAAGGAAGGCGATAACCTCCATCTCAGTTTATGCAAGCCTTCGGACCGGAACTAACTGAACTTCAACCAAATGAGTAGCTAAATACTTTGAATTCTCAAGATTTTGGATGAATTGTGAGTCGAATATGCTATTAAAACTTTGATAAGCCGCAACAAAGACAAAAGTGTACCGAAATAAGTGAGTCCGCAAAGCTTAGTGCAAGGGGAACAGTAAAATAAAGGATATCGGGTTTCAGGTTTCCAGCCCTGACAAATGAGCCTGCTGTTCTGAGTGGAACCTGCAAGCATGTTTGCGCATGGGCTCCGCTGAACCAGGCTGTGAGCCCAAGTATCAAGAAAAAGTGCGCGAATATCATGTATGCACCTCTGTATTTAATCGTAAATAAATATTTTGGACAGAAAGACTTTGTTTTATTTCATATCTATTACCAGCTATTCCCTGATAACATTTAGAATTTCTAGAAATTGCACGATCAGTTTTTGGTCTTTGTAGAAAGTCGCCATTCTTAGTGATGAATTTACTCCGTGTTTATAATGAAATTATTGCTGTTGTTAACCTATTGGCAAAAAGAGTAGTCAGAGGGTAGCAATGATACACGATAAGTGAAGCTCCTTTTGTGCAAATGAAACACCAAGACAGCACAATTGTTAAAAGATAGCGACACCATTGATTTGAATGAGTATTTGGTGAGGTCGCCACGTGAGAAAAAGTGAAGGTAAAAGGGTACTAGATGGTCATGACCATAAAGTTGGTTTTAAATATTAAGATATTGAGGGATTTATGTACAAAAAAGGTGTTAGTGGATGTTTATGTTTCATTTTATTCAAAACGAAACAATAATATTCATTAATAACTTTTTATTTACCTCTGAAAACCTAAATATTTAAAATCAGCCTTATCAAGACTACACTTAGGGGATGTGGGGTGCGTCATATATCATTTATCAAAAATATTAACTTGTTTGATTATTAACCCCCCAAAATTAAATATTTAAAATTATTCTTATCAAGACTGTAGTACTTAGGGGTTGTGGAGGACATCATATTGAGTTGATGACAATCCCAAATCCGATTAACATTGCTCCACACGAATTTTAACGTTCTTATATGCCCAGAATACTTACCAGGCATTGTTTTTAAATATCTTCAACAATAATTTTGTTTCATTTTTTGACCTGTTTAACGTAAAAATTTATCTGGCGCCATATTGATTTAGATCTCAGTGTCATGGCAACCTTGATATTCAATCGAGCTTCGCTTTTCTTTACATGAAAGCCTATCCAATTAAGGAGAGGACATATCTATATATTTTATGATTTTTAGATACTCATACCTAAAAAAAACTATTTTACTTACAGGATTGATTTTTTATATTTAATATTTAAACGTTTTCTAATGCAAATCAGCTCAAAATCTGAAATACAATCGTTGGCTTTTGAACAGGAATTTGTATTAAATTACAAAAATATACAAATTTTTTTAGTTACAATTATTTTAACATTTGAATGGCTGACCTTTTTGGTAGTTTTGTTGGTGATTATGACTTAACAAATATTGCAGATGGTGCTGAAAATATTGAGCATGTACTACTATTTTTGTTAGAGATAAATGTTCCTAAAGTTAGAAAAACAATAATTGGAGTAAATTGACTTCAAAGTTTTGGTGCTTAATTATGCATGTACTCAACTACACAGTGCATTCCTGTACCATATTCTGGGTCATCTGCAACCTCATTGTTCCCTCTTCTTTTAGCTCTCTGATTCTTCTTCTGTTTGTTTGTTTTTTGTTGTTTTTTTAATCATTTAATTTTTCCGCGCTTGCACGTTTTTTGGCAATGTGTTGGAGGATAAATATGGTATTTCTTCTAACAGATATTCCCAATTCTTTCATCACTACGATGGGTGTTTTATTCACACAATAATACTTTACTTCTATTCTTATTCAATAAATTACTTTTTTATTTATTTCTGCTTGGCCCGAAGGCCCTCAGCAGCCGAGTACTATAGATTGAATTACATTGAGTTCATGCAGATTACATGTGCGAAGCCACATCGGGTCCATGATGATCAGGGAGGGTCGAATAACTGTCGCGGTAGTTTACGCTTTAATCTATTGTGGTGAGGACTTTGTTTTCCGATTTTTAAATGTACGGCTCAGAGAATCTGGGGAATTTTGGGATAGAAGCGAGAGGATAGGGGGGAGAAATGGCCGGAGATCGGAGTAATGCCGAGTTCATTATGTAACTGGGACTTAGGTACAAACCAGGGAGCTTTCGTTAAGGTTCGGAGGAATTTGTTTTGGAAAATTGCATTTTATGGATATTTGACATGCTGGCTGAGGTCCAGATAGGAGAAGCATAGGAGAAGATTGGACGGATCACGGTACAAGTGAGTAGCAACAAGGAGTCGCAGGGATGATGCCTTTTTGAGTATGGGATGTAATTGGTGGGTTCTACGGGTGACCAGAGTTATTCTGTGAAGAATATTAGATTTCCAGGTGAGCCTCCTATCAAAAAGTACACCAAGATATTTCACGGGTTTGTTGTTAGGGAGCCAAGTTACACTTTCTCCTTGAGACTTGAGAGGGGAAGGATTATTTGTCCTGCGGAGCGTGAAGATTTTGGCTTGCCTTTTTGCTGGGTTTATCTGGATGTGCCATTTCTTGGCCCAGTAGAAGAACTGGGAGAGGTGATGTTGCAGGTCTTCTTGTGCGGTGACAGTATCTGGGTTTGAGAAATATATATATATATATATATATATATATATATATATATATATATATATATATATATATATATATATATCCCACTATATCATGACGATACCCACTATATCATCAGCAAACAGTTGAATTGAGGTGTGGGGTGGTCGGTATATCGGCAGTATAGAGATTAAATAGTGTGGGAGAGAGAACAGATCCTTGGGGTAATCCTGCTTTCATGGGGAAAGATGATGAAAGAGTTCCAGAGAGGCGAACTAAAAAAGTGCGATCTGCACGGAAGCTTTTGATGATATAGTAAAGGGGGGGTCCGATGTGAATAAGTTTGAATAATAGTCCTGGGTGCCACACGATGTCAAAAGCTTTTGCAACATCGAGGAATATTGTTTCTTTTCATGGAAACCTTCGATTATATCCTCGGTTAATCTTAATATCTGGTGATTTGTTGAAAGTAGTGGTTGAAAACCGAATTGGTACGGAGGTATGGCTTGGACTGATGGGAGATTAATCTGGTGAAGATACATTTTTCAAATAGTTTTCCTAAGGAGGGCAGAATACTAATTGGGCGATAACTTGTGATGAATAGTGAAAAATTAATTTTTTCCCGATTTATTCGTGATCTTCTCCCCTTAAATTAATAAAGATGAAAGAGCGACACTCACAATAATTTTGACACTCATCAACACTCTCCATCTGGGTGCAAATAAGAACTCGCTGAATAGTATTCGGGGCAGTCACGGCGCAAGAGAAGGTATAACATTGAGCATCTCCCAGCAGTGCAGCCAATAAATACAAACATCGCGAGGTATGAAAGGTCCTGGAGAATGTTAAAAGTGACAAAATATTATACTGAATTACATTCAAATATATTACAGAATATAGTATATACGAAGTGTTTGTAGTTGGTGAATGATTGCAATTAATGTTCGATCGTCAGGAACTAGGAAAACGAACAATTTGTTGGTTTAAGCTAGAGGAATTTTAAAACCAAGTTTTCACCCTGCGTGGAGCGGGAAAACTTGATCCTAAATGTAATCAATATAGACTATAATAAATAATAAATAAAGATCCAAGTACTTTAATGACATTATAATGTGGTTTATTGGAACCTATTATTTTAATTTGAGTCATAATACTTCATAAAACCGAACCGAATTCACAAAAACAGTTACTGTCCTATCAAACCATCATGTTAACCATGTGACAGATTATGTATTTATATATATTCAACCTCATACTAAAACTCAACACACTTCAATGGAGTCCAACTACTATTAAATTGAGACAAAGACATTCTTACTGAGGCCGAGCTCAGAACAGACAAGAATAAATACGAAACAATGTAAAAGTAAAACTTAGGATAATTTATCGGTTTTATTCAACCTTTGAAGAAACAAAGAAAAAATCTAACTTTCTCCCCTTCTCTTCTTATTCGCTTTCTTTTTCCTTTTCTTTTTTTCTGCGAATCGGCCATCATTGGGCAACGCGATACATGCATTATACAGGGGCTCAGTCTGAAATATCGCGGGAGGTGCACGTAACTTTCTATAGTGGGGGAAATCTTGCAATTTAATGCAGATTCCATTTTTACATCCCAGGGTTGTTAGCCCTGGGGGATAGGATGAAATTATAATGATGAAATAGACATGCACAAACATACAGAAACAAACACAATACAACCATGCCTGAGGCGGTACTCGAGCCCGTGATCCTCTGGTCAGAGATCGCTACTGTACTACTGCCTTAACGATCTCGTTCATCGGATTGCCATTATTATTATTATTATTATTATTATTATTATTATTATTTCTCACCACATTTTTGCTTTTCTTCTCCTTTCTAACATCTTTTCCATCTCCTCCTCCTTCTTCATCGTCTCGATTTGATTGGATGGTACTCAATTTGAAAGAGTGCTCCGAATCTGAATGTGATTATTTTTAATTTGATTGTGATGAGTATAGCCCGGAAGTTTTGCAAATTGCCTTATATTATTCTTACGATTTTATTACTTTTAACAATAGGAAACACTTAATTGAACTTGTTAATTTAGTAAGTTGATTCAGTAGATTTCCTTCCACAATGTTCCCTTCTTTCCCTCGTGGTGCCAATCTCTATCAAGCTGGAAACATTCCTGCAAGTTGGATAACAAGAAGGCACGGTCGTCTATTGTTTTTCTGTGGACGTGGAGGTTCCAGTGTCAGGTTGCGTTAAAAATCTAGAAGGGAAAGGAAGATGACTGAATCAACATGACTCAATATTCACTGATGATTTTTTATATTTTTCATTGATGCTTACAGACTTGTTCGCTCATGAGAAACCCCATCCTATTTCTGTATGGCCTCCGATTCCTTTTGAGGCCAGAGCTGTCTGTACATGATATACCCTTGTCAGTTCCTTCTTGTTCTCTCGTCCCTTCTGGCGATTACGCACGTGCAAAGAACGAAATCTATAATTCCGTTTGCAATGATACCATTTCGAGATTCAAAAGAGAGTCCACAATAACATTTCGTAGAGACAGCGACGGGAATAAAATAAATTCGTAGTCGTCATACCGGATGGTCATGTGGAATTACAAAGAAAAATTAGTTTCCTTCCACGTGAGTGCTAATGTAAATTTTAGAAAAGTGAATAAAAATGTGAATCATTGTGATATTAATTTTTACACTAATTTCATTTAATTGGTGATTTTTTAATGTTTCCTGTTTTTACCCCCCACTTTAGCCAGAATAAATGCCTTTTTGTATGCCAATATCAGTACAAATAAATGTCTTTTTGCCTATTTTAGGTGAAATAAATGCCTGGACTTTCGGGCTCTAGTGATGAGACTCAATTTTTTTCTCTTAATTCTCAAACTAGTAGTGACGAGCGTTAAGGTAAGAAGGTGTCCACGAACGCAAACATTACGTCTCGAGATTGAGAGTCCGCCGGTTTGATCCCCGCCAGTTGCGAACATTTACGTGATGCGTATAGCATCGATGAGCTTGTGGGGTTTGCCGAAATCGAATTCTTAGGTCAACTGCTTTGATCAGTAGTTTCCTTGATCACGTCCAAGCGAATACTGGAGCAGCACCGTTGAATTCGGGTCAAGGATCATGCGCCATCCTTCCTTCCCACTGATGTCCTCATTCCAAATCCTTGGGATCGATGAGTGATGAACCACCCTGTAAAATGGCTCATCTCATTCAGAGATCTAGAATCGGAGATAGGATTGGCTGAGTTGGGTCGCGGCATCAACTGATGTCCCTGCAGTGCCTATTACCGGAAGGTCCCAGGGTTCCAGACGCGACAGTGGCAAGATTTTCAACACTAGCAACAACAAAGCTACGTCGTATTCAGCCAATGAATGGAGAAGAATTCTAGCTGCACTGATTCGTAGTTTTCCGTGATTTCTCTTTTCAATAGCAGGTGAATGCCCAAGCAGTAGCCTACCAAAAGGGTCGTTGAGCGCGAGTGATCTTTCCTTCCCCTTCCTTGTCCGCTCCTCATCTCTTACTTACATACTCTTACCAAACAAGCATTACACTACCATACATGCCGGGAGACCAGTCGGGAGCTTAGAGCGTGCACCGCTGGTGGGAGACATCTCCCGTGATTAAAAAACCATGCACTATACGTACGGGAATAATGACCATTGCAGTTGACGTCCCTGGAAATACGAAATAATAAATCAAGACAGGCCGTGGCAAAATTGTAAGTGCTGTTCAGCCAGGAAAAAAGAAATCTCCATTCCAATCCGCTTTGTTGAGTTGCGCATGTACCAGGTGAGGTCCAGCTTCGTTGATTGTCTAAGACGTGGGCGGCGCGCGTGCGGGGCGCAGGCGCGCGCTGGCGCCGGTGGCGCTGTCGGCGGCCGCTCCGGCGCCCGCTCCGGCGCCGCCGCCCACTGCGCGCGGCAAGAGCCCGCAGGTGCGTCCACGCGCGCCCACGCGCCGACGACCGCCCCCGCATCGCCCTTGGCCGGCAGCTTCTAGAGCACAGCGGGGCACAGCTAGGTCGAATGCAGCTGCTGCCTCGAAGACCACTCTACTATACCACAACCCCACAAACCCGGCATTTGCGGTGGCGATGGTGTAACGGTTAGCGTATCGGGTTGTTACACCCAAGTCCGCGGGTTCAAACCTGATCGAAGCCGTGGATTTTTAAGGGCGAAAATTTCCTTCGTACGCCTTCCTTCGGAGGGGAAGTAAAGCCGGCCGTCCCATGTAGTAGATTTACTGCATATAAAAGCTCCTGAAGCCTAAATGAAGCCTCTGAGCTAAATGCAAATTGCCTGTTTCGTCGCCCAAGTAATACCTTCTTTCTCCCCTACTAGGTGAAAGGAGCGTAACGAAATTTGCGTGCACTCGTAACTACGATGCATATCAAATGGAGCAGTCATTTTCACTTAGAGAACTTGCAAAATTGGTATTGCAAAATCGTTTGCCGTAAGAAATTGAATCTGCTTGATGATGCGATGTGATCATGTGATCGCTAGGCTTCGTTTGCATTTTCTCACATCGCACGCTACTTGGCATCTGGTAATCCTATAGATGTATTTGTCTATGTATGGTACATATTTTTGGATAATCCCAACATTTCCCAGTCCGAACACACCACACTCCCAATTAGTTCAGAATACCGAGATTCTATTGTAGCTGCTCTCACCGGTAGTTTCCTGTAGTTTCTCCGATGACCCAGGTTAATGGCGGTAACAAACGAGCCACTGCCCGCGCGCATTTCTCCATCCTCATCCTTGATCCTTTCTCCACACACACACACACACACACACACACACACACACACACACACACACACACACACACTTACATGCGCTACAATACTACACACGTCAGAAGACCAGCGGGGGGCTAAGAGTTTGTCCTGGCTGGGGTGGCATCCCAATGAGGGTGCCTGAAGAAGGCAAAACCCGGCAAACCGAATTAGAGGTTGGCGCCTGATTTTATGTTTCAGCAGGGGAGAAATTCCCCAACCTCCCGGAATAAAACTTGCACCACACTTGCGGGAGTTAAGTTCTTCATAGTTGACGCACCCGAAATCAATACTCACTGGCGAACACGCATACTCAACGCACGCGGAGCGCACTCTTTGTTCTTCACGATGTTTTTTTTAAATCAGTGGCATACCTCGTTAATACAGATTCACCAATATAGGTTTCACTAATTTTCCATAGTAACAAAAGTCCAATATCTGAATTGAATACGTAACAATAAATCATTAACAAAAAAAATTTTCAATTCAGCATAAATGAAAAATTATTTGCAAGAAAGTAGCACGACTGCAGGTCATACACTGCCTTCCCTAGTGGATTAACCATGGTTGCTCCACTACCTCTTCACAATTCTCCTCGCGTTCTCAGCCTCCCAATAGCCCCATGAAGAAAGCCCGAAAAAGAATGTCTCAAACAACACTGCAAGCGTTCTCAGCCGACCAGTTCCCCCCAGGAAAAGGCGCGAAAATACAATACCTCTAATAATACTCCTAGAGTTATCTGTCAGCCAGTTCCACCACAGAGAAAACGTCAAAAAACAATGGTTCTAACAATATCTTCCGCAATCACAACCGGCCAGTTCTTCCCACGGAGAAATTGCCAAAAGCAATGCCTCCAATTACATATTTCATTTTCTCAACAGGCAGTTACCCCACGGAGGAGTCAAAAAACAATGCCACTAATTATATCTTTTGCATTCTCAATCGGCCAGTTACCCCACGGAGAAAGAACCAAAAATCAACGCCTCTACAATATCTTCCGCGTTCTCGACCGGCCAGTTCCCTTAGGAGAAGTTGCCAAAAACACAGCTCTAACGCCTTTCGGGTTCTCAGCTATAAGCATATAGCATATACCTGGAGAGGGCGCGAAAAATCAATGTATATAACCAGTGCTTGATTTCTAAACTTTTAGGTCCCGGAACGCGCCCCATATCAATTATTAGTTTATTAGAAAAGTTACATATTTATAATATCATTTTAAACAGTATTCCCGAGGTACCAGAACGCCATTCTGTCGCGTTTCACCAGAAATCAAGCCCTGCCTATAACAATACCTTTTGCGGAAGAGACGCCAAAAGTAATGTCTCTAATGCTCCTCAGCGTTCTCAACAGGTCAGTTCCCTCACGGCACGAAAAACATGGCACGAAAAAAGACTGCACGAAAAACATTGCCTATAACAATGTCATTCCCGTTCTCAGCCGGCGAGTTCCCCACTGAGAAATTGCCAAAAACTAAGTCTCTAATGATTTCGCGTGCTCGGCTGGCCATTTCCCCGAGGAGAAGTTTCCAACAATCAATATCCCTAATTAATCCTTTCGCGTTCTCAGAAGGTCAGTTCTCCAAGGCGAAGTTTCCAAAAAATAATGCCTCTAACTAATCCTTTCAAGTTCTCAGCCGGACAGTTTCCCACAGAGAATCCTCTAATCCTTTCGCGTTCTCAGCAGGCCAAGTCCCCAAGTAGAGGTTTCCAAAAATCAATGCCTCTAACTAATCCTTCGGCGTTCTCAGCTGGCGAAGTCCCCAAGGAGAGGTTTCCAAAAAATCAACGCCTGTAACTAACCCTTTTGCGTTCTCAACAGGCCAAGTCCCCAAGGAGAGGTTTCCAAAAAAGCAATGCCTCTATCTAATCCTTCGGCGTTCTCAGCAGGCCAAGTCCCCAAGTAGATGTTTCCAAAAATTAATGCCTCTAACTAATCCTTTGGCGTTCTCAGCAGGTCAAGTCAAGTAGAGGTTTCCAAACATTAATGCCTCTAACTAATCCTTTGGCGTTCTCAGCAGGCCAAGTCCCCTAGGAGAGGTTTCCAAAAAATCAGTGCCTCTAACTAATCCTTCGGCGTTCTCAGCAGGCCAAGTCCCCTAGGAGAGGTTTCCAAAAAATCAGTGCCTCTAACTAATCCTTTCTTCGGCGTTCCCAGCCGGCCAGTTCGGAGGCGGCGCGCCCGGCGGCGAAGCCCTCGAAGACGCTGCGGCGCGAGCAGAGGGCGCGCCGGCTGGAGAGCGAGCGCGGCGTGCGCGAAACATCCAGCGACGAGATGTGCGCGCAGGGGGGCGGAGCGGCCGCGCGACCCCACATCTGGCCCGCCGCCGCCTCCCCCTCCTCCGTCTTCGCCACCGCCGTCGAGGCCCGCAGGGTGAGCCACGGTGGGATACAACCATTGGTGAAGATTCTAATGAAGCGGACGATTTTCGCCTCGTCCCGGAGCTCCTAGGTCCTTTGTCTGTCACATTGCGAATGCGGCTGCTTTTTACACGATGAAGGACGATGTGATGACAGGAACAATTTAATGATCGAGTACCGTGTCCCTTTTGAGTTACAATGTATACAATACGTATACAATTACAATGTATAAAATACGTATATTACTCCGTATATACGTACGTATATGCGGAAAGAAAAAAAGACTTAATATGCATCTAACAAGTAATGTACTTCAGCTTATGGGTCAATGACCCCCACCTCGATCGGTTTTGGTCCGGTTTCCGTCATCCATTGAGCATATGCTGAGATAGCCCCTTGATTTGCTTCTGGACGTAAATGTAGCTTCACTATGCGCACGTTTTGTTCAGCTCTTTCTTTACTTGTAGTGGTAATTGAGCTTAGGGTGAGTTACTATTTTGTTAGCAGTGCAGAAAACTTAAATCTACAGTTCGTTTACCGGTACAAATAAGTTTTCTATAACTTGGGAACGAAAGTGTCTAGTTTTTGAAATGTTAATCTCACACTTTTTAAAACGGTATTATTATTATTATTATTATTATTATTATTATTATTATTATTATTATTATTAAACTTTTTTCATATTTTAACTATTAATTGTTAAATTGTTGGAAAGGGATTCTGAAACAAAAACAAAGCGTGCGCAGATGATTTTCTCCCCCATATGTCATATACAGTTTTTTACTCAATAAATATCTAAAACTAATGAAACTTCCACTTATCCCAAGACTAATAGCGTTTTCCATTCGCAGCACTGGTGCGCACCCAGTGCGCACTAAGGGCAGATTTCGTGTTCCCTTTCGACCGCTAGGGCGCGCCAGAGCAAAGAAGTGCATGTTCCATTCGCACGATCACATTGAACCAGGGTGCACTCGGGGCGCCCTAAACTGCATTGACGATCGTGCCTCTATATGTTCGATACGCTAATAAAGTGAAAATAAAAATAGTGACCCTTACAAAATCATTCAAATATATGTGCCAAGGAATATTTCTCGCACGCTCATACATATACCAGCGGAAATGCTCATATTCATATTTTTATGGTTTTCAATAACCAAACAATTCTGCAGAAGACTTTCGGTTCAAAATCTTGTGTACTGTATCGATCACTGGCAAATCACGAAAAAAGAAATTTCGACACATACGCATTTGAAGTTTTCGTAGTTTTTAAATAAAGAAATCACTCGTTAATAATTTATGAGTTAAGAAGTAAGAATTATCAAAAAAGTTAATAAAAATTATAACGACGATCATAATTCAAAATTGTTATTTTTCGAGTTCCATCAGTGTGACTGACCAAGAACAGCAGTGTATAATTTCACTGCATAGCGCACAAGCACTGACTCAGTTCCGGAATCCATTTCATTCGTTGCGGCCCTTCACGCGTGTGGGGCAGCACTGTTGCGGAGCGATGACGTTTTTGCCCTGCACCAGGGTGGGTTTCAGTGCAACGAATGGAAAACGCTATAAAACGAGGAAAAATTTCGGTATGCCATGCATCCCTTCGTTTTGTAATTGGAGGAATTCAGGGAACTGAGTGCCCAATTTTTAACAAAAACGAAGCGAAATAAGAAACGAATGACGCCAAAGAGGTCTAGTGACGCGTGAGTGTTTGGTAAAGGACGCCACGAGAGCGCGCGCCGTGGCTCCGCCGCCCGCCCTCAAGACGCAGCCGTCGGCCGCGCTCCCGCCCCCGCTGTCGCCGCCGCCCCCGCCCACGGTGCTGCCGCAGGGCCCGTGGCGGCCTCACTCCCCGCAGGCTAAGCCTAGCACCCTGCCCCCGCCGCCCGCCACCGACTCCGTCATCGTCGTCGAGCTCAAGGTGAGCGCCCCCGGAGCTCGTCTTGCGCCGCCAATGATTGTCACCAAGTGCAAATTGCACCGGGATCTGAGCTCGGGACTTCCTGCTACCCAGAGAGACGCTCCAACTGACGGAGCTACGATATCACGCATTGCATTCGTGATAATTTTGCGATCTTATAGCGATCAGCATTCGTATATACGATACAATAAACATCCGCAGTTGTGGAATCTGTCAAAAAAATCTCACTAGTGAAATAGTATTTTATGCGACTAGTTTATAATGATATGCTCTATTGTGTAAGAGCATTTTGAGAATGAGAGACGTTAGGAGCTAGTTTTTATATTTGTACGAATGATGGTGTACAAAAAACGGACTACATGTGACAGTGACCACCGTAATGAATGTTCGCGAAAGAAAATTATTCCATACCATAATCTCGATGAAAGAATTGTTAATGAGTTGTTTTTTCAGCATAAAACTAGATAGCGTAAAGTGCTAATGTGTCCTAAAGTGCAGTAATGTATCTGCACCAAGCCTACTCCTGCGATGGGTAACATACATTAATATACGCAAATTCTTGACTCATCAGTAAGCAAATATAAAACGAAATAGAAAATAAGTAAAAAATAGGATGTTCCAACATGGGAACTTACCTTCAGCAGCACACAATGGTATTACAGTTCGGAACAACTTCCATTAATGTAATTGTTTCTCTTTGTTTATCATTCCCATTATAGAACCTGATAAATCACGTGGAATGTCGTACCTTCCATATTTACGTAATTTGTAACTTAAAAGAGTTCGTGTACGCGAAGAAGTTAGCTATACATCTAGTTTCACCCAGTGAAACATCTCTGATTATAAGCGATGAGATCTAATGTCACAGCTGACGTCCGAAGAAGCTTAGAAATGTTACATCTTAACACAAAAATCTGTGCTAATGAAATATATTACCTAAGACAGGATTTCCATGCAAATGCATGTTTTTATGTAAGTTTCGTAGAGATTCCAAACTTTGTAAATGTATGTTTAAAAATGCATACTTTAAAAATGCATAGTTTAAAATGCATAGTTTAAAAATGCATACTTTTTTCGAGCATGTTGCATGTTTTGGAAGTTTTTTGGAGAAATTCATGCATAATGCATGTTTGGGCGTTCTTTTAATTAATATTGCATATTTAGACTTTATCTAGTATATTATGTATTACTTTTTATTATTTCTCAGCATAATTTGTGAATAGAAATACTGATGCATATTTTATATATATTATAGTGTATTGATCTTATATCCTGATAGTACGCAGTTATCTTTGGTGCTTATTGTTAAACTGCACATATTAACCTTCCGGAACACTACTTAGATTTGCGACACGTGCGGGGAGCGGCGATCGCGAAATGAATTATCACCTTCACAAAGACCTAGCCATAGAGCCCGTCCTAACATACATCATTAAACTTTCCGCATCATTCTTCCAAAATCTACCCTCAGTTTCCGGTGCTTCCCATTACAACATAGGTAAAGAGCATCCCGTAGAAACTCGTCTCCGCAGCCGACTCCCCTTCCACATCTTCCTCCGGAAACTGGCTGATATAAGATAATGAAATAAATAGTCCTCCCATAAAAAGTCAACAATATGTATTCCTCCACTTTATCATTCGCACTACTTTAATCTATGTTTAATGGGAGGTGGCCGTAGCCACTCCCTTCGCAAATTTTCGTCTGAAAATGCTCGCTCCTAACAAACTTTTGTTACTGAGGCAACAATGAAGCCTGTAAAAAAATACATTTTTAATGGAAATGTGTGATGCTTTAGTAGGGTCAAATATACCGTTTGAAAAAGTAGCAAATCCAATGTTTAAAGGATTTCTAGAGGAATATAGAAGACAGGACATCGCGGATCCAAACACAAGAATAAAAAATATCTTCCTTATCTTCAGAACTTAGAATCAGTAGATCTTCGTTTAGTGGAGTCATTAAAAATTGTTGAAGACACTGAAGGGTCTGGAATTAATGCTTGGAGATGAGGGTGAGGCAGCTACGGAGAAATTACATAGTTTTAAACTCAAATCGTGAATTGAAATTGAAATTTCTCCAAAATGTAAAAAACATTATTTGTGATTATTTGTGATCTGATTTGGAAAATCAGTAAATGGGATTTGACCTTACATTGGCTTAGATTTCGTCTTCGATGTATGCACCAATTACGTCTTGTGAAGTAAAAATGTCATTTTCTGCATTCAAAAACATTTTTTCAGACAAAAGAATGAATTTGACATAGAAATGTTTAGAAAAAGTATTAATTGTCCACTTTTACAAAAGGCAATATAACTAAAAGTATAAGTAAAATAAAATTTCATTGCGCATGTTTTGTCAATTTTTACCCTGTATCGTGCATATTGGGCTATTTGATAGTGTATGTTTGCATGCATATTTTAGTATTTGATAGGGCATGGAAATCCTGTCTCTAAACATTACAAATAAACAGCACTTTTATAAAACAATATGCAGTGACTTCCTGTTTGTCATTTTTTATTGTTTTCGGCAGACTGAATGAAATTCAACTCAATAATTCCCCTTAACAGAAATCTTATTCGCAAATTATGAAAAATGCAAATAGCAATGTTCATTACAATACACTGAGGTGACAAAAGTCATGGGGTACCTTCTAAAATTGTATCAGACCTCCTATCGCACTCAATGAGATTAAGAGTTTCGCTGCGCATGTACTGATTACAGGCTTCCCCTTACTAACGAATCTGCAATGAGATTTGCCTTCGTAATCAGTATCATGACTCAGAGTGCGAATTGAAATGGGAGCTGTCGGAGATCGCCACCCTAGGGAATGGATTCCCTTGCCGGAAAAGCAGTAATTGGTCCCTGCAAAGGACACGATTAATCCGCTTCTATGTGCTTCATTTATAATGTGTACGTTTCGAAATGATAAAACCAAGGAATCCAAATAAAAAGTGAAAGATAATTTCACCTAGAGCCTTCTTAGGATACATTCAGACTACTTTGCAAGAGAGAATCTCTTGGTCTCGCTCATCGATTCGTTACGTGTTTCGTTCAGCCTATCGTACAAAATATGAATTACGTTAGAGATAACCACGCTCAAAAAAGGGTTAATACCGTATTCAATAAAGTTATTCACGCTGTGGAAAAACTCTCTACTGGTAGATATTGGAATGCACGAGGGCAATTCAAAAAGTAAAAGCAAACTAACAATATTAAATGCAATTAATACGTCAGGTATTTGAAACTCCTGGAAAGTGAAGAAGGATGCTTTGTGAGAGTTCCCGCATATGGACAGATGGAATGACAAGCTGAATAGGAATGGCAGTTGAAACAAAATGGCGGCGACACTAGCTGTGTGCACCGTAGAAGAACAGCGAGCCGTAATACAACTTTTGTGGTTTGAGGGCGTAAAACCTCGACAAACCCATAGAAGGATGTTGGTAAGGTACGTAGACAGCTTCATTAGTGAGAGAAGAGTATACGAGTGGGTAGAAGTATTTAAAAGTGGACGTACGTCAGCCACAGTTGAGCAATGCTCTTGTCGTCCCAGCACCGCCGTAACTTAGGAGAATGTGGGACACGAGGCCATGATTCGTGAGGACCGGCCTGTTTCTGTAAAACATTTAGCCAAAGAACTGAGTATCAGTGCCGGATCAGCTCATTCCATTGTTAGAGAGGTTCTCAAGTACCGTTTTTGTCTGCATGTTGGGTGCCTAGGATGCTCTCTGGTGAACACAAGATAATACGTGTTCAGGCTGCCACATCATTTCTAACACGATATAACGCCGAAGGACATGACTTACTCTCACGTATCGTTACAGGAGACGAAACCTGGGTGCATCTTTACGAACCAGAAAGCAAAATACAGTCTTCAGAATGGTGACACACATCTTCTCCGACCAAGAAGAAATTCAAGTCTCATCCCTCTGCCGGAAAGGTCCATTTCACCCTCTTTTGGGATATGAATGGACCGATTTTGGAGCATTATAAGCAAAGGGGTGAAACAGTGAACAGTGCCCGGTACAACGCCATGTCGGAGAATGAGCCGAAGCCAGCAATACGGAGCCGCCACAGAGAACTTCTGTCTGGAGGCGTTCTTACCCTTCATAACAACGTGCGCCCCCACACTGCCGCTGCAACTCTTGGCGTCATTCAGAGATTGAGATTTCCGGTCTTACAGCATCCCCCGTACAGCCCTGATCTGGCTCCTTTGGATTACCATGTGCTGAAGGATGCTCTTCGAGGACGTCGATTTGGAAGAGATGATGAGGTTAAAGAAGAGGTGCACTCGTGGCTGCAGGTGCAACCGAAAACCTTTTATTCCAATGGAATAGAAAATTTGGTGCAATGGTGTGAGAAGTGTAATGAAATGGAGGATAATTATGTAGAAAAATGACATCTTGTTTGTATCTGTAAGTGAAATATATGCTTCCTAAAAAGTCGCTTGCTGTTACTTTTTGAATCACCTTCGTATATTGGCCCGGTTGGCCCTTGTTCCTAACAAGGTAACAGAGCCCAGATATCCGAACAGTCAGTGGCTACATGTGTAGCCATTTCATCATGTACACTTTTAGTTAAAACAAAACTGTTTAAAAAGTTTAAAAAATCGCTTGTATCTTGTATCTTACTACGTTCTTCGCAAGAAGAGAAAGTTATGTAATCGTGCGTCGGAAAAGGGCGAATTTTCGCTAGAAAAACTCTTATTTATATTTTTGAAGATAATTACCTATATTTTTGAAGATAATACCTTGAATCAAAGTACATTTATTGATAACAGATGTGTAAAAACCTTTATCAAACATGTGTTGAAACAATGGTGGACTGTACCACTATTTTAAACCCAATTTACAATGTATTAGGTCTTAGAACTTCGGTACTTCAAATATTAATGTGATTTGTCACCACTCACCTATGCTTTAACTGTCGCAGCCGGCACAGGTGGACTTGGTGACGGCTGCACCACCCGAAGGAAAAGCGGAGCCCGGGACAGGCGTTCAAAAGCAAAAACAGAAAAAGAAAAGAAAGGAACATGAGAGAAGAGAGGGCGGTGGAGCCCTGAGGAGAATATGGCGATTCCTTACGTGCCGTTCATAACGACAATGCATCAACGCAGGCTTCTCGTAAGATCAATCACTTCTCTAAGGTCTTTATTTATTCAACTTGTTCATCCCAAAGGCTTTACGTATGCGTGTTAAAGTCACTTTTCGACTGATATTGTCGCGTTTCCGGGAGGGACTACAGCCGTGATCATTAGTCCCGCAAGTGTAGTTTATTTTTTGTCACGGACTGTGCCGGTGATCTTCCCCTCACAGGATAGTGAGATGAGGTGCCGAGATACATGTCGGTTGTTAGGGTTTTCCTCAACTAGTTATCTCCCATCTGAGGAGCACCGTACCAGTCGGGACAAGCTCTAAGCTCTCGTCTGGTCTCCCGACATGCGTGGTGTGTTGCGAATCTATATGGTGAATTAAAACACAGACATTATTTTAACAAAAACGTATATTTGTTTTCTTAAAAATAAGCAAAAAATACTTGATTTATGTACAGATAATCTTCACTTGATTATTTCTCGATACGACACAGTTTCTCTTTATTTATTTCCACTACACTTCTCTTGATTATTTCTTTTCACTGTTCTCTTCTTTTGCATTGTCGCACAGTCCTAAGCTCTGACCACAGTCCACTGCACCCCGTCCGACGCACTGACCACTGTCCGATGCACTGACCACAGTCCACAGCACTAACCAACGTCCGGCACACTGATCACTGTCCGATGCACTGACCACAGTCCACTGCACTGACCACAGTTCACGGCGCTGGGCACGGTTCACGTCACTGAGCACAATCCACTGCACTGCTATTCACCGCGATGCACACACTTCACAGCTCAGCTTCCACTTCAGATTGACTCGCGGTCGCCGGCCGCCGCGTATTTTTACTCGGCTGGCTACCACCTAGAATTTTCTGGAACTTGCGATAAACATCGCGAACACTCCAGGACCATCTAGTTCGGGGGCCCGCCGGCAGATGTTGCAATCCGCGCATACCCCGGGACCATCTAGTTCGGAAAGGCGCAGACAGATGACGTAATATTCGTTACAGGTGGATGTAAGGGGTGATGATATAAGAAAAATTAAATATCGCGCGCGGTCCGTGGCCGTTTGTTAGAGTACTGCTCCGATATTCGCGTGGTGATTATCGGAGAAACCACGTAAAACTATCGGTCAGAGCAGCCGGCGGCTAGAACTCTCCTCAGACAGCGGCTCAATTTGACCTATGTACGAACTGGTGTCGAAAAATCCTGTCACCGTCGGGACTGGAACCCTAGGACCTCCCGGTCTGAGGTACTGCAATGACATCAATTGATGTCATGGATCACCTAAGCGGGTTTGATATTTCTAGGCTTCCTTGAGGTACTCCTGCTTGAATGCAAAATACAATTGAATAAACACTGTCTATTTGGACAGTAAAGTTCAATTTAAATGGGATGACTACATTTCTTTAAAAAGATGTTTAGATTTAATCATTTGGAGGCTTTTCTCCTTAATTGTAGGTTTAGGCAGGCGACCCATGGTGTAGCTCTCAGGTCGCTCACCTTCATGTGCTGAAACCGCGGTTCAAATTCCTGTCGATCCACATTAGCATTTGTGGTGAATAAACCGGGTTAGTGGCAGGTTTGCTCTGGATGAGCGGCGCAGCAGAGGAAGCGGGGGTTCCGCCCCGGGTAACACCATTTCAGGGATGACATCAATTAGAAAATTTTATAGTTGGAATTGTATAATGTTAATTATTTATTTAAAAATTATAATTTTGATGAAATTATAGAAAAGTTTGCTGTCCTTAAATCTCGATACGTGTTTTTATAAAAGCCATGTAATTTTTAATTATACTTCGTTTTAGATTATTTATTTAAAAATTATATTTCAATTATTATGAATTACATACAGTTTTTAATATATTATAAATAAATGTCATGTGCAAATACACTTGTATTTGTATTAAATAATGCTTCAACTACTGTGTAATAGATATTGGTATATTTAATTTATGGGGGGAGTGACACTAACTGAAGCTACGCCAATGTCGGGGTTCTCCCATTTCTTCTGGTTTCTTCACAGCCTGTGAATTACAATCTTCAAGCATCACGGTTTTCAAACAAATCGTTAAGATAACACTAACAGTTTCATAAGAGAACTTGATCCAAAATCTGCGTATCTGAAAATCTACCAGACCAGAAGAAATTCAAAATGTTTGGTAGAAGTATCCTACGACCCTGCTCACACCTCTCTTTAGCATTCTTAACCACGCCTTTCATAGTCAACTGAAATACCTTCATTTCTTAGCCAGACAGTTTCCTAACTAAAACCCAAGAATTCTGTATCGTCCGATCATCTGTCTCAATACCCTTTATAAAATCGATTCTTCGGCAATTGTTAAAAATGTAACACAACATATCAATTCTGAAAGTATTCTCACAGAAGAATAAAAAACGGAAAGGAGCCCAGTGACGCAAATAATATCTTATCTTAGCTATGGTGGTGAATGGGCAAGCAAAGAAGAACATAAATCACGCAGTCAGATAGATTGTCAGAAAGTCAACACAGTCCGTCGTGACTGTCACTTCAAAATGCTGGAAATTTATAAAATTCATCCAAAAATTATCGAAGTCTCGGATCACTGTCTCGGATGTTCGAGTGGTTCCAGCAATGAGGCGAATTTCGAGAGACCCGGGTTCAATTCCCAGCTATTGCAGTCAATTCTTTGAACAGTTAACATCATTTGTAACATTACTTCTGCTAAGTAGCTAGGGGCTGTAAGGTAGTTGGTAACTGCGAAACGGGAAACACATTCCCACGTAATTGTTGAAACTTACACCTGTGACCAGGTAGTGAAGTGTATAATAATAATAATAATAATAATAATAATAATAATAATAATAATAATAATAATAATAATAATAATAATAATAATGTATGGCCTTCAGGAGCACAGAAGATGCTGAACAAAACCACACAAATGGTTTTCCGGAAAGTATCACGCACATTGCTCAAGAACGTCAAATAAAATACTCTGGTATAATTGTGCAATAAATTGAATATTTTAACAAAAACAATCTTCACAAATACTGAAATAGGAAACATAAAATAGTGTACACGGATACACAATACAACACTTTTTCACATACAGAGATTATCAAAACCAGTGGGGGCTAAAACAGCAGACACTTGCTCGCATTATTTGTAACGAATTGGACATGGGACAAAACGAGACAATAGGATAAGGGGGCAAATGAGACCAGACGGACTTCCAAATAAAATGGGTCAAGATGATAAAATGAGCCAAGGGGTCAAAAAAATGGGGACTTATGGGACAACAGGGACTAATGGGACAAGGGGCAAATGGGACATGAACGAAATGGGACAAAAAGGACAAGTGGGACAAAAATGTGGTATTTATCCAAAGATTTATGAGCGCTAGTAAAATCTAAACCCGAGAGTCCGCTAAACTATTTTTAACGGTCTCCAACATTTTAACAGCCGTTGCTACGGACGCGCTCTTAAAGCGTTGTTTAGATGGTTGGTTGATACGGAGATAAGCGCGTTTACCAACGTAAATAACAAAAAATCGAATTGTCTCTCCCATTATTTCCAACAATCAACACATAATTTTCGAAAATTCGGAGTTTAACAAAAATGAGATACGCCATTCTTTTAAGCGTCCCCTGTTTTATCTGTGGAAAATATTTTTTTAAATTGTGGAGCAGATTTTGAGAAAAATGTTTTTTTAATATAAATTGCCATAATTTCAAGCAGAAATTACGCGAAACTACTCGCGTTATTAATGGTGAAGGTGTACGGAACGGAGTTTTGCATTCTGGAATGTGTTGACGTATTACCTTTAAATTATAGTAATTAACGAAACGAGTGTGTAAGAAGAGAGAATTGCATAAATTGCATGAGTACAAGAAAACGAGCGACGATAGGTGTGAATTTTCTTGTATAACGAGTGCAGTTATACCCCTTTATATACATGTTACGTTCGAAATATTTTTTGTTTCCATTTAAGAATAATTTAAATTTTCAGAAATTCAAGTACATCTTTACCATCCGTTTATATAGTCCATTTCATGACGTAGTATTGCCCTCCATGGTATTGCTTCTGAAAAAGATCCTGTAGCAAGGCATCCTGTAGTAGGCCTTGCACTGTTTTGATTTCCACGAAATATTTGCAAATGGAAGGGATTGTACATATTGCGGATGCAATATTAGAAGAAGCTGACAAAGTCATGAAAACATTACTTCCCCCGAAAAGTAAAGACAGGAATGATAGAAAATAGAACATGTATAAATATTGGGGGGGGGACTACGTCATTTCTGACGCAGTATTGCTACAGCCTACTGTTTAGAACTGGTAAACACAACTGACGTTTACATATTTTTATATTCGTATTCCTAAGACCAGTGGCGAATCCTGAACATTATTTCAAGAATACCGCACTTTATGGAAGCTTCCTCTATCGTTGTCTTTTATTTTGAGCTTTTCTGAAACCCCAATAGTATGAACTTCTGTCCTTAATCATTGTTCTATAAGACAATTACACAAACCACTTACTTCTGGATCATTAACAAACTCCATATTCACAATAACTTGACAGAAGCGCAACTTACGAACGGCCAGAGGCCTGTTCATCGCAATATTTTACAGTGCTTGCCGACCGTCCAGACGCGCATCCTCCCCTCTTCCCGCCCTTGAAACATGTGAAGCCCTAGGTTATCGCATGGTGGAAATATTGTGTTATTTCCACCATGGGTTACCGCAGCTGGCATGCGGTGCCTTCGCCTGCGCTAGCGAATTCTCTGGACAGCATTAAGAAGTTTGAAACTTTTCACTCTACCGCACTTCATAGCGCTAACGGATGCGGAAGACTGACTGGCTATCGGTAGCAAAAGAATTTTTTCGCTGTTTTAAAGCTTTCAAAATCTCAATAACATTTTAGACCATCACCAAACTTATGAAATATTTCTTATACACTTCGAATTGCTAGGTATACCGCCGCGGTGTATCGGAGAATTCGCCACTGCCTAAGAACAAACGCTTTAATGTAAACATTTAATTTATTCACGTGAAATATTTTGTGTTGTTTCATAAGTCGGTTAGCTAAACATTGACTTCCCCAATTTAGTTTTTTTCATTTTTTGTTTAAATATAGTTGTTGTAGGTACGTAACCTGTGATGTACATTTTTGTTCATGTTCCATGGCCGACTGCAAATATCTTGCCTCTACGTCTGTTATAGTTTCTTAATTCAACGACTTGGCTCCATTCCTGAATTCTGATTGGTAGGTGTGTTGTTTTAATTGCACGGTGGAATTTTAATTGCATGCGTGCTATTTACATAGAGATAATCTATGTTTTTTCATGGGATTAATGAGCGTATTTAGTTAACTAAACGAAAAAATAATTGTATCCACTTTGGATGGGTAAAGTAAAACATTATGCTACTGTAATCAGTTTCGTAATGAAGTGCTTTTCCGCCCTAGTGTGGTAATGTACTTCATTACGACACGTGCGGTAAAGTAATGGCGTATGTTGCCATTTTTCTTTTGAAAATATTTTGGACTTCTTTTTGTTGTATCCTTCACTTTTCCTCTTTAAAAATGCTAATAACTGAGTAAACTTACTGAAATAAATATATTCATTAAGTGATATTGTGCTCTTTTAACACAGAGAAGTGAATCCAATGACTATTTGGTTTCTCGTTCTCTGACTTGCCACAAAAGCAAGCAATCAAAACTTTTTCGACATGAATGAACTTTTTTCGCGCTAATCTTTAAAACTTGAATACTCACGATCATATTTCTTTCTTGATTTGTTGGGTAACTATTTTTCTATAGTAGCATTTTCTGCTATTTGTATTTCCGAATCAGAACTAAATTCACTCATGCTAAAAAGTATACACAAAGTGTGTTTCAATTATTCTGCTCGTTGAGAACAGTGTCGCCACTTATAGGAGAAAAAAAGTGAATAGTAAATGAAGGCGGTAGACGAAATTCCACATTAAATCTAACAAATTTTTACTAAAGTGAATAAAACATTATTCAATATTTGTCATTCGGCCTCGTTTGGCAATTTTCCGATCTCGTATTGTAATCAGATGTTTAATAATAATAATAATAATAATAATAATAATAATAATAATAATAATAATAATAATAATAATAATAATAATAATAATAATAATAATAATAATAACAATTAGTATTATTATTACAGTTATTATTGTTGTTATTATTATTATTATTATTATTATTATTATTATTATTATTATTATTATTATTATTATTATTATTATATTTTTTGAGTCGCATATACAATTACAATCGCGTATGAGTCGAATATGATGTATATGGAGGGAGTACAATTGCATGCATATTCTTGAGCGCAGAGAGTGAAGATACATTTATTGTCCAGAAGTGAAACAAGGGGCCATCACAGCATTTGCTCAAAGGACCAGGGACACTGGATAAAAACTGATCGAGATGGGGCCATTTGCCTAGAGATTATAATACTACAATACTTGATGCAGATATATTAATATATTATATAGTAGATAATTACTTTTAGTAGCAAAATAGTTTCACATTTAACATAATTTAATTTAATTTAAAATAATTTAACATTTCAAGATTTAAACTGTTTCATTTTTAAAATAATATTTACTTTGTACAGTGATTTTACAGTTACTACTAATAATAAGATAAAATAAAATAATAACAATAATAATAATAATAATAATAATAATAGTAATAATAATAATAATAATAATAATAATAATAATAATAATAACAATAATAATAATAATAATAGTAGTAGTAGTAGTAGTAGTAGTAAATAATAATAATAATAATAATAGTACATGATATCAATTATGGCAAGACTACCTATAATTTAACAATATTAGTATATTCCTTGTATAAATCGTGAAATGGTGAGGAGGAGGAGGGAGGTTTTGGCCAGTTTTTTCTATTTCTACACCTAGTCCTACTGCAGCACCTGAAATCACATTGCACAATTTAGTTATTGAGGTATTCCTGAACACTATAAAAAAAGTTTTTTCCCAAGAAAGCGTTTGAGTTTATTCTTGAAGTTGTGTAATCCTGTCGTGTTCCTCAGATGTATTAGTAATTTGTTGAAGAATTGTATACCTTGAAGAGAATGTACCCTTTTGGTATAATGTGCTTGTGCACATTGGTTGATGGTTACATGCTTGCCTTGTGTTATAGATGTGTAAACTTGAGTTAAATTTGTAAGGTGTGTTGTTGTTTAGTAGATTTTTCTTTACAAACATGAGAACTTCGTAAATGAATATACAAGGCAGTGGAAGTGTGGTAAGTTTTCTGAATTGAGGTTTGCAGGACTCTGTCCTTTTAGTATTTGTTATTGTTTAAATGATTCTCTGTTGTATTTTGAATGTTTGCTTAGCCTCTGGTGCTTGGCCCCATATTATTATTCCGTATTTGAGAATAGAGAGCATGTTTGCGAAGTACACTGTTCGAGCTGTTTCAATGGTGTAGTTTCTTATTATTATTCCAAGATCATAATTAAATGTGCTCAAATTTGAATTAATATCTTCTAGGTGTGAATTCCATTTGAGGTTGGATTGTATGGTGATTTTGAGAAAATTTGTTTTCTGTGTTTATGTGATGCTGTTTCCTTCTATTGTTAAATTTGGTGAGTATTGTTGTGTTGAGTGGGAGTTGTGGAAGGGCATTGTGATTGTTTTTTATTTATTTATTTATTTTACATCAAAAACTGTTAATAACTGTGTGATGAGCTATGGGAAGAAGTAAATTCTATGCATGTTTTCAAAATTCTGTGATCCCTACCTTAAGCCATAAACTACTTGAATTTTGAATAAATTTGAATTGTTTTGTCTGCGTTATGACACTTTTATCGTAAATAACTATTACGTAATAGTTACTGGTGCAAAGAAAGTGCTGGTGTAGCACCAATATTTTTCTTTAAATTCTCCTTTGGATAGAACAGAGGACGCTTAAAAGAATGATGTAGGTCTCTTTTTCCTGTTAACTCTGAATTTTCAAAAATTGCAAGTTACAAGTAATGTGAGAAAGTATGTGATGCTGTTTCACCACTAGGTTTAACTGTTAGATTTAAGTCAAGTTTTAAATCATTGTTGTCCATGTACTTGTATCGAATTCCCAGTAGACAAAAGTTACATTTTTTCACCCTAACACATTATATTACTTATAGGTTCTTCAGTTGTGGAACTAAGACCAGCTCATCATGTCACAACATCCATGTAAAATACCTGACGTTCATCATTGGCGGATCCAGAAGCCATGCCCCCCCCCCCCCCCGGCTTAGAGTTTTCATTTACCTTCTTTCATTTGGCAAACTTGATTTAAATATTTATTTATGTTTGAATTATATAATTATTTAAACAATAATATTGTATAGTATCATATCTACAGTACATAAATAATATACAAAATAATCACAAACTTGTTTATTTAACAAAAATCTGCAATTCCCCCCCCCCCCCTTCAAAATGATTGGCTGGATCCACCCCTGATGTTCATGAAATGGTAAGATTAGAGTCCACAATCATTTTGGCATAATGCCAATTTAGAAATGCCTCATATACTCTAGCATTCAACAACTGATTGTGTTTCAGATATTTGAATGCTGTCTGAAGATACAATGTTATGCTGAATGGGTAAGGGACAACACACCATCTTTTCCATGATTTCTATTAATACAAATACAAAGTATACTCCTTAAAAAAAGTCATTAAATGTTTCCCTTTAATTAAATATTTGATACATCAACTATTATGTCTTTTTTATGCTTGCCTGAATTATTCCTTCCTTTCAAAAAAATTAAACACTAGCCACATAATACATTGATGTTTCGGTTTTATTGTTCATAAATTTGTTAATTGTCTCTGTAGTCTTGCTAGGAGATCAATGCAAGCCTGCAATGTACACATTTTTGTGCATTTCCTTTTAAAATAATAACAATCTATGAAACTCTGTAACATTCAGAAATGAAGTTTATTATTCTTTTCATTTTATCCTTTCTTTTATTAAAAGTCTGAATAAAGAATCTCTCAAACCCTTGCTCTTTGAGATTTGAAAAAGAATAAGTAAAAACGATGTCCAGAGAAAATCTTGGTACGGGTTCACAGAAAAAGTTGCATGAGCCATTTCTGACTTTGAGAATAAAATTCTTGTATACATAGCCCAATTTCCTATGAAAATATTTTTAATTATCAACCATTGATTTCTTAAATGCTAAAGAAGGTGTGCATCTTATATCTAAGTGTATATTAGAGAGGTCCAGTTGAATATACGCAATCACTCTGCACTTTGTTAGCCATTGTTACAAATGTGAAATAGTTATTAATGCACTAAGAGTGTTATAAGGATTCTAATGATCGAGTGGTGACTAAAAGCCCAGGGGCTTTTGGATGAAGGGCTTTATTGTTGCGCAAGATCATTAGAACCAGATAAAGCCCATGGTACATACAAGTTTTATCTAGTGTCAATGATTAGATTTCCTTATTTTCTAATTAACTAGATGTTAACTTGACTTGGTTTGTCTTATCTTATTTCCCTCCCATAATATCCTTCATTCCGAACTCAGATTTGTTTGGCCATGCCCAGAACCATGCACGACCTCATTTACCCATTCATAATAATGATACTTATACATTAGTTATCTTTTTTATTGAATAATTCTAAAAGACAGTACTGGTTTGCAACAACTACTTAATCCACTCCCGGGGGTCAATTTCTCCCCTTTCTAAACCCATCTAAAATTGTTTTCCATGATTCATTGAACAAATGGTAAAATGGTTCTGTTTTGCTTCTCAATACTTAAGGTCTTCTGTTATGAAGTAACCTTAACTCTACAACTGTTTTCTCCTATCAAATATCACCAACAATATATGAATCAAATCAATGTGTTGTGAATGAGTAAACATATTAATAGTTGCAAGTGTTTATTAACAAACAGGAGTTAGACTAGTGGGACTTAATAGCTTAGATTATCAGTCAATTTAATTTTACATTTTCTAATATTGCACGTTTCCATCTCCACACATCTGTACTACTGAGTGAGGACACCCAGGAGATCTAAACTTCCAAATGTGTATAGAAGGTTTGAAAGAGAAAGTATCATTTTGTTAATTACAGCCTAACAATTACAACTTAGGCTGCTATCATAGCCTGAAAATCCAAGATTTAAGGATGACGGTTGCACTGGCGCACCATCTATATGTCACGAGCAGCATAACATTTTTGAGGGTTTGCATTTTAGCCTGCAAAAATAGTCCTCTCAAAGGCACATTACGAAAAAAGACAAAATTGGAATGTTATGAATAAAAATCAAATAACTCTGAAAATAAATTTTCTTCACAAGTTTGAATATATATATAAAAGTAATAAAAAATGACAAGCAACACGTGAACATTAATATATTTAATGAAATTTTATTTCAATACAATTTGTGATCATTAAGAACAACAATCACAATAACAACAGGCAGATTTTACAATACTTCATAAAGATGAAAGAATTGGTTGATACAAGTTATGTAAGTATTCACTGTATGAATGAAATCTGTAATGGAACAATAATATTTTGTGAAACTGCTGCACATTCATGCTCATTTTAATGAATTATAATAACTGATAATTTATTCTGTAAAAACTCTGTAAATAAAACTACAAGACAAGAAAGGTAATTAACTTCTGCAGTTTGAACAAGTTGTTTAAACAAGTTAGTACAGTTTTTGTTGTTGAAAAGACAAGATGCAAAAATAATTTCTGAAGACTTTCCTCTTTAACTTTAAACTGTGTCATCACAATTAAATTTTACGCAATTTGTTGAATGTATTCAATAATGTGTAAACTATAACCTTGTTCACCCAGAATATGATGACACAAGTTAATAATTTTGTCATGTGCTTTTAAGATTAAAATGATAATAATGGTTACAACTATCAAATTAACAATATGTTTTAGATTTCAATTAAAGTATAAATAAACATTTAATTCTACATAATAATTACATTTCTGAAAAGTACTTTTTTAAATTAGTTTATATCCTAATTTGATTTTAAAATTCAACAGTTTTCTCACACAGTTATCTTCTAGATAAAATAAATTAGCTTTAAGCCAAATGATCATGTTAATTTGAAGTTTTTCTAGAACAGATCATTAAAATGCAATTTAATTTATAAAAACATCAACATTCATAAACATGAAGATTATCAAAGCGAAGTCCTCTCAAAGGCACTTTATGAAAAAAGACAAAATTGGAATGTTATGAATAAAAATCAAATAAATCTGAAAATACATTTTCTTCCCAAGTTTGACAAGTACATAATTTAAGGGTGATTTGTTAAAAAAAATTTAATTTAATTTCATCTGTTTTTTGAGTTATGAAAAATCTTAACTTGTTTCTCTACAAACAAGACTCTATGATAGATGTTAATACTTTCTACAGTAGTAATTAATATTGTGGCTGTTTGTTTCTCTGCAATGAACAATATCCTAAATACTTTTTTATCACTACTACTATGTAATATTTTAGGACAGAAAAATACTTAAATAAGCAATCATTCAATGAAGTTCAGGGTCAGAATTGTGGTATTGAAGATGTATGTACCTTAGCAACTGAGGACAAAGAAAAGTGAATGTTCAAAACATGTCACAGAAAATGTTAATAATAAGAGAAGGCACAATATAATTTTATGCATTTAGGATTTCATTGAAGACACTGAATGATTTACTTTAATTGCCATTGTTAACTCTAACTGAACTCATCAAATATATGTATGACAATGAAAACAAGACTTGGCCCAAAAATTACTTCAATTTCAATACTTTCTTAAATGTTTATTTTAATTTCCAAACACTTGACCTCACCCTGACATCAAATTAATGCCTCTAAGGCTATTTGGATTCACTCATTTTATTGCAATACATTAATATCTATATTTGAGGGTGTTGTAATGAAAATCATATTTTTCTGCCATTGAGCAAATTGAAATATCTTATGGATGGTATACATGTGCCCTGATCACATTGTGGACATTTAGATTTACCCACATTGCAAATAGTTAAAGAATTCGAGCAACATGCAAACTCCACAATCATTGTGAATTATATTAAAGGGTAATTGTTTCCTTTGAGCTAGTTTTTTTTTTCCTGTGCATCTAATTCATCTTTACTGAGGAGACAATGCTCTGAACCAATTTTTTGCCAACAAAGAGAGTTCACAAACTGAGGTTTCTGACGCATTAAAACTTTGTTCAAAAAATTAAGAATGTTACTTCCTGACTGGTCAGTTACTGCAACTACCTGTTTTACTGCAACTACTAAGTGTCTGAGTTGATTCATAATTTTAATTTGTAGGAGGGTGTGTATTCATACACATATTAAGTAAAATTGAAATAAAGAGCAGTTTTAAAGTATAACTGCAAACTGAAATATTACCTCAAGAAATTCATTGTATCAGTAGATCAGGCAATCAGTTCCTTTAAATCAGTAATTAAACCAGTTTCAGAATTTTAAATTAGAGAGTGTTTGTTTTCATGCACTCAGCAAAGGCACCAGCAAACCAAAAATAAGTTAAGAGAATGTTGATTTGGTCCAAGTGACTTATTTCATAAGTTTGAAGAATTACAGCCAAGTTTATAGTAGAACATGGTTACAGTAATGTATAGGGGTGTAATAAATTGTACACCATGAATGAGATCCCAAGAATGTTAAAAGTCAATCAAAATATTTGAGACATAGATCCACCACGGTCCAAAGTCAAAGGTAGGGAGTATGGAATATTGACATTAAGGCTTACCATCTTCCAAAAAATGTCAATTCAGTTCCTCCATTGGATAGGTAATACAATGACATTTTTTCAGAATTTGAAAAATAGTATTTTTAATATTTACCGTGTGCACAGCACACACCAAAGAAGCCATCATTATGTTAATTTTGTAACAGAAGTTATTGAAGCAATCAAATCTAGCACTTAACAATTTTCTAATGATGTAGAACTTTGTCATTAGATACCATGTGAATTAATCTTTACAAAATTGTGTTGAAAAATATAGTTGTTTTAGCAGTTTCAATTAATTACTTGTATCATTCTAAGATCAAAAATTTAAACTACATTTGTAAATCCTACATGGCACAAAATGCAAGCAATTCTCTCCCTGTCTCAGTTTGAATACTGGTTAACGCTATTTTCAGTTTCATATTTTCAATACCTTCACCTTTTGTTTTCTAGAGACACTGTAAACCTAGAGACCAAATGTGATCAGGTCCATTAGATTATGGTTTCATATCTTTATTTCATTACTTATAATTATAAACCTTTTTGGTTTCAAGTCATCTTTAAATTTTTGTCATCATTTTAGCATTTCAAACTATTTTTATCTTTCAATGTCAGTTTTTCTTCATTTTGCACAAATGGGAGTTATTGTACGTCTTTGTATGTATGTTTACTTTCTACACTGCACATGTCATTGTTTTTACCTTTGAAATATATAACATTGTAATAATGATGGCATTTATTTGCTTAAAAAAACAACTCTTAATGGAGACAAAAAAAGTATTGAAATTTTAGACTAAGAAGAATTAGAATATACTTGTGTGTTGTTTTTCTGTGCCTTTGTGTGTTATTTTCATTTTCAATTATTAATGCCATTTCTAAACTGTTTTCTACTCAATATGTATTACATACATATCCACAAAATATTTCAGTGAGAAAACTCGTATTTTCACTACTTTTGCAGTTATCTCACTACTTTGTCATCATTTTATAAATCTTTTTAACAACTTTTTTTGGTCAACACAATCCAGGCCCTGCTTATCACATTATTGATAGGCATATATGTCAGAATAGCAGAGGTAAATACTTTTCAAAATACTAGTCAAGGTCTTAGAAACTGTTCTCTAAAATTTGAAATGAGGTATTTTCCAGGTAGGTTGATTGAAAACAAATTTACTCATTATATTAAAGATTGGCCAAACATATTTTTTAATAAATATATTTCTATAATGACTTTATATCACACATCATAGAATTAGAAGATTTTATATTTATATTTGTAAATTAAGTAGTAATGGTGGTGGCTGAGCATTCATGAGTTGATAATAATGAGAATAATGTGGTTTATCCACATACAGGCGCTGACGGAGTGCACCCAGACTCTCTTCACTAACATACACACAGTCACTGACTAGCAGGGAAGACAAGTTTCGGCAGTATTCGCCAACAACTCTGTGAAGAAAATTATGAATTAGTGCATAGAGAATAAGTAATATACAGTGTTCATTCGTCAGTAAACACTCAAAGCAAAAGTCTCGCATAAATGCAGCAGGTAAAATGTCCAGGTCTAATAGTATTCAGAAAATCCCATGAACTTACGAAAATACAAAAGGAAATTTAAGATCTTAAACCTTGTCAACTGAAACGAATAACTGAAAGGTTTTCTTATTATTGCATTATTTCATGTCAAATTATATGCAAGAAATCATTACTCCTTTCATAATTAAGTATTTATATTTCTTTAAATATGAAGCTCTTTCAAAATATGGTTAATTATTTTTGTTTACACATTAATTATAAAATAATTTACAAAACACTGCACATGCACTCAAAGTATCTGGGTACTGTTTTTTAGTCCATCTCCTGACTTGTGAGTTTTTAACTATAGAAATAAATAAACAGAAGTAGAGAATTATTTTTAAATAATTTTAATACAACCAGCATTTAGATTTATGCAAACAATCCTTTGAAAAATATTTCTTTTGTAATGAGCAACACTACCATTAGATTTTAAGAAAGGTACTTAATACTGATAATATCAACAAAATCGTATCACTTTTCTTGGCCACAAGTAATACTTACTTGAAATCAAACTAATGCAATTAATGAAAGTTTTAACTATGAAGCACCAACAAACTCATCTCCAAGATACTCAAAAAGTACATACCTGATTCCATTATCTGTAACACGCCAGCATCCTCTAACGTTTAAATGTTCAAGAAATGGACAATTACCAGCAGCAGCATATAATGTAGCATCAGTTACAGAATAAATGTTGGCAATGCAAAGGACACGCAACCTACAAATTGAAACAAAACTCCTTGTAATCATAAATTACAAAAAATTATTTAAGATGATTTTCAACAAGACATACATTTTTATGAATAAACAAAGCTTGTTATTATTAAAATATTATAAGTAAAGACCGGATTTTCATGGAGTAAAACTCCGTAAAACGTGCAGTAAAAACACCAAAACGTGCAATAAAAAGATTACAACGGTATTATGTAGCCTAAAAACTCCAGTTAATCCACTTATTAACTCATTTTATATTTTGAGCATGATATTTAAGTTGAATGAAATTTTATTTTAGTGTTTTTATTATAATTAAATTAGTACATAGTGTTTAAACAAAACATTTTTGACATTTTAAATATTATTCGCACAAAATAAAATTAACATAAAAATACCAAAAAAGAAAATAAAAAAATACAAATATACTTTCAGAAATCTGAAAATTCAAATGAAGTGCGGCTCTCATTGTTTTCACATTTGAACTATTAAATGTGTAATAAAATCCAAAAGTAAGATATTTACAATTTCCTTTAACCACCCAATCCTATAAAAATTCTTCAATTTGTTCCTCACAAATTTATAATACACTTTAGCAAATAATGAGGAGGTTGTAGTAATAGTTTGTACCATAGCTGAATAAGAGGTATTAGGGTGCATTATTCTTTCAAAGGAAACAACCCAAGGAAAGAAAGATAGGCTAAGGGATGTACAATGAAAGTGAAAGTCGTTTTATTACTGTAATTATGCATACTTCCAAAATTGTGTGTGCACTTAGTACTTTGAATTTGATCAATATTATAATAAGTTTCATGTTGTTTAAAATACAGTTTAATTATATTTAATGCTTCATGACATTTCACTTCATTATTAGCAATTGGTTGGAAATCTAAAACAAGTGAGTGAATAAATTCATAATTTCTAAATAATAAATGACAGATTTTGAACATGGTAGGTCATATTTTATTACACACAATACATACTATCCAAGAATTACTCAAACTATACGATTAAAGTGTTTGCATAAGAAAAGTATATCAGAAACATACTTTGAGAAGTTTTGAAGAAATGGCACAAGACAGGAATCTCCTAAAGCCCAACATGATGTGAAGTCCACCTCTTCCAAATTCTTCTGGTGTAAAGCCAGAGCTTCAACACATCCTGCACCTAACCAATGGCATCCTTGCATCCGAAGGCTGCGTAAACTCTATAAATATATAGTTTAAAGATAAAAAAGCAATTACCTGCACATTTCCCTTAAACATGTTAATGCTTAGAAACTCAAATAATATATTTTGACAATTCCTTCACTGAATATTGCATAATATACATACATGGCATGACACGATTAGTGGTTGCAAAGCTGCGTCTGTTATGCCCAAGCACCCACTGAGAGTTACATGTACCAGTTTGGAATTATTATGTAGTAAAGCTGAAAATAACTTATTATTTAACCAGCTACATCGGCTAACATTGAGATGCTGTAGTTTTTGGCAATTCTGAAGCAGCACCTGTTGGAAAACCATCTTATAATATTTGAAGTAGTGTAGTAACTAGACACACATGCAAAATATACATACAGCATATGCAGTCTTATTGAATGATTTATAACAGGCAATATTCACTTCTTTTATTGTTGACAAGTAAAAGTCCACCAATTGTCTAAATGATCTGGACACAGACCTTAATCTAAAACAATCTTTCAGTGACAACAACGGCAATATATGTTCACAAAGAATGTCCTCCCAAGACAATTCTAGAAGTGTCAGATTCGTTACGTTACAGTCTGTATTTTCCTTTGGATACATAATCTTTGTGCAAGCATTCATAACACAGTACGATTTGCCTCTCCGTCAACTGTAATTCTAATATTTATTTGATATTGTTAAGTAAATCAACAAATTTCACATTGAATTGTCCAGGTAATACACATGTTTCCTACATATGCGGATCATCAAATTTCAGAAAGACGATAACGTGTGTAAGTTCTCTGACAAGCAGCTGACAAGTGATCGCAAGTGATAATCCAGCGATGTAAATCTCGCACATGTGATAAAGCATGCCCAGAAGTATGTGACAACAAATGAGATCAGATTGGATAAATACAACAAATTAATTAGCAATTAGCTGAACCCGTGCGATCATTCCGCTGTTTCCCACTTCATTAATCAGTTTTAAACGTGGAAATAGCTCCAGACTGACACCACATTATTCTCTTTCATATTACACATCCAATATAATATACGGAATATTTAGAAATAATTGTGGAATCCATGAAGTAAGATGTGTAAAATAATTATGTTGTTTTCTGAAGTCATGACCGGAACTTCAACTTCGAACTATCAGGCAGTTTGAAGCTGCCAGCATGATAGTATTCTTCGATATAATTGTAGTGACCTCTGGTATTTGTTCAGATGAGACGCGGTTCAGATGAGATGGGAACTTCAATACCAAAAATCTTAACGAAGCTTTGGATTAGATAACCGCGTTTCAGTTGTTCAACCGTCAGAGAAAACTTTGCTTCAGAACATAAATTGAACTTCACTCCTTTTTACGTCTTCTGGACTTCAGTGGGAAATATGGTTATGAAAATTATTGTTCATTTTGTCGCGGCAGGAAGTCGATTCTTTTACGAAGGGCACGATGAGGAAAAAGCCCAAATCCGTAGCTGATTTGCCCTCAGATTGGCCTTAAAAATAGTTTTTATTGCACCGGAACGTGTCTACCGCTTACATAGAGGGACAACTAAAACTGAGAGTGCCATTGACGAACAATCACACTCAATGTTTGTCATGAGGATTAAATGATTACGGAATTGGGAAAAGATCCAATATTCCTAAATGTTTCGGATGTTTTGGGCATGTTACGGTCAAAAGCAGTGTCAAATGAATATTCTTCGGTTCCTCAATGAAGCCAACGACAATCCAAAATTACTTAAACCGCCAATAGCTGGTGAAGAAACATGGATGTACGAATACGACGTCGAATCAAAGGATCAATCATCTAAATGGAAGTTCCCTGAAGAGCCAAGATAACAAAAACATGTCACATTTGTTCGAAATTGAAGGTTCTGCTCACTGTGTTCATGGTTTTCAAAAGCGTAGAGCATGATGAGTTCTTGTCACCAAGTTGTAGAGTCAATAAGGAGTAATTTTTAATACTACTTAATGCATGTATCAATGCAAAAATAAAAGAAGAATCGCTGAAGGGGCTAAATGCCATAAACTGCCGAAAACTGCGTTTCAGAAGTACTTCGAGGACTGGGAAAACGCTGGCACAAATGTATGGTACATCTCATTAGGATTATTTTGAAGAGGACTAAATCAATATTGATCCATAAACAAAATTTGTTCGATTGATTATTGATTCCTGGAGCGTCAACTGCTTAGGTCATTAGTCCCGTAAGTGTAATGCATGTTTTATAGAGGGAGATGGCAGTGATGATTCCCCGCTTCATGGTGCGATCCGGCGCCGATTTACCGTCGACTAACGGGCATTTCCCAACAGCGGGGCACCGCCCCAGCCAGAACAAGTTCAAAGATCTCGACCGGTATCCCAGATTGTGTTATTGTAGTCCATGAAAGTATGGGTGAATAAGTAAGGGTGAGAATGGGATAAGGAAGAGGAAAGAAACCTGACTTTGCGTGGTCCGTGGCCCGTTTATTAGGATACTGCTCCGGCATTCGCCTGGCGTTGATCGGAGAAACCACGTAAAACTACCGATCAGAGCAGCCGGCCGCTAGAATTCTCCTACAGACAGCGACTGAATTCGACCTAGCTCTCTATACTTGGGTTTTTCTAACGAGACAGCTGAGAGTATTATCTTCAAGATGGAATATGACACGGCTTTTCGCATCTTTCTCGGTCGTGCTGCTAGTCTCTTGATCTGCAGCACTGCTAGATAGGTCGCGATCATGCGACATCAGGACCGAGAAAGACGCAAAGAGTCGTGCCATATTCCATCTTGGAGATAATACCTTCAACAGCCACGTTAGAAAAAAAAACAAGTATAGCCAGTGTCGTAAATACTGCCAACGTCGGGTCTCGAACCAAGGATCTCCCGATCAGGGGCACTGTAGTGACATCAGTTGATGCCTTGGGCCACCTCTCCCGGTAAAGGGTATACCCGAATAAGGCGGTGAAAAGTGCCCCCAGACCAAATAGTTAATCGGGAAGCTCATATGAAAGAAAATATAAAATTACGTAGATTCACAAAAAAATCAGCCTCCTAGAGCAATCTGTTGCAGAGGTAAAACAAGAAACGTGTTTTGCATGTTTTATTTTTTCTCAGCATTTATTGCGAGTATCAGGCAGAAAAAATTGCAGAGACGGTGAAACATAGTTTAATTTGAAGGTATTTTGGTCAACGAATTTTGACGCCAAATTCATATAGAAAAAATAAATAATGTTTTGAAATTCAGTTTAGACGGGTTAACGTTGAAGTACTATCTCACTTTTCCCCCCATAAAATGGATCTTATAACATTCTATAACATATATTTTTCTCAGATTTTTAAACAATGTGGACGGTAGTGAAAAAAATTAAAACAAATTTTTTGTTGAAAAATTTGAAATTCGCGCCTAAATGTGATTGGAAAAAAACTATTTAACCAATATTTAAACATGGCATATGAACTCGACATCTTGTCGGTGTTACATCGATTATGTATGAAACTCGATCGGAATATCCGTGGTGAAAAGCGTGCTGGAAATACATGGTGGAAAGAGATGAGTGGCTTCTTGCGCATTCGACTTCAGCCAATGAGCTTCAGGCACCAATGTGCGTCATAATATTAGAGTGAATTTTAGTTGCCAAAATTATCACAGTTACAAGTCATTGAAACAGAAACAGATAATCACTTTATTAATTATTACATATTTTATTGGAATTACCCTTTCATCGTGTTATTTTTGTTCAGTCACCGTTGAAAATTGTCCATTTACGCCACTTACAAAATGTTTCTCAACACTTCTTGCCCTCCATGAAACATGGCGGCCGACGTCTGGTCTCACTTTCAAACGAAGTGGTCACATGGTTCGTGACGAAAACTGGTGCTGCGCAGAACGTGCAAAAAACGGTGCATCGGAGGAGCCCACCCATCTCTTTCCACCATGGAAATTTCGGGAGGGAAGCGATATTGTCAACGTGCGAACGGAAGTGGCACCCTCGGATGCTGCACTCACATAGCTGCGATCATTTAAACACACAATTTGTACACGCTAGTTACTTGGCGAAAATTGTTAAACAGGTTTTTTTTAATTTAATTTTAGAAAAAAACAGAAATTTTGAGTAGACTGTTTATAAACAAATGCGTGATCCCAGTTACTGAAGAAAGTGACAATGGTTAATTGTTTATGATTGTCTAATTGTGAATGATTCATATATCTACAACTAAGTAATTATTATATTATAAACATAAATGATCAATATACCTAAATTTAATTTGATTTATATTAGAAACAATAGATAAATCTAAAAGCAAAATGAATTTGATAATTTTATTTCGATAATGTTAATACTTTCCACATAAAACAAACATATGTCAGCAAAAAATTCCAAATCATCCTGGTAATCAAAACCTTTCAATCATTTTAATATAAACTGTTTAAACATCGGTGAAACAAGTTTTTCTAATCACAGTTTGGCGCGAATTTTAAATGTTTAAACTGAAAAAAATTGTTTTAATTTTTTTCACTACCGTCCACATTGTTTAAAAACCTGAAAAAATGTATGTTATAGAATATAATAAGACCCATTTTAGGTACTTCAACATTATCACGTCGAAAATGAGTTTCAAAAATTTATTTTTTCTATACGAATTTTGCGTCAAAATTCGTTGACAAAAATACCTTCAAATTGAACTATGTTTCCCCGTCTGTGCAATTTTTTTTTCAACCTGATACACGCAATAGATGCCGAGAAAAAATAAAACATGCAAACCACGTTTCTCGTTTTACATCATTTTTATTCTCTTTCATATGAGCAACACAATTAACGATTTGGTCTGGAGGCACTTTTTTTTTTTTTTTTTTTTTTTTTTTTTTTTTTTTTTTTTTTTTTTTTTTTTTTTTTTTTTTTTTTTTTTTGCGTCTCCAAGCACCGTTAAATGGCGTTGAGCGCTTTAGCACTGGGGAGTAATCCTCCATTAAAGTGCTTTTTACTTTTAATCTTTGTCAAGTCTCGTCACGTCGCAGTCAGTCATTGCCTTTTATCCCTTCGGCCAGGAGCTCGACGACGTTGGGTCCCGGGATTCCTGGCCGGTCACCCAACCACGAACCCGCGAGTCTCGAATGCGCTTAACCTTCGTGACTTCACGGAGCGTAGAAAACGCATTCGGCTAGCGCCGCCGGCCTTTCACCGCCTTATTCGGTAATACTCTTAGTTCGAGAAAAACTAAGTTTCGGCGTACTTTGTTAGTAAGATAAGATTTTATTACTAGGAAAGGCTTGGTATTATGTGAGTACCGATTACCGGAGCAGTCATCAGGATAAGAAACAGAATAATTCTTTGCAAAACGGTCGATTTCGTTAGCGATTTTAGGAATATTACGACTGCTCTCAATTTCGTAACCATTAGATCTCCCCATGAAACATTGAGTGTGTCGTTCGTTACTGGCACACAGTTTCAGTTGTCTCTTCGAAGTACGCTATGTAAACTTGATTATTTCATTTAAGATATTTGTGCTCGTATATTGTTTTATGTATTTTACAAGTTGACAGTGTACACAAATCATTCTAAATATTTATACTCGATTCTTATCTAATAAACTATAGATTATCAGTTTTCGTACCCGAGGTAATCTCGGACCCAATGACCTCTGATACAAAATAAGATTTGATAAGATTTTGTTCATGTTCTTTTAGCAAAATATGCAAATACATATTGTGGATAAATGTTGAACAAAAATAAAATTACTTCCCTTCATTGAACATAACATCAGTTTTAATAAGGGAAATATCTAAAGAAAGGCATTGCCGTCAATAAAAACAAGGACTTTCCGCACCTCTAACTTTAAAAGGGTTAATTTTACAATAAAACCTTAGCAATTTTATCAAAAATTAAAAAACACCAAACTATTAAATATTCTAAAATATGGAATTACAAACGTTGTGCACCAAATAATGTAAGGGTAATAATAATAATAATAATAATAATAATAATAATAATAATAATAATAATAATAATAATAATAATAATAATATTTGTCATTTAAATACAGCATAAGCCATGTATAATAAGTCAGGACATGTAGAATAAACCACACACGTGAACACCAAAGATGTATTGAATCACACGTGGGGTTCGGAGAGGTAATGGAACTCAGTTGCATGCGCTGAATTTCTATATGTCGCGAATTCTAGCGGCCGGCTGCTCTTATCCGTAGTTTTCCGTGGTTTCTCCGATGACCGCCAGACGAATGCCGGAGCAGTACCCTAACAAATGGGCCACGGACCGTGCGCGACCTTTCCTTTCTCTTCGTTGTCCTATCCTCTCCCCTACACACACTAACATGCACTACCAACCACACATGCCAGGAGACCGGTCGGGAGCTTAGAGCTTCTCCCGGCCAAAGAGTATATACGGTCCCGGCTGGGGTGGCGCCCCGCTGGTGGGAGATACCTGGCTGGGGAAACCACACTCGTCAACTGTAAGTCGGCGCCGGTTCTCGCCATCCAGCGGGGGAAGACCACCGCCACCCCCCGATGAAAAACATACACTACACTTACGGGAATAATTACTTAATTGACCCGCCCGGAATCACTAACAATTAATCGATCAATCTATTGTGCGCCAAGCGCAGTACAGACCTTGTGTTGTGAAAAGTATCACTGATCGTGATCTTTAACCTTAATTTCAGAGGAACATGGTCGATCGCCGACATTTAACATTCAATGAGAGTTCACGGTGCAGTGAATGTTGCTGGTCGTAGATATCGCCAGTTTGTACGATGAATGATGTTAATATATTTATTGCGTGTAGTCAGGCTGCGAAACTACGGACAGGGTTAGAATAAATGAAGCTTCTACTACTGACGGAAAATTTCTATGGTGCAAAGTGTGCATCAACTTACGCTCTCCAAATGACTCTTAACACCATTATATTATTTTTAAAATTTGTTTAGAACATTTTTTATGTAATTTTGTATTATGTAAATGTGGCAGTATTGTATTGTGTAAATCAGTTAATTTAAAATTAAATATTATATCTTATTTTGTATATCATTACATATTATGTGGTTAGGAGTTGGAAAGGAGGTACCGGTGACGCTGGAGCATCAGTATGCGTCTAAACTATAGTTAGATGTTAAAGCGTGAAATACCTGAAGACAAATATACAAGAGAAAAAGGACATAGGAAGACTTTCTCAAGTAAGAAGCAACAGGTGTAAATATTTGTGTGAAAATTTCCAATAGTGAAGTAAACAAGACAAAATAAAGCAAAAACATTCTAGTTCCATTTATTAACAACCATACTCATTAATTTCAGCAAGTTGTATATATTAAATATTGTTATTTCTTTAAAGTAAAACAGTATTATGAAAACGTTTGTGATGAAATTCGCATAATTATAGTGCAATACATGTAAAGTGATTTCGCAAGAAAACTTTACGTGATGGAAGTAAACGGATTGAAAATTCGGATTCAGCACATCAACATTATATAAAATCACATTTTCTACTTTATGCAACAAACAAAAAGTTTCAATTTCCAAGCTAGTGTTATTAGAGGATGGGATTAAAATCCCATGAGGGTTCAGATGATTTTATATTGTTTTTTCAACTTCCCATTAGAGAACAAGAATTCATTAGAGGGTTTGTTTGATAATTGATCATTTGCAGGGGCCCGAGGCTCGAGCCTCGTCAGACTGTTCCCAAAGACGGCTCTGTTAAGTAATATTCCTATAATAAATGAACGAATGCTATTACCAGATTTGTTTACAATGCAGTGACATTTTTCTCACTTCTAGGTTGTCCGTTCACCATGTGTAAATGTGCAAATTTGTGGGAAATATTACATAAGTTTTCAGACGCGTTTACCCCGTCGAATAAAAGTAACAAATGTTAAGCTCATTATTCTAATTTTACGAGTACATTTTTAGTGTTTGTTATTTCCTTTAAGCTACTATTAACTATTACATGTTTTAAAGTCATCAGCTTGCTAATCAGATAGCCTTGTGTAATAATTATATTTTGTAGAAATTTGCAAGAGTTTACCCAAGTTATGCCTGTCATGGTGCTCGCACAATACTTTCTACTAAACTGTTCACACTTTGTACTGGGTGTACAATGAGCGCCACCCCAGCCTTGATGAGTTTCCCGACAGAGTGCTCTGCATAAGAGTACTTACATGGGGAGCGAACGCATTGCATTCTCTTAGATCATGCGTTTCCCGCCAATTTCTAGATTGCTCTGGAAATAGGGTACAATTATGCAGTGTTTTTGTTTGCATGAGCAGCTGACAAAACTTCCGAAATCGGGGGCTAGAGAGCAGCTGGTGACGGTGGTGACCTGGTTGCAAGCGTCCTGTATTCCTATTAATTCTCATTAAATCCCACACAAACATTTCCGTACGTGTCAGCCGGGGCACACTGGGGCAGGAAGGTTCAAGAAACAAAATTTATTTTCTTCATGGGTAAACTGGCATCCACCGCGCGTTGTGCGGGTATTAGCGAATATGCCAAGTGATGTATGATGGAGTGAAGTATGTGTTTTTATGAATGTTATTAAAATTCTTTTCCAACTACTTTCTGTGTTGCATTTTCGATTGCTCAGTGTATTTTGCCTGCGTGTGAGGCAAGTGTGTAGTTCTTTCACGCTTGCTTTCTTTCTTTACAAAAAGTACCATGAATTTACTCCAGGATCGTAATTTTAAACTCAAGTATCAAAAGTGCAAGTATAAAGTTAAAGTTTGGGAAAGCGAATTTAAGAAGAAAAATGGCCACAATCCCACGAAGGTTTGTATAAAATAATTTGCTAAGTTATTCTAAGTGCAACTTTTTTAAAGTACTGAAAAATGGATAAAAAAAGCCTTAAAATATATCCATTTTATTAACTCTGTAAATTAATTATGTAATATTTTGATTTACTTATCTAGGTTGATTTTTTAAATTTACTAATAGCCTACAGTTCATTTAAGTACCAACACAACTTTTTTACTGCATTATATAATTTTTTGCCAACATTACCAATTCAGTATAAATTATTTTTATAACTATGTAAGAGCAATGTATGTTGTGTAAAATATTTATTTACATAGCATTCGTTCAATTCCTTGTATTTTCATACTCCTTATCTTCCATCCAGGTACCTAAACTTTTCCTAAATGTTCCAACTGACCCAAATTGGTGTACTTCTTGTGGTAGTTCATTGTACTTAGTCGGTCCTGCAAGAGTTATGATTTTGTGTACTTTGCTGCTTTGTACTTTTCTGTATGGAATTATTTAGCTTGTCTTGTTACTCATTATTTTTTAACTAAACAATTGAAATATTCATTTTATTTCCTAATCACTAATTAGTAAAAATATAGCTCTTTTTTCTTCCTTTTCAAATAATAAATATCCTAATTTTTTAAATATATTATGGAAATTTTCACTGTACCTTTTGTTGAAAATGGCTCTCATTGCCTTTTTTTAATTTTTTTTATTATAATACAAGTATTTGAGGTTTGTCCAATGGGCATTAGTGTGTGCTTGTATATCTATATTTGTATATCTTAGTAATTTGCATATCTTAATTACATGTATTGTTTTTTTAGGATGACATTAGAGGAGCTCCAAGTTATGTTCGGGAGGCATATAAGATGTATTATAACATGAAAACTAAAATGTTAGAAGAACTGGATATCCTAATAAGCGAAGAAGCTCTGTCCCCTAGAAACGAACATGTGGACTCAAAGTCAGATACATCTGGGGCCCATATTAAAACAGGGGAAGCTAATGATAAAACTGAAATGCATAGAGTTGCTCTAGCTGATATACAGAATTGCCCAGAGTCTACAGATGTAAACTTGCCTCAGAAAAAACCTGTTGCAAAGGAAGAAACTATTGAACAACAACCTGTAAAAGAAAATGACGTATGGGGAGTTCACCTTAATGTTAATAAACCGTCCTGTGAAAAGAAAAATGGAGGTCTTCAACGCAGTTTTTCCTCCACATTTGCTGAGAAACTTGCAAAGGGAGCTCAGTTTTGCAAACGTAATCCTAGAAAATCCCTTTCTTCCCGTAGTTCCAAAAATTGTAAGCCTGGGTTGTTCAATACATTATCTCAGGATTTCATTAGTGAAAGTTTTTCTGTGTCAAATATTAGTTTCTCTCAGGAGAGCATGACTGATCCTGTTTCTTTGTCATGTTCTTTATCTTTTGAGTCCTGTAATTTAGAAAAAGATACTGAGAGTCCTATTAGTTTTTCATCACAGTTGCAAACATTAAAATGTATTAGTGAAAAGAAAACGAGCAACAGTCGTCCTATAAGTATTGTTCAGAAGGCAGTTACTTCCAACAGTGTTGATGTTAAAAGGAATGTTGATAAAGGTTGGCTAGAGAGATGTTCTATTACCTCTACGAGTGAAAAATGGTCTTTTGTGAATGACAATGCTGTTGATATGTCATGGGACACTTCAGCAAAAGAAACAGATGCCAAACAGTCGGTTTTCAATGAAAGTGCAGTAGGCAAGTCAAGTGAATGTGATGATATAGGAAGTGATGAAGAAATAATATATAGTAGTGATACTGAAAGTAGCCAGAGTAGATTTACGCTCAAGAGGAAGTCATCATGTCTCTCTCTTAGTTCAGAATCAGTTTTAGATAATATAGCTAAGAGACGCAAAGTAAATGAAGATGTTGATTGTTTTGAAGCACCGTCACTCGTCAAATCATCTGATTCATTTGTGAGCAGTACCCAGGAAAATCATGTCATTGGTCCTCAAGAGGCTATGAGGAAGCCAAACAGTTCAAATGAGACTCCTTCTGATAAGCATGATGATTATTTGTCTCAAGCAACTATTGGAGAATTAGTAGATCATATAGTGGAAAAGAATGTATGTAACAGAAAGAAAAATAATGGCCCCCAACAAAAACAGACAAAAAAAGAAATCTTAGAGAAAAAGCTGGCTAGCGGTCAAGCAAATGAAAATTTTGTAAGAGTAAATTTGAAAAAGAAAGTTTACGTCCGTGGTAAAAAGACTATGACTTATTCTAAGCATAAGAAGTTGCAGTGGAAAGCTAATAAGAGGTCAGGAACTTTGCGTGAAGATACTATTAATGAAAGTGGTATAAGGAAATGTTACAAGTGTGGAGATGCAGGACATTTTGCTAGAAATTGCCAGCAAAATGCAGGTGAGGGGTTAATACTTTTGTTTCTCTCGTTTGTATTTGTCTATGAAATGCAGAGCCTAAAGAAATATGATATTGTTCAGTTAAAATAAGTTGGTGATTGACAGTTGTGCTTCTGAAGCTGTTGCTTCATACAATATGAGCAATGATTTGGTTACTTTTATAAGTATTTATTTCAAGTGTTTATTTTTGTGTCCCAGGAACATGTACTCAGTGGCAAGCAACCTGTCAAAGTTGCTCCTTTCCACTCACAACTGTCTATCACCAACTTCTTTAAATCACACTTTATACAATAATTTTCTTACTTTGTAATATGTTATTGTTGTGTGTTAGGAGATAAACTCATGCCTGAAAGCGAAGATGAAGAAGATTCTCAATATCCTACTCTTGAAGAAGCAGCAGCTATGGCTGCAATGTGTAATGTACCTGCTCAGAGAATGTCATTGCAGGTGTTGCAGGTGAGGAAAAACTTTGTATTAATAATGAAGGATATAATTATTGATTTATCATTTTCTTGAGACCAGTTATTACAGAACAAACCATTCCATGTTGTTATTTATATCATTGCATTGTTGAGCTCAGACTATTTATTATTGAGAAAAAAGTTTTGCCAACTTGAGAGAAAGGAGGGAATCCTGAGGTAACAGTATGATAGTTAATGTTATAAATGTTATGAAGCTGATAAACAGCAAATAACAGCTGCAGTTGAAGTTTGTAAACCAGTAACCAACTCTGTTATTGGCTGTGTGTTCAATACTTTTCACAATACCATTCTCTTGCAAAAAAAAAATCATATAAATAAGGAATACAGTTTCTTGGAATAAGTAAACTTTTACGTTGTCTTTAGAGAAGTTTGTCTAAAGTTTGTCTTTGTTTGAAGAATTGTAGATAGTTGGTATGGTGGAGCAAAGATAGGAGTGCATAATTAAATAATAATAATAAATTAAATGATAATTTTTTAAAATTTTGTATGATTTATTGTTGTATATATACAAAAATTCAAATGAATAGGAAATTTATGGATTTGAGGAGTGTGCTTGAGGCAGAATGATTTTTCCATTACAAACTGTTAATTTGTGACTTCAAAAAACTGTTGTGAAAATTGAATGTGAGACAAAAGGGTTACATTGAGAAAAGAAAATGAAACAATGTGTTGATAGTCCTAAAGTAGGTACATCACAATTTTGAACTAATAAACAATATTTTGGGTACATCTGAATTTTTTAAACACATGTCCTTTTTCTCTCTCTCTTTTTTAGGATTCAAAGTTAGGTTCTCGTCAGGAAGATGAGAATGGGCGTCCTGGTGTAAAAGTTCCTGACTATGTGTTAGAATCTTTAAGGCAGGAAGAAGAAAAGAAAGTAGTGGACTCGATATATCCTCTTGGGAGCGATGGTAGTCCAATGGCACCTACTGAAGAAGTCTACTCTGTTTTACAAGAGTTCGGTCACACTGAGTTCCGTAGAGGTCAGGGAGAAGCAATTATGCGAATTCTATCAGGACTATCCACATTAGTGACACTATCTACAGGAACTGGCAAAAGCCTTTGCTATCAACTACCTGCTCTCATTTATGCAAGACGTAATAAATGCATTACATTAGTTGTATCGCCTCTTGTATCTCTGATGGAAGACCAGGTTTGTTCTCTCTTGAGAAATTTTTATTTTTATGTGGATTTTCTTCTTTTCAGTTTGGTGCTTTAATTTGTAGTGATTCTGAATGTGTGAATAATTTCATTGTAATGATATAATTATTACTAGTTGAATGTGGCATCGCCGATGCTGTAAACTGTTTTAAAAATATTTTCATGTGTTGAAAATTTCTTTAATACTTCAGTTCTTTCATGCCTAGCTTTGTTCAAATATGTTCTTACAGTATCTGTCATTGAACGTACCAATGAATCATAGTAACTGTTAATGTTATACTTCCGTTCAAAAATGTCCACCACCCAATGGCCTTCTATATTAACTCCATATGGGATATGAATAGGTAATATTGCAATTTCAAAATTATAATGGCTGTAAAAAATACTTGCAGGTATGAATAATGCTAATAGTTAGAATCCAGCACACATTAGAAAGTTACTATTTTGTATGCTACGGTGAATAAGTTTTAAGTCACATTAAATTGTAAATCTCCCTTTGCACTCTTAAGAAATGTATTGTCTAGTATTATACTCACGTTTCTGGTTTTCTTATTTACTTCACATTCTTCAAATTCAATTTTACAAGGCAATTTTCAAATTTATTATAAAAAATACCCATGAAATACTTTGAATGTTAAAAATTCACAACAAATTCTGCTACATGATTTTCCTTTCATATTGCTGGTTTGTAAACAATCAGAGTGCCAACCTCGTGGAAGAAAATTATGGTACCTTGTGCTGAAAATCACCACAGGGTAATGGGGTTTAATCAGTGCCACCCAAATAGATCTATGTAGGTGGAATTGGTTTAATTCTCCACCTACCCACTAAGAGCGCTAAAACGCAAAAGCACATTTTTGGAAATTTACTTGAGTTTTCTGGCCTGATCCGAAAGCAAATTGTCAGTTCCCCATCAGGAGACCGAGAAGCATCAAATGAAATCTCCTATGTCTTGATTGATGCACGGAAAATGGTCTAACCATGAGTGACGGAACTGCTATCCGAACATACGAACGCCTGAACATCCGCACACTCGGGAGTTACTCAAATACTGTATGGGGATGTTTTTCTCAGTGTACAATGCACTTCATTTCTCACCTATTCTGGAAAACTGTTCAGTCTCAAAAAACAGCTAGAGAGTAAATTCTTCCAAATGTCGCAATGTTTGTAATTTGCTGCAATGTTATTTTTCTTATGTAATATGGTAATGTTCTATTACTCCCATTTTGAGAACTTGTGTATGTGTGGCACAGCTAATGTATATACTGAAAAAGTAAGGAAAGAAAATAAACTTTTCTCCTGACTTCATTCTACAAGTTATGACAAGTAAGTTCATGAATTCACCCTAGTAAAAATGGTATTTACCTCTTACAGAATCTTAGTTTTCATTGCACTCTTATGCCACTTCATGATCCAATTTGTTAAGCAATTTGTGAACATTTACTGAATTTATTGGAGCTGTCATTGTATGTTGGCAATGACTTGGATTGTCCTCAAATTCCTTCAAATTGTCTTCCAGTTGAGAAAGGTAACAGCAGGCAAGATCAGATGTTTAAGGAGAGATGTGACAATAATTGTTTCATGGCTACAAACTCATTTATCAATAATTGTTTGTTTCATGGCTACAAACTCATTCACTGCCTGTACCATGGGAGCTTGTTCTTCATTATAATTCAAAAATTGTATTATCAGAGACCTAGTTGAAAAAATCAGAATCATTTGATAAAAAAATCTGGACATTACACAAAAAGTTAGGACATATTTTTGGTAATGACATACAGGTACAAAGTTCTTATACAGTACTACTACGGAAAAGAGATCAATTATATGATAATACCGCACTTTACAGCAAATTATATGACAATGGCAGCTTTATTATTAAGAATTCTTTGTATCTCTATCAATATTCCCCATATAAATATATGAATAGTGGGAATAGGATGTACTTATTGTTCTTATAGTTAGTGTAGAAACACTGACTTTCACTCCTAATATCACGTTTTTTCTCATGCAATTTTTTTTCTGTATATTTTATATTAAAATTAAATTAGACAGTAAATACATATTAAAAAATTAGGACTTATGAAAACAAATCAGAATGTCGGGAAACTCTGTCCAAAAAGCATCAACAATGGTAAAGTTGTACTCCTCAGATGTGTAAACACATTCCAGGAGTCAACTTGACTAACTGTTTGACTTTTTGATGTAAATGTGTAAACCTTTGCTGTTAATATCTCTACAACTAGAGACCATTTCATCTCTTATCTTGGGCTTCATCTCTCATCTCTTACCTTGATCTTCGTAATTCGTCACCTTAATATCCGTGTATAGTATCAAGCAACCTGCATCCGTCCATCACTACAGACATGCGGTCCACCAATTGAGACTAATAGGTGTCATTCAATATGTGTCAGTCTCCTGACTGGGAACTAATAATGTTTGCAGGACCATTCAAAAGAAACGTTTTAAGAAATTTCTCTAAAAATTTTTTTAAGTAAAGAAACGGAGTTTATGGTGAGTTACAGCCCCTATGAGTAGTCATTCGATTCCTCTCGGCAAGACAAACTGATTAGCTCGATTCGTAGCTGTTCTCTTTCTAGGATATTCTAGAGAAATAAATATAAAAAATCTAGAAAAACAAGTGTTGTGGATGGTTTCAGTGCACCTATGAGAACATTGGTGAAATGCTGTGAATTACTATACTTTCTTTCTGAATTATATTACTATACTTTCTTTACAAGTTGTGAAGATTTTATTCATCAGATTGATGATCCTCCAACAAGTTTTGACTATCTTCAACTCTTGTGTTTTCATTCATTGAAGATCTCGTTCAGGGCTATTATGGTACACTGTCTTTTCTTACTAATGTTATCCTTTCTCTTTAACAAAATGTCCTTGATTTAAAGTGCATCATGCTGCTAGATGATTAATTCAGTGAATATTGACAGAGGTCAGCTCCTTTCTGTCCACCTTGATATCTCTGCATAGAAGTTTTCTCTCTCTTCAGAGAAGCATAGTCTTTTATAAACAGTTGTAGAACTAGCTTTGTGGACTTTTTTTTTTTATTGTGTTGTTTATTAATAAATTATTCTTTGATTCTAATGGCTAGGGAACAGATTTTCATGTAAATACATATTTTTACAGGGACAAGATACCTACATTCTCTAATATTTTTTAGACTTAACACGACATTCTGAACGAATTGGAACCACTTTTATTTTACATATTTGTACATATTTTGATATAATTACATATTTTTACATATTTTATCAATTGCTACATATTTTGTTACATTTTAATACATTTATAAATCGAAAATGAACATTTCACATACGTGTTCGAAAAATATGTTACTTGAAAACTAACTAAGTTACTGAAATTCTTATGAAACCACGCAATGCGCTTGTATTAACGCCGAACCATCGTATTAATTGTCAAGCTCGCCTCCCCCTGCCCCATCTGCTTCTTGGAAACCGCGTAGTCTGTATTAAGGATGAGCGGATGTATGTGAAGCAGAAGAAACTTCAACCATGTGCTTACTCGTGTTTCATGACCCCATGCGTAACTCGATGAAAAATTCAGATCATTGTCTTATTCCTTTTCTGCAGTTGGGGAGAGGGGGGCGTATGCTCCCTTTACCCCCCATTCTTTCTGTCACTGGCTACACGGTACTATTCGCTTAAGCGCCGGCTCCTCGTAAACAACATTGTATATACTATGAAAGTATTATATATTTCGGGTGAAAGTAGCAAATAATTGCTTCTGTAGATGAAGAACTTTCTTTTAGCATCTCTGAATCCTTGCTAAGATCTGATCGGCAACATACTCTGCTCGGAAAACGCTTGAAGAATGGAGTTTTGAACTTTATAACGAATTTTTATTTCACGTATTTCCTAATTTTACTTACATATTTTAGAAAAAATAAGTATATAAATATGTACGTATTTTGCTTTTTTTATTACAATAAATTCCGTTCCCCACTAATGGCAATTTGATGTTTTATTGTGTTAAAGGTGGCAGGTTTACCAAAATGTATCAAAATTGCTTGCTTGCATTACAATCAGACTGAATCACAGCGCAAAGAGATAATGGAGCAAGCCAAGGCAGGTGAATTGCATGCATTGTTGGTTTCTCCAGAAGCCATAATGAGCGGAGGAAAGAATGGCAATTTTGGGAGCATCATACGAGATTTACCTCCCATTGCCTTTGCCTGCATTGATGAAGCTCACTGTTTGTCACAGTGGTCTCATAATTTTCGACCTTCATATCTTATGATATCTGAGGTAAATTTGTATAAATATTCAACTCTGAAATTCATTGTTTTAGTGGGGTGAAGTTTCTGAATAAAAATTAGGTAAGAATTCCTCCCTAGGTTGACAATGCTCTCTTTTCAGTGTTGATCAAGGCTCTAGCTAATTTTTAAATGCAGAAAAGCTTTGTGAGGAAGTAACATTCATTCTCATATATGTAATACTTAAGAGCAAAACTTTCAAGTTTTAAAATGTGAATAATTCTTGTTTGCACCTTTATTCATAATTAAACAATGTTTAGTAGAAAAGATTATGATACTCAAGAAAATGTGTGCAGTTTATACTGTTCCCCATGGACACATAGTTTTTATTGATTTTCGTGAAAAGTAAGATGATGTTCTTAAATCTACTTTTCATAGCCTCAAAATTGAAGAAATAAGGTGCACACTCATTTTTCCTAGATATCAAATTGCTTACCAGATAAGTATTTATCCATTTTAACAATGAAATGTTTTCAATTCACCCATTTCATAAGATAGTACAACTTTTTCTTTAACTGAAATGGTTACATTTTGAATGGGTGAATGTGTTAAATCATCATCTCAACACCATTAAGAGAATGAGCATTAAGGTAGTGTCCATAATTCTTATTCTTAAATTTAAATATAATTATATGTTGTGAACCTTCAATATTTCAAAGGCAATTATATGGATGTTGCAGACAATTTTTTGAACTAAATTCTTGTTCCTGTGGCCCTTGAAAAACCCTTGATTCTTAACAGGACTTCACAGTGTGGTTAGAGAGAATCCAACATACAGTTTTTTGCAACTGAATACTCTTTGTTCCAGGTGCTGAGATCAAAATTTGGTGTTAAAACATTTCTAGGATTAACAGCCACTGCAACATTTTCCACGTGCAGAAGTATTTTAGAGCATCTTCAAATACCTGATGATGGCAAAGGAGTTATTAAAAATGTTCCTTTACCCAATAATTTGGTGTTGACAGCCTCTTGTGATCGTCGCAGGGATGATGCACTGTTAACATTACTGTCTGGATCACGTTTTGCAAGTTGTGATAGCATAATTGTGTATTGTATAAGGCGAACTGAATGTGAACGATTAGCAGTTTTACTACGTACGTGTTTAAAGGTAATGTATCGAGTTGTAAAAGTTCTTATAGTCACTGATATTGTTCTGTGTTATTTGATAATATATGTTATGCCTAATATCCAAATTTAACTCATGAATGTTAATGTTCACATTAACCAAAGTTGTGAATGTAGTCCAATAGCTGTAGTAGTGATAAAGTCCAATTGCTGGGAAGCTTTAGCATAGGATTTTAGAAAAATTAAGTTCACATTAGCCAGTACAAGGTGAAGTAGATAAAATACATTACAGTGATGGGGAATAGCAGATATTATGAGAAAAGTGAGGAGCAAACATTCATAAGGTGACATGTCCATTTGGCAAAAGTTGAGTTCTTGTGTTGTTTTTGTCTAGAATTTTATTTCCATGGAAAACCCTGAGGTGACTTACAATACATTAAGTAGTACTCTATTCGTTGAATTAAGGACTGTGTTAAAAACTAAAATTTGTGCCATATTTTCCATTTTTATCGGAAAAGTGTGAAGTCATGAGGACATGTCACGTTTTTAATGTTTGCTTTTCAAATGTGAATCTAACCACTTGTGAGAGGTTTCTAAATCTAGTGAAAGACAAGGTGTGTGGTTTTGAGTTCCATTGTGGCAGTTATAAATTTCTATTTACACAATATCACCTAACCTAACCTAACCTCACCTCACAATACCCTTCTGTTAATGCTTAGCTCACATTGCTGAACATTTTAAAGTTGGGGTGATGAGGCTTTGTCCTTCAGTCTTTGCAATTTGCATAAAACAGTCTTGCATCAATGCAACACATAATTTCCAATGTGTATGTATGGCAAAATACAAGTAGGCTCACTTGGATCTTACTTCCTATGGTAATGCCAAAGTCAGGTTGATATGGGCATACTATCTGAAACAAGAGAAGGTACCAAGCAAGTTTCTGGAGTACCCTATACCATTAAGCTTTTTTAAGAACATATGACATATTTTCAAGAAAATACATAAAAAGTACTCTGAGGAGAATAAAACTATAACTTAATGACTCTATTAATAATTATTTTTAATGTTGGAGCAGTTAGACGGTTCCTAGATGTCTGGGAGAGTCTCTTCCCCTTATGTAAAACAATTCCCAAAATTGTCAGGTTAAATGAGGCAAAAATCAAAGACTGAACATATTTATGGAAATAAATTGTTTTATTACAAAGTGCTTCGGGGTCCCTTTCAAAATGTTCATGGGGACAGTGTTCCCCCCTCCTCCTCCTCCTCCTTGTGCACACGTGTATGCTGATTGTCCAAAATGATCTACTTATCATCAATTAAAAAGCTTTATTTGATCTGCATAACTCAGGTGCAATCAAGTGATCAGAAACATTTTGATTTTGTTAATTACTATATTACATTACATTACATTACTATACATTATGTTACATTACTATATAATGTAATGCAGACAGCCTACATTTCTCCCTAACAAGCTTGCCATATTAGACATAGGTCTGTTGTATGTAATGCATTTAGAATTAAAGTTTGGTTAATGTTTACATTCCTTAAATATGATGTAGGAAGGACAGCGACCTGAAGAAAACAAAATTCGTTGTCGGGTGTCAACTAATGCTGAACCATATCATGCAGGACTTACGGCAGCAAGAAGGAGATTAGTACAGAAAAGATTTATGAGCGGTAAGAATCTCTAAATTATGGTTTGTTGTGGATGCAATTTTTTGTTTGTGTGTACTAGTTTTTGTTACTATTTTAATTGTTTTACAGGAAAAACTCGAATTGTCGTTGCCACAGTGGCATTTGGGATGGGGATAGATAAGAAAGATATTAGAGCTGTGATACATTACAACATGCCACGAAACTTCGAAAGTTATGTTCAAGAAGTTGGACGAGCAGGCCGTGATGGTTTGCCAGCTCACTGCCATCTGTTTTTGGATCCAGATGGAGCAGATTTGCAGGAACTCGGTCGCCATATATTTGCTAATTCAGTAGACCGTCATGTTATTAGAAAACTTTTACAGAGAGTGTTTGTGCCATGTCGTTGCAATCGTTTGAAAAAGCTTGCAGAGAGTTCTTATTCAGAGACCAATATCACTGAAGAGGAGAAAATTTCTGCTAAAACATCAATAAAATGTCCAGGACATGAAGTAGCTTTTAATATTAATGAAACTGTCCAAGCTTTAGATATACCTGAAGAAAATATTGCAACCATGTTGTGTTACCTAGAACTTCATCCAAAGAAATGGATTAAAGTTCTTTCACCTGTTTACACCATGTGCAAAGTTCAAAGTTATGGTGGCCCTAAGGCCTTCAAAGAAGCTGCTAAAAATGTAAGTGTGCTACTTTTATTTCTGTCTTTTAATTTTGTAGACCCCAGCTGGAGTGTTGTACCTTACTAGTTTTACAAAGTGCATACTTGTTAAATTGAATGTGCATGTTCTGCGATTTGACTGACTAAATACAATTAGTGTACATTTACCAACTATTTTATAAAACTCTCTTGGACACTTCTCAATGGATCAAGAAAAAGTTATGTAACTCGTGGAAAAGTGTGAATGGTAAGAAATTGCTTTTATAAGAAAACACAAAACATTTATAACCCACTTTTATTAAAATCAAAGCTATGATGAGTAGGTGGTGTACTGACTTCTTTGGCTTTGCACTTTAAATTTTGCTAATTCTACCACTTTCTAAATACTTTATCTAGACTAGACTTTCTTTCTCTCCTTTCTAATTGTGGTATATTCTAAATACTTTATATCGAATAGGCTTTCTTTCTCTCTTTTTGAATTTCATCAAATTGAGATGAAAACTTTTTTAAATTGATTTTGACGTTCATAGCAGTCTACAAAACACCCCACTAAAGAACAGCAGTGTTATTTTGCATCCATTGAAGCACCTGCAAAGTAAACATTCTTTGGGAAATGGTACTAAAATAAAGGTGTGCAAAATTGAAAATGAAGTGATAATTTCTTAAGTTGCAATTCACTGATGAGAAGATGAAATATCCCCTCCTAAATTGTAGGCAACCTGCAATTCATTTGTTATTTTCTTTAAATTAATGGTGGTTTCAAAATTCAGAGCAAAAATAAATAGCATATGGCACATATATTTTGAATAATTTTGCCCATACACAGCCCATTGCACTAGATGGAATGAACAAATGTTTACAGTTGGCAGCCACAGGTTATTCTCCTTTGCGTTCATGCAGGTTGGCAAAAAGTGTAAATGGCAGGAAATTTTAATTTTGAAAGTGTAAAAGCTGGGATAATTTAATATTGTGAACATATAGGGGACCAAGAAAAATTGGTGCAAATGATGGGAAAAATTCCAGGAATGTAAATCCACTGCAATTTACTGTAGTTATTTTATTATAACTCATGATCAGGGGTGTGTAAAACCTCATACAAAGTTGTCATTTGTGGGTAGAGGACTGAATATAACCAAGGTCAGAACTAATATATCGAATTTTCATTTTCATGTGTAGATTGATTGTATTCCACAGAGAAATATTTGTGATAGCTCGTTACATGGTGAATTTTCTCTTGATTTTTAAGTATTCAACAAATGTTGAGAATCTGATTTTGTGGGTTATTTCGTTTTGTTGAATTTGAGCAGCAGCAGCAAAAATACTTATGTAACAATTCATTATTTTGCTTTGTTTTGTTTCTTTCCATTAGAGCCCTCCTCTGGCAATGGCTGTAGCACTTGATCAGCGTCAAGGTGTTGCTCATGAGAATAGCAATAAAATTGAATTTCCTGTTGTGGATGTGGCTGCAGCACTAAATTGGGACAGTGGCATTTTAAAAAGTCATTTGAAAAGCCTTGAATGGAACAATTGTAAGTCTGAACCAAACCATTTCTTTCTGTTTCATTAATTTGATTATATTCTGTTGATTCATAAATAGATGAGTGTCAATTTGTTTTGTTTTAGTGGGGAGTAAATGGAAACGTACACGCATTTGTGTTGAGTTCCAAGAACTTGGATTTAGAGTATTGGCTCCAGGAATGTTACCTCCAGATGAACTTGATGAAGCATTGGATGTGCTTTATGAAAGAGTTGAGAGTCAGGAACGTGCATGTCTGCTGCAACTTCAATATGCATTTGATGCTTTCAAAAGGTATAAATATATAAGGAGACATTTTCATTTTGATAGTGTTGTTTAGTCGGAATAATTTACTCATATTCCTTTCTTTCTCCTTCAGTGTTGCTTATAAGTCTTGCATCGAGTGTATGGATACTTCAGAAGAATCACGAAGTGATAGTTTGAAAAAACAGATTCGTGAATATTTTGAGCTACAATCATTGAATTTTGATGTGAAAATAAAGGTACTGTATATTTCTAGCAGAAATGCATAAAAAAGTGTTCAATGTAAGTTCCTGTACTGATTATTTTTTCTGCATTTGTATTGTAGTATGTTACTTTGTACCAAAACTCTAGAATGCTCATCAGTCATTCTTTCTAAATCAGCCAAAAAGTTGGTGACCATTTTTATTTTGACCAAAAATGTTGTCCTAGTTTTGATTAAAAAATTAGATAGAATTGGTTCTATTGATATAGTGATACAGAATGGCAACCTTTAAGAAAAAACTTGTTATTCAGGAGAAAACACCTTATTCAAAGATAATTCACCTGCTCTTCAACTAAAAAATGGATGTATACTATTAATAATAAATTAATTAACTTACAAAATAACTAAGAAACTAATTCCTGATCAAGAAAATTGACAGTATTCTCAATTTTTATTGAAAAGTGATGTTGGAGGTTTCCAGTTGTCACAATCATTTATACATTGTTCATGTTAAATGAAGACTAACAAAGAATTATTATTATTATTATTATTATTTTATGATGAAAGTTGTGATTTGTATTTATCTACCCTTTATACTTAGTAAATACCATTATCAGAAGTAAAGAATATTTATCATTTGTTTCTTTAGTCCTTGCAATTGAAGTTTTGTAAGTTGTTGAACTTCAGTATCTAGATATTCATTTAGTCAAAAAAACAGTTAAAAAAATCATTGCAACGTTTTTACTTTCTCACATACATGTGTAGGATGTGAGAAAGTTATGTTGCATTGAAAAACTGAAATTTTTCAGCAGAAGAGTTTGCATTGCAGGTCCCCAACATGTAAAAATGGATTATTCTTGTTACTTTGTGTAGTAAATTACTTCCTCTAACACGTGAAGTTATATAGGACATTTTGTGGATCCGAAAAATATTGTTAACAGCAAAACATTCTTCTACTTGTTTGTGAACTACTCTACTAGCTAAACCATGAGCAGGATTTTCTGCAAAATTGATGTTTCATAATTGATGTGGTTGATGTTGCAGCCTCTTAAATTTAAAACGTATATTTTAATTTTGGGGGTATTTTTTTTACATGAAGCCTTAAGGACATCTTCAAATTTTTCTCTGAAGTGGCTCCAAAGTTTTTGATTACATTTTTTTTATCAGATAGGATACTTAAATGGATATCTCTATTGTCAATAACATATACCTTTTTGTTTCTGAATTATTGGTGAAAATCATATATATGTCTTGTTGCAGGAGGCATTGATGCATGAAGAGCAAGTGATAGCTGACACTCGCCAACTTGTGTGCAGTTATCCTGATACAACATTCACAGGTCGAGCAGTGGCTCGAATATTCCATGGTATTGAAAGTCCATGTTTTCCAGCTCGATCTTGGGGTCGTTGTCGATATTGGAGAGCCCACCTCAATGAGGATTTCAAACTGTTGGTTAAAGTTGCGACTCGAGAAATTTTGTCTTTGAGGTAAAATCACAGATATTATTGTTTTTGGTAATCGAATAAATGTCTAGAAACAATGTGTAAGGGTCAGTGTTCTTGCATGATGTTTTCAAAGATAAGAGAAGAAGGCAGTCTAGCAGAAACAATTTTTTACTCAGTGTTCATTCATAGGCTAGTCATATTTGATGTTGTTTTATCATCAATACAAGATATTGACAGGACACAGAACTAAATGTAAGAAGTTACATTGGTTATAACATAGAAAATTAGGTTTTAATGTATGGAAGTCTGTATTATCATAGAGAACACTTTTTATGACTTAATCCCAATACAATATACTACGCTACAAATTTTAATGTCTTTTTTGCATGATTTTTATGAAAATATGGTGAATTTTATGTTTAATTCTAAAAGTAACAGATCTTATCTTGATGTATGATGTAGTGTTTTGTGAATTTATAATGGAATAGAGAATGTATTTGTGTTCTGGTAACCATTTATTCACATGAGTAGATCGCTAATATTTACGTTGTATGTTTGTGTAAAACCAACAGGTGGGGATAATTTAGCATAGATGTAAGCAAATAGCCATATATCTGATAATAATTAAAATATCTTTTGGCATGTTTTTTCTTCTAATGATTCTGATACATTTTTATAAAGCTTTGTTCGTTGGACGATGATAGAATTCGGAAAGAAATTTTACAAAGAGTTGTGTTAAACATAGGTTAACAACACATGTTTTAATAAAAAAATTCAATTTTGTTGTATTTCAACTTTCCTTAAATGTAAGACATGTTTTAACATTTTAATGCAAATTTAAGATTGACATTCAAAAATTGTGAATGCATCACAGGACCATGTAATTCTGGTTGACTAATTAAGTGTGGTTGTTGTGTTGATTTTCTTGAAAAGAAAACTCATCCTTATTTTTAATCAGAAAATATTTGATTTAGTAATAGGCTTTCACCTCAGTGATAAAATAATGTTAGAATGGGGAAGACTGAGACTCAAGTTGTAAAGATAAAGTTGTCATTGCACCTCTTTTCCTGAATAGTTGAATAAATTAGTTGATATTTTGAATGAAGATTTCAGTAACTGCAGCATTATCTGTGAGAGTTAAATGATGTAGTGTTGGAACATTTATAAACAAAAACATGTACACTAGTTAATATATACTAATGCTTCCTGAACAGTTTCTGAATTAGTAATTTTTTTTTAACAATTAGAAACTGTGTGTGACATGTGGGACTAATTGCTGTAAAAATACTGGACAATCAAAGACAAAATGTAAATTTTAGACTTGAATAGGCAGCTGGGGCAAAGTCTGTGTCAATCATCATGCTATATATTCTGTTGTTGACAGCCAGAAGGCATTGGCAATTTACCAAGTTAATAAAATGCTCTCTAAATTAGGGCATTCAACAAATAAGAAAATAATTTGAATAGTGTGGGCTGATCCAGTAAAATTATATTATTAATCTGAGAAACATACAAACTTAGACCATCCCAAAGAACCCAATGTAACCTACAAAAAATTTTGTACAATCTTGTTGAACAATATATTACCTTGTATGTTGTGTTAAATTAAAGTATATTGTACAGCGACTTTTGTACATTGTATGTTAACTGAATGGTTAATTGCCCAAATTTTAAAATTATTACTACTATTTTATTTTAAAATTTCAGTATTTATGAAATTATTACTTTGCTCCAGTATGGTGGCAACTTTACTTCAAGAAATTTTGAGATCTCAATTTTTCAATGCTATTGCATACCATATTTTATTTAAGTAATAGGATGAAAATTGGAAACTAAACCAATATGAACTCTTCTATTTATTGTAGGGTTTGCTTTGAAATAGTAATGTCACAAACATTTGTTCTTAAGGTAGTAGACATTGGTTAAGAATTTGATAATTTAGCATGTGTGTTCTCACCAAGTTTTTGTATAGCGAGTGTATTCTTAGGTAATGAAAATTCCTGTAATTTCATTACCTCGAGACTAAATGAATTGGCTTCTCAACATAATTTTTAAATATTTAGAAGAGGAAGATAGTTTTCAAACTTTTCTAGGAGTTCAAAAAGAGAGATTTCCAACTTCCAGTACATTATGTATTAATTATTAAAATTTAAATATATGAAGGTAACTTTTTTGCTTGGATTGGATTTTCTTTTCTTTCAGTTTTTTCTTCTATAGATTAATTGTACACACAGAAATAAAATTGAATTAAAGAATCTGTTGGGGAGCCAATAACTTTTAGTAGGGAAAAAGAGTGCATGAAGTACACGAGTTGAACTTCACTTTCTGAATTCCCTGTTCATTACATTAAATAATTAATCTGATGAGGTTAGACTAGAATGGGACCTTAGTCTAGTGTCAAATCGGAAAAGAAAAAAAGAGAGAAACTCTTGTAACATTTTAGGTTTATTAATATTTAATTTAAAACTTCACATACAAATTGTAAACGTTCAGTGCTAGAGTAAGAAAATAACACAGGAAATGATTCTTCAATTTTTAAGACTTTATATATAATTGAAACAAAAAATACAAATACAAGAAAGTTATTTTTAAGAAAATAAAGAATGAAAATATATTACATTGCACTGTATAATAACTTCACAGTCCTGACAATCTTCTTCTCTATTTAGAAAAAATTCACAATGTATGATATTAAAAATACCATAACTTGTATCCATCCATGCACCAGTGATTAAATAGCAACTCAGAACATTTGTGTGACATTTACAAGTAGTAAATTCTCTCCATCTTTACCCTTGGAGGCAGTCCAAACATAATGGCAAAGAATCTGAAATTCTCTTTTCAGATATAAGGGCTGTCCTCAGTCTCCTTGTTTCAGTCCTTCCTTTTAGGTGGTGTAGCCAATGGCACTGAAAGTGACTTTTAGCACATATGATATTTCTTTCATTGCATGTAGTGTTTTCTGTGTGAAAACCACTCGTTAAGTAGTAACCTCTACTTGACTCAAAGCCTTTCACTTTATTACTGGACTGTCATTAGAATCCAGTACTTAGAAATATTAGCTCACTACGCTCACCCGTTCAACATAAGAGCAGTAAGCTAATTCCTTCCTATGAGCTCGCAGCAGTCTTTCATCTTGCATTTTGCCAATCTTTATCATGAGCTTGTCTGATTGGCAATAGGCACAAAACACAGACGTGATGAGGTGCAAAGGAGATCTATAAACTAACTTTGAAGTTCTTGGAAGAAGTTTGTTCTTTTTGTGCACATAGGCATGGCAAATGAGCTCAAATACAATCAACAGCACACTTGCCCATGCTGGGAACAAAAATACTGTTGGGAGCATGAAAAGTATTGGACTCATGTTTGCTGAGCAAGCCATTTTGTGTTGCAAGCAGTTCATATGAGACCTTTTGGATACTGGAGCTTCAGGCGCTCCCACAAATGATGGATCAAATTTGATATCACCAATTTCCTTCTTTGTAAGAATACTTTTGGGTATCTGAAAGGGCTTCTTTTTAGCAGTAGGCTGCCCTTCTGGCTCACCAGTCTCAGCATCCGTGGGTTGAGAGGGAAGTGGAGATTGAGGAGGATGGCGGTGAGGACAAGGCTGAAGAGCTGTCACTGCCACTTCTTCACCAGTCTCATGATCCAGGCATGGTTCTCCAGTTTCCATGTCTTCCTCACGAACAAGTAATTGCATCCCAACTGCAAAAAAGAAAAATGAAGTTAATATGGCATTGTTAGAGAAGTAAGAGAATAAACCTGGAGAGTGGTTAGCATTCTTGGCTGTCCTGGAGGCACCGCATCCTAGCGAAATATATTCCGCCTCCCAAGAAGGGTCACAGTATGCTGGCAACTTGCCTGGACGTAGCTTCTAGACAGCCAAGAATCTATTAATTCCGTCTGCGGAAGTCTATTCTTTCATGTGAATAAGTTCAGAAATATTGTTTGCAAATATCTGATTGTCTCTTCAGGTTCATCCTTCAAACTATAGAATTTAATTTTGCTCGATTACCTATTCTTACAATTATATTGAAAGAGCGCTGAGGAATCTTACACTGAGGAAAATAAATTTCAAGTCCAGTTGAAACAGTGTAACGATATATGAAGGAAATTGTTTGTAAACAATGAAATTCAGAAGGTTAATTGATAATTTCATGTTGTATAATTTCAGCCAAGTGATGTAGATATTTCGTGAACTTGCATTGTACTGTACGATGTAATGAAGGCCGTAATTCTAGAGTGTTAAGTTTAAAAAGTGCGAGTATAAAATGGACAAAACTTCAGACCGCCATGGCGCGCCAGTTTGAGGGACAATTTGTTTCTTTTGGGCTAACATTTATATACTTGGGTTTTTCTAACTTGGCATCTGTGGGTAGTATCTCCAAGATTGAATTCGGCACGACTTTTTGCGTCATTCTCAGTTCTGTCGCTTGATCTGCAGTACTGCTTGATACGGTCGCGATCATGCGACATCTTGCGGCAGGACCAAGAAAGACGCAAATAGTCGTGCCGAATTTCATCTTGGAGATACTACCCACAGATGCCACATTAAAACAAACTAGTATAGGTAAGCACTGAATAGTTCCAAAGAGTTGCGGTTTTTATAGTTAGATCAAAAGAAAACTATTGTTTCTGCAATCAACATTAAGTCACTCCTGATGAACAGTTTTTAATTATACTTTTCACCCAACACTAGAATTTTAAAGCGAATTGCAAGTATTAGAGACGATCTGGTGGCAATTTGCAGAGGGAATTCTCCCGAGTGCATTTGTCTGCTGCACTTGTATCCCCTCCCCAACTCCAGCTGACATGCCACTGAGTGGCCACACCTCTTTCCGGCCTCCGCAAGGCCTAATCGTCCGGCCGCCTCCTCCACGCTCCTCATGCTGCCTCCTTTTTACCCACGACCGAAAGACGCCTTGCAATTAGGACTGTATTATATAAGCAAGAGTGACCTTCGTGTTGAAGACGAAGCAAAAAATCTGGACTACGGGCACGTGTCTTACGAAGTTCTCAGGGATAAGATTGTTCTGTTGTATTGTCAGACCTATATCCGGGTACGTTTTTGTACCAAATACCTCCCCCCTTCGTCCAGAATGAAAATACAAAAGAAATACGGATTACTATATTTGTGCTATGGCGAGGATAAGTTTATTTTTCAACCCACTTGCTGTTGGTAAGTGATTAGTTCGACTTCAAAGCCTATAACACTAAATTTTAGGTACTGCTATTATAATATCTTGAATTCTTGGGAGAAACGCCTCCCTGGTCCTATTCAATGTACAATTCATTTCAACTCCAAATTTCGAAGTTGCGAAATGGCGATATTTAGCAGTAGGTTGTCAGTGTATAAAAAAGCTGATATGTTGAAAGCTCTTTGTGTTTCCGATGAAAAAAAAGTTTAATAATTCACAAAAATACATACTCGTATTTTTACATCCCCAATAAATTGGTATTTTCACTATCACTAAATTATCCTCCAGAGAAATGCTCGTTTCACACAAAGTGTCCGTTTCGAAAGACTCCATCACGCCATTTAGAAGCTAGTAGTGCACTTACTTTCTCACATTTTAACTTAGGTCATAAAGTATTTATGCAGCCTTAGCCGTGCGAAATTGTGGCACCTTTGGATTATATTTCTTGTATTCCTAGTCAGTCACTGGTTACATCCTTTGGGATCGCCTCATTGACAAAAATGTCTGTGAGGGTTTCCAAACCGAAAACAAAAAGAAAGAAAAAATGGCTTTCGCTGGGATTTTATCTTCAGCGTTACCGTGTTGACCTCACAATCTACGATCCTGACATAATAATAGTTTATGCAATTAGTTGGTAATGTTGCACGAGTACATGTGAAAACGAGCGACGTTAGGAGCGAATTTGTACGAATGCAATAAAGCAACATTGTAAAGGAGTTGCATACGTTATTTTTTGTATAGCAGCATTATAAATTTTAAGAGAATTTAACTTAATTTTGCGAAACAACTTTCTTGTAACGTCTCGGATATTTGACACCTGTGCGAAAAAACTGCGGGCCGCTGTTCCGTTTACCTCCCCAAGATTCTCGTTGCGATTGGCAGAATGTGTAATGACGCAATCATTCATGCCGTAAATCTTATGTCATAATTTCTACCGCAAAATACCCTTTTATGAACGATTTATTGCAACAGAAAATGTCGTTTATAATGCTGTTGTAGAAAAAGTATTACTGGTTCATTCAATTTTTGAAAATTCAAACGTTTTAAGGAAAATAGCGCTAGTACTGTAAAATTTAGAATATTGGTCTCTTAGCATTACAAAAAGTGTAAAGAAATAAAACCTAGCTTGAATAATTAAGTTCTTGGATAGGTTCAAAGAAAGTTGAATTTTGCAGTTTGAGAGGTATTAATGGGGACGCGCGCGATCTTTGCTTCCTCTTCCTTGTCCTATCCTCTCCCTTTACACTAACATGCACTACACTATCACATATTCCGGGAGACCGGTCGGGAGCTTAAGAGCTTGTCCCGGCTGGGGCGGTGCCCCGCTGGTGGGAGAGTCCTGGTTAGGTGAAACCCCCACTAGCCGACGGTAGGTTGGCGCCGGCTCTCGCCACCCAGCGGGCGCCAATCACAGCAATTTCCCGAGAAAAAACATTCACTACACTAACGGGACTAATGACCAAAGCAGTTGACGTGCCCGGAAACACGAAAAAATCAATCAATCCAAGCTCCCGAAGTATGTGATAGTGAAGTGCATGCAAGTGCGTGCGTGTATGTGTAGTGGACAGGTCAACCTAAGAAGGAAGGAAAGATCGTGCGCGATCTGTGGCCCGTTTGTTGGGGTACTGCTACGACATTCCTTGGTATTGATCGAAGAAACCACGGAAAGCTACAGATCAGTGCAGCCGGCCGCTAGAATTCTCCTCCAGACAGCGATTGAATTCGACCTAGCTGACAAGCTAGTCAGAACTCGCTTGCTATAAACTCATGGTTTGAGTTGCTGCGTTCCCCACGACAATGTCAGCTCAGTACCACCTCATTGGTCTAGTCAGTAATTCGACTACAGGACCACAATGGTGGAACGAGGGATAGGAGAAGTGGGAGGGCTATGTCCACCTCCAGTTCCACGCACGGGGTTCGAACCCACGCTCCAACAGCGCAAGCCACCTCCCCCCCCACACACACACACGTGTATTTCCGTAGATGTGGATTTTTCTCATGATTCCAATACGGCTTTCCTAGAGATAATGTCGAAGCCATTTGAGCAAATAAACCAATTTGCTACGAACGCGTCGAGGCGTTGAGCGCATGGGCGTAACGTGCAGTTCGTCGCCAAAGCGGTGGTGCCGCGCGGCGGCCGCCGCTGGCCCAAGTCCCCCGCGCCAACGCCTCTCGCTGCTCTTGTTGGGCCCCGTTCGCACCTCAAGGCCTCTGCCTGGGGAAGGGGTTCATTAAGAGGCCTCTGAAGCGCGGGCCGCGCCGGGGGAGTCTCCTCGCCCCCCCCCCGCCCCCCGAGGCCAAGGGCACGCCCCACCCCCCACCCCCACCCGCGCACACTCGCTTCCACGTGTTTCGCCGACACTGAGTGCGTGCAATGTCACCTTTTCACACTTCAAGAACAGCACAAGAAACGACAGTGGTGCGAAGAGGCGGACGGTTTACCTTCACGGAAAATTCAGATATCGACATTTTTGAACTCGGGGGATTGCTGTACAAAACTTTTGATATCGTCGAAATACTAGCTGTCTGTACAATCGACCGATTAGGATATGGAATGTCTTAAATGCTCAGGTGTTTTTAATAAAAATGTACATTTTTTAACTTCCTTTTTTGTTTGGTTTAGTTTGTTTTCTTCTTCAGATCAACACTCAAGTTTCTGAAGCTAAACATTCCTCATGTTATGTGACTTGTAAAAATAAACCAGAGCAATAACAAGAATAGATTTTGGCTTGTAATTCTCGAAACTTCGAAAACCTCAACATTAAAATAAATGACTTTCATAAAACTATTCACTGGCAGCTGATCGGAGTTTCCTAGAGTCTATTTTGAGCATTAATTTGCGGCACGTCTCCTCGACCATGCGACTTAATGTTGGACGGAAAAGAAACGGTCTGGGCTGCGCAAGAAGTGTAATCAAAGCGAGTCGTGGCTTGAGGGGACGGATTAGTCCTTCGGCCTTCAACGCGCGAAACGAGCAGTCGCTGACGGAGTAACGACGGCGGCGAACTTCTGCCTAGAGCCCCACGACCTTGGAGAGGGGCGTGGCTGTGACGACACTTCACACACAAGCAATGCCAATTGTTGCGAACCATGTAGATAGTACATTCCACGAGCGTAGAATGATAGCTATTAATCACGAGTACGTAGGAGCGAGTTTCGTGATTTCTAAGAGTGAGCCTTTCCTCGCGAGTAAAGACTATACTTTCTCTACGACTTTGAAATGTAGTATTTTTAAAACATACATGGGCGCCTTAACCTTACAGAACACTCAATGTTCTCTGACACTAACAAACGCCAACTCAAGTACTGTTTCGTGGTTTACTTGTCTTCCAACAGTTGCGACCTGCTGCAGCGGAACACGCACAGCCTCTGTAGGCGACTGCGAGAACCCTCTGTCGTACATAATGAACTTAAACGAATATTATTGCCAGCCGTGCGTCCGTGAGAACAATATTCTCGCACGGCTTGTGAAAATGTCATCATTACTGCGTCCGATAACATGCAGAAATGTTTACATTCTGGAGTAGTCGTAGAGGGAATAATAAACCGCATTCATGGGAGTCACCGCCGTGGGACGAGAGGGACACGCCCTTCCCATATCTTTTGGTGTATGGGGTAAAGTATTGGGGGGACTGCCAGGTAATCTGTACTTTATCTCTTGAATCGTACCCGAAACAAATTTCGTGCTGATGACGCCTATGTTGTTGATAATTCAACTGGCAATACTTTGTTCTTTGCTTTTGTTTCCCATGGATCCTTTCTTCATTGTACGAGTTTAAGGTCTTCTGTGTATCTCGGAGGTAGAATGGAACTGTATATTTTATGCCAAAAAGGTGTATTTTAATACACTTTTTTCAATGTCAAATGGCATGATGCTCATTCTGAAGAGATTTCAAGCTAGACAATAATAAAAGTTAGATGCAGTCAAAACAACATGTCCCAGTGAATGGACAGAACATATTTAAACTGCTCTTCCTCAAAATTATGCAATGTGGCAGACTTGGTGTGACTTTCATCCTAGTGTATTCTCTAAACTAACATTTCAACATCAGATCAAATTATCTATAACGGTATTAGGGGAGACTTGTGTGGACTTATTCGTATTTTACTTGCCACTCCTAGGATGGCTGAACATGGTGAAGAATTCGGGAGAGCGTATTTTGTGAAATCATTTCTGCCATGTTGAAGAATAATTGGAGTAATCGGATACTATGTCAGACTGTTGCTTTTCAGCTGAATTGTTAGGCATTAATTTTGTGGAATATTTTCAGTATCAAAATGATGTCATATTTTTCTTCATATCTAGAGTGAACTTCAATAGTTTTCATTTCGTGTTGGTTGTTGTGTAAGCAAAAGATGGTAATAGTCCATCAACAATCTAATCTTCCGCCCCGAATACTACAATTTTGATCTCTTGTATCAGGCGAATGCCGAAGCAGTACCCTTACAAACTGGTCACGGACCGCGCAAGATCTGTCTTCTTCCTTGCCCTACCCACACCTCTTACTTACACACACTTACTAGTACACGCATTACATTGCCTCACATGTAGTGAGACCTGTCGGGAACTTAGAGCGAGTCCTGACTAGGACGGTGCCCGTTGGAGGAAATACCTGGGAGACCCTACTAGGCGACGTGTTGGTCGGGGCCGGATATCTCGTTCCAGCGGGGCCGGAACACCGCCACCTCCCGCTACGTTCACTACAGAGACGGGGCTAATGACCGTAGCAGTTGACGTTCCCGGAAACATCAACCAATCAGAGCGTAGGCTTCCGCAGCCGGAGTCAGTAGCAGCATGAGTGCCCGGGAGACACCGCGCCGCGTCCTAGGCACACGTGTCAAGGTTTTGGCCGCCATTCTGCAACCTTCCTCAGTTTGCCCTGAGGAAGGTCGCAGAATGGGGGCCCAAACTTTGACACCTTTGTCAACGACGCGGCGTCTCCCGGACAGCCAAGTAGCTATCATCCAATCAATCGATCTGCGGAGAGACGAGGAGTGTTGAGGTCTCTTTGACGCCCCGAGGGGAGTGGCCGCAGCAGCTCCCCTCAACCTCGAGGTCGGGGAAGGGGGGCGTCTAGGCGCCGCAAACGTGATAGCAGCGTGCAGAGCCAACGCACGCACTCCGCACAAACAGCTCAGATAAGGATTGCGTCAGAGCCAAGCGACAAGCCCAGTTGACACCTTTGCTTCCATTAAGTATCTAATCTCTCGCCCACTTCTAAGGCCGCTCTGGCAAAAACCTTGCCCAAATAACTTCATTCAGTGCACTTAAAATTCAATTTTCAAATGGTAAATGTTACAGTTTATTTTCCTATTCATTTTGATAGCAAGGTGATATCAAATCTAATTAATTTAAGGGATTTCAAATTTTTAAAAAATTTGCAAAAGAAGAATGGGAACAAGATGTAAAACATCTAAATATATTTTTTCACAATGCAGTCGACAACTGTACGCTCTTCAGCATTGACTTGAAGATACATATCTCTAGTAATATTCCAAGAGTTTATTTATCTAACGTCAAAAACAGTTAAAACTGTGTACTACGGGGAGAAGTGTAGTCTGTGCACGTTTTCGTAAATTCTGGGATCCCTACGCTACCCCATACACAAGTTGAATTTTCAATATAAAATGGTGTGAACGTGGATATAGAAGAGTGAAGCAGGAGATCGCACTTAATGCAAATTGTTGTTCATTATAATTACCTGTAAATATACCGCATGATTTTATTATAGATAATACATTACGATGTAGAAAAATAATTTTCGTGCGAGCAGGAACAGAATTCAACTTTTGCATAGCTATAGATTAGGTATCCCCCTAAACAACTGAATTAAAAGTACAAAACCTCCTTTTAAAAATAACCAAATAGTCTGTGTAGGAAAAAGAATTCACATAATATTAGAATTTTATTAAAAACCATTTATATTTAAAATTTATGTACTTTACATATATTCGTAAATACAATAGTATCGTTTATTCGACCGTCGATTACCCAACATTTCATTTTATCCGATGTCCCACTGCAAAAATGGAACGCTTAGATGAAACCGAAGTAACTATTCTACTTTTAGCGCAACTTATGCCTGGTTGTGAGGAAGTATCGTAGCAAGAAGTAGAAAATGGACGAAGGATGATTATCAATATAAAAAAAATGATGAAATTGTTGCTCGTATCAGTTATGATGGCAACGAAATTGAAAATCAATATCAAGCACCAACTAATGAACCCTCCAGAATTTCACAAAGTGACAGTCTGTAGAAACTGTAAATACATAAATAGAACAATATGAAGAAGCTACAGGAATCGACAAAATGATTCTGAAAAGATGGCGAGATTTGTTAGTGAAGCAACCAGTCGGTAACGAGGGCACGTCAAAGCTTTCTTTAAATCATCACAGGACGGAACATTTTAGTATTGTCCATTCAGTGTCAGACATGCGGTTATTTATTATTTTATTTTGTTGTGTTGTAGTGATGAAAAATTATCAGATTCTAAATGTTTAAAATTATAACACAGCTTGACACTTAATAGGGATCTTAACACATACCTATTGTCCAATATTTTCGCATATTACACCTTCTGCCCGCTAGATAATCCATACTCTACTGAATTGTTAATCCTTGCCCCATTCTTCTAGCAATTTTTTATCTCACCCTAGCACATATCCTAGCTACACCCATGGTATTGAGGGAAAACCTTATTAGAGATAAATACAGTACTTCCATTACGAAATTACCTTTTTCATGATATTTTATGTTTTCTTCGCAATTTATGTCGTAATTTTATTTTTATACAATAATGTTATATAAGTACGTCCTGACTTAATGTTTCTCTGTGTGCGTTTATATGGTTTATTTTTAATTTTAGAAAGCATTTGTTGACTGGTTTGATGCATCCTCTCCCTGTACTCATTACTACCTATTCATTTAAAATTCTATAACCTATTAAGGCAAAGATTGTTTCTGAGAACATTTAAACTTCTAATTTCTGTCAAATTATAAGGCGAGCATGCATGACGCAGAAAATCATTGAAAGGCTCTCTACGTCAATATAAAGGAAAGACCGCAGACTAGATAGGAAAAAGACCGCAAAGCGGTAGAGAATTGTAAACAGTAAGGCCACATAAGGACATCAAGTCGTGAAAAATTCTCGCAGGGAATCCCTCTTTGGCCAAAAACAGTCGGCAGCGAGAAGCAGTGTAATTCGTTATGAATGAAAAGTGGTAGTTATTTAATGTTTGTGCTATGAAGCAGCTATTACCCTTTCTCTATATATAATGCGTTAAGGATAGATTATGGTGTTTGAAGACTTATAACAGGGGCGTCCAACTTGGAAGGCCCAAGGGCCACAACAAAAACCTTGAATATGGTTGCGGGCCACATTTTCATTATTCGGACGATCCACACCTGACATCCTCGTATTTTCCTCGGCAATTGGACAGCTGCTCTGAAACGGGGGGTAGGAATGGAACCATGCGTGATATCAGGCCGTACCATTCCTAATGCAGGGAAACGATAGAAAAATTTCTTAAATCTAAACAACCCATTTTTACATTGAGAGTGTATTGACCCCGATAGCGTGCGTGCGCTGGCCTCACAATGTTCTCTCCCGTCATGGACACAAGGAACTTTTCACTAATAGCCTTTCGCAGGCCCATGCGAGACGCCAGTTGGACAACCCTGATTTATAAGAAACCTTCTCCAGAATTAACATACAATGTAGGCTTTCACGGCCGGTTTCTACATTATTTGACATTTTCGGGTTTGTAGGCCGTGGTCTAACGGTTGTCCATACGTTTCCCCTGCAACTGTGGCAGGCATCCTCAGTGGCGTTGCTGGCGGGGGCGAAGGCCCGTATTTATAAACCTCTGCCAGGCTTAGCAGGCTGCCATTGTTCGGTTTCGCGATTTATGCACGGCCCCCAGCCAATGCCAGTCGCCCCTTGAGCTCCTAGCAAGCCCCCAGATGGCAGGCCTTCAGGCGCTGCTGGCAGAGCTTCATAAATACGACCCGAAGTGTCCTACATGGCAGCACCGCGTTGACTGATGTTCCCGCGACTGATGCTCCCCCTTCCAATATACATATAAAATACCCCAATCAGGGTGTATCTCAAGAAATGTATCGCTTTTTCTATCTAGTTTTTCTTACCTGCTATGAGGGGAGCGCTGATGAAATGGCGCGGGGCAGGTGGAAGACATGTGGGAATTCGTCAATTATTAATTTATGATTTTTTTAAATTATGAATATCATTAATTATGAATTAAATCTCATTTCTTTATTCGTATTGGTTAATAATGAGTACAGCGAATCGCTGCCGTGTCTATTGCTTTATTAGGCAATCCGCTTGACATTTAAGCGATACACGTTTTCATAGTGCAACGACCCCTGCAATCGTCATACAGAACTGTTGCATTTTCAAATTGTATTTAAAGTGTTTTTAAAGGCACGAAAAGTGTAAAAATAGTTTTTACTTTCTTAACTACAGCCCAGCTATCTAAAAAACTCACAACAATTGATGTTTTTAGAGGAAGTTTTGACTTTTTTGTTCCTGTTCTGGTAAAGTGGTAGAGAAGACAGTTTTTTTTCAAAAATGTTTTTTGCTTTTGATTTTGGCGTCAAGAAAACAAAAAATGATAGTATAAATTATTTTCTTATTTTTCATATTTTTTTCAATTAGAAAGATTAATAGGATTAATTAATAAAATTAAGAATAATGTTAATTCGACGAAAAAATTAAAACAAATTACTTTTTGGTTTAAAAGGGACGGGAGAGGAGCTAAGAAACTTTCCAAAACTTCTATTTTTGTGTTAGTCATACTTTATCCCTGTACAGTACTAGAGTAACTCCCGAGTGTACGTGCGTTCGATTTCCGTCCCTCACAACTAGACCACTTTCCGTGCACCCTGATTGTTTACAAACCAGCCATATGAAATAAAAATCGCGCGGCATAATTTGTAAGATACGAAATATTTTGTGGGTGTTTTTTATAATAAATTTGCAAATAACCTTGGACATTGAATCTGAAGAGTATGAACGAAATAAGAAAACTAGAAATGTAAGTACCATGCTAGAGAAAATACATCTTTTGGGAATGCAAAGATCGATTTTCATTTTAATGTGGCTTTAAACAAACTTATCCACTAAACATACAAAATAGTAATCTTTTAATGTTTTATATATATATATATATATATATATATATATATATATATATATATATATATATATATATCCACGAATCATGACAAATGATAACATATGACGAAGGATTATAATGCTTATTTGTGGTTATTTTAGCATAAATGCCTATTTTTTGCATAAATACCTTTTTTAGGACTTTTTTGCTTTTTATTTATTATATTTATATATACTGCTAAGATATCGGAAAATCGGCGATGGTCCAACGTGACCACTCATTACGAAGCCTTCAATTCACGTCTTGAAATTTAAAATTACGAGAGAATTCCTGAAAGTATACCAACTGATTTTTCTCCATTTCCCTATTTCATAAATACCAGCCATGATCTGAGAACATGGACGATTGACAATACACCGAGGGAACCGAAATTTTAAGTGAAAATAAATATAAATTCCCAGAAGGTTTCAGTGTTGCTAGTGTTGGACTGCTAAAATATATGCCAGTCACATCGTTCAGATATCCTTCTCCGCATTCAAACTGATTTTGTCTCCCAGTCGTCGCAAATTTGAAATTGTGATCCTTGAAAAGTTACTGGTAATATGCAAATATTACTGGTTAATGGAAACTATTAAGAATAAAATGTAGAAGAGTTGTAAATATGTAAATCTAGTTTTACATTAAAATATACGAACTGGTTTTGTGCATTTAAGTTTACAAAATAATATAGACAAAAATTACAATTTTTCCATTTTATTGTGTATGTAACTTATGACAGTGCCTTTTTTCTCCTTATTCTTGACTTTTTCAGCGCCTTTTTAGGCGCCTAAAAGACGATTTTTTTAGTGCCTAAACATCCGATGTCTAGTGGCTTTTAAACAAACTTATCCACTAAACATACAAAATAGTAATCTTTTAATGTTTATATATATATATATATATATACAGTATATATATATATATATATATATATATATATATATATATGCCTACAGAATACAAATCACTCTGACTTTGGACTTTGTAGAGTTTTAAAATCTTAAAAAATTAAGGGACAAAAATGTGGATGTGTTAAGCAATTCAGAGGAATCCAATGTAGTTGTAGAAGCTTTTGCGTTAGAATTTTCCGAACTAATTGAGAATGATCTTATAATAGGAATAGAGAATAATGCAGAAGAACAGCTTACAGGTGATCATTTATATTCACATTAGAAAACAAATCGAAACAATATAGCAGTGCTAAATTCTAACTATTCGCATTATTCATCCCTGCAAGTATTTTTACGGCCATTATAATTTTGAAATTGCAATATTACCATTCATATCCCGTATGGAGGTAATATACAAGGAAATTGGGTGTTGGGAATTTTTGAACGGAAGTATAACATTATCAGCTAATACGATTCATTGGTAAGGCCAATGCCAGATACTGTAAGTACATATTTGAACCCAGTTAGGCATGAAAGAACTGAAGTATGAAAGAAATTTTCAACTCCTGAAAATACTTTTAAAACAGTTTACAGCATCGGCGACGCCACATCCAGCTAGTTTACTCTTATTTCAGTTGGTTTTAGGGAACCCTTTGACGCGAATACTTTTGAGAGACCAAGCAGATTAAAATATTTTTTGTATACCAGCATTATAAACGACCCTTTTCGATACCCCGAATCGTGCATAATCCAGTATATTATCGCACGTTACATGACGTCATCGCCATTATTAAACGCGACATGACGTCATCACACATTCAGCCAATAGTAGCGAGAGAATCGTGGGGAGGTAGAAGAAGACGGAACAGCCGACCACCGTTTTCACGCACGGATGTCAACAATCTTGAATTTGATCTCCAGAGGGCGTTGGATGTCAAGCACCCGAGACGTCAGAAGAAAGTTGTTTCGCAAAATTAAGGTTGATTCTCTTGTAAATTTATAATGCTGTTATACAAAAAATAGCGTATGCAACACGTTTATAATGTTGCTTTATTGCATTCGTACAAATTTGAAAACTCGCTCCTAACGTCGCTCGTTTTCAAAACATGTACTCATGCAATAAAGCTTAACATTATAAACTAATTGCATAAACTACTATTATTCAATTCAAATTGTAAACTTGATTATACCTTTTTTTATTATACGTACAGGTTTTTCTGCTAAACACGCGAAGAAATAGCAGTTATCGGTGTTGGTGTAAAGTATTTTACGCAAACCTGGGCAACGCCATTAGGCATTCTAGTGCCTGAGCAATTCCGTGACGAATAATGACGGTTTGACGAAAAATTTTATTGTGAAAAATAAAAGAATATTTGTGTTTTATTGTTAAAAACTATTCATCGTCAAACGAGCTATAGATTTTATGCTGCCAACGACACAACTAAACCCGCTCCCTCGCCTCTCCGACTACCAAAAAACTCCCCGTTTTCCGGCGCATGATTTCAATACTTTCTCTTCTTACGAAGTAAGGACGAAAAATAAAAACTGAACGTGAGAGATACAATTAATGGATTATGCAACCCGCAATACATCCAAGGCGGGCTGTGAGGGAGGCAGGCAGGAGGGTTAAAGCCGCTGAGGCGATCATATGGTAGATTGATTACTTAGGCCCATATTTATAAACCTCTGCCAGGCCTAGCAGGCTGCCAGTGTTCGGTCTTGCGATTTATGAACGGCCCCCAGCCAATTCCAGGGGCCCCTTGAGCTCCTTCAAGCCCCCAGATGGCAGGCCCCTAAGAGCACTGCTGGCAGATCTTCATAAATACGGCCCCTACTTTCCGAATGTAAGAGAATAAGGAGCGGGAGGGAGCGACGTCTCTTCTCCCGATGGAACAAGAGATCCGTCGTCTGCTTGCGGTGTTTTCCCATCAAGATATCTCCATTTCCGGAGCCCGCCCCAGGCGGGACAAGCTTTGAGCTCCCGACATAGTGGTAGTGTAGTGCACGTAAGTACGTGTGCTTATCAGGGGGAGAGGAAAGGACAAGGATGAGGAAGGAAGATCGCGCGGTCCGTTTGTTAAGGTATCGTTCCGATATTCGCCTGGTATTATTAATCTGAGAAGTCACGAAAAACTACCGATTAGAGATGCAATAGTTCTCCTTCAGACAGCGGCTGAATTCGACTTCGCTCGCGACCTTATGATCTCTTGGCCAGACATACTGCAATAGCACAAACGTGTCTTTCCCTGAGCTAACCCCGCCGGTAGGCGTATGGTGTATGTATGCAACTCGAATTAATATTGTTTAGAAAAGTCGTAAAAATCTTGCTTGTTTGTTATTTACATTCTTCTAGCACTAGATGCATAAATAAGCAGTCGATACAATAATTACTAAACGATATTCAGAAGTTTCTTGTAGTTATGCTCATTGTTCAACTGAATTATAGTGGCCAGTAAATGTTTTACGCCTAGTTCCCTTAATGAAAATCACGATACACGTGTTTGCATCTTGACAATAATGACCTTTATTCTTCCCCAAGCGTTTCCTATTGTTTGTATTGTTGATTGTTATCATTACATAATTACATTTTTATTTATCTGATACTCGTTACAAACAAAGAAATCACAAGTAAATAGAAACGTGCGACAGAAAAGTATCTGCGCACCGTGCCGAATCAGGAGCTCCTATCAAAAATTGCATTTGTGTTCGTAGCTGCCAGATCACTGGGAAACAAGGAAATGGGACGACACTTCTAACATCGATTAAGACAGTGATAAGTACATAATTTGTTTTCATTTGTCACAAGCTGCAGCTCGTGGTACCAACATAATTTCTTTTGCTAGCACTTTCACCAGTCACTCATTCCACTGAGGAGAGGCTTTACTGGCGCACTGTAGTATACTTTTAGATACAAAAGGTAAAAACGTGGCCGTTTGAATACAATAGCAATTTCAACCAGCGACAAATGCCAGCAAAAGCTACTTGGATGATGTATTAAAAATACTAATAAAGCAATTGTTTCTTCAATTGCACTCCAGCTCAGTTAGGACCTTAGCCTCCACATTCGCGTACTCCCAGAACTGCCAGATCCTTTCACGCTACATTATTATTATTATTATTATTATTATTATTATTATTATTATTATTATTATTATTATTATTATTATTATTACTAGTGAGAACCCGTCAAAATATGACGGTGTGATCTAAGATAAATGTAAAATACTGTGCCCAGACTAATGTTCACAATATGTTGCATTGTTTGAATCTTCAGGGTATAACGAAGATATTCTGTGATGTGGAGTTCACAAAATGTTGAACACGTATGGCCCATGACCAGGGGGCAATGGAATATCGGCACCAAATTACACAAAAGAAAGAGCACTATTATACTGACGGATATTATTTCTAAAGTTTTTTGATGTGTCATAATCTCCTATAAACAACTGTTTGATTTCTTCTGGCATATTGCTCGAAGGTAAACTTATTTTCCCATGTAAGCAACACACAGTAAACTCGTTTACAGAATTTCTCTGACATGGGAAGTTCAAAGTAGAACAAAACTGACATTTCATAGACAATAACCCAACAGAAAACGAAATGACCTCACTATCACGACACATACGCTGACTTTCTCTTTCCCTGCTCCCAGTCAATGTAGTGCGTTTGAGTCTTTTGGGGCGCGTGGGCAACGATTCGGAATTCGACATAACCTGTAAACAACTTCACTACAACCGCACAAAACCCACTGTCCGAATGTTCTCTACAAAATACACTACAAAAGCAAATATGTATATGCAAACTGTCATCTTCACAATGCAATTATTACACTGAAACAAAACCTTGACGAATTGTGAACAAATCTCAAGAATCAAAACAAAAACATCAAGCAGCGCCACCATGAAGCGGCGGGGACGCACATCTATACTCATATATATCAATTTTCAAACAGCCACCCTTTGGAAGAAAACAATTGACTATTGATAAGCGTACTATTAAAGAATGATTTAATTAATTAATTTACACCGTAAATGTTGGTGAATCAACACAAACAATATCTGATAACACATCTAGGGATCACATTCTTTCATTTAAAGGAAAAAATACTACAATCGGTTCAGTAGAAGCTCTAAACGAAGCCATGGCAGAATACCTTATTTTTTTAAATATATAGATTATTATTATTATTAGTATTATTAGTATTATCATTATTATTATTATTATTAGTATTATTAGTATTATCATTTTTGTTTTGTTTTGTTTTTCGTATGAGATGTGGAGGTTGAATCAGACTGACAGCATAGTTGCTCTATTAAGTGCATGAGTCTAGTCTAATAATTGTTTCAACAATAAAGGTAAAATGTTCACGTATTTTCTTATTTGTCCCCAGATCTTGAGTTATTGGCGAATAGAATGAAACATTTCGCAGCCTTGTTCGTGCAATTATCCTCCTAAAATTTTAACCCAATATCGGAATTCTGTTTACACAGTAGTTAGTGGCTTGAAGCAACCAAAATACCTCGTCTTCAGGGCTATATTAAAAATACTAATAAAACAATTATTTTTCTTTTCTCTTCGATGTCCTACGGGGCTTGACCTAACACCTGCGATATCGCAGTACGTACTGTCGTAGGCTTTCTCTCTACAGAAATTAATTTCACCCTACGAGAAAAGAAAGAATCATCACAACGGCGACATTACAGGCTAGAATAACATTTTCTTTTATAATAAAATACGAGGGTTTTTACAGAGAAACATAAGCAAATATCTCAATATTTGGCAGTGTAGAATGTTACCAATAAATATCTAATGTATATTTTGGCAAAATTGATTTTGAAACATAATTTTTTGTGTGCTAAATTTGTTGTGCTAAATGTGTTATCTATAGACATCAGAATCAAGTGATCATACCTTTCCTATCTAGGTTATCTTCATGCAATCATGGATGAGAGAGGTACCCGCAAGAATGTAAGGTATTGTATTGGTGCGTCCCAAAAAGTAGTCCCTAGTTACAGCAAATTGTTGTAAACAGGCGTATGCACAACTGGGGAGAGGGACCTTGACCTACTGAAAAGTTTTGAAAGGGACCCAGTTGCCAAACTAAATAATTCATTTTCATTTTTTAAATATGTTCAATCCCCGATTTCCCTCTTTTTTAATGTGGCAATTTGGGAAATACGAGTAGTTATAAATTTTGCTCTCCAAGCTCTCTGGCAACCTCGTGAATGGTTTAACATAAAATCAATTGTATTTATTAATTGTGTAATGACAGTTATATTTTTATTTTTACTTTCTTGCGTACTGCGCAATACATAGAAAGTATTGTAATGCTGCGAAAAAACGGCGATTTTTCGACAACAAAAATTTAACTGCCCCGGGCCCTAGTAACGAAAAAGTAGGTAAATCTTATTCCAATATGAATTTGTAAATTACTTTCTCTATCACAATGTGTAGTCAGAATCCTTATTTGTGAGTTCTTGATACCGAAAAATGCAGATGACAAAATATCTACATTCAACGCTTGCGCCTAAACTGTTCAGATGATTTTCTTCAAATTTGGTATTCCCGAATATATGTGACCAAACTCGAGGACCTGCGAATTTGAAACCGATATTTTGATTTTTACCTTTTCCTCATCTTACTACGCACTTATACAAGATTTACGCGTTTCCTTTTGATGAACGATTTCGGGAATTTTAGCGAACTCTTGCATGCGTGGAAGCGATTCTTAAGTAGCAGTGCAAGTGCAAGTAATAATTAAGGTCATAAGTAATAAAGAGTTGAATGGACAGGGAACAAGAAATGAAGTTATCGCCCCCTCTTGTTTTCAGTTGCGCACGCCAATGCAAACTTCAACGTAACTTTGCTGCAAAACCTACAAATGAGTGAGTCCATTCACAACGCCCGACGTAACCGTAGACGTAAGTCCGTAAACTTCCGACTTCACAAGCGTCAAGCTTTTACGCTAAGTTTATGCCAGAATTCTACCGAAGACCAATAAGAGGGCGGCATGAAAAAACAATTGCACAACGAAATCCGCGAGAAGCAAATGGAAGGTCGATTTCAAATTGTGTTCAGGTAGTACTCTGTGGTCATATACATGTCAATTTATGTTGTTTGTGATTACGTCAGTTTATTATTATTATTATTATTATTATTATTATTATTATTATTATTATTATGTAGTAAACTAGTTTGTGAACCGGTTTGATGCGAGTAGTGAATTCAATTTGGGCTTTTTTTGTTACTTTAACTCGAATAAAATAATTACGTTCGACGAATTACTCGAGAATTTAGCACAACAGAATCCTTGTTTATAAAATAGAGCAAGTGCGAGCACAAATACAACAGCTACTCGCATATACGAAAGGCTTAAATTGGTAGGAAAGTGCAATAAAAGTTAGAAAAGAATCGATCAAGATTAAATATGTTGAATTCTGATTGGTTCAGGCGAAACTTACGATCGTCATTATCATGCTCGTCTTTACGTGAAAATTTAACTGCCACATTTACGGCATTACGTTTCGGTTAAGTTGGCATTGTGAATGAGGCATATACTTCGCTTTTTCTTTTAAAGTGACCGATGACATTAGGTCATTGTTACCCTCCTGCCTCATAAAATGAATCTAATCAATTCGCGAATGTCCTTCTCAACGCGGCTCGTGGCCTGAGAAATGTGCTTACCACTGATAAAAATATTCATTTTATAAGGTAGGAGGTGTAACAACGACCTAATGCCATCGGCGACTTAAAAAGTTGAAGTAGAAGCGAGCGGCAGTGCGAGAGGGCTGGAGGGGCCCGGCACCAAGGAGCCTCGGGGGCGACGAGGGCGACGAGGGCGGCGAGGGCGGCGAGGGCGGCGAGGGCGAGGAGGGTGGCGAGGGCGAGGAGGGCGGCGAGGGGGCGAGGGGGGCGAGGGCGACGAGGGCGGCGAGGGCGGCGAGGGCGGCGAGGGCGAGGAGGGCGGCGAGGGCGAGGAGGGCGAGGAGGGCGGCGAGGGCAGCGAGGGTGGCGACGGCGGCGAGGGCGGCGAGAGTGGTGAGGGCGGCGAGGGCGGCGAGGGCGGCGAGGGCGCGAGGGCGCGAGGACGACGAGGGCGGCGAGGGCAGCGAGGGCGGCGAGGGCGGCGAGGGCGGCGAGGGCGGCGAGGGCGAGGAGGGCGGCGAGGGCGGCGAGGGCGAGGAGGGCGGCGAGGGCGAGGAGGGCGAGGAGGGCGGCGAGGGTGGCGAGGGCGGCGGTGCTTCCCTGCTCAAAGGCAGTGCGGTCGGTGGCGGCACGCGCTCAGTCGCGCCCCCAGAGGCAACCAGCGGGCCCCTTTGAAAATTATGAATGGGACCCCGGAACCTTGCGCGAAAAAAACAATTTATTTTTATAAATATGTTCAATCCCTGAGTGCTCCCACCGATGGAGGTGGCTCACGGCATCGACTGATGTCACTGCAGTGCCTCTGATCGAGAGGTCGTAGGTGTCGAGACCCGTCGGTGACAGGATTCTCAACACTATCTACAAAGCTAGGTCGAATTCAGTCGCTGTCCGGAGGAGAATTCTAGCGGCCGGCTGCTCTGATTGGTAATTTCCGTGATTTCTCCGATCAACACCAGACTAATTCCGGAGCAGAAACCTAAAAAACGGGTTACGAATCGTCCGCAATCTTTCTTTTCTCTTCCTTGTCGTATCGTCACCCCTTACTTACACATCCCTAATAAGGATGGCAAAAAACATCGATATTTTTAAAACATCGATGTTTTCCACCAGAAACATTAATACATTAAAATGGATATTTTGCTTTCAATGTTTTCTTCACATCGATATTTTGTTGCAAAAATATCGATTTTTTAAAAATTTTTTAAATATTTTTTTTAATAAAGGGAGTTTAAGCACGTTGTAGAGCAATCCAACGCAGCAATATCGTTGTTTTGCGTCATCCTCTTTATCACACTGCACATTTTGCCTGTGCAATCTGAGGAAGTTTTGGAGCAGCTCGTGTTATGAATGTATGTTATCGCCAGGCGTGTCATTGCCTGAATCGACAGTGAAACACGAAATCGATAGCAAAACACGATGATCTTTATTGTTAATTTTATTATTTACAGTCATATGCATTATAGTTATTTAAAGTTATTACATTATCCTATCCATTTTTAAATACTACTGACACGCTGGTAACGAAACATTAAAATATATCCCTTTTACGTACTGTAACTAAAAATGGATAGGAAAATAGCATGTTTATTAGTCTATAATTGAAACATCGATGTTTTCTCGTCAATGTTTTCATCGACTTCGAAAACCCTTTAGCGATGTAACGAAACATCGATGAATCGATGTTTTGGTAAAATTTGCCATCCCTACACATACATGCACAACACTACGCATAGCGGGAGACTGTACGGAACCTTAGAGCTTGCCCCAGCTGGGGCGGTGCCCCGCTGGTGAGAGGAACCTGGTTGGGGGAAACCCCGTTAGCCGACGGCAGGTCGGCTCTGGATCTCGCCATCCGGAGGACCACCGCCACATCTCCAGGAAAACATGCTCTACACTTACGGGACTAATGACCTAATCAGTTGACGCGCCCGGAATCACCAATCAATCAATCCAAATTGAATTCTCGCTTTTTTTTATTGGAAAAAGAGGGGGTCCGGTAGGTAGTTGGCATCCCTTCTTGTTCCATGCTGCGCAAGCTATGATTCTTTGCATTAGGAGCTGGGTGCGAATTGAAACCTAGGCTCGTTCTCATAGAGCCGTGTCCAATGGAGTCGGTATCGACCCCTTGGGGTTCGATGGAATTTTGAAGGGGTCAGTGATGATCAAGAGGTCGAATAAGGATCAATATGAACCTGATAGTCAAGATCAAGATCCCTTTAATACAAAAAATATATAGTAATGAGCCGACCTGGATGGCCGAGGTGGCTAAGAGCGAGTACCGACTCAGCGCTTCGGTCCGAAGGGTCGCGGGTTCGAGTCCCGCCTTGGGCATTGCTGTTTGTCCCTTGACTTTGTGTGTGTGTTGTCGCGGAGGGCCTCGCGTTCTGCTGACCCCAGATCAGAGGAGCCTGCAAGTGTTTGTCTAGTGTACGGTCGAATATGCGTCCCTTCGGGACGTAAAGGGCAACCGGCTGTCGGCTGGATACAAGCCCTAGGAAAAAAAAATATAGTAATGAACTTGATAATTGTTTTCTGATATGAACCATCAATACAAATAACTAGTTGAATGTGGCTTCTCCGACGCTGAAAACTGTTTTAAAAGTATTTTTCATGGGTTGAAAATTTCTTTTGTACTTCATTTCTTTCATGCGTAGCTTTGTTCAAATATGTTCTTACAGTATCTGGCATTGGACTTCCAATGAATCGTAGTAGCTGATAATGTTATATTCCCCTTCAGAAATTCCCAATATCTAATGGCCTTGTATTTTACATCCATACGGGATATAAACTGGTAATATGTTAATTTTAAAATTATAATTGACGTAAAAAATACTTGGAAGGTATTGATGATGTGTATAGAGTTTAGTTCAGTTACATATTTTACGATTTTTGCTAATATACACAAAGATCACCAGTAATCTGTTCTTGTGGGTAATTCTCTAATCCCAATATAAGTTCATTCTCGATTAGTCCCGAAAATTTTGCCGCAATATCTTCTACCACTACATTTCTACATTTGATCCTTCCCCGGATTTGCTTAACACTTTCATTTTCTCTCCCATAATTTTTGAAGAGGCACAAACTCAGTCTAATTTATGTTTACTTCCATTTGCGCAGTTGCTCTATTAATCGTTTTGTATGCGAATATATATGTGTATATGTAAATATGTGTAAATATGCGAATATATATGCGTACATTAAAAGGCGACTGTTTTGTAAGTTTATGTGAATAAGGTATTAGTTAAGTTTAACAAGAACAAGATGTGGGTCACATTCTTTGAAAATCGATATTTGTATACTTTCGAAAGTAAAAGTGAGAAATCGAACGTAACAAAGTTCATTTATTCTCTGTCATACTCACAGTTTTCTCCGTATTCGCTTGAAATTCTTTAAATTTAATAAGTTCTAAGGCTATACTGTCCGTGGGTGATGCAAATTTATTTTTAAAAATGTGGTATTACGCCTATGGATAAAAATTAAAATGAAATATACCGCGCGTTCACTTGTTGAAATTAACTTCTCTTGTTCACTTAAAGATGTCAACATCAGTATTGCCAACGTCTTGAAAGAAAATTATGGCGTATTGACCGAAAAATGCCTTTGAGTACGGTATCAACGCCACCTACATCGATCGCCTACTGCCGAATTTATGATTTACGCACTGTGAAGTGTTCAGAAGAAAGCATGCAAATGACATAAATTGGACAAGAAAACATTCTTGAGAACAATTTAAAGATTCATTCCAATTGTATTGCGTCTGCGAAAATGGTCATCGTTTCACCAACCCTTCTTCAATCGTCATTTGACCTCTTCTGATCAGTGAAATTGACAATTTTCACCCTGATTATTAAGAAAGCTCAAAGTAATTAAAGTCTGCTAAATAAAAATTTACATTTCAGGACAAATAGTGCTACTAATTGGAGAAAGCAAAGAATAGAATTAAATTTGAAAATAGCTTCATTTGAGAACCGAACTTAAAATGGCATGTGCTATGCGTTACATCAATATTCTGTGGTATTGTGTGTGAGCAAACACTGTAATTTCACTGTTTTTTGTTGTTAACAATCATAATGTGAGACCCGTACTATCAAATTGCGTAGAATATCAAGTAGTCAAAATAGTTTTACATAGGTTTACGTTCCTGGCCACTCGTGTAAAAGAATGAGGTGCCCAGAAGACCTAGACACAAAAATAATGCTCAGAAGTATCTTATTTGTAGATCACAGGAATAGCAATAACACAGAACCTGTAACTCGAGTTTAAAGAGCCCAGAACGCACCATTCCCGATGTATTATGGATAGAAAAAAATCACATCTGTTGCGAATTGCATGTGCGCCCGGCGATTTTGTTCGAATATTATCTACAAAATTCTACATTTTCGCATTAAATATGTTTAATGCTGGGAGGATATTCCCTAAGCTTCAGTTGTACATTTACAATTTTTTGCCGATGAAGTCTGAATAGTACAAAATCGTCATTTTTCCTTATTGTATTATAAATAGAGAAGGGAGTACATCATTAAAAGCGACAGCATTTCCAGACAGACTACAAAAGAATACTACATCCTCTTATAAGAAAATGATCTATCGTGTCATATCGAGTGATTATTTGGTGTCGGGTCAAGTGGTGTAGTTATTAGTTCCGCAAGTGTAGTGCATTTTTTTCTCACATATGATGGTGGAGGTCTCCAGCTGGATGGTGAGATCCGGTGCCGACTTACACGTCGGATTGTGGGGGGGGGGGTCCCTCAACCGGGTATCTCCCCACAGCGGGGCACCGCTCCAGCGGGGAGAAGCTGTAAGCTCCCGACTAGTCTCTTGACATGTGTGGTAGTGTAGGGCATGAGGGTGTGAGGGTGTGCGCAAGAGGAGCGGATAGGGCAAAGTGGAAGGAAAGGTCGCGCGCGGTCAATGGCTTGTTTATGAGGGTGCTGCTTCGCCTGGCGTTGATCGGAGAAACCGTGGGAAACTACCGATCAGAGCAGTCGGCCACAAGAATTCTCCTCCTGACACAGCGGCTGAATTCGACCTTGCTATTTTGCCAGTGTCCACAATCCTGCCAACGATGGGGCTCGATCCCTACGATCCTGGTCAAGGGCACTGCATTGACATCAGTTAGTGTCATATCGAAACCCGTTTGATTTTTCTCAAAACTCCACCCCCTATGTTAAAAAAACGGGTGGCACAAAATTTTGCTCTCGGGTCCCCAATAATTTCTCGTTGAGGATGGGCAGTTAGGTAAATGTATAGCATGGATTTGATCTTAGGCTTCATGCTTCACATAATAATTAGTCGTAATACTGAAATGTTATGTCGACTTAACGCAACCCAACAGCAAACCTTCACCCAACGCAAACTTCTAATGTAAGATTTAGACTAGTCCATTCCTACATACACGTTAAAAATTGAAACATTATAAGCTAACGATAGACAAATTTTTTCAATCATAAAATGTATGATCTTAGTATTCAGCGTGATGTGAGGTTATGTTTCATATTCACCCACCATCAAGAAAATGTGTATTACTAAAATTTATTATGAATCATTTCTTAATCTTGGGGGTACTGACATTATTATGCAACTGTAATTAATATCTGGTAGGAGTGTGAAGCCCATTTTCGTCCTGAAGACATCCTAAGAGCTGTTGAGTGCTACGACCAAACTGGGAAGATACTACAAGATTCTCTGGGAAGAATAAAACTGGTCGATGCATTACTTTCCAACTGCATTAAGTATTTATCATCGTATTCGGCTGCGAAGGAAAATGGTGAAGAAAGACGTGAAAGTATTGAAAACAGGAACATGCAACTTGCAATTGGCGAAAAACTACCCAATGAAAGTGAGTTCAAAAAAAACTGTTTCGAGAATTTCACCGAGTTCTTATGTTGCCTGAAGAATGTGAGCGTTCCCACCGTGTTAGATGTTATTACAAATCAATATGAATATATGTGAATGTGGTAATTTATTAGTTTGTATTTTTTATGTGTTTGACAGTTAATATTATATGTTTTATAAAACCAAGATAAAATATGAAAATATTTTTCATTAAAAGAACAGTAGTCATTGTTGCACTACTGCAGTAAGTTGAAATTACGTGTACTTATTTACAGACGAAAATATTTACAAGATCTAGCCATAAATATGCTTCCCTAGAATAAACAATTCTATCATCCGTAATCTCGTACGAGTTGTGGGTTTTCAGGCTCACAAATTATTATATAGAAGACCTGAGATCAAACAGGAACATAGCGACTGCGGGTGAAATAGTATTGTTGTAAATAATATTAAAACGGATCTAGCCAATTAATTTTGGAAATAAATATAACGTAATTAGATAAAGAGAGTTTTTTTATTAAATTCAATTAAATAGAATTGAAAGAACGAGGAGTATTTCAATATTTATTATCTCGAGACATTGGATTTTTAGACTACTTATAAAACAACTGATGTTTTGCCATTTGCTTTTGATAATTAAAGAAATATTCTGATTGGCAAATATATTTCATTTCATTGAAAACTAATAATTTATTTGGCATCCTTGACTTTCCTTCATCTTACTCACTTTCTTGTTTTCATTAATTACTTTGTTGAACTTAATCTATAATTAGAAGAGTCATTAAGAACCTAACTTGTATTTCATCTTCCAAATGTATGATTCCTAAAGAAATTTTGGCAATGTAATTTTGGTGACGAGTGATGTAATTCTTTCTCTAATAAATGATTTCAACAATTAAAGAGAATGCTTAGATATCGTGGGCTGTATCAAGTTATTTAATAACGCACATTATGTAATATCTATCCTGGAGGTCTTGTTAATGATAAAAAAGAGCAAACATTTGTGCTCTTTAAAGTAGCTCCAAAAGTGCAAGTTTTCTCTAATTCAAACTTCGTTATATTCGAATATTCCTCTCTATTGGCGCGTCTAATAATAATAATGACGATGGCGTAATTATAATGAAGATGACGTATGACTATACTTATTACAAGAATTGGTATTTCAATTGCTTATGTAATGTTTTTCTTCATAAGAAGATATTACGAAAAGTATTGAACAGCACACGGTCGATAACAAATAACAGACTCCGTTATTTGCGGTTTATCGACTTAATGAAGTTAATAGCTATATTGTTCTGATGTCATCAGGGGCACTGGAAGAAGCCCTGTGAATCTCTGATTTCGAGCTGTTTCGTTTAATTACGTCCAGGTTAGAGAATAATTATTTCATTATCAGGAGACCACGACGATTTTTTAAAAGCTCCATGGTATATCAGAAATGATCAAATTTTAAAAGAATTATCTGTAGAACCTCTGAAAACTTGGATTTTAAAACTTTCTTCTAATTTCTACTCTTCTCTTTCATCTTGCCCAGCCACTCCTTTGTACACTCTAGGTAAATCAGCCAATCTTTATCCACGAATAAAATCAAGATATTCTAAAGACCTACTACATCCTCCTTAATTAGCTGTAAAGCAGGTTCCAACATTTCTAAATTAAATATTTATGTTTTTAATCCAAATATTGTATGCATTTTTCTGAAGGATCCTTCCTGGGTATCCTTAGTTGTTATTGTTTATATTGTAAATATTACTGTCTTCTACCGTTGTTCATGCATGATGAAATGTAATTACAACAAAATTGTATACTATGTTTCATAAAAACCCTTGAAAGACATAATAATGTCGAACAAGGAAATAAAAAACTATATAAAAAAAGGAGACCACAACATTTAAATACACTAGTTGGTGGCGGACGTGTTTCCTATTCCAGAATTCCATCGATACTATACAATGGAAAGTATTACAGTTGAATAGAAGATATGAAGATACATGATTGTATTCAATTTAAGGCTAAAAAGGTACATTTCAGTGTATATGAAAATCATTTGTAAGAACCCTTTTGAAGTCAACCGGAAGTTCACGGTACCCTTTGATTCTTAAATGCCGTCCATCCGAAAGGAAACGGTACTGAACAATGTGAACAGATGCCTGTTTTTTTTTTTAACGATGCACTAAGTAAATGCGGTCCTCTTGACAACTAACTGCGACATGACAGAAAGTTATAATGGAGAATTACTCCACAAGCGCGCAATTTAAGAAATACTCCCCAGCGCAAAGCGCTCAACGCGCCAACGCTTCAACATGTTTCTCATATCGTGAGCGTACGAGAAGGGAAAATTCTTTTAAATAATGTTAACTTTCCGAATTACTAGTAGAGAGTGAATTCGAGTGCATTCTTCTCCAAAGCCTCGCTTAATACACTATTCTAACATCTCGTGTAGTCTCGTCGCGTAGATCTAGTATTTGGAATGGACTTTACGTCTTACAACGCACTCACCAACACATTTAGAAGCACGTAATTTCGATCTCAGATCCCGGACAGCTCTTTCCGTACAATATATTCACAAATGCAGAATTTATTCAATTTATTCACAAATCCAGAATTCTTACGCTTCATGAAGGACTTCAACTTACGCTGACACCTCCCATACTGTTCTTTTTATACCATCGTCTAATTCTCAACCCTCTGTTCACAGCCGTCGCTCTTCCGGTGCTTGCTAATATTAAAAGAAATAATAACATTGGTAAGTAAATATAGTTTTAGGCAGCTCTTAGAAAAAGCTATTACTGAACCTGCAATACGTGCTAAAAGTTCAATTTTAGCACTACCAATAAAAATGAGAAAATGCTCAAATGTTGAGATAAAACTGAATACAATGAAGAAAACAAAAGAGTTTGTTTTGAGAGCATCAATTACTACTGACCTTAAAGTAACAGAGTGATTTGTATGCTTAAATTGAAATAAAACGAATCACAAGGCTGTCTAAAAATAGTGCATGACACGTGTGGTAAAAGTGATTTTATTTTGTTCGCAATGTTGCGCCACTCGGTGTACCGGCTTGGTGTCGCAACGCTAGCAAAATAAAAGACCATTTTTACCAATCGTATCATCAATGCAAATTAGGAGGATCGTAGCTTAATGTCTAGCACACACCCGCTCTACGGGGCCGGGTTCCATTCTCGGTCAATCCAAATGGAATTTGTGGTGGACGAAGCAAATTCCCGGAGGATTTTCTCAGGGTTCTCGTTTCCACGCCTCTCTCTCTTCTATTATCATTCATGTCATTATTATTACTATTGTATATTCATTAGATTGGTCAACTCATTATATTGGCTGATCGATTGATCTATTTATCAGACTGATTAATTAGTTTTTCCGGGTTCATCAACTACTGACGTCATTAGTCCCATGAGTGTAGCGCATGGTTTTATTACGGGAGGTGGCGGTGATCTTCCCCCGCTGGATGGCGAGATCCGGCGCCGTCCTATCAGTCAGCCGAACCAGGTATCTCCCACTAGCGGGTCACCACACCAGCCGGGACAAGCTCTAAACTCTCTCGGCTGGTTTCTCGACGTGTGGTAGTGTAAGGGCATGTCAGTCTAAGTGTGTAAGGGGTGAGGATAGGACAAGGAAGAGGAAGGAAAGATCGCGCGCAGTCCGTGGCCCGTTTGTTAGGGTACTGCTCCAGCATTCGCCTGGTATTGTTCGGAGAAACCACGGAAAACTACCGATCAGAGCGGTCGTCCGCTAGAATTCTCCTCCAGATAGCGCCTGAACTTGACCTTGCTGTGTAGTGACGGAAATTCTGCCACTGCGGAGAGTGGAACCCTAAGACCTCCCTGTCAGAGGCACTCTGACACCTAAGCCGTTTCCTCAATAGATCACCGCTGATGAACCTCAATGCTTTAAGCAAATGAACATAAATTAATAAATTACAAGTTCAATAGTAAACAAAATAATTGAAACAAATCAAAATCTCTTTTTCTATCTCATCACCCGTAATCACATTCACGTAATTACCTTCGACCGTGCAGAAGGCACAGCCGAGTAAAACATTTCTTCAGATGTAGTGAAGGCTTCGTGATTCATATGCAAACTTTTAATTGCCGAAACAAAGTGTAATTACTTTAAAAAAACAATAATATCGGGTTTGTTTGGAGTGTTATGTACAATGAGAAAATGGAAGGCATCTCTAAACTACTGCTCGTCTGCGCGACGGAACTTCACTAATCTTACTTGACGATCTACGTGCGACTCACAGAGTTGTTAAATGCCATCGTTAATTTTAAGCTCTCGATGCTCAGAAAATATGTTTTCGATAATGTAAATATTTCCTATTTTGTGAAAATTACAATGAATAAATATTGTAAAAAGGTTAGTCTTGCATTTATTATGAGCACACTTTTCCTTTTATAAAAATAATTATATTTATTAAATACAAACAAATTCATGTAACAAACGTACGTTATCTTCCATTGTTTCTAATGTATGTAAATTTAGTTCTCAGCCTATTCAAACTACAGTTGTAGCTGTGAAAAACGTGATCGCATGATTATCGCCAGAAACCAGGGTTCTTCAAGCAGAAGTTTCGTGCGCAAGAACTTCGTGAATGTATCATTAATTTTTTGAGTAACATCCTGTTTGTTTCCGCAGCTGAAACTTTGCATGTGAACCACATGTGACCCCCAGCCACCACTGAAAAAATCAAGGCAACTTTTCAACATGGCACAACCGTCGAAATTGCCGCCCACCCCGATTTTGTAGGTTTCATCCTTACTTTATTATAAAAGTCCCGCGTTCTTAAATGTCTAACTAAAACCGGTAGCGGTAGCTCAGTGCATCAACTGATGTCACTGCAGCGCCCCTCACCGGGAGGTCCTAGGTTCGAGTCCTGACGGCGGCAGGATTTTCGACACTAGCTTTTCAGCTAGGTCGAATTCAGCTGCTGTCTGGAAGTAGCGGCCGGCTGCTCTGATCGGTAGTTTTCCGTGGTTTCTCCGATCAACACCAGGCGAATGCCGGAGCAGTACCCTAACAAACGGGCCACGGACCGCGCGCGATCTGTCCTTCCCATTCCTTGTCCTATCCTCTCCCATTACACACACACACACACACTAACATGCACTACACTACCACATATTCCGGGAGACCGGTCGGGAGCTTAGAGCTTGTCCCGGCTGGGGCGGTGCCCCGTTGGTGGGAGAGTCCTGGTTAGGGGGAAACCCCACTAGCCGACGGTAGGTCGGCGCCGGATCTCCCCATCCAGCGGGGGAAGATCACCGCCATCTCCCGAGAAAGAAACATTCACTACACTAAGGGGACTAATGACCGAAGCAGTTGACGCGCCCTGAAACACGAAAAAATCAATCAATCAATTATATGTCTAACGGGGGACTCCCTATTGTCCCTACTATTCTCTTTGTATGAGCATGCTCTACTACATTTTATTATCGAGTCGTGTTAAGTCTGAAGATCATATAATATTAAGTGAGCTCTTATTTTCTCCTTTATAGGGATCAATTTAAAATTCCGAAGATTGGCTGCAACACAACTGAAAACTCTCTTTTAACAAAACTTCCTTATACACATTTGAAGTTATTAACGTTAATAGTTTAGTGAAATGTGTTTTGAACTTTTTCTACCTTTCAAAGCCAATCCCCTTCAAAGCAAGAAGAAGAAGAAGAAGAAGACGAAGAAGAAGACGAAGAAGAAGAAGAAGAAGACGAAGAAGAAGAAGACGAACAAGACGAAGAAGGAGAAGAAGAAGTAGACGAAGAAGAAGACGAAGAAGAAGAAGACGAAGAAGAAGAAGAAGAAGAAGAAGAAGAAGACGAAGAAGAAGAAGAAGACGAAGAAGAAGAAGACGAAGAAGAAGAAGAAGACGAAGAAGAAGAAGACGAAGAAGAAGAAGAAGAAGAAGACGAAGAAGACGAAGAAGACGAAGAAGAAGAAGAAGAAGAAGAAGAAGAAGAAGAAGAAGAAGAAGAAGAAGAAGAAGAGATGATGCCAAGACCTCGCGCGTATCGCTTTGCTTCTTGGCGACGTGATGTATGGCGCGGTCTGTCACCCTCCAGGGCAGCAAACAGGAAAGCAGCCGTGCGTATTAATTCACCATTCACTGCGGCGCGGATCAGGAGGTCAATGCGCGCGTCGCTGCATACAATTACAGAGGCGGCGTCAAACGCACGCGTGGAAGTGCAGGGCGAGGGGGAGGGGGAAGAGGTCGAGGCTCCGTTGCACCACTACTCAACACCTGCCAGCGAACGCTCCACCAACATTCTCTACTGAAGCTCTTTTCTCATACTTCTCCTACGTGTGTGTGTGTGTGTGTGTGTGTATTCTTTTCTGTTCAAGGGCTAAGAAACTTGAAAATATTCTTCAGTCTTCTACATTATTTCATCTTGTTAATCAAATGGTGTATTTTATTATTGACTCGAATATGCAAATGCTGCCAATAGAGAAAGTTATAAAAAACGAAGTTTTTCTGAAAAAAATATTGTAATACTAACGTGAAGCGTTATTGTTGACGATAAAATTATTGACTGTGAGGTCCTAATTTAAATACATTGGGCATTACATCTGCTCATTTCTTACGCACACACAAACAACCTGTTGTTCGGTTTTCCTCCAAATTGGCATGAATTGGGCAGTTCTCTGTCATCATATGCCAACAACCTTTCGTAGTTCCCGACTGCTCGGTCCTTCTCGGTTTCATCAATCTTTCGACTTCATCGATCTTTCTCATGATCTTTGTCGGGCTCATAGACTCCGTTCCATCACTACTTATGCCCATTTTTCGTCCTTCCTGCAAGCAACGTGGCCAGCCCTTAACCATTTCAATGATGCTGTTCTATGTAGCCTAGTGTAATAATTTGGTTAATAAATAGGTAAAAGAAGTGTGTAATCGGTTTATTATCAATTTAGATATTCGTTTTCACCATTTCATCACTATAAGAAATTATTGGAGTTTGGGGATATATATGTTAATGTTTCATACATTCATGACTCCTGGACTTATAAGCAATCGCACAGCACCTACATTAGTGGCTGAGATTCTTCCAACCGTTTTCGGTTGTCGACTGTGCGTTTTACGTTATTAAAAATACCTCATTTTGTTTTCCATAAAAATTCTCACATTATCTGGTTGGGCCCGTATCTAAAACATGAATATCAGATGTTCGGTCCCGATAAGACGCTTGCAGGAAGGAAGCAACTCCTCCACAGCAGATAAAACATCCTGATAATTTTTCTCACCAGTGCTCTGACCACTGCAGTGATCATGGAAAGGAAGATAATTATTTACAAAAGAAAATTTTCTTATACCTCCGTTAACCCTTCTTCCTAATAACAATTATTTTTTAGGTATTCATCATTACTCAATCACCCACTAAATAATTCTATCTCACCCCTTCAAACCGCAATTTCGCAGCTCAATTGGATTATTGTTGTAAAACTCTCTGTAACTAACCAACGGAAATATGTAAAGTAAAAGGCTGACCAGTTAATGTTTTTTCTTTTATCTAGCTGGAAAATGAGAATAAATGTATGGTAAATGTTTGAAATAAATGTGAATTATGGCAACAAACGAAAAATTATTTATATAGAAGTTTAAGTTTATATAGTTTTTCGATTTAGAAATTATGTTAGCTCTGTAAGTTATCCATAATTAATGTTGACAATTCGCTAAATTTTTATCTCACCAAGGATTCACTCAAATCGTTGAAAAAACGACGAAATGAAAGCATTAGTATTTTTTAAGTGTTTTAGGATTTGTTTTCAGCTGCAATTATTTTCAAAAAAATTTATTATATATACTGTAAAATGCACAGAGACTACGTTTGAACTCCAGTAGTGTTCTGCAATAAATATACATTCAAGCGCCTTCTGAAATTATTTTTGTGCATGACGTTCACAGGAGTAGAATGAGAAGCGTTGGTGAATTTACACTAAATTCTGATAAACGGACTGTACAGTTTCACGGGCTCCCTCTTTCGCCTCTGGAAACAAAGGCCTTTCTTATTGTGGAGTTCACGGCAGTTGTCCCCGGGCAATGATATGCACGGAGTCTCCTCTTCTTACACCCCCTTCTCTTACTCTCTTCCTACTTTCCCCCACTTCCCGAACATGTCTATAGCGCACCTTGAGGGATGGAGAGCAGAACTTTTTCACTTCGAAGTGCGTGGTGCTAGTGTGCCCAGCTCCATCCAAATAAGGTAAACCATCATTAGCACGTACTTGCTTCACACGAATTTCGCCGCAACACAAACAAAATATCGGGAGCGGTAGCTCAGTGCTTCAACTGATGTCACTGCAGCGCCTCTGACCGGGAGGTCCTAGGTTCGAGTCCTGACGGCGACAGGATTTTCGACACTAGCTTTCCAGCTAGGTCGAATTCAGTCGCTATCTGGAGGAGAATTCTAGCGGCCGGCTGTTCTGATCGGTAGTTTTCCGTGGTTACTCCGACCAACACCAGGCGAATGCCGGAGCAGTACCCTAACAAACGGGCCACGGACCGCGCGCGATCTGCCCTTCCTCGTCCTATCCTATCCTCTTACACACACACTTACAATAACATGCACCACACTATCACATATTCCGGGAGACCGGTCAGGAGCTTAGAGCTTGTACCGGCTGGGGCGGTGCCCCGCTGGTGGGAGAGTCCTGGTTAGGGGGAAACCCCACTAGCCGACGGTAGGTCGGTGCCGGATCTCGCCATCCAGCGGGGGAAGATCACCGCATCTCCCGAGAAAAAACATGCACTACACTAACGGGACTAATGACCGAAGCAGTTGACGCGCCCGGAAACACGAAAAAGTCAATCAAAAAAAATTTGTGTGTGTGTATACAGTAAACCCTAATTAATATTAATTCCAAGGGACCGAAATTATCGGAGTTTGTGTTATAAAAATTCGTGTTATCCGGGTATTATAAATGTCCGTATTACCGTAATCCCTTGCCGGGACCCAAGTCTTATTCACGTTACAGCGAAATTCGGGTTAAGCGAATTCGTTCTAACGAGGGTTTACTGTTTACTATACTTTATGAACAAAGTATATTCGGATAACATGAATTAATGTATCATGTACAATAATTTTTAATCTTTTACAATTCATGTTAACGAATATATGCAGAGGTCCAGCTGGCGTGCTGATTCTCTTATAGTCTTAAGAAAATGTCATTTATGATCAATTGACAATTTTTTATTTGTTGATGTATAGTTATTTATAAAGTATTTAATTGAGATATTGAGTGGCTTTCATTACTATCGAAAATTACTAAAGACTATATTTGTGAGCATGGCGTGTAATAAACTAGTAATGTTGGCTGAAGTGCCATGAGCCCTCCTCTCCCATGGTTGAGCCACTGCATAAAGGGACGAGTAAAAGATTTTTCGAACAGTGAGAGGCAACCCCATCCACTTCCACTGCACATTTAGCTAATCCCACACTTAATTGTAGAATTAATTAATCAATCTAATTTAAGTGCTGATTTAAAAAAAAAACTGGGAATCAATGCTCTGATGCCATGTTTTTGCTTGATAAATTTATCTTTAACATTTCCTTTACATCCATAATGGATAACTACTTTGACCAAACGAATTTTATCTTATCTAATCACATACTGTCACCAACTACTAGGGTATCTATTTTACTGATATTATCATTAATAAAAACAACTAAAATATTCGTAATCGATTCTATTCAGTGTATTTGAAACAAAACGATGGAATAATTCAGATCTTAGAGAAATATCATTGCGCAAAAAATACTAAGACAGCACAGGTTACACGAAATTTTACAATAGATTAAATGTAATGTTAATATCTCCCCTTGTTACGTCTTGTAGAATTCTGGAGTAAATTGTCCCCGGAACCACAATACAACACGACCTACTGTGGGTCATCAGAAGTGCGGGAAAAGAATTCATAAGTTTATTATGTTCAAATCGGTAAATAAGCATATCTTCATTGGAAATTGCACATCTTATTTTAACCAACAAAATGTAAATAAATTTATAGCATACGTAGTTTTTAGTTTTCTAAAAATAAAATCCCAATTCATCCTTTCAATTCTCAAACTATTTTCCGGAAACAAACTGACAATAGTCAAACAAAGCACCAGTGAAAACGAAGTTCACAGCAGTGGAAACTGAACTTCACATATCAATTGCCCATGGATACGCTAGATTTTCCCTTATTTTATTCACATACTGAGAAGGGAAACAAAACTGTATACATTTTCCTCTTCACTGGCAACGGAAAGAACAGGCAAAAATCGAACTCCGTTAGCTTCCAATGAGATTACCTACTGGGACAAAATATGTACGAGTTTACGGTGTACAGTAACCCTGTATAGTGTTATCAACATCGTTTACACGTTATCAGAGGGAATATGATCTATACCCCCACCAAAAAAACACGAATCGGTTTTCAATTAGTGCCTTCCAAAAGATATTTCTGAAAATATTTCAAGCTACAACTTGCAATACCCAGCGCAAAAAACTTCTCTATTTCTCTTTAGTTATCTCTCACGAACAAGTTCAAGGCGAGAGTTATGTTAGTAAGAATGATAGTAACTTTTATTAAGTTTCTTAAAATGAACGCTTTGCAAACGAACAATTGAATAAATATCTATTAATAATTGTGACGCAATCGACAGTAGAGTTACTGTACTCTGATCGAATTCATTGCGCCTTTTACATTGAAACGCACAACACACCAAACCAGATAACGACATTATCTTCTGTACAGATACAGCATTATCTACTGTGTGCAGTGATTACCGAAGATATAATAAGTAATTCAGTTTAATTATCTTTATTTTTCGTAGAGAGTACTTACGTTTCTGCAACGGCATGTTTTTTGTGGCTCACACACTCTGTTAGTCCAATGCGCAGGTGCAGGATCCTTCTCCCAACTTCCACACTTTCTCAGTCAGTTCGCTCCTTCACGACCCGACCCGACCCGATCCGATCCGATCCGATCCGATCCGATCCGCACGCGTCGGGAGGTTCGCAACCCGTGGCGCGCGCTCAGTTGGTCGGCGCCGGGCGTCCGCGAGCGGGTCCCGTGCTCTGGGCCGGCGTCATCCGCACCACGTCACACGGCTCGCAGCGGCACGCGCGCGCGCACACACACACATCCGCAGCAGCTGCTGGAGATAAGCTGAAGCAGGCTGCGGGAGCAGACGGACGTGACGGACGACCCGCTCGTTGCGCGGCCTGGCGGCGACTAGCAGCCGGCAGGCGCCTGCGCACCGGCTCCGCTCGGCACCCGCCCCGCCCCCGCCCCGCCCCCCGCCGACCACTCCCCCGCACGCGTTCCCAGCATTGTGCGGTCGCGCGCGCGCGGGGGGGGGCGCTTACGTAAACGCAGCGCGCGCAGGGAGGGGGGCGCCGCGCAGGGGAGGGGCGGGGACACGAGTGTCAAAATGATTTTCCTTTCAAATCAACGTGTTGTTGTTCGTGATGTCTAAGATCTGGAAACCTGCGTTTGCCCTTCCCGTCATGAGCTGAATAATTGGAAATGTCGAAGGTGACATCTCTCCTCGTTTCAATCGATACTAATGTCGACTCCCGCATTCGACCGCCTGCGATTGCTTAGCGCCAACGTTCTTGCAGTGTCTTTGCAGTTTCATCGATTGGGAGGTCCTTAGGGTTCGATTTTCGATATTAGCTACGTAGGTGGAATTCAACCCCTGGGAGCATTTTAGAAGCCGGCTACTTTGGTCGGTAGGTTTCTATAGTTTCTCCGATCAATACAAAGTGAATTCTCCGGGTCACGAACCACGAATGATATTTTATTCATCATCTCTCTCCCCTCCTCACCCTTAAACACACACGTACTATACTACAACACGACGAGAGACCAGACCGGAGCTTAAAACTTGTTCCGGTTGTGGCGGTGTCCGCTGGGGGGAGATACCAGGAAGTTGGGAACCCCGAATGAATGTCTCCGGGTCTCACGAACCAGCGAGAAAGGAAGACCGCCACCTCCCGGAATATAACATACACTGCACTTACGGGATGAATGACACGTCGCACCTAGAACCAACATTCACTCACGCCCCAGCCCTCCTCTACGTTCGCCACCGAGGGACGCAAAAATTGTCTGTCGTTCCCGTAACTTGCCTCGTTCCCCAGTTGAAATTAAAGCGATGATAATTATTGATATAAACTGGCGTTGCGTGGATGCATTGTGTTACCGTAGATGCGTTTTAGAGTTGAGAATATTTATCGGGAAGTTTTGATCTTGACATTGATGTGGTCTCTTCACGTTAGTGGCCAAGGCAATGAACTGAAGTCTTGGGGGAGCACCAAGAGATATATGTTGAATTAGGTAGTACATCGAGAGGAAAAGCAGTAAATATAAGTGAGAAAACATTACCTACTGATTTAGAGAGGTTGATTAGTTTCCCATTTTGTTGTCCGCTCATCTATTTTGTTGCCCGCTTATTGAAGAGAGAGATACGATAATTGCATATCCGCTGTTTCTACGCATTTTTTGCGATGTAAAGAACAGGACAATCAGCAAATACTGCAATTTCAATTCCTGTCAAGATAAGAAGGTAGGCAGGTAATAAATGAAATAATAGTGGGAACTTTGGAGAGCCTTGAAAGTCTCCAGCTAATATTTCTTGGAGAAGACATGAACGAGTGCACGCTAACAGCAAATGTGTATTTGCGCGGTGTCTAAGAGTATAATTACTACATTCAGTGCCAGATTACCAAACAGGCTGAGTAGGCTGCAGCCTGGGGCGCGCAGTTTTGGGAGGCGAATATTTATTAAATCAATATCGCGATGAATTTTTTTTCCTAGGGCTTTTATCCAGCCGACAGCCGGTTGCCCTTACGTCCCTAAGGGACGCATATTAGACCATATACTAGATAAACATTCTTGCGGGCTCCTCTGATCTGGGGTCAGCAGAACGCGAGGCCCTCCGCGACAACACACACAAAGCCAAGGGACAAACAGCCATGCCCAAGTCGGGACTCGAACCCGCGACCCTTCGGACCGAAGCGCTGAGTCGGTACCTCGGCCATCCAGGTCGTGAAAATTATTTATACGTATACGTATAATCAATTATTTATACATAAACAATATTTGCGTCGGTTACAAATATCGTACAATAATGTTTTATTCAAAATATTATGAATAGCTTTGTAAAAAAAAAAATTAAATTGGTGCTTAAACATTTGACAGCCTAGCGCGCACGGAAGTCAAAATCAGGAACTGACTACATGATTTCCTTGTTGAAGCGGATTCGTTGTGTTACACATAACAACTGATGGTTTGTTGTATGCTTGAGGGTAAACCCAAATGGGATGGGAGAATTCACTTCACATTTCATTAAGAATTTGTTTAAAAGTAATTTTCTAGAAATTCGGACAATAGAGATATCAAATTATTTGAAGATCATTGAATGTTCGTTCTTTATGGGTTTTCGTACATCTATTATTAGTGTTTCCAATAACTGAAATAGATGCCTGTTCATAAAACTAAATTCGATATTTTTGTTTTTATTAAAATTATAAAATAAGTACGTATTTAAAAAATGATAATTATAGTAGTATATAAATTATGGATCCCTAAATGGACTAACCTACATAATATTCAGAAGTAATTATAAAATTTAAAAAAATGTAATATCCATATGTAATAATATTGTACGGAAATGAAGTTATATATAAATGCAAAACTTGAAAGACTAAATAAGTCCAGAAAGGATTATTAATTTTTTTTAAGTATTTTTGTTAAAACCATTCGTCACTTTCTGGTAGATATTTCAGAATAAGTGAGGTTATGTTATGTCCTGGCGACTTTTAAAAAAAATTAACAATGTTATATCCTTCATTGGAGACAATCAATGGAATGCGATAAGGGTCCAGATTTGGAGAATTTACACAACCCTTTATTTCGGAATGAAATGATCGTAAATGTTGTTCTACAATCAAACGAAGCGTTTATGGTGGAGACTAGTTACAAGGCACGACTCTTTCCCTCTTTACAGACACTCGTCCGACGATACAACCGCATCCTTCACTCCTAACATCGAAATGTGAACGTTGGCCGACTGCTGCTGGCCTGGGTGGGCGAGGTGGTTAAGGCAATTGCGTTGTAGCTTTCTCGACTCGGTGTTTGTTCGCGGGATCGAATCCAGCCTCGGGCATGCATGCTCACTTTGAGGTTCTCCCTACCATCTTGTATTATCTCTCAACCCCCTTCCTTCCATTCTCTTCATATATTCACCGTCATCCCCATTCTTCACCGCTATAATAATAATAACCTTCCCTCCATTAAGGCGAAAAAGAAGTGTAAAAAGCTGATAGCTCGGAGAGGAGAGACACGAGGAAAAAGGAGTCGAAGAAGTAGACGGAAATATAAGACACGGAAAATAAGAAAAGGTGGAGAAAGAGAATGTATTCAAACCTAATGTAAATGAGATGTGATGTAATTTAAAATGAGATAATATAAATTAAATTCATAAATATGTTCTTGAGCTTAATAGCTGTTAGCCGATGGCTATTAGGGTGCAGAAATTGGGAGAGGATTGGTGATACGTTATTGAGTAGTGAGAAAACCTCGAGAATGACCTTGAGCCACTTAAATTTGCCCGCAGAACCGTGCTCCAAATTCGCCTGATATAGGCTGGGCGGTGGAGTTACTACACAAGAACTGTCCTCCCCCTCCTTTAGAGTAGTCCTTTTAAAAAAATGTCCTATACTTTTTTATTCAAAAATTAAGTTGCATACTTATTTTGTAATAAAATATATTTTCAGCAAACAAACCACGGAATAACTACATTTCCAATGTACCAGAATTTTTTTCTTTCCCCTTACTTTCTCATTTACTCGCCCTTAGTTTCAACATCTTGAATGACAAGTCGAAGAAGAATTAATAGAAAATAGTGGGAACGCGTGCCACACCGAAACAATTCCTCCTCGTCTTATGAAATTTTTGCATAATTTTGATATTGAAATGAATACGTCCTGATGACGACAACTCTTCAGTGTACAGGAAAGTAGATTCATTATATATAGCCTTTTTGTCTTCTCCCGCGTGAACAGATAGGGATAATATTTTTAAGAAAACGCCACGATTTCCATCAAAATTACTCATCATTAGAGCTCGGAAGTTTGGGCATTTATTTTATTTAAAACACCCATGGAAAAAGGCTTTTATTCTAGCTCAAGTAGGGGGTCAAAAAGACATGTTAACAATTGCAAATCACATTTAAAACGAATTAATGTAAAACATTGATAATTAAAATAACTTTATTATCTGCGCACTTCTTCTAGAATTCATTGGGAAATATAGTCATTCGTCAAATTATCGTTCTCCATGATGTCGTTGCAGGAAGTATTATTCTTTGACGAAGGACATGATGAGGAATAAGAGCCCAAATTAATTGCTAATTTACCCTTGAAAATAGATTTTATTACATTGGAGCGAATATTTTTGTTAACAATCCTTGTAAAAAAACGCTTCTTTTCTTTCTGTATTCAAAATTCAAGTAGTATATGGCTTAGAGTAGGGACAGAATTTTTGAAAATGTGCACAGAATTCATTTCTCCCCGTAGCACGTCACACACAGTATTTAACTGTTTTTGACGTAAAATAAATAAAAAAATAAAATAAAAATGATTCCCATTTTATATTGGCTTTTAATGTGTAAAGAAATGAACTTATCTATATAATGTCGACTCCACATGACCATCCGGTTCGATGACTACGAATTATTTTTACTCGCGATCTTGTCTCATCGAAGTGCTATTGTGGACTCCCTTCTGAACCTCGAAACGGCATCAATGAAAACGGAATTATATTTTCGATCTTCGCACTTGTGTAATCGTTAGCGCTGAGAAGGGTATATCATGAACAAAGAGCTCTGTCCTGAAAAGGGATTGGAGGCCATAGTCAAAAGTGGGGTGGAATTCCTCGTGAGCGATCAAAGCCTGCCGGTCAACGAAAAAAGTCAAAAATCTTGATGCTATTATCTTCCTTTTTCATTTCGATTTTTTTACAGCCTCTGCTTCCACAGAAAGACAAAACACGACAGTGCTTTCATATTGTCTAGGCTTGCAGGTACATATTCAACTTGATCGAGGTCGGCGCCAGGAAGAAAAAATGCAAAATAATGACGTAAAAGGCAGAAAAAAGGCAAAAATTAGCCAGTATTGCCAAAATTGGCATCAGGAGAAAAAAAGGCAAAACAGGCAAAATTAAATTATACTAAAACAACTCCAGAAGTATAATTAAGTGATTCCTTTTGTTAAAAGTCATAAAATAGTAATAATATTAAAAATAGTGTTTTGCCAAACTTCTGCGCTCGTCTCATGAGCTACTCATAGTCTTCTAAACCACTACTGTTCTAAACAAATTATACATAATCTTTTAAACATCTAAACGTGAGGAATAAATTGCACTGAGAAGGAACCTCTGACTTTAATTTTGGAGGTTTAGGACAATCTAGATTCTGGAAAAATATTTCAACTTTTGTAATTTGTTTTTAAATTTCAGAGTTTTTAATGAATATGGAAGCATACTATATTTATAAATAGACTTTCAACTCTATTTGAGCAAAAAACAACAAAAAAGTTGGAAATCTAGTGGGAATCCGCGTCGTAACGAAACTTTTCCTCCTTTTTGTGTTTTACTAAAAAATTACTTGGATTAATAAAAGGGAATGACGTCATTTAAAGATCCACAATGCATAAAATATCTAAGCCATAAGAATCAATAAGGTTGAAATTGGCTTGGAAAGCTGCGACATAAATTAAAATTTTAAGCAGCAAGAATGCACTTTCCGTAAAGGCACACCTACAGAGTTTCCTAAGTTTCAGAAGGAAAGATTCCAATCTGACAGTTATGTGTGACACACTAATCCATACATCCTTACAGATATTCGGATTTAGGGTAGAAAACATCTACTTCCTACTTATCAATCTTATCAATTCTACCAATCTTAACCACCTTTCCTACCAATCTTAACCATCTTTCGAGCAACACTCATAGAACGGTAATCTTGAAGAGTGCCCAAGTCACATCTCAAAAGAACCGTAAACTCGGATTTTACGACCGCAAATTCAAAATCCTGTTGTTGAGTTGATGCCAACTATGACTATATATTTCAGTACAACTACAGTGATGCCAGGGAGATTAAAAAATAACTACGGCAGTTACGACCCATACTATACTATTCCAAAGTTCCGAACTTTTTAATATTGTTGCCAGGGTACTTTAGTTTGTTGTGCGTTATACTGTGATAAGCGTGATAGCACTGGCGACGGCGGAGGTGGTCTAATTGAAAGAACCTCTTGGAGCCGGGGCCTGCGTGTGGCATCAGTGGTTTGAGATCTTATCGTGATAGCGCTCTTATCGCGAGCTCGGCGCTCGTGGCGACGCGGGTGACCTACCCTGGTTGCGAAATGATCCGATACAACCGTCATTCGTTTCAAACCTACAGAACTTTATTAGTCACCGAATTTTAAAGATTTTTTTTTTTTGGAGGGGGGGATATTTAATACAAGTAAGAAACAATGAATGTCATAATAATGTTCTACTTGTAGCTAAAACATAATGAGATTTTACCTTGCCTTTTGTTTCCTTTTTAGCAATATTTTCCTTACTTTTACATTTCGCTTTTTTTTTCTTTTTTTTTGTTTTTTTTTTTTTGTTTTTTGTTTTCAAATACAATTGAAAGTCTATTTACAAAGAAGGTTTTTGCGGGTAGGCCCGGTAGGATATCTGGCGTGAATTGCATTGTTTCCATTTTCGTTAAATATTCTGAAATTTTTAAAATATTGCAAAACTTGAAATATTTTTTAATAAAGTATTCGAATCGAAGAATCGATTTCGATAATTTGAAGTACCTAGGATTTATGATGTGGCGAACATATTGCTGAAGGGTTGAAGAGAAAGTGAAAACGAAACTAGGCGTATCGCTTTATCTCCTAATAACTGATTTTAATGTCATTTATACCCAATTTGTTCCTCTTGTTCATTTTCAGACAACCGTATTCCCATTTACTATTCTTCCCTTTTTTTTAAAAATTGGTTATTTAAGGTCGCATCAACATCTTAGGTCATTAGCGACCACTATTGCTGTTAACGGTAAGGAAATGAGGATGAAACGATATGGTGATGATAAGGGGTGAAAGGACGAACACAAATACAACCATGTCCGAGGCGGGACTCGAACCCGCGACCCTTCGACGACACTACTGCCTTAGCGACCTCGGCCACCGGGCCGACTTTCCCTTTTTTTATATTTTTCTATAATTTTAATATTAATATGTCATTCTTCAAAGTTAATTGATATCTCTCAAAGTTAAAAACCTTTCATCGAATGAAAAATTTATGAACCAGTTTCCCTGATCCATTGAGCAAATGCTGAGATGGCCCCTTGTTTTGCTTCTGGACATAAATGTAACTTCATTTTCTGTGCACGTCTTCTAGAATTCAGTGGGAAATACAATTATTCAAATTATCGTTTCCACGTTGTCGCGGCAGGAAGTAATAAGAGCCAAAATTTATTGCTTATTTATCCTTGAAAATAGATTTTATTACATGGGAGTTTTTTTGTTTTTTTTCTCCCTTTCAAAATTCAAAATTTATTGCTTATTTATCCTTGAAAATCGATTCTATTACATGGGAGTTTTTTTTTTGTTTTTTTTCTCCCTTTCAAAATTCAAAATTTATTGTTTATTTATCCTTGAAAATCGATTTTATTACATGGGAGTTTTTTTGTTTTTTTTCTCCCTTTCAAAATTCAAAACTTAAGTAGTATATGATTTAGTGTAGGGATCACAGAATTTTGAAAATGTGCACACAATTCACTTTTCCCCATAGCCCGTCATACGCAGTTTTTAACTGTTTTTTGACGTAAATAAATAAAATAAATAAATAAATGTAATGAAAGATGTAGTTGATCAATTTATTCTGAAAATAATTATTGTGAAGAGAAAGGTGGCGAAACGTTTAGTACCCACATTCCGAACGCAACTCGCGTGACAATTTGCACATCTAAGGAAGATGTGTTGTACCAAAATAAGCTCAGCTTAAAAAATCATAGCCATTCAGAATCACTGGTGAGATTCATACTATTATGAGAATTTACTTCATGGTGAATATCTCACAGAATGCTACAGAGTACCATAAAGAACGCCCCTTAACATTATTGCAAAACTGCAGTTGCTGCATAATTTAACAACGTGAATTCCAAAGACTTGGAAGCATCCGTGAAACACAGAGGGATCTCTTTGAAACACTGATACCTTTATCGAACGAAATTAGTTTGATAACGTCGCTACAATGAAACAGTTGTTCGTTGGATGTAAAACCATCCCCAATCTTTGTACTTAACGTATAAAACAAGTATTAATTACGAACCTTGTGTTATTCAAGATTGAGAATTGATAAAAAGACTTGAAATGTAAGTTTTCTTCTTTAAAAAGACAAAAATCTTGTGAAAATATATTTTAACTGAAAAAATTACAACACATTACGGGACAAAATTACTCCAAAATAGATCATTCAACAAAGTGGATAATTTCAAAACAATTTACTGACGCAACAAGAGAATGTGAAGAGCTGTCGATATTAAGATTCAGTTTATCTTATTTATATAAAATTAGTGTATTATCCGTATTATACCTACAAAGGTACACCATTTGCAGCTTATAATGATCTTAGTTGTTTTCACAACACTAAAATGCAGGGCAAGAACGACCGCCTCAAACTAATTAGCGTCGATATTCGTCACCCATCCATGTCACAGAATTCTTGCACACCTCGCTTTTTACGAATTTTCTCATCAATTATTTCTGAGAAATTTCGTTCGTCACTTGATTTACTTTGTATAAGAAATATTAACGGACAATTAAAATTCCAGACTGAACATATGAAATTATGCATATTTAATGTTTAATTGGCATACCGTCTTGTAGTTTTCTTATTAAATTTAGCATGTTTTGAACATACAAATTTTACATCTTTCTCTTAAAAGTGTATTCTTTGATTAAAGTTCAGAATTGGCATTTTTATGACTTATGTACTGAAGATGTTGAAGAAACATGCACACGGTTTAAAAACTACGAAAATAAATTAAAAATTAAAGAACTATTTTGGATGTATTTTTGTGACAATGATGACAAGGGAGTGGAATATAGGAAATAAGAATTTTTCACAATATTCCTCAGGGGAAATTTCAAATTAAATATTCTTTTAACATTTGAATTATGCTAATAATCTATTCGTTATTCGAAGTTACTTACTCCATGCACACAAAACGTTTCATGGATCTAAGGAGTAGGAAAGGGAGATACGAGTAATTTTAGGAAATCTCATCCAGACAGTAACTTTTCTCTGGTTTTGAAGATCATATACACAAAATTTCATTAAGGTCAAAATAACACTGTAGATTTGTATTAAAAACAATCAAACCTTCTTTAATAATGAAAAAATAATATGAAAAATGTAGACAAAACACTCTACCTTTCTGTGAAATCTGCATCGAAATTGTCTCCGCATCTCAGAGATCACTCCGGACACACAGACAAAAATCGTAAAGAAGAATTCGTTTTATATAACCTAAATTAGCATATTGGGTATAACTGGAACACGGAACACATTGTGTTCCAGTTAAAAACATTTCCGATCGTTAGCAATATGAAGTTCATTTTTTACGAAACCTAAGCCATCAGTCTTTATCTTTGAGACAAATGCGTCTCCACTCCGGCTTTTCTGGAGTCATTACCTCTGCACGTAATAGAAACTATCTGAGCCATTATTGAAAAGAATAATGAACTGATGTTAGACTTGAACACCAACAGCGGGGCAGAACTGGTAGTACCTATTTACAAGGGACGATGAGAGTATCGAACGCACACAATCAGTCGACTTCGTTGCTATCCAGATGTACAGTATGTTTGAACCAAAATCACAGTTTTAAACATATCTTAACATAGTAGGAAATAGTGTGGAGTTTACGACATTTGCAACATAGAAATGGATTTGAGGCGTTGTTTTGTCGTAAGTTTTTATTTCTTCAGAAATCTTTTTCGGCCGCATTGCGGCCATCATCAGTGCTACAAAATATATAATAATAATAATAATAATAATAATAATAATAATAATAATAATAATAATATAAATTGCATTTTTTAAAGTCAATTACAGGATATTATTATGAATAAAATTAGAATTTAAGTAAAATAGGAAAATTGGAATACTAAATGTGAACATATAAACCCAATTATGAATAAAGAGTACTTGAAATAACAGATGTACTTTTCTAAAATGAAGTAGAATAAATTAAATATCACTTGTTTATTTGTCTACACTTTTTTATTTAATTAAGTGAAGTAGAATAAAATAAATATCCCTTATTTATTTGTCTACACTTTTTTTTATTTAAGTGAAGTAGAATAAAATAAATATCACTTATTTATTTGTCTACAGTATTTTTTTTTATTTAACGTAGTATTCACCCGTATTCAAAGTACGAAACGGCTACTTGGAGGTCACCATTTCAACGCCTTATGATTCTGTGCCATTACAAAAGATTTGCCCTTAGTCTTTCAACCGTTCTGGAACACATCATGTATCAACTATCCCACCTTCCGCATCGATCGTTTAGCAGCGAATTCGCGTGCGCTTTGCTTGTGTCACGGGTTATTTTCGCGTCTTTCGAGTCGTTCCCGACGGGACGGTGCACGGGTGACGCGCGGTCGCCACTCCTGCCGCCGTATCTTCATTTCCGAGATAGCAGCCGCAGAAATCCCCGCCCCCTTCCTCCGGCGCCGCTCCCTAGGGCTTCTGCGCCGCCAGATGCGTTGCCAACACTCCCGCGTCTCGGTACTGCGAAACCTCTCGTCAAGACCACCTCTTTTTGAGACCTCTCTTCCGCTGGCACTACCAAAATCGGTTACCACAAAACCACATATACCACCATTTAGAACTATTTAATTGCTAATTAGTTACGCAAATTTAGCAATTAAATCGCTCTACAAGATGGCATATTTGGTTTTGTGGTAACTAATTGTGGTAGATCCAGCGGAATCTTCCGCTTGCTCACCATTCGTTACGCAAAAATTTGAAGAGCAAAAAGATTAATTTTTGCGTAATTAATTAGCAATTAAATAGTTCTAAATGGTGGTATATGTGGTTTTGTGGTATCCGATTTTGGTAGTGCCAGCGGAAGAGAGGGCTTTTTGAGACCAGTATTCTTTGAAACGGAATAATTATTCCATAAGGCCGATGTATGATTACTAGACATCGGATGTCCAGGGAAATGCCAATTTTATTCTAGCGAACGTATTTAAAGGCTGATAATAGATGTACACGAATCATGACAAATGATGACACATGACGAAGTTTTATTATGCTTATTTTTGCTTTTTTGGTATAAATGCCTTTTTTTGCATAAATGCCTTTTTTAGGAGTTTTTTGCCTTTTATGTATTATTTTTATATATAATGCAAAGATATCTGAAAATTAGTCATGGTCTAACGTGACCATTGATGACGAAATCTTCAATTTACGTCTTGGTATTTTAAAATACAAGTGAATTCCTAAAAGTATACCAACTGATTTTTCTCCATTTCCCTATTTCACAAATACCAGCCATGTTCTGAGAACATGGTCGATACTCCGAGGGCACCGACATTTTAAGTGGAAATAAATATAAATTCCCAGAAGGTTTCAGTGTTGCTAGTGTTGATCTTCTAAAATATATGCCAGTCGCATCATTAGATGCTGAGAGATCCTTCTCCGCATTCAAACTGATTTTGTCTCCCAATCGACGCAAGTCTGAAATTGTGATCCTTGAAAAGTTACCGGTAATATGCAAATATTACTGGTTAATGCAAACTATTAGGAATAAAATGTAGAAGAGTTGTAAAGATGTAAATCTAGTTTTACATTAAAATGTACGAACTTGCTTTGTGCATTTGTTTACAAAATAATATAGACAAAAATTACAAACAATTTTTTATTTTATTGTGAATATAACTGATGACAGTGCCTTTTTTCTCCTTATTCTTGAATTTTTCAGTGCCTTTTTAAGCGCCTGAAGGACGATTTTTTAGTGCCTAAACATCCGATGTCTAATGATTACTCTCTTAATGACGACCACCTCCCTTCCCGACCAACGACCACGGAGTTTTGTCGTAATGTAACATCGCTTTCTACTAGAGGCTAGGCGCTTCAGATAAGCAACAGCAATCGGGCGCGTGAGATTTCAAGATAACTACGAAGGGGAGACCTTCAAACAAATGTAGAGAAACTATCGCGTTAATAAATTGAAAGATAATTTCACAGTAGTAGAATAATGCCCCTGGATTACGAATTCAGAAGACCACCTTAATGTCAATAAGGGATTATCTGAAGAAGGACAATTCTTAATGTATATTGTACTATTCTTTTTGTAATCATTAATTAATAAATACAGTTCACCAAAATAATTGAATGATGAAATACAATAAAGCTTGCATTTGAAACGAGAATAGTATAACGATGCCTATCGTAGTTGTCGCAGCAGCACAGGTGAGTGCAGTTTAAAGGCCCATTCACAATGCAAACATAAGCATAAGCATGGCGTTAACATAAAAGCTAGGACTACGTCTACAAGTGGACTCATTCACAATGAGTTCGCATAAGCATAACACGTAAGACGTTAACTTAAGAGCTTGCAAGCTTCAAGCTTCTGTGCTATGCTTATGTCAGACATAAGGAATGAGCCAATCACAGTTCGTTAACTCAAAATCGAGTATCGAAGTCGATCGTGTCGATTCGTGTGCTGCGTCTCATAGCCAATAGAAACTCTTATCTTGCCTGTGTTTATGTTCGACATTGTGAATACGCCAACTCTTCGCTTGTGTTAATGTCTATGTCTATGTGTTATGCTTATGTTTGTGATTGCATTGTGAATGGGCCTTAATAGTGCGATGATCCCACCATATATAAGAAGACCAATTTTAAAGTATTAATCACGTGTTCGGCTTAAAGAGATTTCGCTATTTCAAAATAAACTATTATGAAAGGTTGTGGAATATATTAAATCGGGAGGACACTTAATGTGTCTTTACGAGTTAGGCATTGCACTTTTCAGAATAATTTAAAGACGCGATCTTCTAGCGACTTTTTATTACACGGGACGAATATTTTCCTATCCATTCTTGCCAAAAACTCTCGTTTTTACCTACCTTCATAATTCGGTTTAAAGTAGTGTATGTGTTAGAGTAGGGATCCCAGAGCACAAAAAACGTGCAGTTTCCACTACTCCTCTTAGTTCATCACACTTTAACTGTTTTTTACGCTAAATAAATAAATGATTAAATAAGTAACTAAAAAAATAGAGTTGAGATTTCTAGTATTCTCTTAGCGATGGAGCATGAATACGATTTTGTTAGTACAAAATTCGGGTATATTTTGTTGTTCCCTTGCAAAGTGGAGGTGCTGACTACTCATGGGGAAGTTCACTGGCGGACATGCCAACATAGGATTTTTCTCACTCGCTGGGGCAGGAAAATTAACTGAATGTTCTTTAGAAGTAGAAACCACTGTAAAATACAGTATTTTTTTATTTAATATTTATTTATTTGCGTCAAAAAACAGTTAAAAACTGCGTATGACGGGCTATGGGGAAAAGTGAATTGTGTGCACATTTTCAAAATTCTGTGATCCCTACACTAAGTCATATACTACTTAAATTTTGAATTTTTGAAAGGGAGAAAAAAAAACAAAAACCCATGTAATAAAATCTATTTTCAAGGATAAACAAGCAATAAATTTTGAATTTTGAAAGGGAGAAAAAAAACAAAACTCCCATGTAAAAAATCTATTTTCAAGGGTAAATAAGCAATAAATTTTGAATTTTGAAAGGGAGAAAAAAACAACAAAAAAACTCCCATGTAATAAAATCTATTTTCAAAGATAAATAAGCAATAAATTTTGGCTCTTATTACTTCCTGCCGCGACAACATGGAAACGATAATTTGAATAATTGTATTTCCCACTGAATTCTAGAAGACGTGCACAGAAAATGAAGTTACATTTATGTCCAGAAGCAAAACAAGGGGCCATCTCAGCATTTGCTCAATGGATCAGGGAAACTGGACGAAAAACCTGATCGAGATGGGGGTCATTGACCCGGAAGCTGTGTTACAATAGTTGTTACAAGTTGTTTATACTCATTTATACAGTCCAAATGGTAATTAATGCATTATGTATCATTGTTAAAATTAATGTTACTTTTCTTGTGATGCTCAGTATAGTCTCTAATTGTATAGAAACAGTTATGCAGCAGAAACGATTTCACTTGGGATTTAAACTTTTCTATTGAATTTAATCGTTTAATGTCATCTGGCAAAGTGTTGTAAAATAATGTACATGTATTGTATGTGAATTTTTTGTAATGAGCTGTTGATACTGTCACCTGATGAATATGATTTCTACGTCGAGTGTTATAGTAATAGACTTCGGCATTTTCTGAAAATATATTCCCGCCCTTAAGCAAGTCATTTTTTACAAAAACCACTGATTCGTAAATAAAAAGACACGGTAATGGTAGAATTCCTAGATTAATGAAGATAGGCTTACAAGAATCACGTGGGTGGGATTTGGTTATTATTCGTACAATTCGTTTTTGTAATCTAAAGGTCTGGGAGCTATAAGATGTATTTCCCCAGAATATTATGCCATATCTCAGGCGGGAATGAACATTCGCGAAGTATACACAACGAGCAGTATGAAGGCTGACTGAATTTGCAAGAATTCTGAACGCGTAGCATAATGAACTTAATTTTGTGTTCAATTCATTTAAATGGACGTTCCATTTAAGGTTTGACTGAATTGAGAGACCTAAAAATTTTGTTGCATTAACATGAGTCAATGGTACACTCTTCATTTTCAATGGAGCACAGAATTGTTTATTTGAAATGGAAAACTGCATTAAAACCGTTTTCTTTTCGTTTACTATTAATTTGTTATTTCGGAACCAATTTGAAACATCTGATATTGTACTATTTACGGTTTCTTTATTGCAAAGGATGTTCGTATCATCCGCAAAGAGAACCGTTCTTCCGTTTCGAATCGTCGAGGGCATATCGTTTACGTAAAGTAGGAACAGAATAGGGCCTAAAATCGATCCTTGAGGAACTCCACATGCAACGGGCAAAGAGTCGGAAAGGTGCGTACGTAATGTTCCATCATTCCAGTAAGGTATTTCAACTTTCTGAGATCGTTGTTTAAGGTACGAACATAACCAATCTAGAGCAATACCACGGATTCCATATGAAGGTAATTTTGAAAGTAAAATGTCATGATCAATGATGTCAAAAGCTTTTGAGAGATCTAAAAATAATCCAATAGGTGCCTCGTTTTGATCTAATGATGAGGCGACATCTTTAAGAAAAGAAAATATAGCTGTTTCCGTTGATTTTGATTTTCTAAATCCATGTTGGCAATCTGAAAGCGCGTCGTGTTTAGTGAGAAAGGTTTCCATTCGTACGTAAAAAAGTCTCTCTAATATTTTTGAAAAAACTGATAGAAGAGAGATGGGCCGATAATTTTGAATTTAATTTTTGTTGCCTTTTTTGAAGAGCGGCTTAATTTTAGCTGTTTTGAAAATATCTGGAAAACGTTCCAGTGCATAAAGATGCATTAAATATGTGAGTTAACGGGTGTATAATGGCATACGCACAAGTCTTTAACAAAGAATCTGGGAATTCATCTAAACCGGACGAATATTTATTTTTTAGTTTACCGATTATTTTGAGAACTTCATAGGAAGAAGTTTCGGAAACGAACATTGTGTCTAAAATTTTGGGTGCACTGTCTGTTTTTGAATTTTGTGCCTGAAGACCCTTAGTGAGATCGGCAGCAATTCTCGAAAAGTATTGGTTAAAGAGACTAGCCACTGTTGCCGGATCGTTGACATTTATATCGTTATATTTTAAAACAACATTCTCTACGGGTTTTCTAGTTGATTTGGTAGTATTTTTTATTATATTCCACATTGATTTTGTTTTATTATTTGAGTTCAAAATATCCTGATCGTTTTTCATGATTTTTGCCTGCCTTATGACTTTTCGTAACAATGTTTTGTATTTTTTAAAGTAGATAAGGAAATCTTGAGATACGTCATGACGTTTAGAAATGAAAGAAAGAATTCGCTTGTTTTTACAAGATGTCCTAATCCCTTGTGTTATCCAAGAATTGAAGAGGAAAGCAAGTGTTAAAATGATTTGAAAGAGTTGAAAAAAAAGAATTATATTTCTCGTTTGTATCAACAGTATTATAAACCGCTTCCCATGACTCCTGCATCAAGTAGTCTATGAATAATTTAATTTTACTTTTAGTAAACAATCTAGTCATACGTGTATTATTTATTGTGCCAGTGATCGCATTTCTTATAATGGTAAGAATTTGTGCATCGTGGTCACTGTATCCTAAATCTTTTGTTTCAACTTCATATCGAGTAGTAGTTTTGTTAATTATAATTTGATCAATTGCCTTCATCGAATTTTATGTGATCCGTGTAGGTACATTAATTGTAATGTCTAAATTGAAGGAATTAATTAAATTGAGAAACTTTTCTTTCTCGCAAGATTCAACCAGAAAATCAATGTTAAAATCTCCGCATACAACAATGGATTCAAAAGAGCGATTGCTGACTTTGTTAAGTGTTATCTCCAGGTTTTCTAAGAACAAAATATAATCTGCAGTTCTCTTTGTTGGAGGTCTGTAAATGCAAAGTATTATCACTTTTAGTGAAGTAAGATGTACAACAGAAATTTCGAAAATATTTTCAATGGAATACACATTTAATTCTGCCAAAGGGATAGAATCAATATTATTTCTAACGTAAATACAAGAACCACCATACGTAGGACCTTTATGCGATTCTCTCTCTCTACAATAAAAGCCTGCGAGGTAAAAGTTTGGAATTTGGAAAATGCTAAGTTCATTAGGAGATAACCAATGTTCGGTAAAGCAAAGAACGTCCGTTTGATTTAGATCGCTCTGTAGAGCTGCCTCGATAAACTCAGTTTTATTTGAAAGGGACTGAACATTATGGTGAAGAATGTTTATTTTTTGCAAGTACCTACACGAATGTTTTTCTGCTGCATCTGACTGTAGCTGCTATATATTTACTCCATTTTTACCTCGAGTGCGTGGTCGAAGGTTGTAGTGTGTCCGGGCAGTGACAGGTTGTGAGGAAGATGGGGCATCAGATGAAGACGAATTGGTAGTGGGAATGGGAGAAACGGGAGTAGGTTCAGAGGAAGAGGCAACAGGGTTCGAAATAAGGGTGGGGGGTGGAGAACGTATGGAAGGCGAAAGGGACGGATTTTTGGCAGGAGACTGCGTAGGACTGGAGTTGATGATGTATTGTGCAAGTTTGTTACCGACTGCATGTTTTCCAGCAAGGTTCATGTGAAGACCATGCCGGGTGAAGTGTTTTGCTGAGAGGAAATTCATTTCAAAAAGTGTGACATTTGTTTCTCGGTTGATTGATTGATTGATGTCTCTTTCGGCTGATTGATTGAGATCGATTTGATTGATTTCCGGGCGCGTCAACTACTGTGGTCATTAGTCCCGTTAGTGTAGTGCATGTTTTTTCGGGAGATGACGGTGATCTTCCCCCGCTGGATGGCGAGATCCGGCGCCGACCTACCGTCGGCTAGTGGGGTTTCCCCCAACAATGTATCTCCCACCAGCGGGGCACCGCCCCAGCCGGGACAAGCTCTAAGCTCCCGACCGGTCTCCCGGAGGTAGTATAGTGCATGTTAGTGTAAGTGTGTGTGTGTGTGTAAGGGGAGAGGATAGGACAAGGAAGAGGAAGGACTGATCGCGCGCGGTCCGTGGCCCGTTCGGTAGGGTACTGCTCCGGCATTCGCCTGGTGTAGATCGGAGAAACCACGGAAAACTACCAATCAGAGCAGCCGGCCGCCAGAATCCTCCTCCAGGCAGCGACTGAATTCGACGTAGCTGAAAAGCTAGTGTCGAAAATCCTGCCGCCGTCAGGACTCGAACCTAGGACCTCCCGGTCAGGGGCGCTGCAGTGACATCAGTTGATGCCCTGCTCCCTATCCCACGCACTCGGCAGAACGTGACTACAGGTAGGGTTGGGCAGTACTTTTTATTAATTTATTTATTGATTTTATTTTTATTATTATTTTATTTATTTTTTGTTATTTAAGGTAGCATCAACATCTAGGTCATTAGTGACCACTACTGGAGTCAGCGTTATGGTAACTGTGAAGATGAAACGAAATGGTGGTGATAAGGGGTGAGAGGACGAACACAAGTACAACCATGCTCGAGGCGGGACTCGAACCCGCGACCTTTCGGTCCGAGATCACAAAGACACTACTGCCTTAGCAATCTCGGCCATCGGGCTGTTTGTGCAGAATATGAATACTTGCATTTGAAATACATTGTGTATTTGAAATACTGTATTTTTTAGTTTGGGAGAGGACAAGTATTTGGGACATATATTGAAATAGATCAAATAAGTGTATTTAAAAAAGGAACACTTATACTTTAACAAAAATAAAATTTGTAGATCGTATTTTTGCTCTCATTCCAAATTCCGTCGAACATTTAACCCTGATATGTCTGAAGTTTTTGTTTACTTTTGTTGTTTTCTGGGTTTAATTACATTAAGAATACACAGTAGAATACATAGAACTGTCAATTAGTAATTTATTGTAATTGAAAATTACAACAAAAATTAAAACAATTAAATTTCCAATTTAGTCAATAGAATTGTATTTATTGTATTTTATTATATCAATTATTTGAAATAAGATCGAATTTAGCCAATCAACACCTAATATATTTTGAGTACGTATTTAAATACTTATTTTAAAAGTATTTTGGTGAAGTATTTAAATACTAAAAATAATTTTGACCCACTCTAACTACAGGAGATACGCACAAAATGTTTAAATAATTAAAAACTTTTTTTCAAATAAATCTTCTTCTTAATTTGTGAAGCAAACTCGCAAAATAATATCGAACGTGAAAGATGAGCTTTATTATTAGTACTTGTATATTGAGGAATTTTAAACAAATGTCTGAAACCTGGAATAGAAACAAGATTAGCTTCACGAGCTACAAAAAGTCTCCCGCTATTCATCAATGAAATCTCGGTTTCAGGCAAAGTGTCGCTCACCGCGTTAGGGTCCAAATCTCTACTTATTGTTTTATCTCATTTGCCTTGGAGATGCGTGTGGCACCAGCAAAATCAAAGTAGTTAGGTGTCACCGAACTGAGGACATAAAATATTCTTACTTACTTACTTATTATCTTACCAGATCTGATCGTATGTAGTAAAAGTTCAACAAAAGCGAACAAAAGAGCTAAAATAATTAAGCTTTTCTCTGTGAACTGGCTGCTCCAGGTGGTAACTGGTATTCGCTTGAGGCAAAATGTTTCTGTTGCAATAAAACACATTGTTGTAAAACGTAAAACAAACGAGACGATTTTTCAATTATATATAATTTACGAATGGTTTTGTTAGTTGTTATACAGAATGTCTGGGGAGAAAACGTCGAAACTTGAAAAATAAGCTCTGAAGACAGTTTTAAGCATACTTTGTTTAATGATAAATAAAATTAACCCTAAAAAACTAACCAGTCGAATTGTGTAAATTGGGTGCTTTTTTATTTCTGGATTAATTTTTCTTTCTGAGAGAAATGAGATGCAAAGGTAGCCAAGCGTTTTGCTTTTAAGGTGAATTACATTTTTTGAAACATTTCTTTCATATGAAGAACAGAAATAGACTTATAATAATAATAATAATAATAATAATTATTATATAGTATTTGTACAATCCACAAGTACAAAACTTCGTATTATAATTATCTGAACTTAAAAAAAGAAACAACTAGCCTGGCGAACAAAAAATTAAGTATTTAGAAAACGAAATATGCTGTGACTACCCAGGGTCAGTCATGGAAATAAAGTCAATAATTCCGAGACCTGTTCAGGTGGCTTAGGGAATCAACCGATGTCACTCCAGTACCTCAGACCGGGAGGTGCTAGATTCGAGTTCCGACGGTGGCAGGATTTTCGACATTAGCTTGACCGATAGTTCTAACCGCTGTCTGGAGGACAATTCTAGCGGTCGGGTCCTCTGTTCGGTAGTTTTCAGTGTTTTTTTCGATCTTCACCAGGCGAATGCCGGAGCAGTACCTTAACAAACAGCAACGGACAAAGCGCGAGATTTTGTTTCCTCATCGCATTGGATCCCCGCTGGATCTCACCATCCAGCAAGGAAAGAACACCGCCACCTCCCGTGATAAAAACGTGCACTACACTTACAAGACTAATGACCGCAGCAGTTGAAGCGCCCAGAAACAACATTCAGTCAATAATTTATTGAAAATAAACAGGAAGATGAATTGCAAGTTTGCTCCACTAGAAGTAACAGTCTAATTGTTTACAGGAAGTTTCAAGGAAGAAGAGAACCGGCAGCCTACTGTTTTCTCCTCATTGCTTTGATTTCGCTTTCCAGACACCATCAATTCCATCCTTTGGAACTTTCACAATGCGATCCCACTCGCATGGGAATTGGGAGAGAGGAGAGAATGATGCGGGTTACTCTTACGTCTACCGCCACCATTGCATCGGCCCAGCTAGTTTCTATAACCGAGGCGATTGTGGTGTAACACTTGAAAGTAAAAAATGAAAACAAAATAACGCCAAGGAAAAGATTAAATATAAAAAATAAGTTCAAAGAAAAGGCTCAGGAGATCGAATGAGCCGTTCCCACAACACACAGGAGGAATAATTTGTCAATATAAACACAGCTTTCTGGAATTGAAGTCTCTTAAAAATTGTGTTCAAGTCTGCTTCTCAACCTCTTTTCTGGCTACAGATTTTAATTTCAAATTACTAATCTTTTTCACACAATAAGGGCATGCAAACAAAATTAATTCCATACGAAAAATAAACATGAAATCTTGCATTTATAAGCCTCCATTTTAGGTTAAAGAACACTGGTTCACTTCTTTTAAAACTGTACATGTTTTTAAACTGTAATCTGGAATATTATTTATTACAAATACTTGGCAAAAACTCGGTAAGAAAGTGGTCTGAAGAAACAGAAAACATGATTTTCACATTAAAAGTGCGCAAGTGTACCTTATTAATGTTCAAGTATCTCCACGATTGGGATGCACTTCCGGTTGCGACTTAGATTTTTTAATTCTAGTTTCTTTTATAATAAGATCCCATAGAAAAAAACTTATAATTGTAATATGCATCGACAAAATTAACGCCAAATTGTTTAATTGTGAACTCGTTATTAGTATGAACTCCAATCATTTTCATCCAAAAGATATCATTTGTTTAAATTTCCATTCATTATTTACAGAAATACAGGCTTGGAGTCTGAAAAGGTTTCCTTCTAGCGAGGGAATTGATGCAAAATGCACAATTTTCTTAATATTTCTGTATGCTTCGTTTTGTTTTGAATTAAATTAATAATTATGTTACGTTCTAAATTGAAAATAATATTAAAATACATACTGAAAATAAAATTAAGTAACATTTTATACAACGTTAGTATCAGGAGAAGTGCAGGATTAATTTCGATTGACCTTACCGTGAAGTTAATTATTATGTTTACCTTTATGAGTTTTATATTAGTAAAATTCCTCTAATTTCACGTGCGCATTAGCTCTTTGAGTATTAATTTTCACTACAAATGACAAATATGTTCCAACTTGGCCCATTCGAATTAATCACAAGGTTTTAAAACCGAATCATATGTCAATTTCGTCATAATCTATAGAAGTAACACTATTTTCCTAACTTCCTGCTTTTATGCAACGTCGAAATGAAACATTGCCTTATTTCATTTTCATACGCACTTTGGAGAATAAATTTCGTTTCCGCTCTTGCTAACGCACGACTATACCAGTAAGTCTATTATACGGGTTCAAATACGCACGTGCCCTGTGTTTGTTTCGTGAGACTAATTCACTGTTCCAATAATCAATTAGTTCAGCTGCGGGCGTAAGTTATGATTTCCCTGATTTCATTTCTTCCATTTTGTTTCCGCCTGCCTTGCCTGAAAACTCCAAACTACAGGAAAATGCATTAAATATTTGAATATATAATAAGTATATAATACACAGTGTTGCCATCCTCATGGAAGAAAATTATGGCATTGTGGAAAGAAAATTGCCTCTAGGTATTAGGTTTTAATCAACGCTACCTGCACAGCTATATTTAGCTAGCGTGGTTTTAATTCCCGCCCTATTCACTAAGATCGCAAACACGTTTTTTATAAATTTCTTAGAGTCTCCTGGCCGGATCCGAAAACACATTGGTGGAAGGGAAGTGTGTGACTGACGTACGAACGAACCGACACACGAACACTCCTAGTTATTATTCAATAAATGTAACAAGAATATAAAATGTATTAAATATAAATGTCGCTCCTTTTAAAGTATCTTCATTTAAAAAAATTAAAATACATCTTTCTAAAGGATGCATCATAAAAACGTATGTCAATCCGGGAGCACGGAAGTTTTGTGAATGAGCCACAGATAAACTGAAGACATTTTGTAGACAATTTTTATGTTATATTGCCAGTGTCTGAGGGAAAAGACATTCAATCTAAACCACAAAACACAATTTAAAAAATACCAAATAGCTGAACATTAGCGCTTTTTAAAATATGAGTACTTTATTTACTACTTTTATCATATAATTTCTTAATTGAAATAATACATAATACTTTATTGAGCAAAAGTTAAACAAAAATATTTCAGTATGAGTAACAATATCTTCAGTTTTATGTGTTGTCAGATGTAATGTAATAAAAATATTTCTAAACTTCTTGTGTACTTTATTTAACTTATTTTTAACGAAATCATTCTGTAAAACAATTCAAGGATATAAATGTTATACTCGCATATTCTATCTTAGCTTATTTAAATAGGACTTTACAGCAGATAAGGAAAAACCGCTGGAACCCGTAAATCTCCCGAGAAAGCTCCAATAAGGTTGGACGGCTACTGGAGAATGACTTGTTGCGCATCGGAAAACCCGACATTTCAAATATTCCTTGTTTTGATTGATCCCAACTGCTAGTTGACGTCACTTCCCTTTTTTGATTTCTCATTAGGGAGTTTGCAACATCTTGCTTTTATGGACATTAAAATCTTGTACTGGAAATTCCGTTGGTTCATAAATCATTAATGGGTGTAGTAGTTCATTTCAGAGGAGTTCCAGCAGAATCATAAAATTACATTTTATTATCATCGTCGAAGAAGCTGATCTCACATTCGTGTTATCGCTAAAGAGGTCGAGCTATTTAGGGTGGATTTTAGAGGTGGGTAGTAGGGGTGGTTTTCCGGGATATGAAGATAGCAAAGATGATAGTGCTTAAATGAAACAGTGGAGGGGGGTCTAGGTCCCAATTTTGGATTTTGTACAGGGAGAAGGGTGTCCACGATTCAGGGAGGCATCGATGAATTGAGGAGCAAGACGCAAGAGGAATCGATGAATTGAGGAGCGAAACAGATATAAACTTCGCTTACACGGCACAGCATGGAAAATTCATAACAATGCTCTTGGGAATGATTCCTTTTCCGATGTTCTTGATAAGACTTAAAAGTGTGGAAAAGTATGAGGCAACGAGACGAGTAAATTTGTTCCTGGAAGGCACAAATTATTACTTTTCTGTGAGGGGACATCAAGCTCTGTAGAGGGGGACCCGATCCCCCTATCCCCCTTCCGTTAATTCGCTTCCAGGAGATGCGTAGCGGACCAGCGAGAGTAAATAAAAAACTACTTTAAACATTTCGCGTGCAGATTACACATACATAAATTGTTAAAAATAAACAAAATTGAATTTTAAAAATACCGGTCACATATTAATCCTTCATTTAAAAGACTGAAATGCAACATGAAGTCGCTCAGATTAACAGTGAGCATGAAGGACTTAAATAGGATACCGTATAATGTGTAAACAAATTATACATTGCATTCAGTATTACGATCGTCGAAGAACTAAACACACTTTCAAGATTCGAGTGAGCTTACAAAAAGCTAATTTATCTATCTCGTCTCTCAAGCTCCGGGAGGTCCTAGGTTCGAGTCCAGACGGCGGCAGGATTTTCGACACTAGCTTTTCAGCTAGGTCGAATTCAGTTGCTGTCTGGAGGAGAATTCTAGCGGCCGGCTGCTCTGATCGGTAGTTTTTCGTGGTTTCTCCGATCAACACCAGGCGAATGCCGAGGCAGTACCCTAACAAACGGGTCACGGACCGCGCGCGATCTGTTCTTCCCCTTCCTTGTCCTATCCTCTCCTCTTACACACACACTTACACTAACATGCACTACAGTACCACATATTCCGGGAGATCGGTCGGGAGCTTAGAGCTTGTCCCGGCTGGAGCGGTGCCCCGCTGGTAGGAGAGTTCTGGTTAGAGGGAAACCCCACTAGCCGATGGTAGGTCGGCGCCGGATCTCGCCATCCAGGGGGGGAAGGTGACCGCCATCTCCCGCGAAAAAAACATGCACTATACTAACGGGACCAATGACCAAAGCAGTTGACACGCCCGGAAACATGAAAAATCAATCAATCAATCAATCAATCAAGCTCCGGGAATGTTACGAAAGTGTTGCTAGTGAGTATGGCAAACAAATAGTCACAGACATTTTATAGTCACTTAAAACTTGCGAAAGGAAACCACTTACTACTCAGGAAGACAACTCTCAAAAATTAAAATACTAAATAATAATATTTTAGTCAGTTTTACTCTGGATGTTCTTGTTTTTGCAAATTTATTATTTTGTATTCTACACTTATTCGCCATTTTTTTTCATACGACAAGATTCCATGTATTTTCAAAGAGCTGAACAAAGGTTTTACTGTAATTTACATTCTCCAACAAACGTGCTACTAACAATGAAAACGAATCGCCGCATCAAAGGAAGGTCAACAGTACGAGGAAAAGTGAAATGACATTGGCGAAGGCGGCTCGCCCTCATTCCAGTTCGATGACTGCTCTTCAATCCCACAATCAGTTCCAGAGTTTTTTCTCGAGTTTTGTCATTGTGCCCTGCCTTACTGAACCTGATGCCCGTCCAAAAGATAATCGATCTCTCTTTATTCAGATACAAATTTACATATTGTTTCTTACTTCAACTTCATTTCTATTGCCGACATTTTACTTAACCTTGTAGTACTCACTTTCACGTAATGTAATTTTCTATTCTTTAATTTATTTTCCTTTTATCCTGTCTCTCATATATGTCAAATTCTCTTTCCAAATCACGCAGTAATGAACACTGATTCTTTTATATTTCATTTTTGTTTGACTTCCGGACTCAAGACTATTTTTTTTCATCTCAAAATTATTCCCCGCATTTCACGCAATTTATTTCTCTCTTCTGCCTTCTTCTCGATTATGGATCTTCAGTTTTTCCCCCATTTACACTTTCTCCTTTTCTGAACCCTTCATGCAACTTCTACTACTACTACTCAAAACATCTTCAAAAACAAGTATTTCAAGAAAGTTGTCTCCTTTTCTAAATTCTTCCAAAATGATCAAATTATTTTTATTCAATTCGTATTATAATTTCTCAACTAATTCTTATTTTATTTGATTATTTCCGCTTTGTTTTTGTACCTACACCTTTTGTCCAATTTCCTTATTTATTACATCAACTCGTGTGAAATGAAATTTGTATATGGTATATTTATGAAAAATAAAAATTGAATTGTATCTCCTTTTAAATCAATTTCAAATGCAAAGTTTCCATATAAAGTTCTCTCGACATTCATATTTCAATTACCATCGCATATTGCTGAAATTATGTAGTAGTTTCAAATTGTCTTTAGATATCTTTAAGATTCCCAGAAAATATCTTGATAGATTGCGGGATCATATTTTTTTATCACGGAAGAGATATTCATATTTCCCTCATTAATGTTAAACCACTGAATGAGCAAAAATATATCCTTGCCTTTGCAGTTTGAAGCAGTCACAAACTACGAAATTCTTGAATATTCATATATTTTGTTTGACACGCTATGGAGTACTTAATTAACAGGCGTACAAAAGTATTCGAAGAAATTTCATTGATGAAGTACTGACGTTACTGAGAAGTGTTCGTAACATTACTAGGAGACTTCTTTAACTTTAAGTGTTATGAAATTTTAGTTGAACTGAAACTCCTTTTTATCTTTAAAAAGTAACATTATCACTAACACTAGGCTAACATTAACCTACGGCGCTTTTTCATTGTTTTGATAATTTGCGTATAAGGAAGGAAAACGGCAGTGCCTTTTTCTTAAACCAAAAGAAATCCTTACCGAAGGCCTTTCCGTTTTCAACTAAGTTCTTGAAAGAGTTCTCTGTCTCAAGTACCAGCCTTATGGTTGAGTTCATCTTACAAAGAACGCATTGCCAAGATTATGGTTTGAGAAAAACTCATCTAAAAGATTGAAATACTTTTATTTAATTGTACTTTGGATGCAATTTGGATGCAAATCCTTTTGATGGTCTCTTTGAGAAAATACCTATTAAAACATTCTTGACATACAAGGTTATTTCAACATAATTATTTTTAAAATTTCTTTTATTTCACAAAATATTACGCGTATACTACCCATATTTTGAAAATGTTGGGCGTTATCTTATTTAAAGATCTAATTTTTAAGAATATATTTCACTAAGAAAAACATCTCTGCCTTCAATATCGTAGTAGTAGGAAGAGGACACCCCCTCCAAAAAAAATCTTTCGCCATTTTCCCAAAATTTAGATAATTTAAGAAAAATCTAACCTACGCAGATTCTGTTAGTGGACGTGGCTCCTTTTGGAAAAAATTGATAACTTCTAGAAAATTGTAAAAATGTCGTGCGGCTTCATGTAAAGTATCTCCTCCAAAAAAGAAGCAAATTCAAGGGAAGGGATCAGGCAGATCGATTGGGCATTATCAATTTTGGCGAACTTCCTGCGTACGGCCTAGCAACTTACGTTGGTCATATCCTGACGGACAGACAAAAACGGATGGATAGGCTGACGGTGGGAAAGACAGACGAACTGAAACACGAACAGACGGACTGACGTTTTGCCGTAAATCAATTTTTCAACATCAAGGACACAAAACGTGGATTCTCACTACAGATTGTGATACTGGAACTAATTTACTACAAATACAAAAAAGAATTATTCACTTTTTCGGTATCAGGAACGTACAATGTGACTTTTTGTGCCGAAAATTGCTGTTTTCCGACGCACCATTTCATAGCTTGCTCTGTGCAACGAAAGTAGCATGCAAGTAAAAAAGACATGTGAATACAAAACACATGGAAAATTCCAGGAGTTTATCTATAACCTATTCGTTCCTGTCCATGTGTGTGGATGATTTAATCATTTTATTTTTGAAAAGAAAATCTCCTCTAATTATTTGTTTATTAACAAACGTATAAACACGCAAACCCAACGCAAAACTCTGTTACAGCTCCCGGAAAGATCACGACCAACAATAAAACCATTGTTGGATTATGTTGGTGGATCCAAAATAAACATCTTTGCGCAATTCTACTACATCAAATCGATTTTTTTGTAGGTTATAGAACTAACATTAGCCGTTCATTTAAATGTATCTTCGGAAAAGGCTACTGCATTTTCGATATCTTTGCAAATTCATTAAAGATGGATCCATAGCATAACAATGAAAACAATGACAATAGAGGAAAAACAAACGTACACACTTCTCGTTCAATACTAGCCCCGAGTCCGATTGCCGTAAGTGATTCATTGTGAGTCACCGGCCTGACGAGCGAAAGAAAAAAACCAAATTTACCGTACACACCCTCCTACTGATATCGAAACCCGGCGCGGAGGTGGCGGTGGAGGCGGTGGCGACGCACGAGCAGCGGATGTGAAAGTGGAGGGAGGGAGCGAGCGGGCTGGAACGCGGGCGCGTGGAGGGGGCGCGCCGAGGTCGGTTCAGAGCCGCGTCCCGCGACAGGCCAGTCTGCACCCGGCGCGCTCGCGACGTAGACGCGCCGCGCATACGCTTCCTCTCCGCGACCGCCTCACGTGGTCACGGCACTCCGGCGTTGAGGTCACTCGGCCGGTCGGAAGACCTCGAGTCGCGCTTGAGCCGACAGGCGAGGCCGACACCCCGCCACCAGTCTCCATCGAGGCCGACGGTCCGTTGTCATCCATCTTCGCCGTCGGGCACCGTCGCCGGCTTTATCGCTGGATTTAATTGGACTTAAATCGTCGCACTTAAATCATCGCACTTAAATCATCGCACTTAAATCATCGCACTTAAATCATCACACTTAAATCATCATACTTAGATCGTCACTCTTAGATCGTCGCACTTAGATCGTCGCACTTAGGTCGTCGCACTTAGATCGTCACACTTAAATCGTCGATCATCGGTACGACCATGCGCGTGTGGACGGCGTGTGTGCTGCTGCTGTCGGCGCTAGGGTGCGCGTCGGCGTGGGCGTTCCCTAGGAGCAGGGCCTACCTTGCGCGCTCGGCCGAGGCACCCGCCCCCGCCACCGCGCCCGCCCACGCCCCCGCCCCCGTCCCCACGCCCGTGATCAACGCCTCCGCCTCCCAGGACCTACTCAACCGCTTCGGCAACGGAAACGACGGCATCTACTTCGCGCAAGGAGAGAGCGATGGCCTTCGACCTCACGCGGTGATCGAACAACAGGTGAGTAGAGCGGAGAGCGGCCTTGAATCGGGTCGCAATTGGCTGCGTTTCAAGTTGCGCTGGCGCGCCCATTAGGCCTACGCAATGCTATTACCATTAATATGGGTCGCGAACAATGGAAGCTTATGCTATTGTTAAGCTTGCTGTGTCATATTACGCCTAAAGACATTATTTTTAAGTGTATACGTTTGTTTTGGGACTTTACACTATGACGGAAAATGTTGCTACCAAAAAAACAATCTTACTGTAAAATAATACTATTTCACTAACTAATCATTTTTCCTCCTCGTGTAAGTAATGTATTCATAAATTACATTTCCTTTGTGTACTCACTGAAATACTCGTATTCATTTAGAAGAGTTTTTAATTTGCATATTCCGAACAAAATTACATTTTTTTTCAATGATTCGACGTACAAGAACAAACCCCAAAAACGTTGTCGAGTAATTTCCAATTTGTATTGGTATGTTTAAAGAAGAAAATGAATAATATATTTTTGTCCATTTTAAATAAATGTACCCTACATTATATGTTTATAAATTTTGTTTCATTATTTAATGTTTTATAAATAACAGTATCATTTGGGTCGTAACTTTACGAAACTGTTGCCAAATTCTTTGTTCATGCAGTATTATTTTTTGTCGTAAGATATTGCAATATTTCATAATTTCTCTCAACATTTTTACTAATTACCAATAATATGGATATCATCATCGTATCTTCAAAAATAGAACAAAAGTATGATAAATACACTATCTTATTATACGATACTAATTTAATTGGATGACAAAAAACTAGCTGGATAATAATGAATCTTCCGGTGATCTGCACGCCAAACTGCTCCTACCGCATTTCCTGTTTCAAATGAGCTAATCTTATTTTAGCAACCGCAGGCAACTTCCTCTCTTATATGCGTATTTTCCTGTTATGTAAACCAACAAGCCTCGCGATTAAAAATGTTTAAAGAGCGATTGTGTGTTTTTCGATTATGTGTGACAATTAAATTCGCGAAAACAGTATTGTTCAGTAAGAAAATAATTTCTCATGTATTTCACCGACTCAAACATAAGATAGGCCTTTTTGATAATCGGAAAAAACCGAAGAAATGTGTTTTCTTATAAATTGAGCGAAACTTTTATCTTCGCTCTGTTTTACACTTCGTTTAGACATAATTAGTTCTATTGGAAGAATACACTTTACAAGCTTTTGTATCATCATGAAATGTCGAGAAGACAAAAATCAAATTTCAAACAAATACATTAAATCAAATAAAAAAATTATTTTATGAACTTTTCAATTTATTTACTTGAATAATTTTCTTATACCGTGATTTATATGCGTTTGATGTAAACTCACATTACGCTACTTATTAGCGAAAACATTCTGATACTACCTGCATGTTTATTCGTCCTTAAACCCAAAATCTTCAAATCTTTACAAAATGATTAGATTCTTTTCTCTAATGAATTCATATTTCTTCGAAAAATTGAAGGATCATTTAAGGGTCATGTTTATTGTAAGCAATTCTCGTCGATATCCAAAATATATAAGTGCCTGAAACGGTTTTCCTTTTTTATTTTTTTACGTCAAAAAAACAGTAAAAACTGCGTATTACGTGCTATGGGGAAAAGTGAATTGTGTGCACATTTTCAAAATTCTGTGATCCCCGCACTAAGTCATACACTACTTGAATTTTGAAAAAAAAGAAGAAAAAAGAAAAAAAGAAGAAAAAGGAAAAAAGAAAAAACCTCCCATGTAATAAAATCTATTTTCAAGGATAAATAAGCAATAAATTTTGGGTTCTTATCCATGTTGTCCTTCGGAATAATACTTCCTGCCGCGACAACATGGAAACGATAACTTTAATAATTTTTGATGACTTTTCGCCGTAACGCAACCACAGGGGCGGTGCATCGACGCAACGCCACGCCCTATTTTTACCCTCCGCACGTTGCAATGATGACGCGCGAGTCATGCTCCCCTGGCGTCACGCCGCCCGGCGTTTTCTCTTCTCACTATCCAGAGAGCTGTTTTGAACGCGAAGGCAGGCGCAGATGCAAGCGACTGTCCTGGGTCGCGGCGTTTTCCTCACCTCCTCGACATACGTCGCGCGCGAACGCGTGGGAACTGCCCACGTGCGCGAGGGGCACCTCCGCGCAGGCGTGCCAACAACGACGCATCAAATACTATAGACATAGTATTTGCCGATCTATAGTATTTGCTTCCGACGAGTCACCGTATTTGCCGGTGTAGAAGACGCCCTCTTTTTTCCTGCGTCAAACACTATAGAGATAGTATTTGCCGATCTATAGTAATTGCTTGCGTCGAGACACCGTATTTGATGGTGTATAAGTTAATAATTAATATAATAAACGGTTAATAATTAATATAGTAAAGGACGCCCTCTTTTTTTCTTCAGTAACTCGTTTGATTGATTGATGGATGTTTCCGGGCACATGAACTGCTTTGGTCATTAGTCCCGTTAGTGTAGTGCATGTTTTTCTCCGGAGATGGCGGTGATCTTCCCCCGCTGGATGGCGAGATCCGTCGCCGACCTACCGTCGGCTTGTAGGGTTTCCCCCTAACCAGGACTCCCCCACCAGCGGGGCACCGCGCCAGCCGGGACAAGCTCTAAGCTCCTGACCAGTCTCCAGGAATATGTGGTAGTGTAGTGCTTGTTAGTGTAAGTGTGTGTGTGTAAGGGGAGAGGATAGGACAAGGAAGAGGAAGGACAGATCGCGCGCGGTCCGTGGCCCGTTTGTTAGGGTACTGCTCCGGCATTCGCCTGGTGTTGATCGGAGAAATCACGGAAAACTACCGATCAGAGCAGCAGGCCGCTGGAATTCTCCTCCAGACAGCAACTGAATTCGACCTAGCTGAAAAGCTTGTGTCGAAAATCCTGCCGCCGTGGGGAGTGGGAACCTAGGACCTCCCGGTCAGAGGCGCTGCAGTGACATCAGTTGATGCACTGAGCCACCGCTCCCGGTTTCAGTAACTCGTAAAAGCCGACCTGGATGGCCGAGGTGACTAAGAGCGAGTAACGTCTCAGCGCTTCGGTCTGAAGGGTCGCGGGTTCGAGTACCGCTTTGGGCATGGTTGTTTGTCCCTTGACTTTGTATGTGTGGTCGCGGAGGGCCTCGCGTTCTGCTAACCCTAAATCAGAGGAACCCGCGAGTGTGTTGATCTAATGTTTGGTCGAATATGCGTCCCGTCAGGACGTAAAAGTTAACCGGCTGTTGGCTGAATAAAAGCCCTAGGGAGAAAAAAACTCGTCTAAAAACAGGATGCGTCTTATACAACGAAGGGGAATTTTGTAACTGTTTGAATGTTTAGTAAATAGCATTACAAAAATAAAATTTGAGTACACTGAAAAACAAGAATTTGTGTTAATACCTAATTAATTATTACATAAACTAAAAGTATTGTAAGAAGAAAGAATGTTGAAAATTTCGTTCTGGCAACGCCGAGGTGTAGAAGATTTATGAAAAGGCACGGTCTTTCCATGCGTACTAGAAAAATATCATAAAGACTTTCGGCGGAATATTAAGAAAAGATCATTGCTTTTCACAGGTAATAATTTCCATTCTTTTCATAAAAATTAAAATCAATTATAAAATTTAATATTAAATAATGAAGTCTTCGAAAGAAGAGGTGCGTCCTATGCCCCGGCTATTATGGTAACTGACACTTTGAACAGGTGCGCACCGCGGCGAGTCGGCCATCTGTTACCCATGCGCCTTGCTAACTTCGTGTGTTAGCAGCTTCGTGTTAGCGGGTGAGCGAAGACTTCTTGGAAACATTCTCTCAAATACGAATCTTCGTAAATGGTTTAAGGTGTATAAATTATGGCCGCAATCAAATTATTTTTTTGTTCATTTACGGGTTGATTTCCAAGAACAAATATTCTCTGTTGAATATTAATATTAATTTATTACGTAGTATTTAGTCAAATAACTAGTTTCATTTGTATTGTTGTGTGTGGATTATGAGAAACGATGTTAAGAAGTGTTTAATCCGTGAAAACTAATAGATTTCTTTTTTTGAAAAAAAAATTGCATACAAAAAATCGCAATTCATGGTTATTATTATTAATAATTATTATTTTATTTGTACAGACAGTTGTAACAAATATTATTATTATTTGTACAATCAACAATATGTTGGCTGATGTCACTGCAGCGCCTCTGACCGGGAGGTCCTAGGTTAGAGTCCCGATGGCGGCAGGATTTTCGACACTAGCTTTTCAGCTAGGTCGAATTCAGTCGCTGTCTGGAGGAGAATTCTAGTTGCCGGCTGCTCTGATCGGTAGTTTTCCGTGTTTTCTTTATCAACACCAGGCGAATGCCGGAGCAGTACCCTAACAAACGGGCCACGGACCGCGCGCGATCTGTCCTTCCTCTTCCTTGTCCTATTCTCTCCCCTTATGCATACACACTTACACTAACATGCACTACACTACTACATATTCCGGGAGGCCGTCGGGTGCTTAGAGCTTGTCCCGGCTGGAGCGGTGCCCCGCTGGTGGGAGAATCATGGTAAGGGGGAAACCCCACTAGCCGACGGTAGGTCGGCGCCGGATCTCGCTATCCAGCGGGGAAAGATCACCGCGCATATCCCGAGAAAAAACATGCACTACACTAACGGGACTAATGACCAAAGCAGTTGACGTGCCCGGAAACACGAAAAAATCAAATCAAACAATATGTTGGCGAAATACAAACGTTCTTTAAAGAGATTCATTAATACAGTTCAGAAAACTCTCTTTTGAACGATTATCCCATACATGCAAGAACCTTTAGACATCTTTATTATAAGTGAAGTCGTAGGCTTCCGCGGCCAGAGTCATCAAAATGATCTTGGCTGTCCGGGTGACGCCACGTCGAAGATGATCGAAACGTCGGCAACACAGCCTTTGACGCGGCGTCACCCGGACAGCCAAGATCATTATCATCTTTATTATAAAATTGTACTATTTTCAAGAATTAATTAATTTTGTATTGTTTAAGCATCGAAAAACTTGAAATATTACAATAAAACGCATGTATTTCCCCTGCAACAAGTCTCATGTTTTATGTAGTTTGAAACCAGAACCTGTATGGTGCAGCCGTGAGAACATTCTACAATCATCCTTCCAGACCAGTATTAAACTCGTGTAATAACCTCCTTTGGCTATATTGGTTGGTGCTACCTCCTTCAATTTCATTTTCGGACAGGTTTTACTGTTTTTGATTGTGATTTCTTGTGGAAAAAAATTTTTTTTTGTATTACGAACAATTATAACTAGATATTTTTACAAAGTGTACCGATAGATTGTTGAACAATTTGTTTAAATTCACACAACAATTCATACAAAATATTCTTCACGCCATTCTGAAGAAGCCAATTTCGAAATTCTCACATATTTTCCTTAGTATCAGAATCATAGTTGTAGATAAGTGTTTCTCAATCTCCTTCATGCATATTTCTCAATCATTTTGATAGATATTCAGTTTGAGAGATTTTCGTACTAAAAAAGTAATTGAAGACTAAAACTGGGTGTTTGTCTACATTGGTAATCGCATTTGTTCCATAGCTCTAAAATTAGAAAGAGAATATTTGGTTTCAATACTTTCAATGGTTTCCTTTTCTGGCAAATTATTATCGAAAACACGTAGTGGAGGCTAAAAAACTAAACCTCAGCCATTTTTTAAAACATGTTTGGACATCAATCTGCGACGTGAAATGAGTGAAATACGTCACTTCAGATGTTACTTAATGGGTAGAATGAAAGGCAGGGAAAACCTACTCCACCGTTTATAAATAATGCTCAAGCGTCGTTGAAATGAGTTGTACATCTAAAGAAGGATAACAGAATGTCAAGTCTGCACTAAGAACTTTCTTGGGTTTTCCCACAAATCTCCAAGAATTTCGCTCTCACTTTTGGAATTCCCCTTTTAAAATTCCTCACTCAAAAGTTAATTTTTACATAAAGCATAGTCATTTCTTACTGTTCTTGTCAATTTTGTCCTTTTCTACATTTCTTCGCTTCTCTCCCTTTCCACTCCTCCTTCCTTCTCTCCCTTTCCACTCCTCCTCCATTTTCTCCCTTTCCACTCGTCCTTCTTTCTCTCTCATTCCACTCCTCCTCCTTTCTCTCCCTTTTCACTCCTCGTTTTCAACTTCTTCCACTCAATTCCTTCCTATGTCTTTCTTTTCCTCCTTCTTCACACCCTTCCATTCTTGATTTATTGTTAGTGATTCCGGGTGCGTTAACTACTAGGGTAATTTGTCCCGTAAGTGTAGTGTACTTTTTCTTCGCGGGATGGTGATGTTCTTCCCCCTCTGGATGGCGAGATCCGGCGCCGACCTCTCGACAACTAGCAGGGTTTTCCCAAACCAGATATCTCCCACCAGCGGGACACAGCCCCAGACGGGACAAGCTCTAAGCTCCCGACCGGTCTCCCGGAGGATGTGGTAGTGTAGTGCATGTTAGTGTAAGTGTGTGTGTGTATGTAAGGGGAGAGAATAGGACAAGGGAGAGGATGCAGATCGAGGTACATGCAGATCGTGCGCAGTCCGTGGCCCGTTTGGTAGGGTACTACTCCGGCATTCGCCTGATGTTGATCGGAGAAACAACGGAAAACTACCGATCAGAGCAATCGGCCGCTAGAATTCCCCTCCAGACAGCGACAGACCTAGCTGAAAAGCTAGTGTTGAAAATCCTGCCACCGTCAGGCCTGGAACCTAGGACCTCCCGGTCAGAGGGACTGCAGTGACATCAGTTTTGCCCTGGTTGTTGCTGGTTCCCTCTCCTGGTCCCCTCGCTTTCTTCTATTTCATTCCCCAGTGTCACTGCAGTGACATCAGTCGATGCACTGACCCATCTCTCCCTGTCTCTTCCTTTCTTCCTTTTCACTTCCGACCGTTAAGTTGAGGCCTTATTTTACGTGGCGAGACTCGGGCCATCAGGCCCGCTCTCCCGTCTAACCACGCAAATTTCGCTACGCTCCATTCACCACCTAGCGGAGAAAAGAGGTATTATCTTGGGCGACGAAACAGGCGGATCTCAATTTTGCTCAGAGGCTTCTTTTAGGCTTGAGGATCTTTTACATGCATTAAATCTACTACATGGGACAGCCGGCTTTACTTCCCTTCCGAAGGAAGGCGTACGAAGGATTTTTTCGCCTTTAAAAATCCACGGATCGAAGTTCCCTGGCTGTGGCTGAGCGTGGCTGAGCGTGGCTGTGGCGTTGCAGGTGCACCACGACGTGTCGCGCGGCGTGACGCAGCTGGCGCTGAGCCTGGACCGCGCGCTCAGCGCCGACTCCGCCTCCGCCGGCTCCGCCGCCGCCCCCGCGCGCGACAACGTGCTCTTCTCGCCGCTCAGCGTCGCCGCCGCCCTCGCGCTCATCCTGCTCGGCTCCGGAGGGCGCACCTACGAGGAGGTACGTCACGCCCCTCCGTCAAGGAACGGGGACAACAGATGTCTTTACGAACAGCTTTATTTAATTTATTTATGTTTCATTTATGCTTTTTCTATTTATTTTGAAAGAAGAAAAATATAGTCCTGCCCAAAAATAAACGTAATATTACATTGACTGTTTATCATATTCCAAAGTCACAATATCTAACTATAAAATAACAATAAACACATCACTCTCATATTAATAAATATACTAATTATCACGTCATTTTACTCTATTCTAAAACATCTACATATGTACATATCTGTATATCATAAATTGAGAGAATACTCAACAGACATTCTATTGATTCTTATGAGTGATACAATATTTCGTTAGTCTTTCTAACCGAAGTATCTCTGATTAAAAAGGTTATATTATCATTGACTATTGAATTCTTTAAAATATGTTGCAAGTCCCAAAAGTATTTGTTTTTCACTTGCCCGTTTAAAACTCTTAACTTTATTGAAGTTTCAAATTAAGTATAAATATAAATAAGTGTATTTGAAGAAGATAGCAAGTTCAGTAATTGATGAATTACTAGTTGAAATGACAGTACTGGATTTGTAGTGGTTGGCCTTTGTCTCCCACGATCTCATCACAAACTCAACACATCTAGGTTTCACGGAAACTTCCAACCAACAACTCTCGCGCAAATCGGAGGATATGCCAATTAGATTGACAATAAATGTATAAATCCCTCATTTAACAACTGTTCACACTAATATATTATTATCCTTCTATTAATTTTAACTCACTGTTCTCAGTAACTTTACATGTTAGATCAGCAGCTTCCATGATATCATGATACAAAAAAGACGCCGTGAAAGTGTTCTAGGGTGCTGGGAAACCATGAGCTTTCTCGTAACTAGAAATCCTACGGGAGGAGCCAAACAATGTGCGGTACATATGTGTTTGTAGGTGCACTTCTGTATAGGCCGAAATCGCCTTCTGGGTTTATGTACAGCTTAAGGGCAACGGGACACACAACACACTACCTTTGGAATTCGTAGAATGAAGAAAAAATAAACTATGATTATCCGAGTGTCAACATGCATGTTGGACAACTTTAAGACTATACCTTATATCTTTCATAAGCAATGATCGAAGCTAACAAATACACTGAATTGTACACCGAATGTAAACTCGCTTTGGTAATATTTTTTTCTGTTTTGTAGGGGATAATGCTGTTTTTAGTCAAAAGTAGATCTCACTCTTAAATAGACGTTCATTATGTCTGCTTAAATTAATAAGTAGATAAATAGAGCATAATAAGTGCGTTTATCTGAGAGTTCAAAAAGTAGACATTTGTAGCTGCACCTCCTTACAACACAATATAAGTCGATCAGAGTGAGACACTTTCATGTCAAGAAAGGTCAGGTTAGTCTTTTCTTTACTAAAATGAGAGACATTCTCGAAATTGCTTCTGTTTGACTAGAGCCATATAATTTAGGCTTCAGGGCTACGGAGCAGGTTAACCAAGGAAGAGAGGTCTTCTGGGCAAGATATTTGAACTCGGATGTGTAAGGTACGGGTTGTTAAGATCACTCCACAGACAAGGCATCTGGAACTACATTCCTCGCCGGAGACGTTTTGTTCGTTTTGACCCTTTCATCTGAAGGGTGCGTTATTTTTAAATCTTCACCTGCATTCCATTCCAAAAGCATTCCCTTTATCTCAGGTTTGGAACACAGCCGTAATTTCGTTCTGTGGGAAGAACTGAGGGAAATATTTTGAGAGTGATTCATCGAGTTGGAGAAAAAAGAAATTTGAAAATTTATATTTTTAATGAAACATTCTTAAAGAGAAAAATGACATTTTTCATTGTATTCACTTTTTCATAACTGAAAATATATGCCACGTAGTCTGCTTCATGGCAAAAGACAAAAGTGACTAAGTATTATTTTTAGAAAAGAAAGTTTCAATGTTTTTATTTCATCTAAAGTCTGCAAATATTGATGTTTTAAGCTGGAGAAATCATTAAACCTACCAAAGACGTTCACAAGTAAGTCTGTTTTAAAGATGCGTCTTTGTTTAATAGCCAACAGTATACAAGGCATGTATTAGAGCATATAAGGCATTTTTTAAAAGAGTTGGTTTCTTGTTTTGGCATGGAATGAAATGTTGCGTCCAAAATTGCTTCATTGGGTTTTAATGGATACCTAGTAATACCTGCTTTCTTCCCTTGAACCAAGTTAGGGGTATAATCTATTATTTTATCTTTTTCATATTCCTCTTATGTCTAGCCTTTCTTTGGGATTACTTTACAAACTATTTTTGAGTCATTAATTTATACATCTTAATTATCATTACATGTGGTGCACAAAATTAAGATTTGAAACCAGTAAATTATCGTATGAAAGAGTTCTCTGCAATTTCTTAAACGGCTTTATAAACTTAACAAATTCAAGAACATCCTTAATAACTTCAATAATCATTATTAGATATTATTTTTTGCTTGAACCAAAATCTTTCGTCTGGAACAATGTGGGAAATAATGAAGGAAAATAAGCATGCTATAATTTTTCACACAGCTAAGGTCAAAATTTTCTAGAAGAACTATATTTATATTTAGCTCATATAAAGGCTATCAAATTCAGCTATGCAATACATATAAGCAGAAAAAAATATTTTTAAAACCTATTAAGTATAAATAAGAAGGAATATAAGAATAGACTTTAATAACCTCTGCAAACCGTGCTATTCTGTTAATTCTAGTGTACGAAGGCACTCACTATAGCTCAGCCAATTCTTAAACAACAATATATTATTTTTCATAATTTTATTCACTTCTCAGAACAATTTTGTAGTCAATTTTCGATAAACTTCAGCCAACTTTTAATTTTTTGTATTAAACCTCGTTCCTATTCACCTGAACTTTATCATTTATTCTGTGGCCTGGTTGTGAGTTGTTACAATTTTATGCGATGAGGAAAATCCTAGTGCCAAAAATAAATGTCGAAACGAGTTTTTGTTAGTCTCTGCGCTTTTTCATTAATTTCATAACAAAATTGAAGTGCCACATACAAGCTTTAAAATATAATTACTCAGGCTAACGACGTACGTGAAAGTAAGTTGCTCTCATTCCTGGACATTATTACTCTCACCAACATTCAATGTTTGGAAAAGAGGAACAAACGTCAACATCTAAACGAAAATAAGATTTTTTTACATTATTAGTAATAAAGGTGAAAAAACTCACACATATAAAGAGATTTTAAATAATGTTTGTTGCTTTTAAACTATCTCGGAAATGAAACTTTTCTAATTTGGTATTTTATTTTCAAATCACTCAGCTTGAATGCCTTACTTTTATAAAACATGATTCAATTTCAGTTAAAATTTTAGTAAGTTATATCCTGTTTCTTGGGTAACTTTGTATATAAAGTTCTTCCACCCTTTTGCAAAAACATTATTTCGGTGGCCCTCAATTTCCCTTACTCAGAGTCAGTTTTTTACAAAAAAAACACGTCAGACTGTCAGATGTAAATCGTTCCATTACCTCTAAACACACTTTTTTAAATAAGAAAAATACAAGTTCTCAGAATATGGCAAAAAGAAAATAGCAATGCACATACAATTCGTAACACGTTGCACTGTAACTCTCGATATCATCGTTCAGAAGTCAGAAACTACGTGTTCTATGCCCTCAAATCAAGTTTTCGTGTCTCGTGGGACAGGAGTTGTGTTTCTCAATCCTTAATCTACAAAATCAACATTTTTTCAACTTTTATTACAATTTGGGAGAGTTTCTCACTCCTTAGCACATGTTACCAGAAACGACGGAAATTGGTTCCACTTTGAAGCTATTTTCTCGTTTAAAACGATTATAAAAAAATTGCGATTATTAATTTACTACATATATAAAGCTTGGTTCATAAACTCTAATTTTGATATCAGTTTTTCACAATACACGAGTTTTTCCGACGAAAAATCACCACTTTCCGCTGGAGCATTAACAATACTTTCTCTATACTTCGCGTACAAGCGATAAAGTAACAAACCAACTTTGATCAACAAAGCTGATTGTTTAGAACTCTTCAATTTAAAAAAATATATATTTAATTTAAACATTTTTGTCTTTCTTAAAATCAGTGAACAATGACAAGACAACCACTCCCTTTCCCCTCCTCCTCCTCCTCCTCTTCCCCTCCTGCTCCCCTCCTTCCCCTTCTCCCCTCCTTTCCCTCCACCCCTCCTTCCCCTCCTCCCATCCTTTCCCTCCTCCCCTCCTTTCCCTCCTCCCTTGAATTCTATTTATATCCATCAGAAAGCGGTATCGCGCACTTGGCGTGCCCAAGCTTAACGGGACCGTTCCGCTGTGCGCTGCAGGTGTCGCAGGTGCTGGGGCTGACGATGGAGGGCGCGCTGACGCCGGAGCGCGACAACGCCATCCACCAGCACTTCGGGCGGCTGCTGGGGCAGCTGCACCGCCGCGCCGCCGCCACCGACTCCTCCGAGGCGCTCTCGGCGCACGGCGTCTTCGTGCAGGTAAGCCCCCCCCCCTTGAAAGCTTGAAAGCTTCTGCGCTCGAGTCAATACATCGCGCGGCGGCTGCAAGAGCGGAACACCTCCAAAAATACGACTTTTGAATGTATGCACTCTCCAGAATTATTTTTCCCGTTACCTTTACTTCAAGCAAAAATTACGTCAAAACCATTACGTCAAAACCATTACGTCAAAACCATTACGTCAAAACCGCTACGTCAAAACCGCTACGTCAAAACCGCTACGTCAAAACCGCTACGTCAAAACCGCTACGTCAAAACCGCTACGTCAAAACCGCTACGTCAAAACCGCTACGTCAAAACCGCTACGTCAAAACCGCTACGTCAAAACCGCTACGTCAAAACCACTACGTCAAAACCGCTACGTCAAAACCGCTACGTCAAAACCACTACGTCAAAACCACTACGTCAAAACCATTACGTCAAAACCATTACGTCAAAACTATTACGTCAAAACTATTACGTTAAAACTGATATTTTCAAATAATTGTATATGAGCTTATTTAGAGATTTTTTAGAATATATTTCATTCAGAAAAAAATATTTTCTACTTGGCTCGAAGGCCCTCAGCAGCCGAATACGATACATTGAAGGTACATTGAATTGTTTAAGAAACATTATTGGCAGATGAATTACATTGAGTTCATGCAGATTGAATGTGCGAAGCCACATCGGGTCAATGATGATCAGGGAGGGTCGAAGAACCGTCGCGGTAGTTTACGCTTTAGTCTATTGTGGTGAGGATTTTTTGTTTTCCGATTTTGAAATGTACGGCTGAGGGACTCACCAGAATTGCAGATAGGTCTACCTTCCGGCAGCATATCTTACAGTGCAGTATTCCACCAACAAATGGCGGAAGTTTAAATCCAAGAATTATGCATTTCAATACAAAGTCAAAAATGAAACATTTATCGTAATTAACTCTCAAACCCCTGATGTTTTGAGTTGTGTCACTATTGCAGTCCTGAACGATATTCTCTGCCAACTGGGAGACACCGCGTCTTAGGCACAGATGCAACGTTTAGGCCGTCGCACTGTGACTTTCCTCTGGGTGTTTCGCCCAGGAAGGTCGGTCGGAAGGTGAGGAAGGTCGCAGTATGCCTGTCAAAAAGTTGCCATCTGTGCCAAGAACACTGCGTCTTCCGGACAACCAACTAAAATAAGGGTGGCCTTCCTCATGACCAACACCCTGTAACTTAGTTTGGTCACAAACCTAGCTTTTATTGTTTGATCAGTTATTCCGGGCGCGTCAACTGCTAACGTCATTAGTCCCATGAGTGTAGTGAATATTTTCCACGGGAGGTAGCGGTGATCTCCCGCTGAATGGTGAGATCCGGCGCCGATCTACCATCGGCTAGCGGGGTTTTCCACAACCGGAGATATCCAACCAGCGGGACACCACCTCGGCTGGGACAAGCTCTTAGCTCCCGACAGGTCTCCTGGCTTGAGTGGTAGTGTAGTGCATGTAAGTTTAAGTGTGTGTGTGTGTGTGTGTGTGTGTGCGTGTGTGTGTGTGTAAGGACTGAGGATAAGACAAGGAAGAAGAAGGAAAGATCGCGCGCTGTCCCTGGCCCGTTTGTTAGGGTACTGCTCCGGCACTTGCCTGACGTTGAAGGGAGAAACTACGGAAAACTACCGATTACAGCAGCCGCTAGAATTCTTCTCCAGACAGCAACTGAATTCGACATAGTTACCTAGCTAGCAAAAACTTTGACTGTTGCGTCAGTTTAGACACTTGACGCTTGCGTCTCCTGTTCGCCTCCCGCCGTAACCGCACCGGAAGCGGTGGCTCAGTGCATCAATGATGTCAGTGCACAGCCTCTGACCGGGAGGTCCTGGGTTCGAGTCACGAGTTCCGAGTCCTGAGTTCGAGACGGCGGCAGGATTTTCGACACTAACTTGTCAGCTAAGTCGCTGAAGGAGAATTCTAGAGACCGGCTGCTCTGATCGGTGGTTTTCCGTGGTTTCTCCGATCAACACCAGGCGAATGCCGGAGCAGTACCCTAACAAATGGGCCACGGACCGCACGCGATCTGTCCTTCCTCTTCCTTGTCCTATCCTCTACCCTCACACACACACACACACACACACACACACACACACACACACACACACACACTAACATTCGCTTCACTACCACCTCGTATTCCGGGAGACCGGTCGGGAGCTTAGAGCTGGTCCCAGCTAGGGCGGTGCCCCGCTGGTGGGAGAGTCCTGATTAGGGAGAAACCCCACTAGCCGACGGTAGGTCGGCGCCGGATCTCGCCATCAAGGGGAAGATCACCGTCATTTCCCGAGAGAGAGAGAGAGAGAGAGAGAAAACATGCACTACATTTACGGGACTAACGACCTCGTTATTCGACGTGCCCGGAATCCCTAACAACCAACCAAGGAGGACCGTTGTGAGCGCCGTGGCTTTGCTGCCCGCAGGTGGGGCTGCCGCTGCGCGCGCGCTTCCGCAAGGTGGCGCAGCAGGCGTACCACAGCGACGTGCAGCAGCTGGATTTCGTGCGGCGGCCGCTGGAGGCGCAGGCGGCTGTCAACGCGTGGGTGAAGCGGCACACGCGCGGCCGCATCGCCGACATGCTGGCGCAGCCGCCGCCCGCCGCCACGCGCCTCATCCTCGCCACGGCGCTCTACTTCAACGGCCAGTGGCAGCACCCGTTCCCCAGGGAGACCACGCAGCGCAGGCCCTTCTACGTGGACGGCGACGCCAGCGGAGAGGTGCGGTTACCACACGCTCGCACGCGCACGCGAGCCAGTTAGATCAGAACCTCCACATTGCTTCATTCTCATCGAAAGAATGTATTTGATACGAATTGATTTGCATTAATTGAATTGAACACATTTAACTAAACTAACTGAATTGATGGCAATGAAATTAAATTGATGGCAATCAAATTGAATTGATGGCAATCAAATTGAACTGATGGCAATCAAATTGAACTGATGGCAATCAAACTGAACTGATGGCAATCAAATTGAACTGATGGCAGTCAAATTGAACTGATGGCAATCAAATTGAACTGATGGCAATCAAATTGAACTGATGGCAATCAAATTGAACTGATGGCAATTAAATTGAATTGATGGCAATCAAATTCAATTGATGGCAATCACATTGAATGGGTCGCATTCAAACTGCATTGACTGCAATCAAACAGAATTGATAGCAACTCCAAATATTTTAAACTCTGACCGATTGAACTCTTCTTTTGTTTTAATATCTGGTCAACTGATCACACTTCAATATGTAAAAATATTTAAGACAATTTATAATAATATTTCTAACCAAATTAAATTAATTACAGTAAAATAAAAAAATTGATCCCAAACAAATTGAATAAGTAATACTCAAAACAGCAAATTACTGAACTATACGAGAATCAAATTAATTAGAAATTATTTATTGCAGTAACTCATTTTAAACACTGAAATTCATTGGACCTGTGGTTGTTTTAAAAAAAGCCACAATACGAAATTTCGCGTATTTAAAGAGCCACAATGGGGGCGGTTTTTGTTCCTTTTGTGGCTCAATTAGTCATTTGAACATAACTCTCGCCCCATGACAATGAAAGAAGTATTAGATCTATTTACTTTCTTCTTTCTCTTGTAGGTCATCCAAGTGGAGATGATGGCCAACTCCGCCGATCTGCATTACGCCGAGGACTCTCAGCTGCGCTGCAAGGTCCTCTGCCTGCCCTACAAGGGCGGCGACGTCGCCATGTACGTCGTGCTCCCCAACGAGCGCGGCCTGCGGGCGCTGCGGGCGCTGGAGGCCAGCCTGACGGCGGAGTCGCTGGAGCGGCTGGTCAACTCGACGCGGCTGGAGACGGACGTGATCGTCCTGCTGCCGCGCACTAAGCTCGACTTCAGCGCCGACCTGAGCTCCGCCCTGCAGCGCCTGGGCGTGCGCACGCTCTTCGACTCGGGCGCCGCCAACCTGTCGCGGCTGGTGGGCGCGGACGAGCCCGCGCAGGCCCAGGCCCAGGCCCGCAAGGCGCCGGCCGGCGACGCCATGCACTTCCGCGGCCAGCGCCATGCCCACGAACCGCTCTACGTGGACGAGGTGCTCCACAAGGTGAGGTCGCGTGACGTTGATTGATGGATTGATTTGTTTCGTGTTTCCGGGCGCGTCAGCTGTTTTGGTCATTAATCCCGTTAGAGTAGTGCATATTTTTCTCTCGGGAGATGGCGGTGATCTTCCCCAGCTGGATGGCGAGATTGATTGATTGATTGATTGATTTTTTCGTGTTTCCGGGCGCGTCAACTGCTTTGGTCATTAGTCTCGTTAGAGTAGTGCATGCTTTTTTCTCGGGTGATGGCGCTGATCTTCCCCCAATGGATGGCGAGATCTGGCGCCGACCTACCGTCGGCTAGTGGAGTTTCCCCCTAACCAGGACTCTCCCACTAGCGGGCCACCGCCCCAGCCGGGATAAGCTCTAAGCTCCCGACCAGTCTCCAGGAATATATTAACAAAAACAAAATAGTCAATTCCCAAAACTGGTCCTTTATGGAGGTGATCACGTTATAGATTGTCAACTCGCAAAACTGGTCGTTAATGGAGGTGATCATGTTATAGATAGTCAATTCGCAAAACTAGTCGTTAATGGAGGTGATCGCGTAATAGATAGTCAATTCGCAAAACTGGCCGTAAATGGAGGTGATCACGTTACAGATAGTCTACTCGCAAAACTGGCCGTTAATGGAGGTGATCACGTTTTAGATGTGACAGTTTCTACAGGTTTCACTACAAGACCCGTGTTTGTGTGTGTCTAGGTGGAGGTGGAGATCACGGAGATGGGCACGGTGGCTTCGGCGGCCACGCTGGCCACCGTCTCGCGCGACGGCTCGCACCGCTCCGTGCGCGCCGACCGGCCCTTCCTCTTCTTCATCCGCCACCAGCCCAGCGGCCTCGTGCTCTTCTGGGGCTCCGTGGTGCGCCCGCGGCCCACGCCGCCCATCGTCTAGGCGCCGGCGGTCGGCTCTCAACAACCTGCCCACGCAGCCCTTCGTCTAGGCGCCGGCGGTCGGCTCTCGGCAACCTCCCCACGCCGCCCATCGACTAGACGTCGGCAGCTGGCTCTCTTCTACCTGCCCACGCTGCCCATCGTCTAGACGCCAGCGGTCAGCTCTCATCAACCTGACCACGCCAGCGGTTGGCTCTCGTCTACCTGCCCACGCCGCCCATCCACTAGACGTCGGCAGCTGGCTCTCTTCTACCTGCCCACGCTGCCCATCGTCTAGACGCCAGCGGTCGGCTCTCAACAATCTGCCCACGCCGCCCTTCGTCTAGATGCCGGCGGTCGGCTCTCGTCATCCTACCCACGCCGCCCATCGTCTAGACGCCGGCAGTTGGCTCTCGTCCACCTGCCCACACTGTCGCCGGAAGGCGGTCGGCTCTCGACCACCTGCCAACGCCGTCCATCGTCTAGACGCCAGCGGTCGGCTCTCGTCTACCTGCTCCTGCCCCGCCCTGCCTCGCCCCCGTCCCGAACCCGCCCCGCCCCCCGCCCCGTGGGCGTCACTGGGGTAGTAGCACCACGGGACGTCTGCAAGTGTACGCGAGATGAAATCAGGTCGTACAGCGAGGTCACCGTGTCTTGTTTCTGAGATGAAGACCCCCGACAGTGCCGTAGTTATCGGTGAAACTCGACATACCTCTCTTCCCGGTGCATCGTCTACCTTCTTTCGTTAAGTGTACTCAACGATGCTACGTATCGATTTCACACGCATCATGTCTTCATTTAAGATGACTTCACATTTGTAAATAGTGCCACGACAGATTTTTTGTGCTGATATTTATTTTCATATTTTTCTAACTCTATGTATTCTTGCCGTACCAGTAACTGAATTTCCGGTGAGATCGATAAAAATTCACCCTTTCGCGAAGATTTTGAGAAGTAGCTAATACGTCGGCTTGAGATCGTAAGGCGTTCTTCTTGTGGCACAGTGCCATGTTTCCTGCCTCGCAGGAAAGATTCTGACACGAGTACAAGAAACAGTGCGTGACATTGGTGCTCATGTTGGTGACGCTTCTTGAACGCCGTCCTTGGGATGTGCGTTGAACATAAAAGAAACGTGCATTTTTGTTCACGAATATTGTACTTTGTGTATCTGGCTTCGAGTCACTAATAATATTTTTGTATTTTATTAGTAGTGGTAGACATGCATTTAAAAATCGCTTCGCCTAGTTTGTATTTTGTACTCAACCAAAGAAATAAAATATATGTATATTAAATTAATAAGTATAATAATGCTCTCGTTACTGTCTCTTCCACGATATCCCAATTCCTAATATATTTGGATTCATCCTTGCAAGTTGGAGTTGAATAACTCTTTTAGGTATTTTTAAAATTTATTTTAATATTATGATAAATATTTGTGTTCTGATGGATTAAAAACTAGCGTGTAGTACTTAATAAATCTACGTTTCCATCTCCTTCTTAAATGTATTGAGTGTATGTAAAAACGGATTGGTTTCTCTTTTTGAAAACTAAGTTACAGAACATAGAATAAAGGTAAGTTAAAGCTTAAAAAACAAAATTAAACTTACTTAGTTTGCTTCCTACAATATTCAATTAAACAGCATTTACAGTTATATTTTATAAGGATCATCAGTTTTATAAGTTTTGATAAAACAGTTCACTCATAAATCCACTAATTAATAATTTCTGACATGTATATTATATGTTACTTCATTTTTTGTTGTATGCACAAGCAATAACGCTATAAAAATCATGATTATTTCCACACTTATAGGCCGTAGAATTCCTACATAATTTCGTCATTTGGGCCTTTTTTGCAGTGTCTTGTTGTCTCAGGTGAAATATTGCAGGATGCTATGGTTCGTATGAGGCACTGCTGTTATTCTTCCTCTGGCACACGTACCTCTCTTGAAGGTCATATTCACGCACGCGCAGAAACGGTGTTCAGAATACCATAGCGCAGCAGAAAGTAACAAAAGATTAGTACCAATTGAGCTTTTAAACCTCTTATTTAATACTAATTTAATAATTTAAATGCTTAAATTTAATTAAAACTATTTTAATAATTTAAATATTAATAACTTAATTCAGTAATTTTATACGAAACAGGCAATTATAAGTATTTATAGGACAGAGTTATTCAACTTTTGGGTGGAACAACTAATGAACTCCTGGAACGAAATAGCTTCCTATTCCTACTATTCAATCATTGAGGTTGAATTGGGCTGAAAATGAATTTGAGTTGCAGATCCATCCATAAGTATTTCTTTCCCTGATTCCATCATGTAAAACCCCCAACTCGACCGGGTTTTTGTCCAGTTTCCCTGATCCATTGAGCAAATACTGCTTGTTATGCTTCTTGACGTAAATATAGCTTCACTATGCGCTCGTTTTGTTGAGCTCTCCTTTTGCTTGTAGTGGTAGTAGAGCCTAGAGTTAGTGTCTATTTTGTTAGCAATACAGGAAAATCAAATCTGCAGTTCGTTTACCGTTACAAATTAGTTTTCTACAACTCGGAAACGTAAATATCTAGTTTTTGAAATGATAATATCTCGCTTTTTAAAATGTATTATTATTATTATTATTATTATTATTATTATTATTATTACTATTTTCCACCTTTCAACAATTCATAGTTAAATTGTTGGGAAGGGATTCTAAATCTCAAGAAAGCGTGCGCAGATGATTTTTTCTCCATATGTCGCATTCACTTTTTTTAAATGTTTTTGGCTAAATAAATAAACATCTAAAGACGAAACACTTCATTGTGGTTTCATAGGTGTGAGATGACAAAATATTGATGTACTCTTACTCTAGCACTTTTCATCGAAGGCGGAAAGCTCTTAAAAATATACTATTATCAATTGACGTAACACTACAAATATCAGTATTACAAATATATTCATTTAACAATTACTTGAAGAAACTTATCGCTGCTCATAAGTGATAAGTATTCAAAATTTACAACAAAACCCTCTATTATAATATAAAAAATATATAATTTTTATATAATGGTCTTTTTGGTTACCTGTGTGTAACAATCAAAAGTGAATTTCTTGTGCGTCATAAAAATGGTTCTGTAATAACTGCATTATAATATAATATAATGAAAACATCAGTAACAAAGAATTACAAAAATCATCATCAGGGTAAATTCACAAATCTCTGAGATTAGTATATTTTCTACTATTAAATTAAATCACATAATTGTGTAATATCGTAGAACATTTAGGAACATACATTAAATAAAATAATAACTACACGAAATGAATTCCATAGTAAAAATATATAAATTGTATTCTCCAGTTCTTCACTATCTTTCACTTAATAAGTGAATTCATGTCAATCAAACCTATGATCGCTATTCGTAGTAACTGTTCAATATCCGCAAAGAATAGCCGGTTTCTGAGGAAACGCGAGAAAAAGCTAACAAGTCCCTTACGCAACTCTCCTGCCTCAGTTTGTATAAAAATGAAGGCATAAAAACTTCCTGAAATAATTGAACAAGAAATGCTACAATATAGTGCATGTTTTCTCGTATATCTGTAACTTGCATAGTACGTACTATTTTAATATTTATATTGCAATTTAGGCAATAAGCCATGAGCATTTGCAGCTATTTCTAGCAAAACTGTCACCAAACTGTTTGTAATACAACCCACCAACTGTATGTTCTGATATCTTCAAACACCTATTTTTCTAAGGTAAAGCGACCATTTTTGTCACATTCATGACCAATAATATATTTGGAAGTACTGAATAGGCAGTACATCTGAATTACATTCATGCAATTTCTCTGCACTTGTGGGACTAATGAGGTCAAATTTACATGGGATGGAGTCAATGCGCCATTGGTAAGCATAAATAAACACTTATGTCTTTTGTCACGCCACCCAAGTTTTTGGGCAATTAATAATACAATGGCCAATCTGGATGGCCGAGGTGGCTAAGAACGAGTACCGACTCAGCGCTTCGGCGAAAAAATGACAACAAAAAATATTTTTATTGTGTCTTAGAACCATATAACAGGCTCTAAAAAAGCTCAAACGTTCCTCTTAAAACACAAATTGTTGTGAATTTTCGTCAGAATTTTTTGACAACTGGGCTGCAGTTAAAAAAATAAAAACTATTTCCCGCCTTTAAATCACCTTGACTTTAAATATACTTTGAAAATGACTGCAACAGTTCTGTATATTAATTTTAGTGTTTACCATACATTTGTGTACATTGTTATAGCACCCAGTAATATTTTCATTTTGGAATTTTGCTACAAATTATCTTTTTTAAATCTTTCTAATGTTTTGCATAATAATAATCTACTTTCCAATTACTTCTAATGGAAAACTTATCTTTGATAACTTGTGTTTTGAATTACAATCTCGGTTTAACGAAATAGAACTGATTATGTTCGCAATCCAAGGTTCTATTCTACGTAATTGAATTATGAAAAGAGCAACGACGAATTATGAATTGGCAACGACGAGCTTTTTGGGTACAGTAGACTACATCGGCAAACGAGCTACACATTTTATTTGATAATACTGTTGACAAGTAAACAGCAACGTATTTCATTTACACTAATTTCAGAGAAGAGCTGAAGAAAGTTGTTTTTGCTTCGATAAACACGACATCCAAAATTCCAATAGAAATTATTTCCTGAACATTACGAAGTGACTCGCGACAGTAGTCAGAGAAAAGGGTTCAAGTGAATTTGTGCTTACTTCCAAGACAGCACAGAGAGAGAAGTTGAGAGGTTTATTAAGAAAGTGGCAGAATTACACTAACATAATTTATTATATAGTTATCTGCCGTACGTAAGCGTATTCAATGATGTGCTACACGTTACCAACAATTGAGATACGTTGGTGGTTTTCCCGTGCAAACGACAATTTGCTTAAATAGACGAAAAGTCTGACTGAGATGAGGGTCTTTGATACCAAAGCTGAAGTTAATATTTAGTATTTTGGTTGATTGATTGATTGATTCGCGTTTCCATGCGCGTCAACTGCTTTGGTCATTAGTCCCGTTAGTGTAGTGCATGTTTTTTTCTCGGGAGATGGTGATCTTCCCCCCGCTGGATGGCAAGATCCGGCACCGACCTACCGTCGGCTAGTGGGGTTTCCCCCTAACCAGGACTTACCCATCAGCGGGGTACCGCCCCAGCCGGGACAAACTCTAAGCTCCCGAACGGTCTCCCGGCATGTGTGGTAGTGCAGTGAATCTTAGTGTAAATGTGTGTGTAAGGGGAGAGGATAGGACAAAGGACGGAAAGATCGCGCGCAGTCCGTGGCCCGTTTGATACGGTACTGCTCCGGCATTTGCGTGATGTTGATCGGAGACTACCGACGGACAACTACCGATCAGAGCAGCCGGCCACTAGAATTCTCCTCCACATAGCGACTGAATTCGACCTATCTGAAAAGCTAGTGTCGAAAATCCTGCCGCCGTCAGGACTCGAACCTAGGACCTCCCGGTTAGAGGCGCTGCAGTGACATCAGTTGATGCACTGAGCCACCGCTCCCGGTTAGTATTTTGGAATTACATAATACAAGTGATAACTAATGCATTAATTTCATGTACCCCACATGAATAAATAGATTCACATCTGTAAGAAAAAGACACTTCCACGACTGCGAACCCGTGACAGGAATAGCCTCGTTATTACCCTACACAACATTTTTTTAAACTTTTATTTACTGTCTGTTCAATTGTGATACAATTTTTCACGGGTTTTAAAAATTGTTTCAAATATATTTAGGCTAAGCAGCGGCGATTTGTTGTAAGGTAAATTATTAACCTATTTTTAAAATGGTAGTTTAATGAATACATAGACAACAATGTTGACGCTTTGCTACGCGTGGTGTCCAAGGTGACGAGGGCCCAGCCTTCGGGATTAACATCAAACATCCTTGAGTCTGCCTAATGCATAAAATCAAATGGATTTTATGCCAAAATATTGTGTTGGCGAACAGTTTGTTCGGAAAATAAAAACACAGAAAATGAACTTAAATAATACATTTAAGAAAATGACTTACATTCGAGGAAGCACATATCGAGCTTCTAAAAAAAAATAACTTGAAAAGAAACTTCCTTCAATTTCTTGTTTTTTTTCACGCCTCGAAAACGTGTAACATTTCTACACACTCGATCTAATGTCCATCGAATGATTATTACCACTCTTTCTTTGTTTACAATTCTGTTATTGTATAAAATTTAACGCTGTTTCCTGGAACTGTTTTCTCTGTAAAAAAAAAAAAAAAAAACTTCGCACAACTACACGAAATTAAAAGGCACCATTGCCAAAAAGTTCCACCTCGCACATTCGAAGTGCGGAATGACTTCGTTCCGAGAGTTCCCGTCTGACTACTCGCTTTCATGCTGCGATCTCGCGGCTTCCGGAGTTAATTCGCGAACGGGAGCAGGATAAAGATGTAGACAATGGGGAGTTTTAGCGCCAGACGTAAGAAGACATCCTTAAACTCTATTGATCACGTGACTAACGACTTTATACGGTCATAATGAACAACGGTTAGAAGAGTTTTAGCAATTGCAACATTGCGTTATGCATTAAAACAAAAGAAATATTTCAAGCGTTGAACAAAGAAGTTGCATAATATAGGCTAGCGGTGAGACTTTTAAACCACGATACGAGACAAGAGTATAATAAATGTACATTGTGTTTGGAGGTTTAGATTTTGTGGCCCTCTGTGATGAGTATGCACTCTGGAATTTTGAATCGACTGTTCATGAGAACGTAGGAAATATTTTCAAACATTGTTCATAATGAGAGTAAGACAACATATCCCGAAGATACGATTTCATCTTCTTTTTCGCGAATTTCTTTCCTATCACTTCTCCAACATTTCCTGTTAATTCTTGCCGGCGTTATGGAGTTAGTAAGGAATAATTGTAACTACCTCACGTACGAGAATCGGTTTGTCAGAGATGGAAAAATCCCCAACGCTTCCTGTTTTTAGCCGGCCATTTTGCCGCTTGTAAGGTGACCGTAGAGACTCCTAGGGGCGTGCACTATTTATGAAGGTATAAGGTCGTACCTTAGGCCTAAGATAAGACGTTATGACTTCAAGGCCCGTCACGTGACTGTTAGTGCATAACGTCGCTACCTTACGCGTGGTGCTAAAACTCCCTAATCAGGGGCGTCCTAGGCTGATGCAAACGGAGTGCGTGCGTCCCCGGAGACAAGGGTATCGAATAAAGAAATCCGCTGACCGCCAATAAAGCTGGCAATGGCAATGAAAAGTCTCATTAGGACATTCTGCACCGGTCCACCGAAAATCGTGGCTACGCCTCTACAGACAACAGAACGTTTGAAGCACTGGATACTAAAATTAATTCAATGAAATTGACAGCCCCAAGCTTCCCGGGCCGACTACGTTTTGAACGATATTCTTCTTTTAAAAAATCAAAGCGCCTTCAACAGCTGCATACAACGCTTCTTGGCCACAACCTTGAGGAGCAAGAGGCGTTAACACTTCTTTCTATTATCGCGTGCAGCGTGAAAACCAGTTTCTCTTCCGTCTTCATGTATCAGATCACCAGCACGAACTTTACGTACAGTAGATAAGGTTTTGTATCTACTAGTCGGATTTGGGTAGGTTATTATTTCATGAAGGCTAGTTAACAGTATCGCGAATTTTCTGGGTTACTTTTTATTTTCAAAAATGAACCTATTTCACAACCCTGAAAGCAATCGCAGAACACTGAGAACATCATCGTAGCACATTAACTCAAAACAGTCTCGTGACATAACACCCCAAACCAGTCGAAAGGCTGAGAAGATAAATGGAATGAACTTAAAATCTTTGGTGGAATTTGAATATCATGCTTCCCTACTACAGTGGTGTAAAATTATTAAATAATATTATTTAAGTCAAAACAACCTTTAGAGAAACCGTCACGGCATCGTATCAGAATACTTGAGTACTCCATTTTTTAACCCACTTTCTGCATCTCAAAACATGCAATGTAATCAAATAATTTGATTATAAGTCATCATTTAATAAGCATTTTGAAATGCATGCTTCGTGAGTGATTAACCACTTACAAGACGAACAGCAACATCCTGATTCTGAATTTATTGTGGTTTCATTCAGTTTAGATTTTCAACACGAGAGCAAGTCACTCACGTAACAAATTTCATAGCAGCAAGTGTTTCTGAAAACTTGCGTAAGAATTATTCTTCAATACATAAAATTACCGATGAAATATGGGTTAACACTTTAGTTTCTTTGGAATTATTAACCTCATTTTTTGCGTCGAAGATCTCATACAAGCACAATATCACCACTGCCAAGATAAATTGATGTATGAGCAATTCTACCATGCAATCATCCATTATACACCGACAATCTACATAATTCGCTTCATGGAAATAACTGCTTCATACATAAGAACATTTTAAAAAATGCCAATAACTTAATAAAAGTACTCACGTGTCTGCATCTGCCAAGACGACATTATCCTGAAAAGTGCGTCCACTGAGTGGTAACTCTCCACGGTGTGTAAATATGATGTATAGCAAGCACTCACTTGTTTCTAGCCAATCTGAACACGAATGTCTGAAAGCCTGCCCTCCAGCACGATAAGTAAATCGTTTCCCAAAAATCTCATCTTCATTGCTGGTGTTGTATCAAATGATACCGCGAACAAGCACCACAATATGAAATGATTTTTTTCCAGCATCAATGCATGGAAATTAGAATTTACCGCCACTGTTTATTGAATGGAAAGTGTTTACGGTACGCGTGCTGTTATTTTGGCGTATGCGCACCGCACAGAAGTGTGGCCCTATAAAAACAAGTGAATATTGCAAGTAGGCAAAACACTAGGGCAATATGAATCAACATGACTGTCGCTTCACGTATTGAGAATGAAGTCAAGAGTATAGACTTGGTATGTTTCCATTAATTCCTATACTGTAACAATCTAAGATCCCCACGAACAATTTAGATGCAAAGAACAAACATAACAAGGAATGGCATGAGTAGGAGATGGAAAAACAGAAGAAAGCGGTGTCGCGCACTAATAATTTTTTTATAAATTAAAGAAGACGCGACAAAATCCCGATTTGGACAGTACAAATCAATAGCATTCATTTAGAGGAACATTTCAAAAGTTATTCGAAGCGAATCGCATCGGGGGTTTAAAAGATATGAGTGATTTTGAAAGTACACTTTAGACAATATAACTAGAGATTTTTACAGCCATTGTTATCATAAGAAAGGTAATGTAAAGAAGCGGTTTTTCCTAAAAATTAAGAGAACGCGTAAAGCGATTGAAATGAAACTTTCGGGATTAACAAAGAAAATCACGCGGAAAATTATGACATTACTCGCAACTCTGAAAAATATCGAGGAGCTGCAGTAGAGATGCCAATTGAAATTGTATATTTGGAAATTTTACGAGAGAACAATGATGCGTCGCGAGCGACGGAAATAAAGCAATTTTGGCGTTAATAAACATGAGGAGATCGTATAAGAAATAGTAATAAGATATAAATTGATAATTAAAAGTAGTAATAAAGAGAAATAGCCTGGAAAGGACAGAATTAAGTAAAATGGTATGATATTTTTGATAAAGACACGTAAGCGATCGGTAAATGTTCCAGAAAAAAAAAGTTGAAGACACAAGGCAACAATGAAAAAAAAGATGATGCGTAGCAAGCTCGAAGTCAGACGTGGGGAAGAATGCTCCGGAAAAAGATAAAAAAATTTAGTATGCAATTGTGCGAGAAACACGGTGAACATGAATGGATATAGTGAGTTTAGGCAATGATGTTCGAAATAACAATGCGTAACGCGGAAATATTTTATGTGTCGCAGTATATTCAACAATAGGACATTTTGGAGGAAATGTAGCACGCGATAGACAGATAATCGCGTTGTTAGTTGCGTAATGGAAATAGGATGATAGGGGAATGAAAGGACATGCTAAGAAGATATTAGCGAGCTCAAGAAAATTTTGGTAATGTGTGGGGATGGAGAAATGCTGCGGGAGAATGGATTTGGAGGATGCTGCGTAATATACATCGAGGACGGCGCGCAGCAATGGTTTGCTGCGGATTACAGCGTTTTCTGCAAAAGGGAAGTTATGAAACTTTGTTGTTTTTTTTTTTTGTTATGAAATTCACATTTTGAAGGAGAAGAAAGATTAAAATTAGCTTCTGTACAAGATCAAGTTCTGTCTTAACGTAAAATAGATTCAATAGGTATACAGGCAGAATGCGCATTCGGGTGTGAATGAGTTTATTTATAATTGTCAGTATGAATGGAAATATTTTGGATTTTGTGTCATGTAATTTAAGGGTATTATATCGTTCATGTGTTTATGTGTTTATTTTGTTTGTCGTTAAGTGTATTATGTGAGTCATGGGAGAGCAACGACCCCAGTTTGTATATATATATATATATATATATATATATATATATATATATATATATATATATATATATTTCAACTGGAATAACGACTAGCACAGGAATTACAGAAAATAAATGGCGAACATCACTTGGTTCGACATTAAATTAAACGAACGTAGTTTAATTGTTACATGTAGCTAGTTAATGACCTACGCCCACGTGCCCGAATAGTTGTTAGATCCTGTACAGGTCAGCCACAACCTCACACCCAGATTTTATGTGTAAGTAAGAAAATATCGGAAGTTCTGGGGGGGCAGCTAGTCGACGGGCAACCTTGGAGGTGGAAGCTGAGTATAACCAGGGCAATTGATAAGAGCGGGTTTTGGTTATTATTTTGGCGTTATAACGCCGGGCGATTATAAAGATTATAGTTGATCTAGAGCAGGTAATGGTTCATTACATATTTTGGTGCGCCTAACGAGGAGTGATTATAGTTGTTTTATAGATATGAGGAGGACGATTAATTCCTATACTAGAAAGATAATATAGCCAACTGCTACTAAAGTGTCTTAATTTAAAAAAATTAAATTGTAACAAATTGTGGAGTTAATATATTTTGGTCTGTCGTTCCATATTTAGAATAAAACTTCAAGTTTAAAGCAAATACTGTCACCTTAAGCAAGATATTTAAATGTTATGGAGTTCTGGCATAGCATAGCATAGCATAGCATAGCATAGCATAGCATAGCATAGCATAGCATACAGTAATTGACCGCTATCTCCATCTTCTGAGCATGAGCAGACCCACAAAAGTGATCCAAAACTTGAACTGTAAATGCGAATAAGATCAATAGTGCTGTTGATTGCTATAATTCATCCTGTCAAAACTCTCTGCTTCTCCAGGAATTTGATCCATTAAAACACTTTTGTGCTTCAAAGTAGACTTTATTGGGTCATAAAAAAATATAACTTTGAAGGTATTTTTAAGACAAATAACACTTCTTCACAATTGAACTTTTCATCACATTCACCAGGAATGGAATCGAATACTGAACATGTCCAGAAAACAACAAAAATTAAAAGTGCACAAACAATCACAAGAACAAAAGTATATGAATTATTTAGTAACAGTAAATAAGTACTCAACAAAAATAAGAATCAGAATTTTCTGTGAAAATATCGAAAAAAATATTAACCAAGTGAAAAATGATAGTAAATTTCAGAATTATATACATATTTCACACAACGCACCAAACAACAAGTATCACAACACCCCACATCACAAGCTCTTTCAGACTGCCTAATTAAAAATCTATATTTTAAAGTTATTTCAAAAACACACAATCTCCAAGTTTTTATCATATCTATGACACAACTAAGAATAAAACAATTTAAATACCTATGTTTTTTTAATGCCAATCTCAAACATTTTTATGAACCTGAATTAACAATAATACTGGTATTTTTAGAAGAGAGCGTAACATGAAACATCTGAATCATAAAAAAAAATCTTTCAATTTGAAGTGCAGTCATTACTTATTATTATACTAAGCAACGGCCTGGAGAGCCGAGGTCATTAAGGCTGAAGGGTCGTGGGTTTGAATCCCGCCCAGGGCATGGGTTTTTGCGTGTTTCTGTACACCATTACCCCCCAATGTTACTTACAGTGGTCACTATATGACCTCAGTAGTTGAAAAGCAACCTTAAATATGTAAAAAAAAAATTTTTTTTAATTTTTTTTTTTTTAATACTAAGCATACCAGTTGATCATTTCGAAACAGAAGGCAAGAAAAGGAACCTTCTGTTACCTCAATGTTTAGAACAAAGGTCATGATAAAGTCAGAAGATTGTGTGCGATAGGTACAGTTTTTATTGCACATTATTTAACACCAGTTGCCTTTCTATGCACAGCTGAGAAAGCAACCTTGGACATAGCACACAAATGTAAAAAGATTACATTTTAATAGATCCACTTTACTTGAAAGTGTTTATTATTATTCATCATCAATTATGTTTTCATGGCAGTCAGTGGGAATTGTGTTAAAAATATCTATAAAACAAGTCATTACAAAAACTGATCACAAATCTGTAGACACAGCATTGACCAAATTGTAGTATGAATTTTCTCAACTAACTACAACTGACCCAACAAGCATGTTCCTCACATTCAGCTATTGCTACTGGAACAATAAAATCAGAAAAAATTTTTTAGTCAAAGCTGAAAGCAAATCACCTTACTTTCAATTTTGAAGAAACTTTCAAAAACTATTTCCATTTAATTATAATTGCTAGGACAAATGTTTATTGTTTGATGCTCTGTCCTGTCCTATCTTCACAATACAATAGGCCCTCACTATGGGTGGTGGTTCAAAAGATTGGGTCGCCACCAGTGGTGGGGAATTTTTATATAGAACATTTTTACTTGATGGCCAAACCATTGAGCATTAAATAGTATGCTAGTTATAGTTTTTAAAAGTTCACTCTATGACACCACTAATGTATGTATTCCCAATGGCCTTGTAGTCCTTACTTCAATTGCTGAGGAAAGTTACCTCTTACTGCACATTGCAGATCATGAAGATTAGAGCAATAAAAATATGCATTGTTCCTAACCAGAAGTTATTCAGATTCATCATAGAAGTTTCATATGAATGTTCAAAAAACAAAAAAGGTCATTATCAATAATTAACCCACTTAACATTAAAGTACATTGGAATGAGAACACTGCAGTACAATATAGATTAATGCCCATATTTCACCTCAAGCTCCTATGTTATTTATAAAGTATGCTGTTTAGACAGGGATTTCCAAGGTTGTTTCAATAGCATTGTACTTTAAACACATCACAGAATAGGTAACTTGTTATGTAAAATTTAATACAAGAAAATAAAGGAATGAATAGGAAATATGGTGAGCAATCACTTATATACAACCATACAAAATATTGATTGAAGGAAAAATTCCACATCACTGATTTACATATTCAAGCCAAGGTAGCTAGCCACAAATACCCGCAAGATCTTCATAAGATTATCCACGGTTGCTAAATCCACAGCATCTCTATTGTCTTGTGGAGTATGCCACACCTCAGGGAAAGGATGAGGAATCACATGAAGAATAGGAACACCTGAATAAACAAAAAGAAATATCATGGATTAAAAGTACAATCCACAGTTGTAATGGTATGAGACATGAATGAGATATATAATAAGTTAACAAAGAATGAGCAAGCACCTATAGATAGACAAAGCAATTATAGATCTGCCTCCTAAAAATTGGTAAAGTGTTGGAAATTGTTTTAATCACTCAAGCCGGCGTCATTAGCAGAATTGCTTAACTACAATCAATGAAGTTATAGAAGTTAAGCAATTCAAGACACCATGGATCCTAAGCAGGTAACCGTATGGGAATCCCAGTTGCTGACAATGCTGAGATGCCAGCTGAAGAGATAAAAAGGCACTGACATGACGGAACTTCACAAAAATGCTTAAAGGAGAAATACTCCAAGCACACAATGCCCAACAAGGGTTTAGAGATGTGTTGCATCGAAGAAGACACACAGAAAGTAGGTCTCTGATATGAATAATCCGAGTTTGCCCCAATTTCTGAGAAGCTCCAGCAGTTTTGATTTTCAAAAGCAATTTTTTTTATACTTTTTCAGGATTTTCTCAAATTTCTCCAAAACTAAGCATTTAATTATATTTATTATTTATTAATATTATTATAAAAAATGTAGAGAATTCAATTTTGCACCAATTAAGTCCCAATACTTTTCAATTTGGGTTCACTGTCTGGTAAAAATGCTATGTGCAAAAATACAAATTTTTCATGCTTTTTAAAAAAATACTCATTTTCTCTCCATAAAAAATGCAATATATTCGAATAAACAAATTTAATTCACAATGTTACAGAATAAAAGTTATATAGCATCAAATTCTGTTTTAAAAAATGTTCAAGAAGGAGCTAATAACAGTCAAAAAGAAAGTTTATATTATACATTTGGAGGAGGATGATTCCAATGATTTGCAAATTTTCAATTTCATCCCAATTCAAATCACCGTTCAGGCTACTTCTTCCTTCTGCGATATCATATTCTAAGTTGCAGTCATCAGTATTCAGAATTGGTATTTCAGTTCAATATTGGTGCAAGACTGACATTGCATCGTTAGCAAATGGTGGTACATTTCATGTTATTTTTCCTGCAGGAAAAACCATCATGGGATTCATCAGGTGCTGCTTCTGTAGTACTGTCAATAGGCCGGAGGCTGGATTTAAGTTTTTCAGCCCCATCGCAGGGGGATCAGTTGTTTCTGTTTTTGTTTTTTTTCCTTACTTGCAACTGCAAATATGTACTCAGGAGATGCCGTCGAACACATGCTTGTGTAGGAGGCAAAGAGCTGAGGTTGAATGATGCCTTTAATATTAATTTTCCAAAGAATTTGTAACCAAGGGCATTTAAGATACATCTCTACTTAAAAATTTGTGATAAATCACAAAATTTTCCATTTTCTAATTTTGATCAATTATTATTACTCTGATTTATTTTCTTTTGAATATTTCAAGCTGCTTTTTTCTACTGGCTATTGTTTTTAAGATAGTTTTGTTTTTCTTTACTCTTGCTTATAGTCAGTGCGGTAAAGAATTAAAAGTAAATTTTTGATTATTGTCTTTTCTAGAAAATGAATCTACATTATTGATGTATCACTGCAACTTTTCAAGCCTAGAGATCTCTTCAGAAAGTTTCTAAAATCTATCAATTAATCAATTGCATCAAAAAGAAAGTAATTCTTTAAATATATCACTGATTTTGGTTCACTCTCTAGAACAGAATGTACAAATTATTCTTGAAAAAAAAAAAATTAATTATTTCACATATTCTCTGAGATATTTAATTTCCTGTTATTCAGGTATAGAGCAGTAGGGAATAATGGGTTTGTTTCATCCTCAGAATAGAAAGCTGCTAGCACTTGTCCTGCCTCCTCTATCTCATCAGCAGTACCATTAGATTTGCTGCTTTCTGCAGGTTGGTTGCTTCCAATGCCTTGGCAAATTTCAGTCTCAAATAGCAGCCATGGAAAGTATGTTGTCAAACTTGAAACTGAAGGTGTTGTAGACAACACTGTCTTGTCTGCTTTTGCCTGGCTTCAATAGGAAATGTTGGGAGTCCTTGTGATTTTGACTGCTTCAACCTCAATAAGGTCGATGTCCTTTCCAATGACAACAACACAGAGTGGTGACCAACTTCCACAGTGGTGGCCATAATTATTGACGTATCAGTGCCCACAGCTGTTTGCTTTACACTGAAGTGCTCAGCTCCAAGTTGGGGAATCAATAAAGAGATAAGGTGGTGTTTGCTATGTTCATTCCAAAAACATTTCTTTTGTAATTGACAATAAATAAATAAATAAATAAATGTCTTTATTGGTGACGAGGCTCAGGCTATTTAGCCTGCTCTTCCGCCTGACCACTTTCAGAATTTATATTACAATAGTACATAATAAAGGAAGTCATTCAATGAAAAATACGCACACAATTTGGATGAAGATTATGACAATGACATTGTTTCATCAAACATAATATTTGGAGCAGCTTTTTTCGTAACCTATCACAACCACACAGTGGTGTTGTTCTCCTCTCACTTTCTCATCAAGATATCCAGCAAACATAATCATGTCTGTTTTGGCAGAGCTTGAGATAGCCCACGCATTTTTCTAACATGTTGCAAATTATTTATTTTGCCTCTTATGCCATTCTCTGTAAAAGAACTCCTCTATAGACAACAATGTATGCTTCTTTAAAATCAATTTGGTCTTCCAGGACATCAAACAACTTGTAAAACCAGAGAGGTAAGACTTGACATTTTCTTTCGATCTTCACACTTGAGAAAGTTGCCACCAATGATCTTTGAAATGCATAAATAGCAAATTTCATTAGCTTTGTGACAATTAATAATTTCATCCCTATTGCAGTATTAACGGATATTACAACTTCACAAGCAGGAAAAGAATCAAGTGACAAGAACCAGCCAGACAACTTTTTGTCATCTGCTTTATTATAATAATAACAATGACAAATACTTATTATCATCATCATTCATAAATCCCTGACCTCTCTTGATGACATAATTTAATACAAAAACAGACTTCTGTTCTCAAAAATAGGACTAGAGGTGTCTCGCATTGTTTACTAAACATGACCCCCTTGTGGAGTCTTAATGTGTATACAGATTGCAAAGTATATGCGCACACACACTATCACTCGTGCACATGCCACAAAATTCACAATACACGATGGCTTTTTGTTTTGCATACTCATGTAGCAAGAAATATATGAAAAAATTTGAAGTGTAGCATTTCCTTTCACAAAGCAATATTTGTGTTCACTGAAGGTTTATCAGCTGCAAGAAAGTTAATATGAAATGACAGCACATTTTCACACATTCTATCACCACATGCAACTAAATTGGTTAATTTACCCTAAATTCAATGCACAATATTCAAATCATTTGTGTCAGAAATAATACTACTGCCTGTGTGATAACGGCCCCTACAATTTCTTAACTTAATCAAAAATATTCTTAGGAAGCTTGTAAAAACTTATTTTAAACAGAATGTCTAGGAAGCAAAGCCATTCAAACTGACACTCCACAACAAACAAGAGGCAACTCTTGACTCTTTATTCTATATCTTTAAAACTCTCTAAAGAAAAACAGCACTATTGTGGTTCAGTGATACATCCAGAAAAAGACATGTATGCAAGTTACTGACATTCATCTTCCGTAATATTCAATTTACAGAAATAAATTATCATGGCAAAGTACAAGAAAGGAAAAAAGAAAAGAGACTACAAAAATCAAGTAATAAAGATTCCACATTTCACAAGACATTCAGATATAAATAATGGAAACCGTCATTTCAAGTTTTACATAGCAACGCAAAGTGATACCAAGGTTTTACATTCTCTGTTCTTCCCAAATGCCAATTACCGTAATTTCTATTTCCTCCAAAATATCATTATTTACCCATTTTCCAAAAATTCCATTACAACAAACCTACCTCTTAGTAGGAATGGTATGTGATCATCCTCAATTCCACCACCTCTAGACTGGGCTCGGAAATACATTTGTTCTGGTTTTCCAGAGGAATATCGCTGCAGGTGACCCAAATCAGACAGAGTTTTTTCTGCTTTTATCATCAGTGCATGCCATCGATTGGTGTCGCTAAAGTAGCTGTAGAACGCAGGATCTGGAGCACCCAACAGGTCCAGCAGCACAAGAACATCCTACCAACATTGATATTGCGTTACTTACCCACGCAAAAGCTTCAGTTATTTAATTACACATAATTATTATAAATTTGCACATTTATTAAAAATGTAAGCCAGACATAAACAACACAATTAGTCATAATTTTTTTTTTTTTTTTAATACAATATGGTTTAAAATGTGCACATAGAAAACAAACTTTTATAAGACATGAAACATCAGCTAAGAATTTCGTAGACTATTATGAAATTAATTTAATAAAACCAAGCCTCTAAGGAATATTACAATATTTCAAATAATTTAAATTGTGATTTTTGTTGCTGCATTTTTCAAGTACCACTCGTACTAAATTAAGCCTATGTAAAGATCACATATACAAGAATTATACTATAAAAATTAAATCTCACAATTGAATGCAGAAGATTTGTTCCATCTCTATTGTTCTTTGGAAATGGAGTGCGCTCCCATTTGGCAGCTAAATGTCTTGCACCATAAATGGAGTCTGTATTAGACCAATGTTGAAAAGCTTCTTCACCGTCAAAAAAGATAAACTTTAAACTCAATGTGTTCTGCAACAACAACAAAATTTTTATAACATGTAGTATACTAAAATTTACACGGTTTTTTTATCTTTGATCATACACAAACCTCATTTCTGATGGTATCAAGGAGATCGCTCATAGTATATGCTAAATTTATCATCATTGCACAAGGCACTGCTGAATCTGTAGCTCCAATAAAGTCATCCTCACGGAAATACTTGGAATCATAATGACAGGCCAGCACTAAATATCGTTTAGCTTTTGGATTTAAGGTGGCAATAATATTCTCAAACTGAAGTGTACCAAATAGTGGAGTATCCGTTCTGAAACGGTCACTAGTAACTTGCCATTTCAGACTTTTCATGGCATTTTTAATTCTCTAAATAATAAAAGGAAAACAATTAAAGCTCACAAGGAGAACATGATAAAAATCAAATTAGTCAACAGAAAAAAATTGTCACATGCCAAATGTTTTTGTTTAGGGAACAATAATAGGTGATACTTGCATCTTGAACAATTTTATGATTTGGAGTCCCAACAACTCTTGGTATCAATATACCATCCAAGGTATCTTGAAAATGGGTCATATTGGAGCGCTGAGCCAGAGATGACATATCACCATTGTTTAAAGATTTAGCCACATGGTTTCTCTAAAGTAACATGAGAACATAACATATTACATACAAAACCAAAGAAGTGGAAGTCAAACAATAGGTCTAGCATTTCTCACCTGTTGATCTCGAAAGCCGACACCTTCATTTGGCTTTATTTCGGAAATAAATACCGAGAGAGCAATTAAAAAACTTAGCCACATTGTCAATGAATTCGTACAATATGTTTCACAAATGTGGAAATGTGTAGTTATCTTTTTAGAATCCTGTCATAAAAAACTGTCAATTTTGATAAGTAAGCTCACAGATCACTCGTTAACAGAAGTACTAACTAGCACAGTTTCCCAAAACACACATAATAAGAAGCTATGAAGTCGTCCGGGTGCAACGATCCATCTGCAAACATACGGAAAAAGAAATACTCCCACGCGGGTCCCCGCCTACCCAGACTCTCGCCTGACAGGTTGACATTGAATGAAATCCTGGAACATTCACTCACACAGACACAAAGCACGCGTGCGCATTCCCTCCACCTCCAAGGTACTAATTTTTTCCTGGCAAGTTGGCCACAACAAAAGACACAGAGTTCTGAAGTACCAAAGTGAGATTTTTAAATGAAAAACTACATTTTTCAAAGATGTAAAGTGATTTCTTTTACATTGCACTTTAATATTTTAAGCATATGTTGAAATATTAACTCTGAAGGAGCTGAGTATATGAAATGGGTCACCGGCGCACCAACACAAAACGTTGGCAATGCTGCGAGCCACTTTTCCCGGTTTGCCTGAAATAACCTCCAGTGAGGACAGTGGGAAGTGAACAGGTATACAAAGTATTTACACTGTAATCCACATTGTTAATGAAAGTATTTATGTAATACATAACAAGTACAGGAATATAGAACCATCTGGAATCTGATGGAAGAACGGATTTCTGAATGCGTTAAATCTCATTAAATATAAATGAATAGCGTCAAAACCCCTCATTGTTTAATTTAAATACTATAAATCTCGAACAACGATACTTCCAATTGATGAATGCAATGCAATATTGAAATATAAATCGACAATTTACATTAATCTCAAATAAGCATTAAAGGATGAACGTTTTCAAACAAAACACTATTTTCTGTTGTTAATTAAAACCATTAGTGTCAATAAGGAGGGGGCGAAGAGTATGGCTAAGCCCTCTTCTGAAACATTTCTGGCCTGATAAGAAAAAGATCAGATTTGTATCTCTCTCCCACGGCTTTGAGCCCCGTTGCTCTGATCATACATGTTCCCAAGGTTTCCACTAAGTAAGCACGCATATATTTAAACAATACATGCACCAGAGCCCTGAATTTCAGGCATTTATTTTACTAAAAATAGACAGGCAAAAGGTATTTATTCTAGCTAAAGTAGGGGAGCAAAAAGGCATATAAACAATGAAAAATCACATTTAAAAGGAATTGTTGTAAAAAAATTATTCATAGTTTTATTCTAACCGTAAACTTTAAATTAGCACTTAACATGTAAGAAAATAATCTTTTATTTATTTAGTCAAAAACTGTACGTGACGTATGGGGGGAGAAAATCATCTGCGCACGCTTTCCTGAGTTTCAGAATCCTTTCCCAACTATTTAACTATTAATAGTTGAAAGATGAAAAATAGTAGTAATAATAATAATAATAATAATAATAATAATAATAATAATAATAATAATAATAATAATAATAATAATAATAATAATAATAATAATAATAATAATAAATTTTAAAAAGCGAGAGAATAACATTTCAAAAACTAGATATTTTCGTTGTCGAATTATAGAAAACTTATTTGTAACGGTAAACGAACGAACATATTTGATTTTTCTCTATCGCTAACAAATAGAAACTCACCCTAAGCTCTACTACCACTACAAGCAAAAGGAAAGCTCAACAAAACGTGCGCATAGTGAAGCTACATTTACTATCTTTTCTTCGTAATATCGATTTCAGATGACCATACTGAATGATAGCAACGAATTTGTTTTATTCGCGACGCTCCCTCTTTGAAATGATTTTGAGGACTCCCTTTGGAATGGCAATACTGAAAACGGAACCATATTTTTCGTTCTTCGCACTTGTGTAATCGCCAGAACAGAGAAGGATATATCATATACAGAGAGATGTCCTTAGAAAGGATCTAAAGTCATACTCAAAGTAGAATGGGATTTCTCATGAGCGAACAAAGTCTGTTGCCATCAATGAAAAAAAAATAAAAAATCTTGACTGGTATCCTCTTCCTTGTTCGTTTATATTTTTAACAATGCTTCTGCTTTCACAGAAAGATAAAATAAGACTGTGCCTTCATGTTGTCCAGGCTTGCGGGTATGCTTGCATATCCAGCTTGATCGAGATCGGTGAGAGGAGGGAAAAAAGCAAAATAATGACGTAAAAAGCTGAAAAGGCACAATTAAGACAAAATGGCAAAAATAGGCATCAGAAAGTAAAATAGGCAAAAAAGGCAAAATAAAAATCTACCAAAACAACTCCAGAAGCACAAACAAGTTATTCGTACTGTCAAAAAACATGAAATAGTAACAATAACAAAAAGGCATTTTGCCAAACTTTCGGGCTCTAATATGCACTAATATCGAATCTGAAACATTTTTGTCAGTGAGTATTAACAGTTTCGTAGAACAAAAATGAATAACTATAGACAGTTATTATAAATATTATAGACAGTTCTATTATTTTTTTAGAGTAATGTTTTTTGAATTTTGTTCATTGGTCGCGAATCAGATCAGTTCCTCCTCATATGACTCTAATAATTATATAATATCGCTTTCAAAATATGACTTTAATAAAGCACAACCTCTTTTTCACCACGGACTTCATTTTCACAAATCATCTTTAATCACACTTCAACAACAAACAAATTCATTACTACATCAGCTTCTGGTAGGGCTATGAAATGAACCAAGTCTACGAACAGTTTATGAATGAACCAAGTCTATGAACAGTCAATAAAATTATGTTAAATAATGGACATAAAATTATAATAAATGGTTGACCTAAGAATGGATAAAAATTATTTTGCTCACTTTATTGTAGAAACGAAGATTGTATTTGAAGCGACGGTGAGTCCAATGATGCTGATCACCAATACAGTTTAGAAACAGTGTGATTTGCTTCACCATCATTGCACTAAAATGAGGCAATAGATTTCACCACGATTTGGTTTCCTGTTAGTTTCACATTCTCTCCACAAAAACGCAATCTCTCGTTTCAGTTTTCTACGATTCCCTACAAAGTCGTGTCTGTAATTCTGAAGCAGACTAGAGTTCTTTCTGCAAAGCTCGAAAGCACATCGAAAACAAAACTTCCGGCAAACGCGGTGAAATCTCCTCTTAGCATCGACTTAAAAACTTTCGAATAATATTGGTCACATTTTTCTAGTAGTTCTATGATCTGAGATTTGATATTTGCCTGCACAGATAAAATATTAAAATAGCGATTGTTTAATTTTTTCTTGTTTAGTATTAACAAAGTATTATATAAATGGCCGATCAAGGTTACAAAGTGAAAGTCGAAAGGTTCGTGTTAGTCTAAATAGCTCTGATGGCCCACATATTCCATCAGTGTCAGTGAACCAGTAGCGTAACGAAGTAAGTACGGATCTGTCCGAAAAACTTTTATCTCCAGGCCCCCCTTTATAAAAGTGTATAGCAAACACAACTAGAATTAGTATCTTAAATAATGAAAATATTCTCTAAAAATAGGCCCCTTTAACCTGGGTCCGACCGGGAGCGGTAGCTCAGTGCATCAACTGATGTCACTGCAGCGCTTCTGACCGGGAGGTCCTAGGTTCGAGTCCTAACGGCAGCAGGATTTTCGACACTAGCTTTTCAGCTAGGTCGAATTCAGTCGCTGTCTGGATAAGATTTCTAGCGGCCGGCTGCTCTGATCGGTAGTTTTCCGTGGTTTCTCCGATCAACACCAGGCGAATGCCGGAGCAGTACCCTACCAAACGGGCCACGGACCGCTCGCGATCTATCCTTCCTCTTCCTTGTTCCATTCTCTCCCATTACATACACACACTAACATGCACTAAACTACCACATATTCCAGGAGACCAGTTGGGAGCTTAGAGCTTGTCCCGGCTGGGGCGGTGCCCCGCTGGTGGGAGATATCTGGTTGGGGGGAAATCCCGCTAGCCAACGGTAGGTCGGCGCCGGATCTCGCCATCCAGCGGGGAAAGATCATCGCCATCTCCCGAGGAAAAAACGCACACTACACTAATGGGACTAATGACCAAAGCAGTTGCGCCCGGAAACACGAAAAGAGTCAATCAATAACCTGGGCTCAATCGCATTGCGTGTCACACGAGCCTCAACGTTCCGAACTTACGCTACAGCAGTGAACTCTAATATTGTTAGAAATGTTTTTGATAACTCTCCAAGAAACAACACCGTGGAACATGAATCTCTTTTGCCCTCAAGAAAAATTGCGTATAAATAAGTATATTATTTCGTGGAGATTTGTTCATAATAGTTCCATCTGCTGTGTCTAAACCTCTTTGTGACAAATGCTTTCCAGTATTAGAAATCATTGTGGTAAATTATACGGATCTAGGAGTTCACTTTATTTATTGAAAGTATTATTTAGCTTAAGAAATTAAATGTGTTACAGAAAGTGAATGTCTGAGAACTTCTACTGGGGACTCGAATCGCTGATTCATGACTTAGCAATTCATTCTTGCGAACCGAAACGTCCACTGTGGAACGTTGTAGATGACCACGGTGTAAGATTTCGTATCCCTTGCACCGAGAGCGTGACGTTATTTTCCGCTTTTCTTATTTGGATATTTTAGAGATAAATGTTATGCATAAGTCGTCGAAAAGAGCAGAGGTAAAAAAAGATTACGTAAAGAGATGTAATAAAATTATCTTTCGGCGAATCACATTCATTGCACTTAGCTGATCCCCAAGTCATACAGTCTTTTCAGTGTCAAAACTGGTTGAGTTAACTCAGAGCTAGAATTACAGCTGTCTCTACAGCTGACCGGGAGGCCCTAGTTCGAATTCAGACGGTGGATTTTCGAGCTTTACAGCTAGTTCGAATTCGCGTGTTAATTACTCGTTTGTTTCGAACAACTCTTATTCAGCACATGAGAGCAATATTTTGATTTGGTGGAGACATTAGGACACGAGTACTCTAATATGGTGTGTGACAGCCATAAGAGGGCGCTAATCAAATAGCACCTCGTTGTTGATGGAGACTGGAAAAATACATTTACTAATTAATTAGATTGACAGTTATCGTATATTCAAGCAATATCAATAATTACTGACTATTTGGATCTGTGCTAACATCTCCATTTAGGGAACATTGTTCCAAAATGTGAAAATAGCTTTGGATCAGGGAATGGCCACCTTCCGTTAAAGCATGATATATGCCAGTTCTGCAGGCTTACTGAAGTGGCAACTTAATTTTACATAGATTTCAAGTGATTAGCAAAGATCTAAGATATATCAATCACAAAGTTTCATTACATGTATTTAATATTATAAATACCTAACTAGACACATGTTTAGGAAATTATCCCACCTTCAGTGGCACTTTTTTTTCCTAGGGCTTGTATCCAGCCGACAGCCGGTTGTCCTTTACGTCCCGAAGGGACGCATGCTCGACCATACACTGGACAAACACTTGCGGGCTCCTCTGATCTAGGGTCAGCAGAACGCGAGGCCCTCCGCGACAACACACACACGAATTCAAGGGACAAACAGCCATGCCCAAGGCGGGACTCGAACCGGCGACCCTTCGGACGGAAGCGCTGAGTCGGTACTCGCTCTTAGCCACCTCGGCCATCCAGGTCGGCTCTTCAGTGGCACTACAGAGAAGAAAATTGCTATGGTCATAATTGGTTGGGCCCACTGTAGGCAGAAACAGTGGTCCCGCAGGCGCTGGCCCGCCGTCTGGTGGAGCTAGAGAAGGCTTGACTCCTCTCCCTCTCCCCCCCCCCCCGTGGGAACGACAGCCTCTCGGAAGGTTGCCCGGCAGGCTACATTGCGTGGTACGGCTGAAGGCCGCGTTGCTGATACCGCTGCGCAACAGGATGAGACCGGGAGCGGTAGCTCAGGGCATCAACTGATGTCACTGCAGCGCTTCTGACCGGGAGGTCCTAGGTGCGAGTCGCCACGGGCATGGTTGTATTTGTGTTCGTCCTTTCACTCCTTATCAACACCATTTCGTTTCATCTTCATAGTTTCCAATAGTGATCGCTAATGACCTAGATGTTGATGCGACCTTAAATTTTAAAAAATATTTTTAAAAAAATAGACGGTCAACACGAACTGCACAATAAATTTTCAGTGAGTTTAAGCCGAGGGAGGGGTAGAGAGAAGGTAAGCCAGTGCAGATAGAAAACGCGTGGCAGGACCTAGAGATAATTTAGTATCGCAAAGGTATGGGCTCAGTGAAAATAGAACCGGGGGCACAATTTCATGTAGTAGTGAACTGAAGGTAGGCAGTGTAAGGGTACTCAAACCCGCAAAGGACAAGGTAGTCCAAGAACCGAAACCTCGAGCCATACACGCGAACTGAAGGTGAGCAGTGAGGGAGTACGCAAACCCGCAATGGACAAGGTAGTGCAAGAACCCAAACCTCGTCCATAGACGCGAACTGGACGTGAGCAGTGAGGGAGTTCCAAACCCGCAATGGACAAGGTAGTGCAAGAACCCAAACCTCGTGCATAGATGCGAACTGGACGTGAGCAGTGAGGGAGTACCAAACACGCAATGGACAAGGTAGTGCAAGAACCCAAACCTCGTGCATAGACGCGAACTGAAGGTGAGCAGTGAGGGAGTACCAAACCCGCAATGGACAAGGTAGTGCAAGAACCCAAACCTCGTCCATAGATGCGAACTGGACGTGAGCAGTGAGGGAGTACCAAACACGCAATGAACAAGGTAGTGCAAGAAACCAAACCTCGTCCATAGGTGCGAACTGGACGTGAGCAGTGAGGGACCAAACCCGCAATGGACAAGGTAGTGCAAGAACCCAAACCTCGTGCATAGATGCGAACTGGACGTGAGCAGTGAGGGAGTACCAAACACGCAATGGACAAGGTAGTGCAAGAACCCAAACCTCGTGCATAGACGCGAACTGTGAGCAGTGAGGGAGTACCAAACCCGCAATGGACAAGGTAGTGCAAGAATCCAAACCTCGTGCATAGACGCGAACTGGACGTGAGCAGTGAGGGAGTACCGAACCCGCAATGGACAAGGTAGTGCAAGAACCCAAACCTCGTCCATAGACGCGAACTGGACGTAAGCAGTGAGGGAGTACCAAACACGCAATGGACAAGGTAGTGCAAGAACCCAAACCTCGTCCATAGGCGCGAACTGGACGTGAGCAGTGAGGGAGTACCAATCACGCAATGGACAAGGTAGTGCAAGAACCTAAACCTCGTGCATAGACGCGAACTGGACGTGAGCAGTGAGGGAGTACCAAACCCGCAATGGACAAGGCACTGCAAGAACCCAAACCTCGTCCATAGACGCGAACTGGACGTGAGCAGTGAGGGAGTACCAAACCCGCAATGGACAAGGTAGTGCAAGAACCGAAACCTCGAGCCATACACGCGAACTGAAGGTGAGCAGTGAGGAAGTAAGCAAAACAGCTAAGAACAAGGCAGTGCAAGAACCGAAACCTCGAGCCGTAGGCGCGCCGCAGCGGACGCAGTCAGGGAGCGTGTGTGGCGAGGTCGAGGTTACAGATAACGGTGCAGCCGCCCCCGGGAAGTTAGCTCGGCAGGTGGCACAGCATTCGGAGGCGGGACGCCGCAGAGCGGAGAACACGGCGCAACAAGATAAGCGGTAGGCCAATCAGGAGAAGGTCGTCCGATCAGAGGCACGGAGCGGTGCGGCGTATGGCAGCCAGGTCGGAAAATCTGCCGATAAGAGTAAAACGCGGTGAAACTTGGGGACAGAGCAGAGAACAATGGGCAATTGTAATGAACAATGGCAACAAAAGTAGAGAGTAAAGAGCAGAGCTCATCAGGTGGGAATTACGGACGTGTTGGTGACTGCGCGAAGGGACCTAGTAGCACTGAAATAAAAGGTTGGCGCAAACTAAAAAAAGTGAAGGAGTTGCAAATAATAGTTTATCTGGGGTAACGAGGTATCTACCACAATAGTATTAAATGTAATTTTAATAAGATTACATATAGCCATAATTAATATATAACCCCTCCATAATTTAAAAAAATTCAATCAAAAAGAAGAAACATTTCGAAAATAAAGGTAGTTTTTCAGCTAAGTCGAATTCAGTCGCTGTCTGGAGGAGAATTCTAGCGGCCGGCTGCTCTGATCGGTAGTTTTCTGTGGTTTCTCCGATCAAAACCAGGCGAATACCGGAGCAGTACCCTAACAAACGGGCCACGGACCGCGCGCGATCTTTCCTTCCTCTTCCTAGTCCTATCCTTTCCTCTTACACACACTTACACTTACATGCACTACACTACCACATATTCCGGGAGACCAGTTAGGAGCTTAGAGCTTGTCTCGGCTGGGGTGGTGCCCCGCTGGTGGAAGAGTCAAGAGTCCTAGTTAGGGGGAAACCCCGTTAGCCGACGGTAGGTCGGCGCCGGATCTCGCTATCTATCAGCGGGAGATCACCGCCATCTCCCGAGGAAAAAACGGGAGGGGAAACTTACGGGACTAATGACCAAAGCTGTTGTCGCGCCCGGAATCACTAACCAACCAACCAATCTAAATTTGAAAATAACTTTACACTGGAACCCAACTTCCAGCATTCCCGGTAACCCGTGTTAAGGAATGAGGGAATAGAAAACGTAATAGAATGTTCCATTTTGTAGAATACAGAAAAAAACTTTTGGTCGCTGTAAGGATACGAAAACGTGGTGTTAAGGTCCTTGGACTCACCGTTTCCGAAGACGGGAAACTGTTGCAGTGCAAAGTGTTCTGCGGGTTGCGCATGCGCCTGTTTTCGCAAATACGTCATAATCTGACAACGTCTATACTTCGTCTCCACTCTGATGAACTACTGAAGGTTCAGTCTCTGTCACGCAGTAACGCACTTACGTTTTTCTACTCCCATTGTATAATATAATGGCTGCCACCCGCAGCATAATGATACTCATTACGATACAGATTTCATTTTGAAACAGGTTCTTGACCAATCACAGGGAAGTTTACCAAGTGTTGACTCTTAATTAATCATTGAGAATCATTCTATTAAAGGTTTCTTTCGATTACGTACATTAAAATTGCATTAAATATTATATTAAGCTCGTCAGTTATAATTTCTTTTATTATTTGTAATTTTTACGTGGAATATTATTTAAAATAAATGGGATCGTAATTTCACTTTGGTGCTACTTGACTAGCGCGGTCGTAAACAAAAGCCACCTGGGTCAGGGTTTTTATAAGGTGGTTTTCATAAATAGTCTTCACGATGGAATATCGCAGGGTTTTTTGCGTCTTTCTCGGTCGTTCCGACAGATGTCGCATGATCGCGACCGTACGAAATTTGATGTAATGGGTATTAATACACTCGTGTAAAGGTTACGACGATACTCGCTCGTATTGTAATATCACACTCGTGTATTAATGCCCATCATTACATCATCGTTTCATAATGTACTATTTTTTATATCAATGTTTACTTATAAATTGCCCCAAAACATTACAATTCTTTAGCTTACAGAGGGGCCTCGGGTGGCTCGGCAGCTCGGTGAAGCGGTTCTCGGTACGATTCTCGGCCACGACAAAAATGAAGCTGCAGCTTTCTAAATCATTTCAGTTTCTGTAACTCTGTGACGAATGAAAGCTCAAACAGGCCAAATAAGTTACGCACGGTGATGAGGATACGTCATGATCCTCACATAGCTCCTTTACCCCCAGGCGTGTGAACCCCCCTAGCGGGCAAAAGTCGGATTAATCCTAAAATATCAAATACAAATATGCATGAAAGAGAGGATTCCGACCATATGATGTTTTATCCATTCTACTCTCTTTGTAGTACTTCAGAAAGAAGAAATATCTTGTAACTGACTATCTGGCAACTGATTGCAGATTCGGTGGTATAACAGTCAGCGTACTGGATTGCTGTACCCGCGTTTGCGGGTTCGAAGCCGTGGATTTTTTTAGGGCGAAAATATCCTTCGTACGCCTTTCGTCAGAGGGGAAGTAAAGCCGGCTGTCCCATGTAGTATATTTACTGCATGTAGAAGATTCTCAAGCCTAAAAGAAGCCTCTGAGCAAAATTGAGATCCGCCTGTTTCGTCGCCCAAGATAATACCTCCTTTCTCCGGTAGGTGGTGAAAGGAGCGTAGCGGAATTTGCGTGGTTAGACGGAAGAGGGGGCCTGATGGCCCGAGTCTCGCCACGTAAAATATGGCACTAACTGACTATGACATTTTCATTGCCACCTTTTCAAATCCATTGAAGTAAAAACAGGATTTTAAAAAGAAAAACTCATGAACATTGTGATTTTGTGTTGTGAACTGTCGATTTTCTTGATATCCATGTTGCAAATGTTCTGACATTTTAATGACATTACTTACCATTTCAGCTCCCCCTCTTTCTGGAAAAGTCTGCTTTCACGCTGTTAGGCAGCTTTCATGTTAACGTGTTTAATAGTACACTACTAGTACTTTGTTGCTAACATTCTCTTCCTGCAGCCGCCACTAACCTCCTTGTGCATTGGCATCTCGGTTTCTGGGAACAGCATAGCGTTATTAGTGAGATTCTTGAATAGTGAAGGCAAGGGTTGCACAATACTATTTATTACTTAGTTCACAATACATGGGCAAGAAGAAGGTAAGTTACAGCGGGCACTTTTTTAATTTGAAACGTGTACGAAGAGTTGGAAAGAAAAACGGGTAACACTGATCATATCAATGGATTTATGAACCTAAAAATTAAAAAATAACGAATGTTTTAATGACTTCATATATGTTCATACAATAGTTCATTTTACAATAATTTAAAGTAATGAAAACAAAAGGTAAGTTTCCAAGCCTATGTCTCTTCTGCTTATTCATGTTTTATTCCTTTGTATTAAAAATGTTCGTATAACATAGTTTATAAATTATATATATATATATTTTAATATTGTAATTGAGCTGTCACTTTATACCTGACGATAGAGACATACTCGATCTCTGAACTCTGAAACCTAGTAAAGTGGAATAAATGAATACAATTTGTCCTAAGAAAATTTTAACTTTTACTGTTAAAAAAATTATGTCGCTGTCTCAAGAAAAATTATTGTCCTAAAATTGGATTTGGAAATTCTATCAGTGAAAAGTACTACAATAATAATTTAAGTGATAAAAACGTGTAGGTATGGTAGCCTCAGTGACCATTTCCATCAACAAAGCCATGACAGCTACCATGACATGCAGTGTTGGGCTGTGCAAATGTAGGTGATAATGTCTAAAATGAAATAAAATTAACTCTCTCTGATATTGACTCCGGCCGTGAAAGCCTATGATGATTCAATTAACTTTAATTTATTTAAGTTTTTAAAACAAATTAATTAGTTAATATTTTAAATAATTATAAATATTTTGATGATTGTTATAAAGTTCTCTGATTTTTGGTATCTATGTTTATAGGCAATCAGTTAAGAGCCCAAATCAATACAGAAATTGTGAATTAAAAATCATTTTAAAACAGTTGAACACCAGCTACTTTTTTTAAAAGTACGAATTTACGAACGATTTGTAAATAGATGTGTTCACCTTGTCAGGTACATTAAAATCTGTAGGTAAGAAGGAAATGCTTTTAGTAACAAAATAAAGTATACAAATGATAAAAAATGAGCATAACACTTGTAAATACAAAGCCACTTTGAAAAGTCACTTTGTCATAATTGTAAAGTAAATATTTAGTCTACCATGACGTAACGGTAGGAGCGTTCAAAGGTGAATAAGGTGGGAATGGAGTGAAATGGAAAATTTAGAATCGTTTTTGAGAAAATGGCGTTTGAACGTTTCTAAAAATGCGGATATTTCAGCTTATTTTCATGGAAAGTTTTAAGTATTCGAGAAACATAAAACAGACAGACATCATATGAAGCGCATGTACTCATAAAGGCAACATTGTAAACTTTTCCACCGCTAATGTAAGTATTAACGACGGGAGAGACCAGTCAAAAAATTCCTTTTTTTTTAATTTATCAAAAAGAAAATAATAGAGCCAAATGGCGTTTAAGCTCATGCAGAACATGTAGTACCATCCCTGCCAAACGTTTGAAGAAAAATATTTGAGCCGCCTAAACTATACGTAGAAAAAATTTGTCCAAACTGAATAAATCCCTGTCGATGCTCCACTATTTTAAAAAAACTAATACATTTTTGGAGGTACTTTCAACGAAGCCCCTGGAACATTTTCAAAATTTTCTCAAATGCGACTCTAAATTTTATCTTTAAATTTCTTGTAAGAATAGAGTGAAATGCACTTATAAAGGTGGCATAGGCCCGAGTTTCATGGTTAACTCTGAATTGTAGAAAATTGCAAGTTTTAATTTTTTCGGTGTCTTCCTACAACTAAGCTAGTGGTGCTACATAATGGCAAAGACTTTCTCGTACTAGTTTTCTAATTTCTTTGGTCTGGGATAGCTATTGGGACACATACTCTTGTCAGCTGCCATCTTTCGCCGCTCAAAGTACATTTTTTTAAAAATTTTCTCAATTTTTCGGTTTCCTCGAAATAGAACCGAAATATTACTTTAAGATTTTTTCTAAAGATAAAGAGAATATTCGAAGATAGATTGATCAAAGGATTTTGAAAATAAAACCAGGAAAAGGGCGGGAAAGAAAAGTACAGCAAAGAAGGGGATGATTTAAGAGGAGAGGGTACATCTATACCACCTATGTTCAATTTGCTACTATTGATGTAACTTTTATAGAAAATGGTTAAACATAAAATTTTAGTATTTCAAAAACTTAAACCTCTGTTACTACTTTGACATTTTTTGAGTTGATTAAAAAATTGTTTTTTCTTCAATTATAACTTTTGCCTCAATTTTTTCAGCATTTTTGGAGAAACATTATTTTTATGTTGTTTATTACCGAAGAATGTTTATAAATTTGTCAACTTATTGACAATACTCTACAGAATGTATCCTGTAAATTTTAATTGATTGTGAATAATGGTTCTTGACAAAAGGTACATTAATTAAAAAATAAGTATATTTTCGCCAAAGGCCATTTGAAAAGCCTGCACTTGGCATTTCAACTTTTCTTCTCCGAATTCTCTTGCGATGATCTCCTTCAGCGAAAAAGACCAATGCTACCAACGTATGAGCAGAAGTGTGTGAAACTCGTTAACCACCCAACATGTGTTCAAAATTACGAAACAAATAGCCATACTTGCATGCAGTGTCAAAAAGAAGGAACGTGGCTCATTCGCACCAGGACATTTAAACATGAATTAAAGGAACTTCCAGATGTCCCTCAGTAAAAATGTTAATATATTTGTAAAGAGCAAGTTTTGACGTATTTATTTAGCCAAAAAATAAAAACTGTTAATTTGATTCATTTCCTGCTACCCTCTCCCCTTAAAATAATTTACGTTGGTGTAAAGTTGCATATGGGTAAAAAGGTTATGGCAAAAACTGAAATTATTCACGACTTGGAAATAAAAGGAAGAGATGGGCAAATTCAAGTAATTGTACTTAAAATAGAGCTCTGTATCAAACCACCTATAAGCAATTAATGAGGGATGGTTTGTTGTCAGAATATCTAAAAACAATTTGATCAGGGAACGATATAAAACTAAATGCAAGAACCAAATGTCGAAACACGGAAGAAGGAAGCATATATTCGGGGAAACATTAGGGAAACAAGAATCAATATGTAAACTTGGTGAGGAATAATGAACAATTGTTGAAGACGAATAAGCGCAAAATAGAGTACGAAATTGTAGGGACTGACCAAGAAAAAATGGTCAAGGGAAAAAGAATAAAAAAGATCTAAAGGTATGTAGGCAAGTAGAAAATGCATATAGCAAAATTGTAAGAGAAAACAGAGGGAAAGAAATTTGAAAAGAGAGATCAAGTATGAGAGAGGGAAAAATGATTTTGGAGGGAACTCTTACTACCTTAGTTTTGCCTTGATGGGGGCAAGATAGAAAATACATATAGACAAAACGTTGTAGAGAAAACATCGAGGGTAAGGCCTTGTCCATATCACGGGGAAAACTTTTAACAATAGAAAAGAACAAAGAAAGAACTATAACATTAATTTTGTACATTGGAAGTGGACTTGAGTTATAATGATTGTGACGTTGTAATACACTTCTGTAATGTATATATAAGGAACTTTTGTGTGTGTGTGTGTGTGTGTGTGTGTGTGTATGTAAAGCATTGTGAAAGTGAGAAATATGTATTTATATATTTCTGAGACACATGAGGTTGCAATAAATCAAATTATGCACTATTTAAAGAATAATACATAACCGTTAAAATTAATGCGACAAATTATGTGCCGCTGTACTACCACTCATTTAAAATTTATGCAATTGAATTCTGATTTTTCTACGATTTTTATGATTGTATTCTTTTTATTTTAGCAGTTCCATTATGCATAGTGTATAATTCCCTCAATATTTACAATGCAGTGTTGAGCAGGCAAGGGGACTTGGGATAGAAACATACTCGTATCTCTGATGTAACGGTTGGCCACGTCAGGAGGTGACTATTATCTGCCAGGTGTCAGGAAAAGTTTGTATCACGTAGAGAAGGTGTTTTTACTAACCTACGTACACGTACGTGTGTGTCTATATGAGCCATTTGAGTAAACAGTTCTACTAGGGCAATTGATGGTGCATCCATCGGATAATAACACGAAAATGAACAAATTGCAGAAACTAAAGAAGCACAGCTATTATCAGTCTCTATTTATGAATTATTTAAAAAATCTATCATAACCATAGGTACCATATATTGCTGTTTAAAGGATTTTTTCACATTTCTACTTTCTCGCACTTACATCGTAAGAAGAGAAAGTACTGTAATCGTGCGCCGAAAACGGTACCAATTTCAAAAAATCATTGCCGTGTCCTGATAGCGCAAAAGAGGATAATTCTTGTTCCTTTATAGTAAGTTTCACCCTTTAATCAGGCACTGTGGTGACCACGCAAGCCACTTTCTCCGTTGCCGAAAGGGTTAGACTCAAACCTGACCTGGTAATAAAAAGCCTGGAGGTGGTCCATGTGGTCGATGTGACTGTCCACCACGAGGATGGGTCAAGCCTTCTAAAAGGAAGGGAAAAATTGGTAAAGTACCAACCAGTCATTCCCCTGGCAGCCCAACTTCATGGAGTTGCCAACGCCAGAATCCTGATCGTGGCATAGCCCCAGAGGTTCCAACCTCTGGGGCTATGCCACGATCAAGTCAGTGCCCTCAAGACGTTGGGGATCATGTCTCAAGACGATCTACTGACTATCTCGTTAATGGCACTCAGAAGCTCTATTAAGGTCTACACACAATTTTTAAATTACGATGGAGCAATTTAGCATTGCTGGTAGTAAAAGCATAGTTACTAAATTAGAGCAAATTTGTCGAATATGTATGCAAAAAACTGAAAATGGAAGCTAATCCAAGAGATTAGCATGTGAAATTTCTAGGAATGTGTACAGTGGTAAACATGCAGTTGATATGTGTTTTCAATAGTATTAGAAAATAAATAAGGCAACTTGTAGAGGTTATGATTTACAGACCAGACCTGAAGATAGAATTACTTAAAATTAAAATGGTAATTTTTAAGATTAATAAATGTAAGAATTTATTTATATTATTATTATTATTCAGTATTGTTTAATTTTGTTAAACTTTCAGTTGGTATTTGGGACAAAGACTCAGAGACTGCCATTTGAACACCATGCTCGTTCACCAAACATACGTGACAACTGTGATCCTCATACTGAACCATATGGTACGGTAAATGCTTATGTTGTTTATTATGTACTATTTTTTAATTAATATTAATAATTGATTTTTCTAATTATAGGGAACTACAAGCTTCATAAAGTATAATTTACCACCTAATAGTAAGAATTAAAAATATATTTTTTAAATTATTAAATTTTCAGAAGATGATTATGAAAAAATGTTGAGGGAAGCAACTGTAATTCTTGAAGAAGATTCAATGAATATCTCCTAAGGCTGTCAGACAAACTTATTGATGTTTGAAAAAATATCTGAGAATAAACAAATGATTGGCCTTTTTTGAAAATCATAGGCCATGACTGTGAAATATAAACTGATTGTGAAGAACTGGACTTCATTTACCTATTCTATTATTGTAATGATGATGATGATGTTGATTATAAACACTTTTCAGTTATTTTGAGTATTTTATATTTGAAGACAATATATGGAATAAATAATCAATATCAGTAAATTGTATTTCAAATAATTTTAATTATTAAAATATATTACTCTACTTTGAGGGAAAATGCAAGGAAATTTCATGTGGAACAAATAGTAACAGTAAAAAAACAATTTATTAGAACCATAGCACAAATTTCGTCATGAGTCTCATATGAAGAGGGATTACAATTGATACTTCTGAGTCAAGGCCTCCCCCAGATTCATCATTCCTGACCCCATGATTTATTTGTGAAGACAAAATTCCACATCGATTACTAACTAGAGGTGCAGAATGACACAGACATTCTCGTAGTAAAGTTTTCTAATTTCCATGGAGCGGACTGGCTCTATGGTGTTGCCCCGTCCTCTTGCCAGCTGCCATCTATCGTCGCCCAACTGCCATCTATCGTCGTTTTGACATTTTCTCAACATTTCGGTTTCCTAATCCTCTTGCCAGCTGCCATCCTCTTGCCAGCCCCGTCCTCTTGCCAGCTACCATCTATCGTCCCCAGATGCCATCTATCGTCGTTTTGACATTTTCTCAACATTTCGGTTTCCTAATAGTAGAACCGAAATATTATTTCAAGAATATTAAAGAAGAGTAAAGCCTCGTCCTAAATAGAACTTTTCATTGAAAAATTTTAAGCAATCTTTAAGAAAATGGCAATTAAGCATTACTGTAAATGCCAGATTTGAAGCACTTTTTCATAGAAATGTATTAAGTTTTCGAAAAACTTCATTTTAAGTCATTTGAAACACTTTCACTCACAATTGCAACGTATACAAATCAATGGAAATGAGCATATTAACGGCGTGAGATATATTTCAAAAACTTACAATTGTGTAATTTTTGAAAAAACAAAAGAATGCACAAAAATGAACTTTTTACGTCATATTAAACATTGCAATTAGTACTATCTGTTGGAAAAGTTTGAAGAAAACATTTGAAGGCGTTTTTGAGAAAAATAGCATTTAAGCATTTCTGAAAATGCGGAATTTTGAACTAATTTTCACAAAAAACCGTTGAGTTTTCGAGAAATTTTATATATGATTTATAGCACATCTATAAATACAACAAAGTGAATGCATAAATACAACAAAGTTAACATATTGCCTGTAATGTAAGTATGAGCGACTTGAGAAACAAGACAAAAAAATTACATTTTTCTAAATTTTGCAAAAACAAAAGAATATAGCAGCATGTCGTTTATGTAATATGATGGAGTGAGTTTAGCACTATTCTTACTAAAAGTTTAAAGTAAAACTTTGGAACCGTTTCTGAGAAAATCTTGTTTTTGTATTTTTTTTCAAATTGCAAAAAATGCACGTCATATTGCGAGAAAACTACTGAAATTTCAAAAAAATTTACATGACCTTAATGGAAGATCTAATTATGGACAAAAAATTTAAATGGAAGGAAAAATATCTTAAATTTTGTAGTTGTAGGAAGTCGCCGAAAAAAATTGTACTTTTGCAATATTCGAAAAATTCAGAGTTAACCGTGAAAAAAGGGCAAATTCCAACTTTATAAGTGTATTACTATATTCTTACAAGAAATTTATAGCCGTTTACAAAAAATTTGGAGCCGTTTTCGAGAAAATTTTGAAAATGTTCCTGGGGCTTCAAGTACAGTACCTCCAAAATTATAAAAATGTTTTTCAAAATCGCGGAGATTTGACTCAGGCCAGATGGACCGGGATTTCATCAATTTAGAAGAAATCCTACGCATGGTTTAGGCGCTAGTGTTGTTCACATACAAAGGACAGTTGAACAGACGGACGGACGTTTTGAAAAAAAAACAACACTTTTTCGGTACCAGGGGTCCCCAAAACGTATATTTCCGTTGAAATCAGGAAATCGATTTTCTGCAGTATTAGATAGCTTTCTCTATACTACGTATATTATTCCGTACATACGTATGTACACGAGAAAGTAATAAAGCACCAGCACCATTATTAATAAAGCACCGATTACCTATTGAGCTTCAATATACTATCTCTCAGAAATGCACGATCCAAAACGCACACTGGTATCAGTGCTACAAATAAAATAGTATTGTTCCTGATCTACTTCATGAAAACAGTTATTTTGGAATCGCAAGCAAGACAATTCAATTTTATTTATACTAAAGTCATAATATTTAGATGTTCCTATAGAAACAACCAGTTACGCGCAAAAGTTTGAAGATCTTCGTTAACGTAACATACTTAAGTTCTATTTATTTGCGCCTAGGTTCTTGACGTAATCTTACGTATGTAGTCATTAGTTTCGTGACCAGATATTTTGAAGATACATCATTCGAATGGCGTTTTTGAGTCGCATTTTATTGTCGCCATTGAAACTCACTCAGGTGAGCCCTTTCTAGCAGTGTACAAAATGTGATAGATCTTTAACCTTATAACTTTCCTTCTTGCCATTGCACATCCCATTTACAATGCATTTTCAAGAAAGAAAACATCTGAAACCTCTATGATAATTTATGAATATTATATACATGTTACAGTTATTGACACGGGTAATAACCTTGTCTCTTACAAATTCTAAATGATAACATTTGATTATTTTTTGTAAGAATATAAAAACATTAAAAATTCATTTTTACTGTAGTCAAAAATCTTGGAACTATTTTATAACGATTTGCGAAGAATATTTTTAACAGTTCGTTTCCTTCGAGAAAGAATCAAAAATTAATTAAAGGCAAAGTAAGGCCCAGTAACAAACGAAATTGAAGAAGCAGGATCTCTTTCGTTTCTCTCAGAAAGTATCAACATCCAAAATGTGCTTCACTGAAAATATCAATTTAACCTAACATTAATAGCAAACCTAATCCAGAAGTGGGCAGATGTTATGGTATTTATGCATCCTAGAAGGCGGTTGAAAATATTCCAATTAATTTTTAAAATTTAATGCTAAAACGTTACATATTAACTCATTTGGTCAATGAATGTGTTCATGACATTTAACATTTTTTTCTTTCTCGCCGACCCCCCCCCCCCCCAAAAAGAAATATGTGTATTTTATTCCATAACTTCATAGTACGTCTTGTTTTATGGAGGTGAAATAATACAAATGGTGCAATGACTTAATGAAAAAATATCTAAAATAATTCCATAGAGTATTTTATTTTGCAACAATATTTATACAAGAGTAGTCTAGTTATATAACATATTGATAAAAAATGTAAATAAGCAAACGAAGGTCAAAAAACTACCACAGTAAAATGAAATTTACACGCAATATAATGCCCAAAGGAAAATGAAATCCTTATTTGAATCGACGTCCCTTCATGTCAGAAAAATGAGTGGGAAACATCATTTACATTAAAAAACAAATACCTAATAACTTCTTATAAAACGTTAACGTAAATTTCCAACACTTAAATTTACAATGAAATGTAAGATCCTTGAAAAAGCACAATATGAACTCATGCAAATTGTACCACGATAATCAATGAAGGTGAAAGTCAGCTCACATTAGCACCTTCATTTATCCTTTCTTCATTTTTCCTTTCATCATTTCTCCAATTACAAACAAATACTGGAAATGATTTGTTAATACTTAGAAGGTCAAAGTTTTCGTTCGGTTGCTCTATCAAAAAGAAAAACTTGAATACCACTTAAATCATTCAGGAGAAACGCATTTTTAGATATCGTGTATTATTGTCTTGATAATGTTTGTCACACAATGTTCATTATTTGACCATGAAACGAGTAAGTCATTTAATAAACAAATTAGTGATTTACATTGAATATTTTTTAAACATTTCTAATAATAGTTAAATCATTAGGAAAAAATCATTGTATAAAAACATCATATCTAATACGAATACTTTAGTTTCTTTGTAATACTATTTAAAAAATAGCAAATGTCGTTATGTGCAGTTGCCTCATGAAGTCGCAGCCCAAGCAATGTTCTGTGCCGCCGCTCCATCCAAAGAGAAGTCAGCTGCAGGGCCCAAAGAGAAGCAGTCTTCATCGTCCAAAGAGAAGCAGTCTTCGCCGTCCAAAGAGAAGCAATCTTCATCGTCCAAAGAGAAGCAGTCTTCATCGTCCAAAGAGAAGCAGGCGGACCCGCCAAAACCTAAAGAAAAAGGCCCCTCACCGAAGACACTCCTAATCTATCGTTACAACCCGGAAACACCACAGAATAAACCGCACATGCAAAAGTTCGAGATCGACACGAATAAGTTAGTTAATTTATTGTTGAGACGTAGCTTTCATAGCATATGCTGAACTTATCCAGTGGAAAATTGTAGCCATAGCATTTGTCAATTTTCGAAGAGAAGGTGCCAATTACGCAAGGGAAATTAAAATTATTACAAGAGAGTAGCAGTAATGAGAGGGCATGAGGCTCTGACACAGATTAAGAGGAATGGAAAAAAAGAAATATATGGATGTTTTATGCGCGCGATAGATTTGTTTTGAGACTAACTGTGGATTTCACCCACACTCGTCAAATCTTTCTTGACGATCGCCATTTTTGACGAACGTCAAAATATTGACGCATCCTTACGTTTCACCAACACTTTTCCGTCAGAAATGACGCTCCGTTAACTTTGACGATTCGTCAAGGAACGAGTGTTGATTTTTCTCCTCGTACAGAGGTTGTGACAATGTCAGGTTACAACGCGGTTCCGCATTGGCTTTTGAGCGTGCTGACTACTAATGACGTATGAACCATTATATTCCAAGCAGGTTGGCACATGATGATAATCATATATTCACATTTACGAAGAAATACATTTTTCGATTTCTAGAGCATTCTAATTCATTTTCTTCAAAGACAAAATTGACACATGTGTGCAGTCTATCATGTATGTAGCTCCAGGAAAGTTCGCTTTTCTAAAAAATCTCACCTTATTGGTTAGGCTTCGGCACCCCGTCGAAAATGGAAATATATTTGTGGGCGTAGAGAAATATTTGCGAAAAAAACGATCTATTTATTTATACAATCGCAGTTGTGGATGACAAAATTCCATTGCAATGGCCGGAGGAAAAGTCTAGCAAAATAAAATCTTAAAGCTATCAACTACTACTGTGCATGGGCGTTAGAGGCTTATTTCTGTTTGTGGGATATTCCAAACGGGGTTTCTTTACTTATAAATTTTTCCAGAACACCAGCTTCGACATTTTGTCGTTACGAATTGAGGATCCTAAAGTTAATGAAAAGTATATATATTTTTTGTAATAATGTGTTCTGGACCCATGGTTTGTAAAAAACTAAAGTTAAGCTTAAAATTTATCTCCCATGTTATCATACACGCCGCACTTGAACAGCAAAAAATTATAATAACTATGTTAATGAAAAACAATGATTCACCCTAACCTCACAACAGCAGTTTAACGAGTCGTCAAAGTCGTTGATGGCGGGGTATCGGTCCGTCACAATTTGACAAATGTTTTGGCGATCCTCAAGTGAAACGACCTTGGTGAAACGTAAATAAGGCGTTTGACGCGTCGTCAATGGTTTGACGTCCGTCAAAGCTACTGATCAGCGTTGGTGAAACCGGCCGTAAGAGTTGAGCAACGCTGAAAATCGTATCTTGCCATGAAATATGTTCTTGAGCCAGCCAGAGAATCAGGAACGTCAACTTACAGTTCTTCGAAACGTCAATTCTCTGTGACTGGTTAGAGGTTAGGGATAATTATTTTGAGTGATATAGTTTTACCGCTATCGTCACTGAAAAAGATAATGTAAGAGTTATTATAAATAATGACGAAAGGTAGATGGGTATACCAGTGAATGAATAAAACCATTAAACCATAGCCCCCTGGGCGCTGCGACCTGCTTCTTGTTATAGCTAAAAGTTCCGCTACTGACCGGTGGCGCGCTGCTCGCCAACTATTCCTCGATCGGCTTCCGCGTGGAAATGTAGGGAGATGCACATTACTAACACACAACTTTTCGACCTAATTCAAGTATTTAGGCCTCCCAATTACTTCTTTAGTAACTGCAGCAATGTTCTTCACGAGCACTGATACAAAATGTTCACAAATTATGTCAATGATCGTTATTAAATGCACTGCGCTCTAGTCACACGCAAGGAAACTGCTTCTTTGTAAAGTTGTCTTAAACTATTTTTTACGGTTTTTTTTTTCAAAACAAACCTAGGAAGTTGTGGTAGAGCTTTCGCAATAAATTGCTCTACCACAGATAACCTTCAGGGTTATTTAAAAATGAAACTGATTTCTTGAACACGTCAAAAACCACCCATGATAATTATCATCATATAGTGAATAAATATTAATATACGTTCTTAATGTTTGTGAAAGTTAATAAAAGTATAACCCTCACCTTGCTCACCTAACAATTCAATTTATTCTCAAAATTCGATACCAATTTAAAAAGAAAAACAAATAGCACAAACTGAAATGAATGTGAATCACTACGATATGTTTCACACCACCCCCGTCCCTCCAATTTCATTTGCTAGGAGTGAATGTAAAAATCTTTGATGACAAGACTAAATGACCTGTACCTTCTCTTTGCCCGTGCTCTCGCTCTGCAGTCCAGGTTAGACATTAGATTCGCTCTCTGCCTGTCGCACTCTCCCTTTCTCGCTCTTCCTTTCCCTCTCTCGCTCTCTCTCTCCCTCTCTGGCTCACTCGCTCCATCTCTCACTCCTTTTCTCTCTCTCTTTCCCTCTCTCGCTCTCTTTCCTCTCTCGCTCTTTCCCTCTCTCGCTTTCTTTCCCTCTCTCGCTCTCTCCTTTCCCTCTCTCGCTCTCTTTCCTTCTCGCTCTTTCCCTCTCTCGCTTTCTTTCCCTCTCTCGCTCTCTCCTTTCCTTCCTCTCTTGCTCTTTCGCTCTCTCTCTCTCTCTCTGGCTCACTCCTTCCATCTCTCGCTCCTCTTTCTCTCTCTCTTTCCCTCTCTCGCTCTCGCTCTCTCCTTTCCATTCTCTCTCTTGCTCTTTCGCTCTCTCTCTCTCTCGCTCTCTCTCCTTTCCGTTCCCTCCCTTTTGCTCCTTCGCTCGCTCCTTCCCTCTCTGGCTCCCTCCCTCCATCTCTCACTCCTTTTCTTTCGCTCTCCCTCTCTCTCCTCTCTCTCTCTCGCTCTTTCCTTTCCGTTCCCTCTCTCTTGCTCTTTCACGCTCTCTCTCTCCTTTCCGTTCCCTCCCTCTTGCTCTTTCATCCGCTCCCTTCCTCTGACTCCCTCCCTCCATCTCTCACTTCTTTTCTCTCGCTCTCTCTCCTTTCCGTTCCCTCTCTCTTGCTTCTTCTCTCGCTCCCTCCCTCTCTGGCTCACTCCCTCCATCTCTCACTCCTTTTCTTTCGCTCTCGCTCTCTCTCTCCTTTCCGTTCCCTCTCTCTTGCTCTTTCGCTCGCTCCCTCCCTCCATCTCTCACTCCTTTCCTCTCGCTCTCTCGCTCGCCCGTTGGTTGGCTGAAGGTGTTGCAGCGCGCCCCTGCGGTGTGCCCGTGCGCAGGTGCGGGGGCATGGTGCTGGACGCGCGACACCTCAGGACGGAAGTGGACCCCACGCTGTCGTTCCGCGCTCGTGCCGAGAGGCTATCTGGTGGTTGCTGTGCCGCTACCAATATTCGGAAGCGTCAACTCGCCCGCCTGCATCACGTACGAGCCCTCAAACACATACAGCGGACGCAAATGTGCATACCTGTTACACAAATGTATACTGATCGCTCACATTTCTGTATACATACTACTGCACCAAACCCGCCACACACCGAACTTCTCTATTGTACCACACCACCAAAGGCGCCCAGAGAGTGAGGCAGCTGGGGAACCTTTCCCAGGCCTCGAAAAATTAAACAAAATTTAATTCCTTGAATACATTTTTTAATATATTTAATTGCAGTTGAAATATAAATTGCTTAAAAACATTAATAATAATAATAATAATAATAATAATAATAATAATAATAATAATAATAATAATAAAAGTAAATGAGGCCGCTCGGTAATAAACCGCTAGTACTCTAGCTTTATCTAGAGTACATGTTATAAATCAAGCTATTTCTACAATTGTTAACTTACCTTTTGTTTCTGTATTTTAAAGTATTTTTCTTACTTTTATTTACACGATATTTTTCTACCGGCTAAGTTTTTCAGTCTTTCAAAGAGTAAACTTTTTGTCTCTGACAGCACACGCATTTATTAACTGAGAACATGTTCACTCTCCAATCTTCCCTTGCTTTCTCTACGATTAATAATTCGAATATTTTCTCAAATCTTGTAGTATTTCATTCATTAAAAAACAGTACCTTGTGGCGTACCGATTTGCTCAGAACATGGCTATGGGTGAATACATCGTCTTCAGGACTGAGAGGGTGTAGTCTTAAAGAGCAAATCGCGTTCCCTAGGAAACATGTTCCCTAGGGAACATCTTAGGTGGGCCAGTATGCTACTTCAATACTAACACAGATACTACGACTACAACTTATTGATTGATTGATTTTTTCGTGTTTCCGGGCGCGTCAACTACTTTGGTCATTAGTCCTGTAAGTGTAGTGCCTGTTTTTCTCTCGGGATATGACGGCGATCTTCCCCCGCTGGATGGCGAGACCCGGCGCCGACCTACCGTCGGCTAGTGGGGCTTCCCCCTAACCAGGACTCTCCCACCAGCGGGGCACCGCCCCAGCCGGGACAAGCTCTAAGCTCCCGACCGATCTCCCGGAATATGTGGTAGTGTAGTGCATGTTAGTGTAAGTGTGTGTGTGTAAGGGGAGATGATGGGACAAGGAAGATGAAGGACAGATCGCGCGCGGTCCGTGGCCCGTTTGGCAGGGTACTGCTCCGGCATTCGCCTGGTGTTGATCGGAGAAACCACGCAAAACTACCGATCAGAGCAGCTGGACGCTAAAATTCTCCTCCAGACAGCGACTGAATTCGACCTAGCTAAAAAGCTAGTGTTGAAAATCCTGCAGCCGTCAGGACTCGAACCCAGGACCTCCCGGTCAAAGGCGCTGCAGTGACATCAGTTGATGCACTGAGCTACCGCTCCCGGTGGCAGCGGTCCTCTACACTCATATCCCCAATCACATACCTTTGGTAATTGTGAGTGGAGGTTACTTCGTTCTGAATAGAAATGACAAAACCTCTTGTCTCAGCAAAGAGGCCAGATTTTGTTAGCCAGAAGACTGACGATGCAATGTTTAAAGCGTTCCCTTTGAACTCATTTTTTTTCTCGGGAATAGGCCATCTTGGACCACGCAGGACATGCACTTAGACGGGCTCAGAATCATTTTATCACCTTGCACGTCTTGCATGTAACTAATCAGGGGGATCAACATTAGGCTGAATCCGACTATATACCCCAGAGTTGTTAGCCCTGGGGGGATGGAAGATGGAATTATCATAATGACGGATGAATAATGAACGGCACACACAAACAGACATACACAAACACACCCATGCCCGCGGCGGGACTCGAACCCGCGATCCTTCCGTCCGAGATCGTCACGGCACTACTGCCTTAGTGATCTCTGCTATCCGGACTGGCTATTATTATTATTATTATTATTATTATTATTATTATTATTATTATTATTATTATTATTATTATTATTATTATTATTATTATTATTATTATTATTATTATTATTATTATGTTATTGTTGTTGTTGTTGTTGTCGGTAGTCCGCTGGCGGGCAAGGAGAAAATCCTGCGCGTGTACCCGCTGCCGCACATGTACGTGCTGCGCGACCTCGTCACCGACCAGACGCACTTCTTCGCGCAGTACGCTCGCGTGCAGCCCTGGCTGCAGCGCCACTCCTCCGCCAGCGGCACCCGCCCCAAGTCCCTGCTGCAGAGCGAGCGCGACCGCGCCAAGCTGGTAGGTAGGGTGGGCGTTGCCCGGCCCTCGGCCACGAGCACTGCCAATGCGTTTATTTATTTATTTATTTATTTATTTATTTATTTATTTATTTATTTATTTATTTATTTATTTATTTATTTATTTATTTATTTATTTATTTATTTGTTTATCTATTTATTTATTTATTTATTTGTTGTTTTGTTTGTTTGTTGCATTGTGCATTTTGTTTATTTGTTTATTTGTTTTATTGTTGTTGTTTGTTTATTTATTGTATTTTATTTATTTATTTATTTGTTATTTATTTATTTATTTATTTATTTATTTATTTATTTGTTTATTTATTGTTATTTGTTTGTTGTTTGTTTACATTTATTTATTTGTTTATTTATTTGTTGTTACATTTGTTACATTTTGTTTACATTGTTTATTACATTTGTTTATTTATTTTATTTATTTATTTTATTTATTTGTTATTTATTTATTTGTTATTTATTGTACATTTATTATTTATTTATTTATGTTGTTGTTTATTTATTTGTTATTTATTATTTGTTTGTTTTGTTTATTTATTTATTTATTTATTTATTTATTTATTTATTTATTTATTTATTTTACGTAAAAAAAAACAGTTAAAACTGCGTATGACGTGCTATGGGGAGAAGTGAATTGTGTGCACATTTTCAAAATTCTGTGATTCCTACACTAAGTCATATACTAGTTGAATTTTGAATGAATGATGGCGAAAACAAAGCAAGCTCCCATGTAATAAAAATCTGTTTTCAAGGACAAATAAGCAGGGGGAATTGAAATTGAATTAATTGCGGGGAAAACAAAGGAAAGGCAGTAAAGCGGCAGGATAACATTCGTCACGCCGGCCCGGTGGCCGAGATCGCTAAGGATCTCGGACCAAAGGGTCGCGGGTCGAGTCCCGCCTCGGACATGGTTGTATTTGTGTTCGTCCTCTCACACCTTATTATCACCATTTCGTTTCATCTTCATAATTACCATACCGTTAACTCCAATAGCGGTCGCTAATGACCTAGATGTTGATGCGACCTTAAATAACAAAACAAAATCTTCAAATGTAAACAACCTCGACAGTATTCTACTTGGAACATTGTTTCATACCTTAGGACAATACAAATGTTTATTGTGGTACATAGTACTATTTACATATGACAATACAAATTATAAATGTATTGTACCATGTAATTTAACAATAATGTAATAAATTCTAATTACAAATGTATTGTAATTTGTAATAACAATCGAATTATACAATAATAGTAATGATTGTACTTAACGTCTTTTATACTTAAAAATTACTTTAAATACGCAATGTATAAACAAACATCACCACATTACATTACAAAAACACTTTACCTCGTTGTTGGCACGTGGGTGGCCAAAATTAATTCAAATTTGGCGCCGTACTTTGAAATCTATCATTTATAACATTTCCTTGGCGCTAATTAACAGCAAAGAGCATGCATTTTAAACGTGCCGCTTTGGACTTTTAAAACGGCGGGAATCTTCCAGGGAAGAAAGCAAAGACGTCTTTTCTATGAAACTCTTTGGAGGGATATCGTGCTTTGACTTGTTGAACTGGTTACATAGACAGACGCTCGCGAGATCGCGCCAGGTACTGGAGATGCACGTATATATGCTACTGACTATCAATTTAATTATGTAGGGTTGGTATTGCGACCTTATCTGAGGGTTACTGTCGCGCAAACACGCCCACATTGTCGCCTATTCTCAGAATTCAATCCATTTCTTAGTGTGGCGACACCGGGGTTAAGGAGAATTTTCAGCCGGGCATTTTCGCATAGGATCGCCTCGTCAGTTGGAGGCGTGGTGGCGATTCGCATCTTGGCTGGCTTCAAAAATTATATTTTGACTGTTGGTAGCGGGGGCTGATGGCGGCAAAACCTCTATCCATCATCAGTTTTCTGCTGTCTGGAAGCCTACTACGTCGTTTTGTGTCGACTACGTCGTACTTAGTCGTTTTGTGGCTTCCAGACAACAGAAAGCTGATGATGATGGCTAAGCCATCGAAAGCTGCTCTTATTGAAGTAAACAGTATTGTTGGCCTTGAATTATTTCAATTATGTAAATGTCAACGACAAGTCACCGCTAAACCAATACAATAGAATGAAACAAACTTATATATATGTACGAAATGTGTGCTAATGTGCCCTCGCAACAAATACAGACATACATTCAATTACAGCATAATATACCTTTAATACTACTTGATTTTCTTGTCTCGGAAGGTCCAAATTACATAACCTAACCCAGAACGAATAAGCAGTATGAATCGACTAAACTAAACTAAACTAAAAAAATACCATGGCTGGCAATAAAATAAATGGCCGGTAATTCATGAAAAGTTTGAATTTTTGCTTGGTTTTATGAAGGAAGACGTTTGCTTATTTCTAAAAACTAAATTTGAATGAAAAATAAGTATTTTTCTTTCCAAAAGAGAAATTTCTTTTTCATTTTTAAACGAGATTAAAGTGCGGCTTTAATCACACTTTTCCTATGTTAAAATGTCTTTCTTTCTATGGGGTCAATCCATTTTAAATGGTCCAGAATGTAATAAATTGGTCCCTAGACCATCTCGAAAAAAAATCATATTTTGTACATAAATGTCCTTATGTTTTGGCTGTTCAAAACATCTTTGATTAATATTTATTGTTTCTGGTTTACAAATGGCGGCCATTTTTGTTTTACGCCGTGCGCCATTTTTCGCATTTGTAGATGTTTACTCTTTTCAAACTTATTCAGCTCTGGGCTGTTCTAGTATTGTAGAATAAAGAACATTGGATTGAAAATACCCTGGCATATAAATCAAAATATTATTTACCTACCTTCTATGTTTTTATTTAAGAATTATTTGCAACTAAATCTATGGAACCCAAATGAACCAAGTTCGATTTTCAGAGAGTAATTTCTTAAAGAAGGAAAAGAATCTCAGTCTTAATTTTTTCTGTGCTTTTACACATAACAGTATAGTTACAAGTATAGTTTTTGTTAAGTATCATTGGTAAGTAACGAAGCCCTTGAAAATTACACCCTTTTAAAAACTAGTATTTTCGATTTTTTCCAAATTTTCAATTGTAATATCTCTGTTGGAGGACCGGATAAAAATCTGAAAATTGCACACATCGCTATGATACCAAACTTCAGTAAAAATTTTAACTTTAAAATTTAACTCAAAGTATTTTTTAAAAAATTGTAAACTTAAGCAAAAGAATGATTCATTTCTACATTGAGGATACATTGGGACATGTTGTAATCATATTATCTTGAAGCTATTTTAAGCTAAAATTCATTTTGATTTAAAATAACGACGTTCATTACGACCTTATAAACTTGATAGTCACGTGATTCATAGAGTTTAAGGATGTCTCCTTACGCATGGTGCTAAAACTCCCTAATAACACATTTCTAGGTTTTGCGGCTACGTTATGCTTACGTTTAAGTTTGCATTGTGAATGAGGCCTTATGTTCCATGTGACCATGCTGTTCTGGCGACCGCGATTCTTTGCTGTGGCCGTCGCTCTTGGGTAGGACGGCCTATACGAGTGCATTCTGTGCGGCTGTTGCTCTGCATCGTGCCCGGCCTACTGGTGGCATTACGAAAAGTTCCTGGGCCCCGCCATCCTCATGCAGGTACACCTCTTTTATAAGTTTTCGGACCGGGAGCGATAGCTCAGTGCATCAACTGATGTCACCGCAGCGCCTCTGACAGGGAGGTCCTAGAAGGATTTTCGACACTAGCCTTTCAGCTAGGTCGAATTCAGTCGCTGTCTGGGGAAGAATTCTAGCGGCCGGCTGCTCTGATCGGTAGTTTTCCGTGGTTTCTCCGATCAACATCAGGCGAATGCCGGAGCAGTACCCTAAAAACGGGGCCACTGACCGCGCGCGATCCATCGCAATAATTCATGACCATAAAGTTGCCGTGGATTGGATCTCAGAGATCTATTGCGAGCACTCCCGGGTTAATAACATGACAAGGGCCATTGGCCGAAAATTGTTGGTTGTTGGGCAACACTGAATCAATGCCACGAGCTGCCACTGGCGTAAATGGTAAATTCATCAATACATTTAAAATCCAAGCAGAATAAAAATAGAATTAATATTGGATTTTTCAATAGGAAATTATTATTAAATTATTTTTCACATCCTTTTGATCCATTTGTGTTCTCTAAGGATTTTTCTTGCAACCTGTGGTTGATGGGACGCCTGTATGTACATTTCATTAATTTCAGGCACAAAGTTCGCGAAAACTACTAGTTTCCTCAAAGAAATGTACATGATTTTTTAATGAGCTAGTTTTTTAGAATTGATTTTGTCTAAGACAAAAATATCTACCTTCCATTTTGCAGTTTCCAAATGTTAAGTGTTTGGAAATTTCTAAAATACGGAGAGTTCAAAGAAAATGAGACTTGCGTCATTCTTTGAAGCGTCCCTTCTTCTATTCGTGGAAAAATGTAAAGAAAAAAATTTGGAACGGTGTTTGAGAATATACATTTTTTAGAAATTGCGTAAATTTCAAGTGCAAATTACGCAAAAAGTTGTTTTTGTTTCAAAAAGTGTTCATAACATGTTACTTTTTTGCAATTTCGCGCAAAATTATACGAAAACTACTCATGATTTCTAAAAGTTGAACATGACCTTAATTCAAGATGTCTACAGGGAACAGATTTTATTAAAGAAAAAAACCAATATTATAGTTGTAGGAAAATGCCAAAAATATTTTGAATTTTTGCAATTTTCGAAACAAACAGGTATTTCAACGAAAATGAAACCTGGAAAATCTCTTTAAGTGTTCATTACACTATCCGACAAAAAAAGTAATCAAAAAATGTGCCTTTTTTTATTTTGAAAATGTTCCGGGGGCTTTATGTAAAGAACCCTCCAAAATTAAAATATCTGTTTTAAATTCCAGGGCCCTTGACATCAGCTAGATCAATTGGAGAATATCTGGTTTGTAGAAAATCGGCTGAACAATGTAGGTGCCAGCGTTGAAAAAAGACGGACAGAGACGTTTTGGCTTCTGACCGTAGATACATGTTAGAAGAAGTAATTTACTATATATATATATGGACAATATTTATTCAATAACGACTAAAAGAATGGCGCGGGTCTCGTTTTTGTTCAACTCTCTGAATTTTCGAAAATTGCAAATTTAGAAATAATGGGAGAAAGTATTCGCAGTTGTAGCCACTAGTTTTCCTTTGCAGGCGTACCGCTGGGTGATAGATTCAAGAGATCAGAACACGGCGAAGAGACTACGAAACCTATCCGATTACTTTTCTGTGTACCGATGCCACACTATCATGAACTGCACCAGTTGTTGTCCCAAGGTATGTTAATCTCAACTATCAAGCTCAATGAATGTCAAAATTATGGATACGGTAATGTCATAAAATCTGAGCCATCTTTTCTAATTTTAAAAACTATTATTATTATTATTATTATTATTATTATTATTATTATTATTATTATTATTATTATTATTATTATTATTATTATTATTATTATTATTATTATTATTATTATTACGGCTTTACCTCGTTTCATTTTATTTGAGACTTTTAATCTTGCTATTCTCTATCACCTTTTTGTTATTTTGTCTTCTGACATATTAAAACAAAATAATTATTACTCTGAATTAAGATGCAAACACACAAGAAATCATAAATACCCTCAAATTAGAAAACATTATTGTAATACACTACTATTTACAACTATTTACATTGGTCTATACTGTTTGCTTATAAGGTTTTATGTAATTAAACGTTCCGATTTCGTGTCCATCATTATTGGCTTATACAACTGCATTTTTGTCTAGAACCCTTTTTATCTTGTAAGTACCTTTGGTAAAGCGGAAAGTATTTGCAAAATAATTTCTCATCTGGTGAAGATGTTTGCGAAACTCTGACTAATATATTGTCGTCGCTCATGTACGCCTTTTTGAGAAATGGTTTCTGCTTCTTCTTATGCAAATTATTATGTATGATCTTATGCTATTACCATATCATCCAATTTTGGGGGCGCTTTGTATCGAGGAATAGTTATGGTCTTCAATTTTCCAGCGTCTAAACAAAATCTTGTCGTATTATTCTTCTTCCGGACGAGGACTATCGGGCTAACATACGGGGACATTGATTTTTTTTTATGATACCATCTTGAAGCATTTTTTCGATTTGATTTCCGACTTCGGGCTTATAAACATGTGAAACCGGATATGGCTTACAATTGAATGGCTTGTTCTAACTGGAATTGAAACTTTTTTGCTGGATTCTTAGATTCTTCAAATATTTCCCAAAAGTTTTCCAACAATGTTTACTGCTAGCTCACAATTTTGTCCGTTTTCGTCTATTGCATTTTTAGCCGCCGCGTGGAATAGATTTAGAGGTTCATCAATTTGTTCCGCCATGTCACAAATATGCATCAATGCGTCCGCTTGACTTCCGATCTTTAAACGATGTTGATGCCCAATGTCATTCCGTAACGTTACACTCATGTTACCTATACTGACCACAGCATCGTACATTTTTCAACCGTCCACGCCGATAATGAGCGGACTAATCAATCCTTTTACTACAATTGCCGAAAACTGAATCGTGAACCCTTGTACTTCAAATTCCACCCATACTTGTCGGCTATTTACTTCCACTCGTTTTCCATTTTCTACGCGAACATCCAATTTTATTGTAGGCAGTTCGTCAATTTCGATCTTTTCCCACTTCATCCGGTCAAATAATTCCCCAGAAATAGCACAGACATTTGCTCGTGTATCTACCAATGCTTCTTCTTGCACGTTTTTACATAACCCTTTCAAAACTAAACACGTGCTTCTCTTCATTTGACGTCCCCGTCTCTTCCCTCAATACAAAAGAAGTCGTTCTCTTAGAAGTTCTTAATACTTTCAAATGTCAAAATTGTAACTACTTCCTCATTTGATTCGTCCGAAAAATCGCACCCACGTATTTCGAACTCATTCAGTTTTCCTGAATAATGACGTTGATTTCAACATGCTTCTGCCGTTTGCCTTCTTTAAATTTTCGTGCATAATTCCCTCCTTTTGCCATTTTCTTGCTGATTGTTCGCGTTTCTGTCATGATACAACACGATGCAAGATAAAATGGGATGTTCACTAGGTCTGATTTTGAAATTATATTTGTATGATTCCTAAATGTGATGTGAGTTCTTTTCGGTTTCCTTTACATCTCAAGATGTACTTGATGATCAGGCGACACCGCGTCTCAAAACGTTGTACAATACCAGGTTTAATAAAAAAATGATTTAAGATTATGTATTACTTTAAGTTAAATTAATTTATTTAAAAAGTGTAGACTGTCAAAATGAAAGAGGTGTAATAAATAAATATGATTTTACAATTAAAAAGACAGACAATAGTCAAAATAAATTAACCCTTTATAGGACGGGTAACTTTTTATCTCGAATTTTTTTAATTTTTACCTTCGAAATATGAGAAAAATATTTATTTGTGTTTTGAATAAATACAATAGGAGGTAGATAAGAAAATGACGTGGTCGTCATAACGACCACAATCCATTTAGGACTAATCATTACACTATATTGATTGTGGTTGCGTACACAACCACCTCGTTTAATTCTTGAATGAAACTCATATTTAGTCTAAAAAAATTTTGTTTATGCACACTATGGTAATCAGTTACATAGAATATACTAAAATATCATAAAAATTGGTGAATTTCATCACAGTCCATGAAATTTAGGGAAGCAAGCGATACAGAGAGCCACTCCGCATTCTTTACACATAATCCTGCTGCGTTTGGGACTTTTTCTAGAGCTGCAGTGGGCACATCTTGGCGTACACTCTGCAGGCATGTGCAAACCCACATTAGTCATCATTATATGTTTCTCTGCAGAATTCATTGAGCTCTTCTTGCAAAATTTTGCTTTCGAAATTACTGTTTTGGGTGGTAAGTTTTGGATCTTGCCTTTCCAAACGTAATTACCGATTAATTGATTTGCTAATTGACATCTGTAATTTAAATGAGTGTCTGCTTTTTCATTAAATGTCTCCGAAAGTTTTGTGGTCTGATAATACAAAATATATGAATTAACAATTGATGCATCAAAGAAAAAATAAAAAAGTTTAATCCACCATTTTCTTGATTTCCAAGAGACAGAATATGCAGAGAGAAGTTGATCAAATTTATCAACTCCTCCCATAAAATTGTTGTAGTCCGCTATGGATTTGGGACACTTTACTTTTTCTCGTTCTCCCTCTTTGTTTCTTCTCAGAACTTCACAAATATCATTCGGTCTATGCATATTACTGGCAACCACAACCGATTTGGTTCCTCTGTCTTTCCATTTGACAATTGAAATATCATCACTCATGGCAAAGTCATATTCCCCAAGTTTCAATTTCTTGTCTTGCAGTAATGCATCTTTTGGGAAGAATTTTCGATTCTGATGCATTGTACCGCAGCCGAACAAGTTCAGTGTCTGCAACTTGTTAATTAGCGATACACTTGTAAAACATCTATCAAAAAATAAACAATATCCTAAGCCTTGAAAAGGAGATGCCAGACAGGTGACAACTCTCTCACCCAAAGGTCCCTGAATAGTTCCGTTTGTTTTCCCTTCATAAACTTGAAATTTCAGCATGTATGCACTCTCAGCACAAGCCACTACCCAGATTTTGAAACCTCGCTTTGTAGGTTTCATGGGCATGTACTGCTTGAGAGTAGATCTTCCTTTGAAAGCAACCATACTTTCATCGACACTTAAATTTCGACTGGGAGAACATTTTTCCAAAAATTGCTTATTTAAGTGTGACAAAAGGGGACGAATTTTGAACAATTTGCCAAATTCAGGTTCACCTTTCTTTGGCATCCGTTGTGAATCATTCAAGTGTAAGAACCTGATAATCTTCAAAAATCGTTTCAATGATATAATCTCTGAGATGCGAGTTACATTAAAATTTGGATTAGATGACCAATAGAGTCGCATGCTCGGAAGTTTATGAAACCCCATTATTATTAAAATCCCCATAAAAGCTTTCAATTCAGAAACAGATAAATTTAGTTCATTTCCATTCTGTTGGGCATACAGATTTGACTGACTCACTACATAATCCAGAAATTCATCCGTAAAAAATTGAGAAAAAATTTGAAGTGGAGATTCTAAATTAACCTCACACTTAGGACCAAAATGCTCATGAAATGTACTTCGCCCAAATGTTTCGGGATCTCTACTGGTTTTGTGAAATTCATACGAGGGACTGGTACTTGGGGCTGCATCACTGTCGCTTTCGTCGTCACTGCTGTGGATACAAATGTTTATTTGATTTGAAGCACCTGTCCCATTTACCGTCTCCGCACACGCATCGTCATCCATAGAACGAGATGAACGTGGACTGCTAAAGTTCATTATTTTTGATAGTGGCACCGCGTCATCAGCATCCGAATCCCCTCCATACTCTGAATCTAATGTCAAATCATCTCCACCAATACTTCCCAAGAAATTGTCAAATTCCTCTTCATTCATCGATTCCAAATCATCTAAATTCTAAAATTTAGCCATTCTATAACAAAAAACACCACTAGTGACAAATATCGGTGTTATAATATACGAGGCGTATTCGGAAAGTAAGTACCGTTTTGAAAAAAAAAATAGTAAAACAATTTTTTCGAATCCAATTTTATTTTTACATGAAAATACATGTCTCTGAAAGAGTTGTCATTGTGAAGCGTCTGTTCTCATGAATTGCTTCATCAACTTTCCTTACCAAATCATCGGTGACAACAGAAGGCCGACCACTCCGAGCCTCGGCGTGGACATTTGTTCGACCTGCATTAAACATTCGTACCCACTTTCTCATCATTCCATCACTTATCGCGTATTCACCGTAAACTTTTGTCACTTGACGATAAATTTTGGCCGGTTTAATATTCCTCGCGTTCAAAAATTTAATCACGGGACGAATCTCACAGTCAGCGGGAGAACTAATTGTCTTAAACATTTTGAATGTGCGCAGCAAACTGAAAACACAACATAGAGTAACCAAAATGGCGACAATTGAAGGTCAGTGAACAAGAAGACTAGTGCGCATGCGCGGGGCGCCTACCACAGCGCTTCGACGGCGCTAGAATGAAACGGTACTTACTTTCCGAATATGCTTCGTACTACAAATATATTACGTAAACACCGAGCAAATGTAATACGTTCTCAACTGCGTCAAATACATTGAAATATTATGTAAGCCATAAATATTCGGAAAACTAAACCTATTTCACGACAATTTTACATTATTAGATAATCAATTTAATGATTTAAAAACTCTCTTAAAATTCGCATTTTCACAGAACAAAAAAATATATACGATTATGTACCTATTCATGACTACACCCTAGCACTTATAAATACATCTTAGTGAAGTAAAAATGGAATATTTTATGATTAAATATATTAAAATTCTAAAAAACATTACTAAAAACAGAAATAAATAAGAAACAAACCTGTATTCAGGAAAAATTGCTAACAGTGTTCATACGAAAAATCACGTTCAGAAAACTGCACAAATGAACACTCCGCGACAGTTCCTGTATGCTTTGTGGTTGTGAGGAGAACCACATGCCTCGCGCAAATGCAATATTTCTAAGAATCAACGCGATCACACTATCTGAAACTATCTTATTACAATGAAAGTGACTCTACAATGTAAAATTGACTATAAGGTTGATAATTGCTTGGCTAAGCTGAGCAAAAAACGACCATAGAGCATGGGGTTCTGGAGAGAACCACAATCCTATAAAGGGTTAAAAGGCTTATACCAAGCAAACTGGCGACTTCTGGAGTTTGAATTTCCTTGAAATTCACGGTGTAAGATATATCTTACACCGTGTTGAAATTGCAGCGTCTTGCATTTGTCCAGGCAGTGCTGCGCTCTTGCAGCGATGCTAGAAGTTCTGTAGTTTAAATGGGGAATATGATTTCGCGCGTTCTTCTCTCTGCTTTCAGTGTCAAAGTTTTTGGAGAAAAATAAATTTATCTTCAGCGGGCCAGTCTCAAAAACGCGCAAGCTTAGACTGGATTTGTGTATTGGAAAGCTTCTTATTGTTCATTAGAGGTTAGGCGCCAACAATGAAATAAAATGCGAATGCAAATGTGGTAAAATCCCATAAATAAGAAAGTGGACAGCAGCTGGGCGTAATCCAGAAGGCCCAGGTTCGAATCCCGGTCGGGCGACCAATTCTTTGAACAAATTTAATTATAAATAAGAAATGTGAATTATATATTAGGATTTCTGAATTTTATTTGAATGTTTTCCCATCCACTTTGATTGTCGTAACAAAGTGGAATTAATTGACCGACAATCAATAATTTAAAAGGAGATAGACTTTTCAACAAAATACATGCTTTATCACTTCTCAACCTGATCACTAATGGTTTTCGCAGTTGGATATTTTATTATTACGGAAAATTCTGAGCTACTTCTTGTCTTGACGTTCCAGAATCTGAACCCTGGAAGAGCCATCGCCGAGTTGAAGAGATTGTTGATAGGACATGTGAAGAAACAGTGCCCTGATATGTAAAATGAAGAAAAAGAGAGAGTAGTTCAATGTTCCTTTGTATGTATTGTTCTGTGTATTTGAAGAGGAGATTTATTTAATAAATTTAGGTTTAATTACAATCGTTGACCCTTTTTGCGAAAATAATCATGTTTACCCCACTACAACTTACTTTGCCTACTCAAATTAATAAACTTCGGTAGTACTTCATATTAAATACCCCACTGTGTATCTAAAATTTATTCCGTTAGTTTGTCAAAAAACAATTGAAGAAAAACCTGTGCTATACAAAATGCTATTACTTTTTGCTATTATACGGAAAACTGTACAGTACTCTAAGTAGATCTGGGATTGGTGAGTGGGAAAACCCATTAAATACGGTATACCGACTCATCATACTATTACTAACTCATTACCCGGCGTTACTATTATATTATATATTTAGCACAATTATTCATAAAGCCCCTGGGATATTTTCAACGTTTTCAAAGAAATTGCGTTTTTTATTAAATTTTGTTGGATAGTATGAAGGACGTTTAAGAGAATGGTGTAGGTCTCATTTTCGTTAAAAACTCTAATTTTTCGAAAATTGCAAAAATTCTAAATTTTTTCGGCGTCTACCTATATCTACAATTATTTTTCAGAGATTTTTCCCTAAATGAAATCTTATTTTGATCCAAATTATTTTTATTATTTTATTTTAAATTATTTTGAAATATTTTAAATTATTTTTATCCAAAATAAATTTTTAATTGGTTCCTGCTCTCATTTTCACAAAAAATGAGACCTTTTTACTTAGAAAACACCGTTGGGCTTGTACTAATTCAATCGATTGCCATTTAGGGACACTTTTCAAATAGTCATATCCCCATCAATTTTTTACCAAAATACTTTTAATTTAGATAAGATTAAAGCTTAAAATCTCTACTTTGAGAACTTTATGTCGCGCAATTTAACTACTCTGCAGTCGGCTAAAACTGCGCGCCATCACTGATTTCAACCCACATTTGAGCCGCACTGCTGAGACTGATTTCTTTATTCTCTATTAGGATGAATTGAACAAATTTGTAGAGAATCAAACGGGTTTTGATATAACTAGACTTTTTAAAAAACACTATATGGCATTTGAAAGCCCATGAGCTATTTTCCTTTCTTTGTTTCGGTGCGTGCAACAGTTCCCGTGTCGTCGCAACCACTGGCCTGCTCCACGCGCCGCCCGGGCCTGCGCTAATAAAGAAGTCACACCCATTTATGCATTAACCCGTGTCAGAACTCACAACTTCTTAGTTGCAAAATTATGTAACCAAGTTCAATAGTAGGGAGTGCTTACAGAAGCTAAAAACAGCTGCAATTAACTCAGCTAAACCACTTTCCCCCGGCAGATTAAAATCGGTGGCCACAGATGCTTCGGACTATGGGGTGGGAGTAGTCCTGTCACAAAGGATGATAAAGTCATAGATAAGTCCAAAGCATTTGCATCAAAAACATTAAATAAACATCAAAGGAATTACAGCCAAATTGAAAAAAAAAAGGCATTGGCAGCCGTTTTCGAAGTAAAGTTCAACGAATATTTGTACAGGGGCTACATTTCACATAATCACGAATCACAAGCCTTTGGTGCAGTTATTTCACATTTGGGAGGAAATTACCAGAATCAAGAAATTACAAAGATGGGCGATTTTCTTAAGTGTTTTGTAAATATGAATGTGTATTTTGATGATTTTGATAAATGTGTGTCTCTCATAAATCCAACTCCTCGTCAAAGCCACGAGGGAGTGACATCTCGAAGTAGACATGGTGATGGTTAACGAACGAGGCTCCACAGATTAATAATATTGCAGAGGTCTGTAACCTACTGGGGGTGATTACAGCGTCGCAAAACATTCCGGTAGCGACCTCTAAAAAAACGCTGCCGAATGCAAGCGAGAGTCCAATATAAACGGGTCCGGCGGGACCAGATAGGCAGAGAAGGAAGTGAGATAGAAGCAGGGAAGTGAGCCAGCGTCGGAGAAGTGAAGCAGAGATGGAGGCAGAGGCACACGACAGCTCCGCCCCTGCTGTTGTCGTTCCCGCTGCAGCCTCCTTCACCTGATCTATTGCCCCCCCCCTCTCTCTCTCTCTCTCTCTCTCTCTCTCTCGCGCGCGCGCGCTCTCTCTTTTGCTTTCTCTCGCGCTCTCTCTCGCTCACTCTCTCGCTCACTCTCTCACTCACTCTCTCGCTCTCTGTCTGTCTCTATCTCTCTCTCTCTCTCTCTCTCATCAGAATTAAAATGGTGCATTAACTTGAACATGACTTCTTCTGAGTAAGCTGTCCTCCCCCTTCCCTTCAACTTTCACAACTTTATTTAATCAACCACTACTCCAAGTGACGCACCGCCTTAGGAATACGCTGACTCCACTCAACTTCGAAAGTGGCACGTCACAAAATAAGAGTATTTTTTAAAAGGCACTCTATTTCAAGATTCCACAAGTTTGAACCACAGCTGTCTTCTACGAGTATCACAACTCGAATGAATTTTATTCAACCGTGTTTTCAGATTTTAATATTGCTGAGTTGGCTGTATTTATTGAAACAGAGTGATTACCAGCGTCCGTATTTGATAAGAAAAATGTTTGTCTAAAAAGGACCAGAAAATAGAGAAAAACAATGTCAAAATAGAACATTAGAAAGGAACATTAAAAACAAAAAATATTCATTTGTTTCATTTGCACTTTTATTCATTAAAAATTTGGCCCATATTCCTCAATTACGATTTTTGCTAATTCGCACAGAAACTCACAAATGCAGAAGTTTCGGGTTATCGAATTTCTCGGTAACGATTTGGATTTCGATAAAGCATATACAAGCTCAAATGACGCGGTAGCTCATTTTCCCTTCCTAAAACCACAGAATCTCTCCCTTCTTGATTTCAATTGTCTGTGAAACACTCTTTTTAAGTGGTACGGGAGTATGATCTACTCAAGCTTACTTTTTCATGAACTAAAGCAAACTCAACAGAATACATTAAGATAAATTTAAAATTTTGGCGTCCCCTTTTCGTCTCAAAAAATAATGGTCAGGGACTCAAAAGGGCCTGTCCCGACTAATACCTACTACTTTACGCCACGATAATAAAACGTTCATTGTACATTTCCAGATGAACAATAGTTTTTTTGTATACCAGCAACTTGAACGACCTTTCCTGTTGCAAGAAATCGTTCATAAAAGGGCATTTTACGGGACAAATGACGTATATATTTTACGGAACGAATGATTGCGTCATCACACATTCGTGGGGAAGTAGCCAATCGTGGGAAAGTAGCGGTGAACGGAACACCCGACCATCGTTTTCTCGCACAGATGGGAAATTCTCGAAACGTCACAAGAAAATTGTTTCGCAAAATTAAGTTTGATTCTCTTATAAATTTTTAATGCTATTATAAAAAAACCGTATGCAACTCGTTTATAATGTTGCTTTATTGCATTTGTACAAATTTGAAAACTCGCTCCTATCGTCGCTCGTTTTCAAAACATGTACTCATGCAACAAAGCTAAACATTATAAACTAATTGCACAAACTATTATTATACCATATTGATATTGTAAGAATCAATTTAACTTATTGTATTATTATGAAATGTATTATTGTACATATTCATCAAGACATGCAGTACATACCTTGCCTACCCCAAGGAGCCGCTACTGTATTAATAATAATAATAATAATAATAATAATAATAATAATAATAATAATAATAATAATAATAATAATAAAATGTGCTTGCAAGTGGGTAAAGATATCATTATTAATGTGGCAATAATTATATTGTATACAATATTATACGAACTGTAAAACAATATCTTTCACTTCGAATTTAATAGATTGAATGAATTTTTGTTTTTCCCCAAACTCTGACCCAGAGTTTTGTTCATACGCGTAATTAAAGTGCTTTGTAAAGTTAAGGGATTTCAGAATACTCTGAAAATCTAATTGTTATATTTTTATGTAAAATCTCGCGAAATGTTAGCGAACTTTCACAATTTTCTTTGATATAATTTTTGCTCACTACAGTATTCTAAATTTCATTGTGATATTTTATAATGATTTGAAATACAGGATAACAACAACAAATATTAAATGTATTGAACGCTACTTTCCATTTACTCTTGCCACTCTGACGTCTCGTCAAAGAAAATCGTCGTAATAGGTCTCTGGAAGGTTATCGCCACATGACGTCAAAGTAACTGATGCCTCAAGTTACTAAGCCCAGTTGCCAAGCTTAATTAACAAATACTGATAAGACAATATGAGACAATATGTGATGGTTTCAGGGGTGCAAGAGCAGATTTGTTTCGTGCATACCCTAGTTATTCAGATAAAAGGTAATGAATGAATTGCTTTCTCCATGGGCATGTCCATGAAGAGCACTTTGAAATTACGATTGGTTGGTTGGTTGGTTAGTAATTTCGGGCGCGTCAACAGCTTAGGTCATTAGTCCCGTAAGTACAGTGCATGTTTTTCCTCGGGAGATGGCGGTGATCTTCCCCCGCTGGATGGCGAGATCCGGCGCCGACCTTCCGTCGGCTAGTGGGGTTTCCCCGTAACTAGGACTCTCCCACCAGCGAGGCACCGCCCCAGCAGGGACAAGCTCCCGACCGGTCTCCCGAGATATGTGGTAGTGTAGTGAATGTTAGTGTAAGTGTGTGTGTGTGTGTGTGTGTGTGTGTGTAAGGGGACAGGATATGACGGAAGAGGAAGGAAAGATCGCGCGCGGACCGTGGCTCATTTGGTAGGGTACTGCTCCGACATTCGCTTGGTGTTGATCGGAGAAACCACGGAAAACTACCGATCAGAGCAGCCGGGCGCTAGGATTCTCCTCCAGACAGCAACTGAATTCGACCTAGCTTTTCAGCTAAATCATCCGCCATCTGTCGAAAATCCTGCCGCCGTCAGGACTCGAACCTAGGATCTCCCAGTCAGAGGCGCTGCAGTGACATGAGTTTGACATCAGTTGATGCACTGAGCTACCACTCCCGGTTTGAAATTACGGGAGAACTAAACAATTAGGAAAATAAATAGGTTGATAATATGTGAAGAAAATTCTTTGACATTTTACTCTGGCCGGTCGAGTACTGCACGCAAGTGTCACCCCCCTCCCCCACCCCAATTCGCGTTATGAGCGTTGATTCAGTACGAATCGCGTTCTATTACAAAGCAGATATTTTAATTTTGGGATCACTTTGCAAGAAGCCGCTATAACATTTTCGAAATTTTCTCAAAAAAGTTACATTTTTTCTTTAAATGTTTTGTTCGAACATGTGAAAAGTACGCTTCTAAAAATGGGGAATTAATTTTCGTTATAAATTTCTTCTTTGAAAAGTAAAAGCAAACATTTTAGAGATATTAGCACAATGATTTACCTGCTACACTTGAGTACCTATGTACTCCAACCCTGCCAAATAGTTTTTGCGGGTTTGAAAATCTTTTGCGGGTTCAACTAATATTATAACATTACGTAATAACACATACTACACGAAAGTATGTGCTGTTGTAGCATCACTAGTTACTTTTTCGTACACGTAGTATTGGAAAAGTATTGTAATGATGGAGGAAGAGTGCAATTTTTTGGCAGAAAACACATTTTGTGGTCCTCAATTCCATCCCCAATCCAAACAATTGAATTTTACGTTCTAGCTGTGCGGAATAATGTAATACATTAAATTATAGAATAAAATGCGTAGTATAAGATAAAATTATGAAATGCCACGAAAATACACCATTTGGGTCCACTTAACCCGAAAAAGATTTTTTTCTTCTTGTGTTCAAACCATCCGTCTCTCCGTCCCTCGAAATCAACACTAATGGCTAAACAATTCTTAGAATTTTTTCAAAAATGTTAATTTCCCAATCGAGCTGGCCCGACTCGAGACCTTACAAATTTGAAACAAATTATTTGAATGAAAATCTAGATATAAACCAAAATTTTGTTGAACGAAATTGTTATTTTAGGACATTTATGTACAATTTTTTTATGATATGATGACCGGGAGAGGTGCCTCAGGGCATCAACTGATGTTACTGTAGTGTCTCTGACCGGGAGATCCTTGGTTCGAGTCCCGACGATGGCAGAATTTTCTAACTTGTCACCTAGGTCGAATTCAGTCTGCTGCTAGTCTGTCAGCCTGAAGCTTCTGGAGGAGAAGTCTAGCGGCCGGCTGCTCTGATCGGTAGTTTTCAATGGTTTCTCCGATCAACACCAGGCGAATACCGGAGCAGTACCCTAACAAACAGGCCACGGACCGCGCGTGATCTGTCCTTCCTCTTCCTTGTCCTATCCTCTCCCCTTACACACACACTTACACTAACATGCAGTACACTACCACATATTCCGGGAGACCGGTCGGGAGCTTAGAGCTTGTCCCGGCTGGGGCGGTGCCCGCTGGTGGGAGAGTCCTGGTTAGGGGGAAACCCCACTAACCAACGGCAGGTCGGCACCGGATCTCGTCATCCAGCGGGGGAAGATCACGGCCAGCTTCCGCGAAAAAAACATGCACTACACTAACGGGAAAATGACCAAAGCAGTTGACGTGCTCGGAAACACGAAAAAATCAATCAATCAATCTAACTTGTCACCTAGGTCGAATTCCGTTGCTGTCTCAAGGAGAATTCTAGCGGCCGGCTGCTCTGATCGGTAGTTTTCCGAGGTTTCGCGATCAATACCAGGCAAATGCCAGAGCAGTATCCTAACAAACGGGCGACGGACCGCGCGCTATCTTTCCTTCCTCTTCCTTGTCCTATCCTCACCCCTTACACACACTTACACTAACATGCACTACACTACAACACATGACGGGAGATCGGTCGGGAGCTTAGAGCTTGCTCCGGCTGGGGTGGTGCCCCGCTGGTGGGAGATATCGGGCTGGGGAAAATCCCGCTAGTCGACGGTAGGTCGGCGCCGGTGAGGGAAGATCACCGCCACCCTCCGAGGCAAAAGCATACACTACACTTATGGGAATAATGTCCTTAGCTATAACTTTAGTCCCTATAACTTTAATGAAGAGAACAATTTTTACTTCAAATGAAGTTCCTTCTCCACAATTAGTTCTTTAATAAATGTCGTGTATGTTTTTTGAAACTATGACTAGTTTTTGTGTGATTTTGAGAGAAAAGTGTGTGTCTCGCATTATTTGTGGGTATGAATTAAAGTGAAGGTATCTCGCATTATTTCATTACGTATTACGGCAAAATACTTTCTGGATCCACCTCTGAAATTTCAGTACCCATGCTTCAATTTCATAAATCCAGTTCATTCAAATTTTGTGTATCGGTAAAGGTGGCAACGCTCGTTATCTCCTTTTGAGCAAATCACTTACGTCATACGGCGCTGTAATTGAATTGAAATAAAACCCACCCGTTGGGGCTAGGAAATCCTTGCCCAATGGCGAGGTCAACAAGTCACGGTCAAACGTCATAGAGTTACGAGTGCGGACGGCACTCGGTCATTTCGTCTCGCAGTGAGAGCAAAGTGGTTCCTGCTCGGATTGCAGTGTGTTGGAAAGACGCGGGGGCGCTCAGGTTTAGAGGTTAAGAGGCAACAGGTGGGCCTGACACTTGCCACCTGTTACACGTGGAGTTAGCAACTAGTAGTAGTAGAAGATATAATTTAAACTGTTTTATCGTTTTCATTCCAACGTATTTTTGATATTTTTAAGTAAAAAAAACAATAACAAAAGAAGCATTTTTACAATGAGCGCTAATGTTCTTGTGATCGGCAGTGGAGGACGGGAACATGCCATTTGTTGGAAACTGTCTCAGTCACCTGAGGTAACTATTTTTACGTTTTTATGTGGATTTATTAATTTGCGTATATTTTTTAAATTAATTTTTTTTTCAGATTCAGACACTGTTTGTTGCTCCTGGAAATGCTGGCATTGCTGAAGTAAACAAAGTCAAATTGGTGATCGATTTAAACGTGAATGATAACGATGTGAGTGCATTTATTTCAAGACCATTAGTGATTGAATACCTGGAGTATTTGATTTTCGATTTTTGTTTTCTACAAATTTTTTTTATTTCCTAATTTTGTAGTAGCAAAATATCAGGCATGTAACTGAGGGAGGGGTTTGCAGGCAAAGGCTCTCCCAATATTCAAACCTCAACAAGAAGAAAATAAAAGTTCCGCAAAAATTGATGGTTCAAAGGCTTGGTAGTTGCAGTTGTTAAAGAAACCAATTTTATGTTTACAATGTTAAAACAACTCTAAGTAATATTGAGCTCTTTCATGTTGCACTGAGATTTTTTATCATTAAATTTCAAGAAAAATTACGTTAAAAAGTCTCTGATGGTATAGTTTTGGAAATATAGTGAAAAATGTTCACTAGTTGAGCACCCCTGAAATAAAAATCCTATTTAGGCTCTGCAAGGCATTATCGTGTCATAATTTTTTTAAGGCTCTGGTCTCATGGTGCAAGAGTCATTGTATCAACTTGGTGGTTGTTGGCCCTGAAGATCCCTTGGCTCGAGGCATTGCAGATACCTTACAGAAGGCTGGGCTTAACTGCTTTGGTCCTGGATCCCGTGGTGCTCGCATTGAGGCTGATAAAAACTGGGCAAAGAGCTTCATGCAAAAGCATAACATTCCAACTGCTAGATGGAAGGCATTCACAGATGCCCAGGAAGCCAAGAAATTTATTAGAGAGTGAGTCCCATTGTTCTTGCTTTATGTTGAATACTTTCTACAATTTACAAGTACGTTAACATTATGTATTTTATTCCCTGGGATTTTATTACATTAACAAGGTTTTAAAAAGTAATATAACAAGACTTATGATTTTAATGTTTTTATCTTTTTGTTAATTCTATACATAACTGCATCTGTATTAATAATAATTCAACATGAACTCATCCCATTATCTCATATTCAGAGGCTGGAAAAATATGTAGTGTGAAATGGCATAATATGCACATAAATACATAATGAAAATATTAAGAATATGTTACAAATACGTAAAAAGGATTATAATATGTAATATCAAAATTCTTCTTTATAGAACATTTACAAACAAAATAAATTCACACAATTTGAAATTACATTAATAAAATATTTATTAAATCAATTTCAAAAATAAATATTGCTTGTTCTATTGAATTAAATTTTTTAATAGTATGTTTTATGTTCAAGAGCGAGGATAGGCAAACGTGGGAACTCGATGACTGGCAAGCAATCGCTGTAGCATTGTCATCGTAGTGTTTTACGACTGCAACACCCAATATGTCTTGTAATTGGTTTGAATCAAAAAATACAGTGTCACTATTACTTTCCACACCTAAAGATAATACTCTCAGCGCTCGCACGATTTGCTCGTGTCACAACAAGCGTGCAGTGCAGACAATGTGCATCTGACTGTGTCTTCATACTGGGTACCCCACTTTGTCAGCAAGCAATTCTGAATATATGTAAGAAAGAATGTGAATTTTTGAAGTAAAAACTAATTCTGAAAATTTATTAAATATTCTTTGAAAAATAAATTTTAAGAAAATTGGTAGAATAAAAATTTTGCTAAATATGAGAAATATGTAATGAAATATTTGCAGATTGTGTTAGGATCGCACAGATTCACCAGGAGCATAATTTTGAGAATTGAATTGAACGACAAAAAATATCGGAGCATAGGCATCCTTGATTGGAGTAAATAGCTACTTGGCTGTCTGGGAGATGCTGCGTCCTAGGCACTGGTCAACGTTCGGCCTGAGGCCTTCCTCAGGGCATTTCGCCCTGAGGGAGGTCACAGAAATGTGGCTGATATATTTTGTCTTTAAACCTTAAAGCTGATTAATTTAATCCTTTTATAGATGAATTTAAATTGTATAAATGACTTTTGTATTGAGAGTTACCTGCGAATAGGAAAATTGGTTTTTCAAAATAAAGTTAATACATCTCTAATATATTGTTTCAATGATAACCTTGGATGTTTTTGAAAACTGTGATTAGTGGTTTTAATAGAAATGCTGAGTTGTCTTCAAAGTTTCAAACCAATTAATATTTTAATCAGGCTGTAATGGTTGAAATATCAAATACAAACAAAAAGTATATTTTTGTGCTTTTTTTCCTCTCAGGGCTCCTTTCCGTGCTCTGGTGGTAAAGGCCAGTGGGCTAGCAGCTGGGAAAGGAGTTATCGTAGCAAACAATCAAGAAGAGGCTTGCAAAGCTGTGGATGACATCCTCTCAAATAAATGCTTTGGAGAAGCTGGACACACTGTGGTTGTGGAGGAACTTTTGGAAGGAGAGGAGGTGTCTGTAAGTACAAGTCTTCATGGTTCAAGGTGCTTTTTTTAAGAACTGTTTCAATTACACTGAGGACTCTCATGCGATGGACTCAACTAACTCCAAGGGGACTCTCAACCCCATAGCCTCGGCTGGGTAGCTCAGAGCGTGCGCTTAAATGCAACTTACCTCAAAGATGTTAAAACTGCTCTTCACTTCACGCTTCTTGCACTTAAGAATTATGTTTTGCCTTACATTTTATATTCTCTGTCGCACATTCTTCTTTTGTTAGAAATTTCTCTCAATATGTTTTCTTATGAATTTATCACAGGCCTTTTCTGGCACTTTGACAAAGTAGTCATACAAAAAGTCTTCTTTTCCCCCCCTCAAAGTGACTCATACAACACCACCAAAACAACTTTGGAAGACTGATGCCAACTGCATACTGTATTTCCAAAAGAAAATATCCTTCTCTCATAAGAGAAATAGGAAATATGGAAAATCAGCATTGAAAGAAGAATTAAAAATGTATATGACAAAATAATGTAGTTAGCTGCTCATTGTTCCCAGTGGAGTAGCAAGGCAGAATGTAATCACAATTTTATTATTGTTAATAGAAAAGTTATGACTAGGAGCAAAAGCCCAAGAAACCTTAATTTTGTCATAAGAAGTTGTGAATGGTATTTGTCCTTTGTAGAGTTAGGTTCATAATTGTTTTGTTTTTGATCTCCCTAGGTCCTGGCTTTCACTGATGGAAAAACTGTTCAACCTATGCTTCCCTCACAAGACCACAAACGTCACTTGGATGGTGATAAGGGATTAAACACTGGAGGAATGGGTGCATACTGCCCATGCCATCTTTTATCTGACAGTGAACTGGCAGGTGTTACTAAGAATATCCTGCAACGCACAGTGGATGAACTTGCTAAGGAAAACTGCCCTTTTGTTGGTAACTATACAACATAGTTTTATGAAGAATTTCCTTTGCTCAATATTTTTATATTAGTTTCATTGTTGGTTTCTTAACTAACATTGCAAAACACACAAATGGCATGAACTACATTTTGAAAAGTTTACTCTAAACGCTAAGTAAAACTCTTTAATATGGATGCTTCTCTATATTTTCTTGAGTTCTGATCTTATGCTATATTTTGTTGGAGCTTTCCTAAGAATAAAAAAAAGTTCAATTTAGAAATCTCCAATATTTAAAAATTTCATTTCTTTATCTTAGAGTTAAAAAAATAATAATTTTGCCACATACAAACAAATATTTTAAAAAATGAAACCATTTTAAATATTTTATTTCATTTCTGGTAATTTAAAATATTTCTAATTTGCTGACCAATTTATTTGCTGTTCAGGTGTTTTATATGCTGGTCTAATGGTGACCAAAGAAGGTCCAAAGGTTCTGGAGTTTAATTGTCGTTTTGGTGATCCTGAAACACAAGTTATCCTTCCTTTGCTAAATACTGATCTATATCATATAATGCAGGTGAATATTTCATATTTGACCTTGTTATAGCACATAGCTACAATACAATTAACCATTGTATATTTGATTTTTAGGCTTGCTGTACTGGAACTCTACAAAAACTCAAAATTGAATGGCAAAAGCAAGCATATGCTGTTGGTGTGGTTATGGCCAGTAAAGGGTACCCTCAGTCTTCCAGTAAAGGTGATGTAATAACAGGTAATTATATTTTTAGGTTGATATTTAGCAATACATTAAAATTTAAACAATATATATATATACATACTAAATATAGTACATTTGCAGTAATTTGATGTGGGTCTACCACTTCTATAAGATGATCAATCTATATTCCAACAAACATAAGCTCTCTTTTATTAAATTCTTTTTTGCAGTATGTGATTTTTACACTTATTTTGCTCTTTTTAATTTGCTTTGATATATGGAATTATCAGTTGCTGAACAAAATAAATTATTGTTGTGTTGCACAGTTGAAAGTGTGACTGTTGATGAGTCAAGAAACAATTTCTCCCTACAAATGTAATGTGGTTAAAATGTGGATAAATGGAATGTAAAATTTTTAATTTACATATTTCTCTAAGAGGACCAATTATCTAGTTTAACTCTCTCAATGTAAGCCAATTGTATAAAAAATTATATTGAGTTATCAACAGAATTTTGTAGAGTTCTCCAGTGCTTTAAAAAGAAACATTTGGAAATGGTTTTGAAGAAGAGATTTCTGGGTGTCTTAGCTCTTGTCTTTATGGAATGAATATGTTACACTGTTACATGTATCTTCTAAACATGAATTTTTAAGGACAAGTATTTATATCAAGGCTAATATTTATAACAAAGAAATGTATAAAAGAAATTTTGTTTCGTTTTTTTTTAGGGCTGAATTTACCAAAATGTGTCACTTTCCATAGTGGTACAGCCATAAGAAATAATGAATTGGTCACAAATGGAGGTCGTGTGCTAATTACTGTAGCATTAGCTAGTGATCTGGCCATGGCTGCAGCACAGGCTACGAAAGCATGTAGCCAAATCTCTTTCGCAGGTGCCCAATATCGAAGTGATATTGCCCACAAAGGCATTGCTCGGTGAGTGTAATGTAATATTTGATTCCCATTTTTTGAAATGCTCTCAAATCTTTCGTATGTTCTTAGTTGAGTCCTATAAATTATTTAATTGAAGAGCTTGGGTCAGAAATAAAATAAAGTCACACCAGTCACATCACACCTCCTGGAACTCTCAATTTTTAAATTTGTTGCGCCCTTAATCTACCATCGACGCAATGGGTCTCTTTGCCCCATCGAGCATTGAACGTGGAGTAATCCTCCATTATCTATCCTTCTATTCCACAGGACGCTGTATTTTTATATCTTGTCTTGTCTAATCAGTTGTCAAAGATGATGCCAGGTAGCATCTCCACGTACGCCTCTTCGTTCACGTGCCCCTGCGTCACTACCCAGTGGCCAGAATTGGAAAGGAACAAGGATAGGGGTGGGGTTTAGGACACTTAACAGGGGTTGGACTAGACCTTGTGAAGCAGTCAAACTTGTTTTGTTTGAAAAAATTTCACATGAGATTCGACGGGAATCGAACCCAGACCACAGTGTTGAAAGCCTAGCGACTTCGCTATGAGCCACGAGCGAGACTCACTGTTTTGTAGAATATTACAATACAATAGTGTTTAATAATGACTTATATTTTTCGATCTATTTACATTTGTTTGCCACCGCTATCAGTATCATATACCTTATACAATGAATTCAATGCCAGAAATATATTTTCATTTAAAGTTTTGAACAAAAAATGTATTGTTTGAAACAATTTAATTTTCGTACCAAATGTTCTATGATTTCAAACGAGTTTTAAAAAAATGGTGACTGAGATGTGTTAATTCAGAGATAAATTGGGGAATAAATAGTATTAAATAACCATTACTAAAGGCGAGAAAGAACGTGCTGTTTTAGCACCCCCAATTTTAGATATGTTTATTTGTATTTCACTGTTTGTAATACATGAAATTCAAAAATAAATACTCTCCTTTTCCTTGCCCCATTGTCAGTTTAGAATTGCTGAGACGTATAAAAGATCACCGAATGACATGAGATGTTTGTTCCGAGTGCACTGAATATTGTTTTTATTACCGTCTAACTCAAGAACCATGATTCACACAGAAATGTGGTTGGTCTTGTATCAAAATTTGGACTTTTCTTGTCATTTCATCTGCTAGATGTTTGTGCTTTTTTGCAATAATAAAAAAGTTTCTCACATGGTGAAAATTTAACACACGGCAATCAGTTATAACTAACTTCTTCGTAATTCAACCATGAAACTCAATTACAAAATAACCATCACATTCATAGAAGTTCTGGAAATAACTGGTAGAAAACTCATTTGTCTAAGATCAACAAAATTGAAGCTATCGTTGAGTAAACATGTCGAATATTTGCATTAGAAATAGGATGACCGAGCCGAATAACCCCAAGCTTCTTCATGAGTTGGCAACATAGCTTGCAATAGAAAGAGAGAGTCTTATGTACAGTTGTATTGGATAGAAAGAGAGAGCAATACTCCATAAGGCTCTGTACTGCAATCAAATGCTTGAACGCTCTATAGAATGCTTCAAAATGCAAAATATTTCTCAATATTAGATCTCTTCATGTCATGAGTATTTTTTTTAACTATTAATTGTTTTTCATTTAGAAATGTGAAGTGTCACAAGAACCATACAAATATATTATAACCCAGCAAATGATAAGCATGTTAACGATATCAAATTGGTTTAATTGCCAAAGCCTGTTCACATTTGAATCCCAGTTTGATTGTGTTAGGGTTTTTTTTCTTCCCTTACATTCTTTAAACTTTTCGTAAGAGCAGAACACAAGTCACTAATTTCAAAAGGAAGAATCAATTCTTGTTTAAACCTTTGGTGCTTTTATTAGGAGTGATGGCTGATGTTTTAGAAAGACATTGAATTATGAAACTTACCAATAACACTGGAAAACATGAGCTGTTATAGCAATACTAGTTTTATCTTTAAATTACGTTTCCTATCTGAATATCTTTGACAACCATAAGTGATAAAGGGAAAAATACTTAATTGCCCTTCTTTCTTTCCTGTAAAAACAGTTTTGGATGTGAGAGATCTTATTCTATCTTCTTGCTTAGAATATGATTTTAATACTTCTTATTTTTCAGATCTATGCTGTATCAGGGTTTACTCACTTATAAACAATCAGGGGTGGATATCACAGCAGGAGATGAGTTTGTGAAACGCATCAAACCCCTGGTTGCACAAACCCATCGTGTAGGTGAAATAGGAGGATTGGGTGGTTTTGGAGCTCTTTTTGATGTTGCTGCTGCAGGCTACCAAAACCCTCTCCTTGTGTCAGGGACTGATGGCGTAGGAACTAAGTTGAAGGTAATACCTTTGTTATAATATAATAACATAGGCCGAAGTTCTTTTTAGGTTTGCAATCTTTCATATTTAAACTTTTATTGAAAATTTTTTGACTTTAGTTTCACAGATAACTCATAAATATTACTGAAAATTTGTAAAATAATACTTTTTTTTCTTTTTTTTTCGTTGCGACGTAGATGCAACGCATCCCTTAACCCTTGTTTAGGCGTTGAGCGCTTTCTTCTGGAGTAATCCTCCGTTACTGAGCATACTATACTCATACACATACTCATATTCCGTTACTGAGAATCTCAAGTCAAGTCAAGTCAAGTCTCGTCACGTCGCAGTCAGTCAGTGCCTTTTATCCCTTTGGCCAGGGGCTCGACGATGTTAGATCCCGGAGTTCCTGGCCGGTCACCCAACCAAGAACCCACGAGTCTCGAATTCACTTAACTTTTGTGACTTCACGGAGCTTAGTAAACGAATTTGGCTAGCGCCGCCGGCTACTTGAGCAATATGAATAAGTACAAAAGGTAAAGTTAAGAAAAACAAGCAAGCAGTGGGACATACTAATTACACTTTCAATTATATCAATGCCCAACACAAAGTTGACGATGCTTTTTAAGTTATTTTAGAAGTTATTTTGAAGTTATTATTATAAGTTATAAGTTATTTAGGTGCCTCAGCATTGTAGCCAATGTTTTCATGCAAAGCATTGGTCTGCATGTATCCACAGATATTTGCTTGTAAATAACAGAAAACAATTTTATTAGAAAGTATGTCGTGCAATGGATTTTCTATGGAAATGTGATAAGAGCCATTCAGTTTTTGTTTTATAACTATGCTTTTTATGTATATAACTTCCCTGGCCTGTTGGGTAATATTTTTTTATTGAATTTCCCCTCAGATATTTAACACTTCAGATATTCTCAAGTTATAATGCTCAACAACTTTTCCAGCTTTAAATACTTTAGCCCACACATAATGGTAAACAAGCAAATGGTAATAGCCCACTTATAATTGTACAGAGAATAATATTCAGTTGATGAACAGTGTAGGTTTTGTTATTGTAGATCAAAATAATTTTTTATCAAACTAATTTTGAGGAAAGATTTAATTCAGGTTTGGGAGTAAAAGAATTCAAAGGTGGAGAAACTGACTGGATTGTTTGTTGTTTGGGAGCTAATTTTCCAACTCAGCATTTGCACATATATATTCAGGTTTGATAAACGTGGAGAAACAGCCATAAGTGTTAAATGTGCATTAGGGCCCATCCATAAATAAGCTGACGCAAATTTGGAGTTTCTTGAATGCCTTCTCTCCTCGTAGTAATACACCTGTAACACATGCTTAAACACCCCTAAATAGGTACTAATTGTGTAACTCTTCTGACAAGACCTCCCCCATTTATAGTAAGTAAAAATATATTATATAACAGTAACAAACCATTTGTATTATATAAAAATATTTATGATACGTATTTTGAGTTAGATTTAGTTAGTGATGTTTACCACATGTAACAATAAGACTGGAGACAATGTTTGAGTTAGGCAAAGATGCATAGACAAGACAATTTCTGACAAGCCATGCATACATTGTCATGGTTGATGCATAAACTAGAGACTATTGTGCCAATTTGACTGGATTCTATAATCAAACATATTTTCAAAACAAATCAGTTATGAATATATTCTTCATAATCTAACAATAAGAGATTCAATCAATTTACTATTGATGAAAAATATTTCCATTTATTGTGACAATTACATCATAATTGCTTAAATGTACTATTTGTATTTTTTAATTTAACATGAGACTGAATAAAAGGAACTATTCAGTCTCATACTAAAACATGAAATTGAATGTTGAAAATATAAAAATATTAATATCGTTACATAACTCTAAACTAATACACCGTACCCCTCTCTAATGCAACCAAAGGCAGCCTCAAAACTCATGCCCCCCTCCCTTCATTAGTGTTCTGAAATTTACGGACAACCCTTTATGAAGCATGCTTATGGCATAAGTTCAATGTGCATTACGAAGCACGCATAAGACCTTAGTTCAATGTGCATTAGGAAATGAATTTTAGAACCTATATATGATGCTGTGCTGTTTTTCGTATAGTTCGAAGGGAAGAGTTATCCAAGAGAGTAGAAATAATATGAGTATACAAGTTTCATTATAATTATTATAACAACGTAATCTTTATAGCTACTACAAGGAAGTTTGTGGTGGTGTAGCTTTAATAGTTTAATATTTTCTTATTTGTATTGTCTCCTAATACATTAATCAAAATGATAGTCTTATGGAGATATTTGTTTTGCTGTGTGTAATTTATATGCTTTACGTAATTAGCTTTATGTATTTTTATTGTAAGCATTCTTGTCATGTGACCAGTATAGTGTCTTTACTTTACAAGAATTATTTGTATTTCTAAGGAATGACCTATTAATAAATAAAATAACTAAAATTACTTACAAGACCTCTTAGAAGATTTTTAATGAATGTATGCCCCATTAGTCAGTGTTCAGGTCATTAGTGGAAAAATAATTTCCATCCTGTATTATTTGTAATACTTTCAAAATAATTTTTTTGTACTATTAGTACATAAAATTAAATATTAATTAAATTTTGCCGAGTTGGAAACAGATTGTGAAATTGCAAATGTTATTTACAGAATGTGAAGAATGTTTTCTGTGAATCATATATGCATTTGTTTTGTTGGAATAAATATACAATTTCAGTTTCTCTACAGTGGAAAATAGGGAATTTTAAAGGCATGCTTATAATTATTGTGGTGTTTGTTGCAGGTAGCCCAAGAGATGAATATACACAACACAATAGGCATTGACCTAGTGGCCATGTGTGTGAATGATATCCTGGCTCATGGAGCAGAGCCGTTATTTTTCTTGGATTATTTTGCTTGCAGTCACCTGGATGTAGATGTCGCTGCTCAAGTGGTTGCAGGAATTGCTGAAGGATGCAGGCAAGCTGGATGTGGTCTCGTAGGTAAGTCTTAAATTCTCACATAAGAAAATCAAGAAAAATTAGTGAAGCTACAACAGCACATATTTTCTTGATTTATTTCTAAATTTGCAATTTTCAATAATTCAGAGATTTCAGTGAAAATGAGACATGTGTCATTCTTTTAAGCATTCCTTGTTCCGTCTGTGGAAAAAAACTGTATTTATTTATAAAATACATGAACAGGCGGGATAATCATGATGATGTTCATGTTAAAACAAAGAAACACATGGGAAAGAAACATAAAATTACGGTTACTATAAAATACTATAAATATTAAAGTATGTTGTGGTTATAAATAATAAAAATAACTGTTATAATTATGGCAACATTAACAATTCATTAAAGCCTGTAGACATATTGTGCCCTTGTTGACATGTTTAGATAGTGTTGGGGGAGCCTCTTGTGACTCACATTTGGGTTCAAATTCCAGCCTGCGTAAATATTTTTTTGAAACTTTTTATAATAATAGAGCTATAGTCTATATTGAGACTACTTTCGCTTGTGTGATTCATTTCTTGTCTTTGTGACAGGTGGAGAAACAGCGGAGATGCCAGGCCTGTATGCACCAGGAGATTATGACTTAGCAGGTTTCACAGTGGGAGCAGTGGAGAAAACAAACATGCTTCCACATACCAAAAATATTGTTGCTGGAGATGTGGTTATTGGCTTGGCGTCTTCTGGAGTCCACAGCAATGGATTCAGTTTAGTTCGAAAAGTTTTAGAAAAGAGAGGATTGAAATTCCATGATTCTGCTCCATTTAGTAGCACTGGAAAGTCTTTGGGTAAGTTTATGTTGAAATTTCCTCTGGTTAAAATGGTAAATAGTAATGTGATTGATAGGACTTAGCTTCTTTAATTGACCATTTTTATGTATTGTTATTAAAAGTCTTAAAAAATTTTCTGTTCAACTAGTTCATGAAAATTTGTTTCACGGTATTTAAATGTTTTGTACTTTTCCTCGTGGAATTCAAAATGTGGATGCTCATAAATTCAAAACAAAGCATCACAATTTGTTATATTATCTTGAGCTTTAAAATAATAATTATTTTGTTTATGAAAGGAAACTTTTAAAATTATGTTTAATTCACTTCTCCCTATAGCACATCACACACAGTTTTTAACTGTTTTTGACAAAATAAAATAAAAAAAAAATAGGTAAGTGATAAGTGTTGTTATTAAAAATTATTTTTTATCATTGAAGGAGAAGAGTTCCTCACACCTACGAAAATTTATGTGAAGAGTCTACTCAAAGTACTTCAATCAGGTCGTGTGAAAGCTCTTGCACATATTACTGGTGGAGGGCTTACAGAAAACATACCTCGTGTCCTGCCTCCTGGTCTTGCTGTCCGATTGAATGCTCATAAATGGAATGTGCTCCCAGTGTTTGCTTGGTTAGCAACAATGGGTAGGTTTTATTAACATTTGTGTAGTATTTATTCTATTTATATATTTACTAGCTGAATCCATGCAATTACATTGCACAAGGAAAAAAGGTTTCATGTTTTTCTCAATTTTCTGGTCCTCTAATATTTTGCAAAAGAAAGTAGTTATTAGAAAACATACCAGATTGAGTTAATTTACTCTCCCAAAATTTTGAGATGTAGAGAAACTTATTATTTATAAAAGTGATTATTTGAGTACTTGCATTCACAAGCCTGCATTGAATTATGAAATACATCCATAAAATAAACATTGTGTGAAATATTTCTCAAAATTACATATGAATAATATTTAAAAAAATTAAAAGTTCAAATAAAAAAATATAATAATTACTGCATTTTACTTTAAGTTTAAAATGAAAATTTGTCGCCATTTTGGAGAAAAACTTGTGTATGAATTTATTGAAATCGTCACAATTTCACTTATAAGTTTGCAAAATAGACTAGCATTTTCAAAAATTGATGATCAAATCTCAGAACATTCTGCTTATAGAACAATTCTGTGTGTCTCCCTGAATAGACATACTGCACAATGTCTCTCAAGATTAGTTGTCAGATACTGGCTTGTGTGTTCTGTGTACAGCAATAAAATTAAATAATACTGTGAAACTAAAAATGGCACCCTGAAAATTATTTTTCTAGTTAAAAAAAATATAAAAATGCATTATGCAATTGCTTTTCAGATTCCTATTTAAAATACTTTTCCTTTTGCAGGGGGCATTAGTGAATCTGAATTACTGAGAACTTTCAACTGTGGTTTAGGTGTAATTCTCATTGTTAGTGCAGAACATCAAAGTGAGGTGCTAGCCAATATTACAGAAGGTTCGGGATCTGTAGTTGGTTGTGTGGAGCAATGTAAATCTGAAAGAGGTAAAATATTGCTTTAATTAATGTATTATGTATTAATGTATAATCCTTTTCACCTATCAATATTAACACCTAACAATGTTTTATATTCTCTTATTTAAATGTTTTCACACTTCCTTCATCGTGTTACCTAAATGCTGTTGCTCTAAAGTACCACTAATGATGGGGAAGGAATCCTTGCTCAGCTACAGTGTTGCTAATATTTTGTGTGTTATATTAAATAAAACATATTTATATTGTGATAGTGATTACCTGTACATATTTATCTAGTTTGTGAAGCTTATTAGTTGTGTATTGGTATTAGGAAACATTAATCTGAGTTAAAGCTTGCTTTTATAAATATAAAATTTATATGATCATACATAAGGAAAATTTTTTAATTGAATGTCTTTTGTGATTATAGATACATCGCGTGTTGTTGTGGACAACTTTGTGTCAGTGATGGAGGCTGCAATGAAGCCATATGTGCCCTCTCTTGTAAAATATCATGTTCCAGATCGCAAGAGAGTTGGTGTTCTTATATCAGGAAGTGGCACAAATCTTCAGGTATTAGGAGAATTATGTATCCTATGTCTTACTCTCCATTATAAGTTACGAACTTTTGCTGAGTTGCAGTTAACTTTGCCTTCTGTTTCTTCTTTCTTTTTTTCTTCCCCCAATGTCTTTACTGCTCAGCTAATAATACAGGGGTTCTACAAAATAAAATTAGCACCTGACAAACAAAATATTTATTTATTCAAAAGGCATTCGGTCACCATTTGCTTGTAGAACAGCTGCAGTTTGTTGTAGAATAAAGTTATAGAGTATCTTAGTAGTTTCCAACAGAATGTTTGTTCTTCTTCCAAAACATCCACTGTTCTTTAATGATGCTTTATTCATGTAGGAGCTCCTCTGCTCATTCCCTGCACTAAAACACCCCATAACGGTTCAATTATGTTAAGGTCTGGCAATTGTGCTGGCTAGGGAAGATGTTTGATGATATTCTGATACTTCACCAACCATGCATGAACCTATTCTGCTGTGTATATGGGCACATTATCATCTTGAAATATGGCAGCGTTTGACTGCAATATGTTAGTCATTGTTAGCACATCATTGACGAGGATGTGGACAGAGATATTGGCAGTAATCCAGCCATTGAGGGCAATGATAGAACCAGCTGAAGACCACAATTTAACTGCCCAAATCATAACGGAATGCTTGACTGTAGGGAGAAGGCAAGCCAGATCATAGACTTATTTTGGGGTTCTCCATTCACAAATCCAGCTGTCAGTCATCAAGTGTTCAGGTTTTATAATTGTGGCACCACTTCTTTCACAGCTTTGCATTGACTTTCTTTATGAAAGGTTTCGCAATTGCAGACTTACGATGAACCTTTGCTTTCTGAAGCTCCCGCTGTTCTGTTTTTGTAAAAACAACATTATTCAAGTGAGTGTTGAGTTCTGCAGCCACTTTTGCCATGGAAGTTTTACCCTGTCTGGCCACAAATCTTTTTAATGTCCATTGGTCTCTCTGCCAATTACTTCAGCTTTCGCCCACTATTCCTTGTGCTGTCATGAGGAATAGTGGGTGAAATTCATTTCCTATGCTGTTGTTATCATGGACACTGTCACTTGTGAAATGTTAAACAGATCATCTTTATTCATCACAGATGCTCCCTCTAATCATACACCAACGATTTGCCCTCTTTCAAAATTTGAGAGATCACACATTTCACTGATCGTTTGTGTTCAGTGTTGTAGACCAAAGCCTATAATACTCTATATAACCTTCAAAATGTGGCAGGTCAATTATGCAATGCAGCTGTGTTGCACAATTTACATGTCCACATTTGTGGCAATATGCAAAAAGATGTACTATATTGCCTGGTGTTCAAATTATTTTGTCAACCCCTGTTTATACTGAAACTGAAAATCTGCCTTGTAGTAGGGTGTGTGTTGAGAGCTGATATATGTAAATTTTTTTTTGCAAATGAGATTGAGTGAGTGATTAGTGTTTCCAGGCACGTTAATTGCTGAGGTTATTAGTCTTGAAAGTGTAGGGCATGTTTTATCGTGGGAAGCGGTGGTGATCTTCCCCTTGCTGGTTGTTAAGGTCCAGCCTTCTAGTCGGCTTGCAGGGTTTTTCCCATCCAGATATCTCCCACTGGCAGGACACTGCACCAGCCGGAAAGAGCTCTAAGTTCCCGGCTGGTCTCCCAACAGATGTGATAATATAGTGCATGGAAGTGTAAGTGTGTATAAGTAAGGGTGAGGATAGCACAAAGAAGAGGAAGAGAGGATTGTGCACAGTCCATGGCCCACGTTAAGGGTTGTACTGCTGCAGCATTTGCTTGTTGTTGATCGGAGAAACCATGGAAAACTACAATCAGAGCAGCCAGCCACTAGAATTCTCATCCAGGCAGCAGGTGAATTCAACCTAGATATCTAGCTAGTGTCAAAAATCCTGCCTGATCTGTCAGGACTCAAATCCTAGTACTCAGTACTCGCACGTAGTATGTCAGAAGGACTGCAGTAACATTAATTGATGCTCTGAGCCACTTAGGTCATTTTTTGGCAAAGTTTGTACTTCAGTTCTTCTTGTAGATTGTTGTTGAGCTAAGATTCTTCCAACAGGCACAGTTCTTACAAGAGACATGGGTTTTGAGAAGTTTTACATTTTTTCAATAATTACTGTTACCACTATAACCCTTTATTGCATGATTTTTTATTTTTACTTGCAATAATTATTTTCATTACATTTATTTATTTTAATTAAGGGAAAAATAATAAAAAAAATTCAGAAATAAATATTGCTTGAGGAAATTGTGTTATTCCTCCAAAAAATGTTCTATTCTTCACAGTTTAAAATATGTATTTATTTTATCATATACATGATTTGAAAAATTTACACTTATTTTTCAAATTGTGTATGTGATAAAATAAGTATCTAGCAAGTCAATAAAATAAGAATCATTCGTATTTTAGATTGATTATTTTCCTAAAAATGTTTCATGTCTGATATATGGAAACAAAGCGTGTTACCAGAAAGTTCCGGTTCACGACGCCACTAGATTATCACTTCATCTCATCTTATCGCGTTTGCCGCCTAACAATGCATGCGATGACATAAATGCATGATGTGCATCACATGTAATATAAAATAGTTCATAATTAAATCGTTAGAATGTGTTTATGACCTGAAAAATGTTATGTTACAGCTGAGTTACTCTATGCAATAAAGGAAGTACTCTGTGTTATAAGAAGTTCTTAAATGCAATACCTTGGACAGTTTATTTTGTTTATTTCAATTTTGTGGGTTTCTCATATTACAGGATTTGAAATAATTTGAATTATTTTTGATACCATATCACTTGTTGATTTATGGTAATTTTTCTTATTTTTTTTTTCTTCAAAACTGGTGATTCTTAAAAAAGAAAAAACTTTCATAAAATTATTGATCTTAATGCCCTCTAACTTATACCTTTCATATTTTCTTAGGCTTTAATTGATGCTACAAATGATTTAAATCAAGGTATTGGAGCTGAAATTGTATTAGTAATTTCCAACAAAGCTGGTGTTGCTGGCATTACAAGAGCTGAAAATGCAAGAATTCCCACTAAAGTAAGTTGTTTCTTTATTGGTAAAATTAATTTCATAGAATGGAATTGTTGCCTTTATGGAAGTGTTGTGTTGTAATATGCATGTGTAAATATTTCCACTAGCTTAGAGGTAAAGTTAAGTATTTTAAATGGATGTACAGAACTTAAATACAAAAGTAATGACACGTGAATAAAATATCAAATGTGAACTACGTATGTAGAATGAATACACAATATATTCTAAATTCTTCATTTCTCATATGAAGTAACACAATTATGTTCTAAAATATACATTTTATATTAAAATATATTATACATGAATAATTCCACTTCCCTAATTCATTCCATCAAACCTAATTCTCTAAAATTTGGAATTGGAAACATGAACATTAAATTTTGAGATAAAGGTTAAACAAACGGATGTCTCAACTAGTTTTATGAATTTTAAAGTAAACAATCTTCTTGTGTGAAAGGGAGGCACACTAAAGTTAATCTTTTCCATAAGTAAAGGTCAATGAAAGATGTCTACAATGAATTTTACAAGGAAAATTGTCTACAAAATTTTGCAATGATTTTGTAGTACCTATATTTGTGTTTTGTCTTTTTTTCTTTCCCGCCACCTTGTTGGACACAATTACAATTGAAAAACAATCTTTGAATAAATTTATTTATACTCATGTTCAATAAATGGGACAACTAAATTTATTCACCTAGCTGTAATTCTGAAAACCTTGTGCTCTATCCTTTTAAATCAATAATCACACGTGCAGATCAATACAACAGTAAAATCATGTCAGAGTAATGATAAATTAGGAATTTCAATCCTATTGTGGAGTAAAATTCTGAACAGATTTTCTTCATCAATCCTTGGATTTGTGTGGCTTTATGAACAATTTTGAATCTAATATTATATCCAAGTATTAAGTAGACGACTCCTTAGAGGTAACTATTGGATTGGATTATTTTGAATGTTCCATGAATGTTATAGAACTGGGGTGTCCAACTTGCAAGGCCTCAAGGGCCACAGCTAACATCTTTAATATGGTTGCAGACCATATTTTCATTACTCGGGTGATCCATACCTGACTTCCCCATACTATTGGCAGTTTGCCCGGCCGCTCAAAAACGGGGTGGGGGGTGGAACCATGTGCGAAATCAGTCTGCCCCAGGCATGATGCAGTGAAAAACATTGGGATGATTTTGAATTTCTAATTTACTAGAAAAAACTCTAATCTAAACAATCTATTTTTCATAAAGGCAAGTTGAACCTGGCAGAGCATGTGTGCTAAGCCCACTATGTTCTCGCCCCACCACGGATGCACGAGACTTTCACTTTTGACTAATAACCTTTTGCAGGCCACAGTAAATACCACTGTGGGCCGCCAGTTGGACAACCCTGTTTTAGAATGTGAAAAAGTAATTCTTTTGCATTTTGTGGGATTTAAACCTTATCTTTTCTAAAACCTTGAAAGATATCCAAACAACACTTTGACTTAACACTCAGAGCTGCTTGAAGGCATTATTATTTATTGGGTTTTACAATCATACAATTTTATACTGTTTTTGAAAAATAACAAATTTACAAATGTGAAAGCAAATGCAAAAGGATTATATTTGCATCCAAAATTTCAATTACTAACAAGAATGGAATATTTACAGGTTATCAAACATGGTGATTTCTCCTCACGATTAGAATTTGACATGGCTCTCCACGCAGCTTTAACAAAAGCAAACATAGATATTGTATGCTTGGCTGGCTTTATGCGTGTGCTAACAGAAGAATTTGTGAAATTGTGGAAAGGTCGACTCATCAATATACATCCTTCTCTGCTGCCATCATTCAAAGGAACGCATGCTCATCGTCAAGTTCTTGAGGCTGGAGTACGTGTAACTGGATGTACAGCACACTTTGTGGAGGTATTGTGAAATGCATTGTTTTAAATCTGTTTCTGAAAGCAACTAAAAGTGAACAAAAAATATTGTGAAATGCTAGGAGTAATGTTTGGAGCATCAAACATTTGTACATTGTTTTGTTCATACTTTATTGAAATGACATAAAATTGGAAATTCAATAATCAAATTTTCACAAAGAGAACTCATCAGTACTGAAAAATTCTCTTGCAAAGGGCTCTTTTAGTGGCATATACAAGAAACAAAAAAGTATGTTTGCTCTTTTATGACTTTCGTTTTTCTTGTTTCTTGTTTTGCTGGTGATGTTACTATTTATTACTTTCTTATATACATACCTATATACAAAATAATATACATAGTGTAGAGAAAGTTGTGTAATGCTGTGGCAGAAAACGGCGATTTTTCGACTAGTATTGTGGAACCTTGATACAGAAGTGGATAATGCCTATTCTAATGAATAGTAAATTACTCCCTCTAGCACGTTACGTACTAAGATTTCATGAAAAGTGTATTTTCTTCAAAACGTCCGTCTGTTAGTGAACAATACTAAACTATGCCTAAACTATGCGTACAAGTTTTTCCAAACTGATTGCCCGGTCGATCTGGGCTCACTTGAAACTCTGCTATTTTGAATAACATTCATTAATTCTGGGGGATACTTTAAATAAAGGGGACATTCTTTGTCAAAATGTGAATAGTAATTTCTATCCATTCATTTCATCCACCACTTCTAAAACTCTTTAGCAACCGTAGTGCTTTAGGCATGAAAAAATAATTTATTTAAATGTAAAATATAAAGTACGTTCCATAAGTAATGCAACATAATTCATAAAAAATCAATTACGAATGTATTCGTAGCCCAAAAAATTCTAAATGGTACCCTCCTGCATTGGTACACTTGTGGAGGTGGTGTTTCCAGGCTTGAAAGACCTTTTCTGGGATATCCTTCCAGCCGACGTAACATCGGTTACAATCTGACCCAATGTTTTCCTTTCAGGCCTCCTTTTAAGCAAGGAAACAAAAACAGTCTGCAGGAGCTATGTCAGGACTCTACGGAGTGTGGGAGAGTATTGGGATGTAGGTACTGGCCAGGAAATTGACAACAAAGGCACTGTGGCTTGGTGTGTTATGAAGTATCCATGCGACCTTGATGTAACTTCAACAGAGCGCAACCTCTGTTTCAATCTTGTGTGCACTTCAAATTAGAAAACTGCTTTCACAGTGGTCCTGTAAAATATGAATTCTTGGTGGACAGTGGCTCTGACATCAAAGAAGACAATGAGCATGGTTTGATCCTAGACATGCTCATGCGTGCCTTTTTTGGGCAGGGCGACGCTAGAGTGTGTCACCCTCAGCTCTTCCTTTGTTTCCAGGCCATACTCAAAAATCCGTAACTCATTACCGGTCATAAGCGAGTTTTAAACTAGAGGTGCTACAGAATGGCAGACTATCTCGTAGCAAAGTTTTCTAATTTCCTTTTTGTAGACTGGTATTGTACAATCTTGCCCATTCTTCCCTGCTGCCATCTATCACTGCCCAAATTAGTTTTTTAAAATGTTCTCAACTTTTCGGCTTCCAAGTAGTGGAACCCAAATACTAACTTAAGAATATTAAAGAAGGCTATAACCTCGTCCTAAAGAGCACTTTTCATTGAAAAATTGGGAACAGTTTTTAAGAAAATGCTGTTAAGTGTTACTGTATTGAAGCTCTTTTTCACAGGAATCTATTGAGTTTTCGAAAAACTTCATTTGAAACATTTCCTCTCACAAATGCAATAATGTACACAAAACCATTGAAAAGTGGGTATTAGTGGCGTGTGAGATATTTTAAAAAAATTACATTTGTGTAATTTAAAAAAACAAAGAAACAAATACACCAAAATGATCTTTATGTCTTATTAAATAGTGCCATTACTACCCCTGCAGAAGTTTGAAGGAAAAATTAGAACCATTTTTGAGAAAATGGCATTTGAACGTTTCTGAAAATGCTGAATTTTGAGTTTATTTTAACAGAAAACTGTTGAGTTTTCGAGAAACCTTGTATGACATTATTAACCTTGTACGACTCTCTCTCTTTTTGGGCGGCAATAGATGGCAGCTGGAAAGAGGATGGGGCAAGTCCAAAAAGCTAGCATGGACCAAAGAAAATAGAAAAGTAATACAAGAAAGTCTGTGCCAATCTGTAGTACTAGTTTGTAAAAGATATTTAGGAAAAACCCTTGTCTTATAAAATTGAGTAAATACGGTACTTGTTTGGAATAATTTTATTTTGAGGTCTGCTACCTACTCAATAAATCTGCATGTCAATCCAGGTAGGAAAATTGCAAAGGAAAAACTTTCAGATGAGCAAATCTCACTGCTTTCAGAGAACCATTGTACTTTCAGTGCATTTCCTGTGTGAAAGTATAACCATTTTATTATTTTTCACACACACCCTTCAGCAGCGTTTGGTGGGTAATGCTTGCCAGGATGTTTCTAGAATGATTATTTGTAGACGAGTTAAAATTATTTAATTCTAAAATTTTGAATACATGCTTTATGTGCCTGCACTCATTTATATTTCTTTTTCTCTTTTTGCATTGTTTCATGTTTAAATTGTATAGGGCTTACTAGCAACATTGTACAATGTAACTATTTTTGTGCAGGCGGATATAGATGCAGGCGCTATCCTTGCTCAGGAAGCAGTACCAGTTGAAATTGGTGACACAGAGGAAATATTACAAGAACGTGTTAAATTAGCAGAACATCGTGTGTTCCCACAAGCTTTGAAACTTGTGGCTAATGGTACAGTGCAGTTGAATCAAGAAGGAAAACTTGTGTGGCAAAAATGATTGTGAAAATATTTTCAGAATTTGTATCCAAACATAATTGACCTTTTTTGCGGTCATTACATTACCTAATTAGAAAATTCTATAACTCTGCATTTCTGACAAACCTGCATTGAGATGCAAAACATGAAGACTGAAATGAAACGTTAGAGAAAACCAGCCAAGTTGTTTTATTAACAAACATACAAGAGTTATACTGAGTGGTATTTTTTTATATGATAACAATTTATTTACAACCATTTACTACTAAAAATATTCATTTTTGCTTGTCAATTTTTTCTAAATAAAAACATTTCAAAAAATCCAACTAAAGTATCATTTTTTGTTTTTTCATTCTTTTTTTCTGGTTCAATGGAATCGGGAACATCAAGTTTAGTCTTCCCACTTTTTAAAATGTTAGCAGCTTCTTGCTCTAACTGAAAGAAGATCATTTGCTTATTTAACAAAGGAACTTGCAGATTGAAGCTGTTTATCTTCCTATTTAACTGTACAACTCTCTCACGGATATTTTTTAGTTCTTTCTCCCAAATGGAATTCTCTTTTGATGTTAATGGTTCAGGACCAAGCAATGTCCTTTTCTGAGCTAGAAGATCACGGAGATTGCTAATTTCTTGAGTAACTTCCTTTTGTAAAGTGATCCATTCTGGCACAAATCCATTATCAATGAGCACCTGGCAATACAATAAGAAAAATGTACGGTTGAAAGAGAATGTGGTACAACTTAAGAAAGTTTATAATTCAGCAGTTCAGTTCATTTCATGAAAGGGAAGAGAGGAATTTAGTATGTTTGAGAAGAATCTTTTGATGTGTTCTTGTATCTGCTGTGTTGGGTGTGTGTTCATTGTAAGAATTATGGAAATTTTAAACAATTGTTTATTTAGTGAAATGCATCAAAACATAAATGGAATTAGTAATTTATTAAGTTTTACTTATACAATTTCTTAAATACCTACCACATAATTACAACTTACACCTACATATCTTTTTACAATTACAATGATCCACTTATATGTACAAAAACTAGTATCCACCTTCTCTCCTATCTTATCAATTTCTCATTATCTACTCAACTTCTTGATTACGAAAAAAATGTCAACTCTTCTGAATTTTCTCCCTTTTCATCGTTGCCCGTAATGCGTTTAGTCCTCATTACTTCCTGTCCTGTTCTAAATAATCTACCATCCACCTCATACTTGTCCAGAATTCTTTGACCTTATCCACAATTACAGCTCTCAAAATTCCTTCCTTCGTCCTTTCCACAATTATTTAAGACACAACTCAAGTTTTTAATTCCCCCTCATGCAGTTTACATCTATCCTTTTTGAGTCAACATGTCTTTCCCAACATCTTGTTTCCAAGTTTAAATCTTATATACTTTTCTTTTTTCATTTGCTTCCTTTCTGAAATAATCTGGAATTTCAGGCCCTTGTAAAATCTTTTAAGGCTCATAAAGACTTGATTGAATATGAACTCGTATTCTTCCTGCCCATTTACCTCTTCTTCTCTCTTCCATTTTCCTGCATATGACACCACCATCGCTTACTCTTGCAACCACTGCTTCTGCATATCCTCTCACTTGTAACACTCTCTTTCCCAATTTAACAATTTAATCTCCTCTCCCTTCAAAACTTCTGGCATTCCCTTATCAATTCATTTCACTCATTATCTAATTTTTGTTTGTACTTCAGAGATATCTTTCCAGCTCCTTATTGTATCTTCTCTGTTTTCTCTCTTATCTCATGTGTCCATCTTTCAAATTGTAGGGTCAGTCTTAGAAATCTCTTAGTAAGCCTTCTTTCTATTAGTCCCCTTCTCATTCCACCTTTCACAGGAATAACAATCCTTCCAAGCTATCATTAATTTTCATGTCCGTTTTCCAATCCTTGTTTAATTTCCTTTTCACAATTACCAAGACTTGTCTCATCATTATGTATCCCTTTCTCACATATTGGAATGCATATCCTAAATATTTAAATGAAAAAATAACCCAGATAATATGAAGGCATAGGCTTCTGCAGCCAGAGTCGTGCAAATGATCTTGGCTGTATGGGTGATGCCACGTCAAAGGCTGTAGAGCCCATGATTTGCCCACCTTGTCATGGTCTTCCACAGGACAGACCAGCCCCAAGGCAGACCACTACAAGATGGTTGAAATGTTGGCACCATAGCCAAGAGATGCGGGAAAAAAATCCACCGTTTTCCTACTGAGAGCCAGTCTTCTGCATTCGCATGTTCTATGAAGTGCATTAGAGTGAGAAGTTTCAAACAGTTCTTAATGCTGTTCAGAGAATTCGCTAGTGCAGGCAAAGGCACAGTATGCCAGCCGTGATAACCTAGGGCTCCTCATGTTTCAAGGGCGGGAGGAGGAGAGGATGTGTGTACGGGATGTCAGTAGGCACCGCAAAATATTGTGGTGAACAGTTCCAAGATCGTTCGTAAATTACGCTTCTCTCAAGTTTTTGTGAAAATGAAGGGTGTAAATGATCCAGAAGTTAGTGGTTTGTGTAATTGTCTTAGAAAACAATTATTAAGAATGGAATTGCATAGTATTGAGATTTCAGAAAAGCTGAAAATAAAAGACAATGGTAGAAGAAGCTTTTATAAAGTGCACAATACTTGAAATAATATTCAGGATTCACCTCTAATGGGTAATAAGGTTACAAGGATATGGTTATAACTGGATTTAGCAAAAGAGAAAAAGTGTGTGCTTCTCTGAAACAAATTTATTATTCATAATTATCATCCAACAGATTTATATGATATTTCCTAAAATTATTGTTGCATAAAATAGTTACACATTGCACTGACTCAAGGATGTTTTATTTTAATTTCAAAGATCACATGCCCGAGCCTCATCCTCAAATTGGAAATGCATAGTCAAATTTCAAAATGTCAACTTCACCTAAAAAAAAAACTTGCTTAAAAAAGAGGGGGGAAATTATGGGTGAAACAAGAATAATACACACCATTTTCTCCCCCTTTCATGGCCCCTTCTCTAAGGGTATACCTTAACCAAATGTACCTACAGAAAAACCCCTCTTTTACACTTTTCATGGGACTAGGAAAAACGTTGTAGATTGTGGGAAGAGAGAACAGTATAATGTAGATACAGACAATCAATAAGGCTTACAATATGCGTTAATATCTGTGGCGAAACGAGTCTTGCAATTGGGTATTCTGAAAATCGTATCTTACATGATTTTTTGTACGTTAGCTCCATTTATCGGTTTTCTCATTCAGCAAAAATGCCAATAATTTGCTCTTTAAAGCTGTCATTTCTGCACAGTTAATTTAGCAGACACTTCTTGATAGCCAGTGTACTGAAATTACCAATTCTGATATTTTCCATGGAATGTCAGGAATGTCTTTACTCTCTTTAATGAAATCATATTCCATTCATATAATGCTATAGATATAGGGAAAGTTAGACTGAGGTGTATCAACCGAACCGTAACTTAATAATTTGTTCTAGACCAATTTATCTACTACTTACAACAAATACTTATCTGCAGCCACATATTTTGCATTATCAATGTATACATATAAGAGTTCACTTCGACACAGCTCAAAATTGTTTTATTAGGAAAGAAAACGTTTCTGAACGAAAGGACACTTTGTGGGTGGAAAACTGCTTTTCATCAAGAAATTCAATAAAATGAAAGTCTTCAAAATCCTGAAACCTGTAGTCCATCTGAGTCACTACTGTATCAATAATTTTAAAAGAAACAATTTTGTGTCTCAAATAATTCTGACCCTGAAAGTTCATTCGTAGTCGTGTCTGCTCTGATGCAGATTTCAAGTCTCTTCAAATTTAACATGATATATTACTACTATCTATACTATTTCTATCTCTACTTGCCTCGTGATTTAACTTTGAGTGAAAACTGCATTTTGATATCGTGAACCATTCAAAAGTTACGGGACTGGCGCATAGTCAGTGGGACATTCTCTAAATCTTTAGCTTCACTCATTGTTTCATAAAGAAAAAACATCAGGTGATGAGGTGAATTTGCCTGGCCGAGACATGGACATGCTGTGCTATACAAGTCCGTGCCTCCCTCAGTCCAGTGAGGGCGAGTGAGAGGGAGATAGTGTGCACCCTCTTGGGAAAATGCATGGCAGAGACAGCCAGTGTCTATCCACTGGCAGGCTCCTTGCTCAGCTACCGACCTCACAGTGTACATCTCTGCGACCTTGCTAATTTCCTCATGCGTAAGTGGGGAAAACAAGTCAGAAAAATTTAATCTTCTTCAACGATTCAGTAAAACAATATTGAAAAATGGTGCACTTAATGACAGATTTTATTGAAAAATAATTTGGGTATTCTAAGGCTCCTAGATTACCCTTTGGCTTTGCCACTGTTTAATATGCAGTATTAGATACATAATAACAAATATTACATGGACAAATAGAAATCTGACCGAAATGTATGACTTCAGAAATCGAAGGCGTATCAACACCGAAGCAGAGTGAATTTTAAGTGTCGCAACTACACTTCCACGAGTCCCTGTAATCCACTGTTCCACTGCTGGTAGCCTTTGATGATGCAACAATGAACTCATTATTGGAAGAAGAGAGAGAAACGGGAAAAAATCCGAAGTTCACATTTTCCAAAACTCAATAAAATGTTTGTTTTCGGCAGTTCGTAATGATTTCCAACTAGTAATTTTTTGAATTAATTTATTTATTTCTGAAATAATACAAAAAGTGTTCATGAAAAGAATTTACTGTTAAAAACGTACGGAGAATTCCATACTTGGAT